>CM060405.1:56852437-57452437 GCA_030545235.1 Helianthus tuberosus
CTGACTGTTAGATAGTCAAAATCATTAGAAAAAAACCAGATTGTTAAAACTTAAACTCAGCTCCATATCTATCACTCTGTGTAGTCACTAGTCGACAGGGAAATTTTAAGTAAAATGCATGCGTTGTTCTTATGGTTTTGTCAAAGTTACGGGTTTTGTCCCTTATCGGAACTATTTACGGTTTGAATCTTACTTTCACTGTTTGCTTATAGCTTTGGTCCTGTCTGTTAGAGTTAACATACTATTGGTTGAATACTTTGAAATGACCATTTACCGTTCAAATTAATTTTATTATATTTTTCAATATACTATATATATATATTTAAAGGCAACTCCTTCCCTCTCACTATTCATCCTAGCCAATAACGCGCCGGCATGCCCCCCCCCCCCCCCCCCCCCCCCCCCCTCTTTACCTCTTTTGTCTTTAAGTTTTTGTTTTCGTTTACACACCTTGCACTTGAATAAAGTTTTATCATCATCATCGTCATCATCATACTCAGTATATCCCACCAATGGCAAAGCTAAGGTAGGGTCTGAGGAGGGTGAGAAGTAGACAGCCTTACCTCTACCCCGTAGGAATAGAGAGGCTGCTTCCAATGAGACCCCCGGCTTGATTTAATAAAGTTTTATACAGTCCATAAACTTCAGTAAGGTTACTTTTCTCCGTTCCTTGACGTACTGATACCGCCGCAACACGCAAGGTAAAATACTAAAGATATCGTACAATCCCAAAAATTCAGTAAAGTTACGTTTTCCCGTTCCTTGGCAACCACACCGCGTGCCAGTACCATTACTGATACTGCCGCAACACGCGGGGTGTGTTTTTCCGTTTACACCCTTAACTTTGCTAATATACATGTTTAGTCCTTCTATTTTAATTTTCTAATATACATGTTTAGTCTCTCTACTTTAATAATTTTTTTTTCTTATTTAGTTAACTTTGCTTATATACATGTTTAGTCTCCTATCCCTCTACTATAACTTTAGTAATATACATGTTTAGTCCCTCTACTTTTATTCCTATTAGTATTTCGCCTTTAGTGTTTCCTTTCTTGCTAACCAACCCGACTCCCGGTGCAATGCGCGGGGGTAAAATTACTAGTTCCTATATAACACACAAACAAGCCTTCTCTCCAGTCTCCATGATAGTACAAGTGCAATGATCATATATTAGTGATACATAGATGTTGAAGGTTGCTTTTATAGTGGAACATCATGAGGGTAATCTTGTCTATGTTTCTTGATAGGGTTCTTAAAACATCACCTAATTCTTCAATTGGACATACCAGGTTTAATCGAAGTTGCAAATCAGATAAATTGTTATCTGAATCCCAAATAGGAAGTGAAATACAGATATGAAATTCCAGATGCAAATACGAAAATCGAATCCAATTATTTTATGTTCAAGACCATCTGTTTATTGTGTGTTTGCACCAGACCCAAACACGAAAACCAATGCTATCATCACCATCCACCACCACAAGATCTGTCTCGATGGTAATCCTGATACAGGACGTCTTAGATCTACTTTACGACCTAGATAACCAATTGAGATATGATAATGCGAAGAAACCAGTAGTAAAAGAACACAACAGAAGAAGGTTTTACGCACTGGAAATCACTTTGGGTGTTGTTTGACCCATTTGACTTGCTTTTAACTAGTTTTATTCTACCTGTTTGACTCATTACAAATGAGCCGTCTTGAAATAAATGAGTTGATATTGCCACCTCCAAAAATTTTTTATTTACCAATCTGAATGAAATCGTGCTACATCTTGTGCAGGCCCTGCATGAAGCTTTGATGAGGCAAGAGGAATTGCTAGCTTACATCGACAGTCAAGAGGAGAAAAAATTCAGGGTGAATATACAACAGACTTCAATAGATACATATATACATGCATAGAGGGGGGATTATATGAAAACTTAAAAGATACTTGAAAACCCTGAGAAAACCACTATCAACCAAGAATTCTTTTTCATTATTTTTTTTTATTCTTTTTCTATGTTATGTAGTTCTCGAAATACATATATGTAGCTTGGCAGCTACATATGAGCTACATACATACCTTCACGAGTTGCATATATTTTTTATTTTTATACAATGCTAACCTTTAAATTCAAAGAAATGAAAAAATTCTAAAAATTTGATTGGTTATAGGAGTTTTCTCGGTTTTTAAGTTTTTAGTGGTTTTCTCTCGAGCCTGACCGACATGCATACATACATACAATAGAGAAGGTTTATTTATTGATAAGAGTTCATTGCTATGTGTGTTTGTAGAAGAAGAAATCATCATGCTGGTGAAGAAGGTTGAAGTGAGGATGTGTATGCCACTTTTTTCCTCCTGTTTTTTCCCTAAAATTACTGTATACAAATGCTGTTCAAAAGTGACATTCTATGTTTATTTAACCCCGACATTACTTACGCATATAGTAACATATTTGGATTTGCTTATCTATGTCGAGTTTACATATAACCTTATTTTGTTTTCTACGGTGATCATATAAGCCCAACATAAATTGGTTCCTAACGAATAAGAATCAGCAACATTTTGAGTAGTCTAGTTAAACCCAATCAGTCCCTAGTTAAACACTTAAACATGGTGGGAGAAATTTCAAGTCTAGTTTTTCTTTTTACAAAAAAAAGAAAAAAAAAAAACAAGAGTCGTGAATTCTTGATCGGTAAAACAAACAATATCGGTTGGTATGACCCTCAACGGGCCATCATAAAGCTACTTTGAGAAAACATTAATAGTTACTTCACATATAACTTAATAAAATTATGAATGAATAACTAAATTTCTACAGTAAATTAAGGAAATCTGTAAACCAAAATCCTAAGTTAGTTACTGCTGCACAAACTATAAAGGAAAACTTACAATAATACAAGGACACCTTTGCATTTTTTCAAGAACAATCAAACATAAAGAACAACTGAAGATAAAGGTTAAAGGCCATATTTTATTAATTGGACAAGCACAGATGCATAAGGAGTTGCTACAGCAGGTGAATGAGTAGTATTACAGTCACAAAACAACTTTTTTTTGTCACATGTTATGATACTTGGTGTGTGTGTGTCTATATATATATACACACACACACATATATATACAACTCAAAAAACATAGAACCTCTTCTTCTTCCTTTTCTTCTGCTTCTCCAGGTATGCCACCAGCTCTTTTTCTTGAATAAGAGATTCATCAAGAGCCTGCATGATCACATCAATAACTTTGAATTGCTTTTTTGGTTTACACTATGTATTAATCAAATAAAAAAAATTATTTCGCCGTAAAAAAATCAGACAAAAACAAGAATGTTAACGGTACCTTCTTGACAGCAGCAAGTTCTGTTTCCAATGCATCAACCCGTTTCAACGCATTATTAAGGAGCTCGTCTTTCTCGGGTGGGATCTCAGCTGCTTTATTATCCAAAACAATGATCTTTTCCTCCAATTCGGCTAAACGGTTCATCAACGTTAAGTACTCAGCAGCGGAGATAGTGGATGCTTGCAACCGTTTCTTCTTTTTATTAACCACATAATCCTCTATAAATCCGGTAGAGTATAAAGTGGCATCTGTAAGCTTTTTGGGCATGTTACGTGTTATTCGAATTAGTGTCACAAGTCCCATCATCAATGTCATCACAAATCTTAGCAGCTGGTTGGCTATCTTATTAGTAGATGTAAGCTTGCAAGCATCACTATCTGTCCCATGAAAAGCAAACTTTAAGTGTTCATTATAACCAGATTGGCAAATGGTTTATAATATGTCTTTTTAGTATTACGACACGTTACGTTTACGTATAAATTTGTACCTTTAGAAAGGGAAAGCTTTTGCTTTTGTTTACAAGAAGTTGCATCAACAGCCTTGTCAACAATGGGCTCATTTGCACTTGGAATGTTTTTGTTTGTAGGATCCTACAAATGATGTTAGATCATTTTTTTTTTACTGAAAAAACATAACGCAAATTGCAATTTGTTTCATATGAAAAATAGGGTTCATGCATAATTCCCATTGGATTCAAACACCTAACACACACTTTATGTTAATTTAAGTAGCTTACTTCTTCACGAACAGGAGGCAGATGTGCAGGCTTCATGTGTTCTTCACCGGATACAACCTCATCTGGGGTTGCATGCGCCGAACATTTATGTTCACCATTACGTACCATCTGCATCGCTAATTGTCTTTAAGGATATTTAAACATAAATACATGATTGCAAAGTGAGAACAAGTATAAAAATGACCTTCATGATATCTGGATCTTGCCATGGACCTCTATCGGATCGCATGCAACCGCCTTTATCTGCGCAGGTGCACGTACCACCCAAGAATTCCGGAAGTTCACTGCATACATATACAAGGAAATGTGTATCAGCTGAAGTGACACGTCATCGATGACCTGGTAATTATTTAACAAGTACCTGGCATCGATGACTTCCAGGAGCTTGCTTTGGTATTTGTTGCCCAAAACCTAGCCAACAATGTCACGATTAATAATAATCATAAAAATATAACTTTTCAAATAAGATGATTTAGAAGGTTTTATGCCTTAAAAATACGTTTTGAACGACTTTTAACTTAGTTGACTTGTTTCCTTTTAAGATGCCTTTCAAATTTTACCTGTTTGACCCATTAGAGGTAAAACCGTAAAACATGCCCAACATTTACCAAATATTTATTGAACGGGTCATCTAGTACAAACTATCAAACTTACATGAATCTTAGCGGTAGTCCTCGGGTCAAGGAACGATTTCACTGTGTTCCACAAGATCCTAAAGCCAGACCCAGCGTTGATTATGTACATGCGACACAGAGTCTATAAGAAAAAGTGAAAATAAATAAATACGAGAGCGAAATTTTAATTTTAAGGTCTAGATTATTAATCAACAATTATACCTCAGGATAGTTGTTACCATCAATACTCTGGAGACTTTGTATAAGTTCCCTAGAAGCTTTGTTCATGCTTTTCAGTCCCTGATCATTTAATTTGACTAAATTATCTTAAAAAAATAAATTAAAACTGAATCCAACCTCATAACTTTGACTGCAGATTATGTTATCTTGTAGAGGTCATCTTGGGTTGACCCAAAACATATTCATTTATATTTTTTTTATAAATAATTTGTGTGTCATGTATGATTACAGAAACCACATTGTATCAATAAAAATCTTGTTTTTGATGAATAGAGTACCTTATATGAGGTTTTATGCATCTAAAATACGCTTTAAAAGACTATCAAACATGTGACCTGTTTTCTTTAATGCTATTTTTCCTCCTTATTTTACGTGTTTGATCTGTTTAAAATAAAACATAACCCAAATCGACCCATTCATACATAAATGGTAGAAACTGCCACCTCAGTTTTAACTAGATGTTGTTGTAGGGCCCGGATCACTTACCACTCCTTGTACATCAAGAATGGTGGTACTCTGATCAATATGTCGTTTAGCAGCAATTGAGCATGCGGGAAATTTATCACTAAAAATCCTTTCAAATTCCATTACATGGTATTTTACGTAACGATCGAGGGTTGTGGCTTGTAAAAGCTTGGTGGCATCAACTTGACCAAGTCTCTCGATATAAACAGGTCTTCCGTCCTTATCAACCCCGTGATGTCCATGCGGATAATATTCAATCACACTTTCCTTTTCTTTAAACTCAAAATCCTAGAAAAAAAATTAATTATGAAATTTACATAGAAATTAAAAGTAAGTTCATAAAACTTAAATTTGGCTACCTCCATGATGGTATCTGCACCAAACTCCTTCCTCCACTGCAACATATCAGCCCACATTTGCTTGGCCTTCTCAGTATCGAATTTTCTGGCCTTCAAAAATCTGTAATGTCATGCGCAAGTTGACGGATTAATTTTATATGAATATGGCAAGACGAAAAACATTCAAAAGGGTTTTAAAAAAAATGGTATAACCTTAACATGGTATGGTAATCATCATGCTTTGGTGGCAATAAATCTTCCAAGATCAAAGCTTGACGTAAAGCTTCGACTGCCTTCAATTCCTCGGCATCATGGATATCTTCAACCACAACAGACATCACTCTGCTGTTCCTCCTTCCCTTTTTAGTGAGTGAAGTTTTGAACCTTTTAGATGCGTTAATCGCCTTCTTCTTAAAAGAGTTGTGTTTAGACTTCTTTTCATCGTCATGGTTCTCTAGGTCGAGTTTTTCCATACCTATTTATTAAAAGATATGTTAGTTATGTTACAAGAAAAAAAAGAACAAAACATGGCGTCTGCATAA
Organism: Helianthus tuberosus; assembly: GCA_030545235.1. Classification (NCBI taxonomy): domain Eukaryota; kingdom Viridiplantae; phylum Streptophyta; class Magnoliopsida; order Asterales; family Asteraceae; genus Helianthus; species Helianthus tuberosus. The sequence continues at coordinate 56,858,696 of CM060405.1, forward strand.
CGCATATATATCGTTTTCTCCTATGGTTGTTCATGTTACAATGGCTAAAAGAAACATACTTGAACGAATAGGGCGGTCAAGAGGTCCGTGCATTTGGTCACTCATGTTTGCAGCTTGTAACTTTGATTCACGGTGCCGAATTTAGGGTCATTGCCAAATGCCTACACCTTTTGGCTAAATTCATGTTAAAAAAAAATCTTAAAAAATAAACTAAAATCGAATAATCTAAAGAAACTTGAAAATTCATACCTGAGCGTTTACATAGGCGTGCTGCTGCAAAACCATCAACAAACAAACAAAATTTATCATTATAATCCATAATAGAAATTGAAATCAAAATATTCGATGATCACTCACACATTTCAAACAATGAATACACGATTTCGGGGAAAATAAACAATTAAACATCATTAAATATTGAGACAAACAGGAGGAGGAGGCGTGCATACCTTAAAAAAACAAGAAAAAATGACAGAGGAAGAAGGAAGAAATAAATAAATAAATAAAAATTACCAATTGACAATAGAAAAAAGTTGCAGGACGTTTTGGAAAGGAGAAGAAGGAAGGAAGGTGATTTAGATTTCATCCGCCAACAAAGAATCCCTCTATCTTTTGAAAACCATCCATTAAATATTGAGAGAGATAGATAGTGCTGCTTTTCGGGGGATTTATTTGACCAGGTCTCCGTCGATTCTCATGGACCCTTCTCTCTCTCTACGTCTTCCTTCAACGCATATATATACGTACATATAGAGAGAGAGAGAGAGAGTTGACCACGCATGCAGCCAGACAAAAGGATAAAAAATAGTGTGCTTACCTTAAAAAACAACCAACTTTACGACCCAACTTTGTTCTTAAATTTACACTTTTTGTCTGATATTGACTAAATCCTCAGCCTCATTAGAATTAGAATGCACAATGGCGGAGCTTAGTGTAAAGGGGGGGGGGGTGCACCTGTCCCTTCGAATGTTTCGGTTAAAAGTGTAAAATTTTCTATTTTTCGTCCGAAAATTTTAAAATTATATAGGTTGTCCCGTAACTATTTTGCCTAAATATTTATACAACATACAAATTGGGGCCCATGACTTTCCGCCCCCTCCGAACTTTTAGTCAAGCTCCACCACTGAGAACGCATACATTTCCAACAACTTGATACTTTCATTATTATTTAATTTTGCTACACATTAAATCTGTATTGAGCTCCATATTTACGTTTGAACACAAAAGGAGTTGAATAGTTAGATTTGGTGGGTGTTTGGGTTAGTTTATTTTGGGGGGAAATTACGAAAATGTAGGTTGAACAAAACTATTTTCAGATTTGTCACCTTCATGCGTCTTTGGAAGGACTCATCCGGCTTGGATGCGTCCATATGCAGACCCTTTAAATACTCAAATAAAAATTAGACATGCGGCGTTTTGCAGGTGGGCCCAGACGCATCCCACTTCTAATGCGTCTCTTTCTCTCTCCTCTCTCTCTCTCTCTTCTCTGGATGCGTCTCTTTCTCTCTCTCTCTCTCTTCTCTTTCTCTCTCCTCTCTCTCTTTTCTCTTTTTGATTCTGTTAACAGGGAGTATTAGATATATTGTATAGATTGGATTAGCTTGATTTCAGGAAAGTCTGTTACACCTTTCCATATTTCCGATTCATTGTAATTGTATATATATGGTGAAAGTTTAATGAGAAGGCAAGGGAGAATTATCTCAATATGGTATCAAGAGCCCAGGCTTGATTACCTCCCCCAAAACCTACGGCCTTCTTTCTGCCGCCACCCACCTCCCACTCCAAACCCTACAGCCTTTTCTCTGCCGCCACCTCCCACCATCTCTATCCAGCTCTTTTGTAACCTACATCTCCCACCATGGCAACCAAACCCCAACTTCATCCTGCCACAACAGTAACGAACATTAAAAGCCTCATACCGGTCTCCCTGGAGATGGAATCCGGCCAGTACTCTTCCTGGTCGGAACTTTTTAAAATCCAGTGCAGAGCTTTTCAGGTTATTGACCACCTCTCTCCCCGACCTGCTGCTCCCTCGAAACCCATAGGCTCCACAACCGGAAAAGAATCTGACCCACCTAAGCCGGATGACGATTGGGATCGCCTAGATGCCATTGTTCTTCAATGGATCTATGGTACGATCTCAAACGACCTCCTTCACACCATTCTCAAACCTAATACCACTGCTTATGACGCTTGGACAACAGTTGAAAATATTTTTCAGGATAACAAATCTTCCCGTGCCATCCATCTCCTCCAAAAATTCTCAAACACTCGCCTTGATGGATTTCCAAACGTTTATGCTTATTGTCAGGAACTCAAGGTTCTTGCTGATCAATTGGCAAACGTGAATGCTCCGGTTACTAATGACCGTCTCGTTCACCAATTGATCGCTGGTTTGAATGAACAATACGAGGGTATCGCCACTATCCTACAACAGGAACCCTTACTATCCTTCTACACCGCACGGTCCAAGCTCGTTCAGGTTGAACAACGGAAGGCGGAGCAAGCCTTAGCGGCTTCCAAATCTGTCGGGACTGCATTGGCAGCCGGCACCTCTCGGTCCATTACGCCAGACAACCGGACAGACTCTGCTGGGAATTCTGATCGTTACCGGGGTCGGGGCCGCACCCGTGGCCGTGGGCGCGGCCGAGGCCAATCTGGCCGAGGTTGTACTCCTTGGTTCTCACAATTTCCAGGCTACTGGAACTTCCCCTTCGCCCCTCAATGGCCTCCTAATTGGTCCGGTTCACAACAACCCGCTAATCAGTCATAATGGCCTGCACCACCTTGCCCTTATCCAAGTATTTCGACTCGATCACAGCAGCCCACTAGTCAGTCCCAAGGACTTCTTGGATCTCGCCCAAATCAGGCCCACCACACTGCTTACACACCTACAGACATCGAGTAGGCGTTATACACCATGTCCTTGCAGCAACAGGATCCGATTCCCTATATGGATACCGGGGCAACAACAAACATGACCAACGAAGCAGGTAATTTCCATTCCTTTTCTAATAAGTGCATTTCAAAAAATATAATTGTTGGAAATGGTGACACCATACCGGTCATTGGGCAGGGCACAAAATACCTACCCTCTGGTGGGCCCTTCCCGCCCTTTATCCTTAAAAACGTCTTATACTCGCCAAAATTACTTAAAAATTTAATTTCGGTTCGTCGATTTACAACTGATAATTTTGTCTCTGTTGAATTTGATCCTTTTGGTTTTCTTGTGAAGGATTACAAGACCCGGACCCCTATCCTCCGGTGCAACAGCAGCGGTGATCTATACCCACTTGTGCTCGGCTCTGCCTCTACTCAGCCCTCAGCCTTGCAGCCATCTCCTCACACATTTGGCATCAACGTCTTGGTCATCCGGGACATTCGTCTTTACATTCCTTGAAAAACACTTGTTCTTTTGATTTTAATAAGTTGAATAAAAATGTGTGCAAATCTTGCGTGTTTGGGAAAAGTACTAGATTGCCATTTAATACTTCTACTACTTGCACGACCCAACCGTTTGACATCGTCCACAGTGACCTATGGACGTCCCCGATTGTTAGCTCGGGGGGCCACCGATATTATGTCCTGTTCTTGGATGACTTTAGCAACTTTCTTTGGACCTATCCCATTGCCAAAAAATCCCAAGTCTTTTCTGTTTTTTCCCACTTCGCTAAATTTATAAAAACCCAATTTGAAAGAACCATTAAAGCTTTTCAATGCGATAATGGTAAAGAATATGTTAACAATTCCTTCCAACAATTCTTTGATGCAAACGGAATGACCTTTCGCCTATCGTGTCCATACACGTCTTCTCAAAATGGCAAAGCCGAACGCAAGATACGTACCATCAACAACATGGTCCGTACCCTACTAGCCCATGCATCTCTCCCTACCCACCTTTGGCACCATGCCCTTGAAACCGCCAATTATTTACTTAACATCTTACCAACCAAAAACACTAAAGACCAAACATCAACCGAGCTCCTATACCACAACACACCCACCTATGACCATCTTCGCATCTTCGGGTGCTTGTGTTACCCGCTCACACCATCCACCACCATACACAAACTCCAAAACCGTTCCCAACCTTGCGTCTTCCTAGGCTACCCCGCCTCACACCGAGGGTACAAATGCCTATGCCTACACACAAAACAAATCTTAATTTGCCGTCACGTCGTTTTTTATGAAACAACCTTTCCCTTCCAAAACACTGTGACGCCCACCCCATCTTATGATTTTTTATCTCCAAACCTTCACCCACTTTTCTGGAACAATGTCCAAAACACCACTTGTCACGGCCCCCGTCACGGTTTTACCCGGTCCAGGAGCCGCGGGACAGAAACCCGTGGTAATTATTATGTTGGCAGCGGAATTTTAACAGGATCTTTTACAACTTGAAAATGCCTGATTTATTTTATTTCACAAATTGTGAATAACATCCATAATTTACAATAAAGGTGATTTCACTAGGAAATCACTATTTTTACAAAAATATGTTTCTTTTATTTTATTGAGCCACTTCTTCAAGCTTGGAGTGCTACACGACACTTTTTCCTGGATCACAGCAGATCACCTGAAACATGTTTTAAAAAGGTTTTATCAGCAGGGAAATACTGGCGAGTCACTCAAGTTGCACAAAATGACACATTGTTATAATATACAGTATTAAGGGTGATTACATTGTTTCTATCAACCAATTACCCCAAATCGATATTTGTCACTCGACTGTATCTGTGACTATGGTCAGATCACCCATTGGCTAACCCGTTGTCCAATGGTGACGGGTATCAAGTAATGTATACAAAACCCCACACACCGGCAGTAATTGAAGATTACAAAGACTTAATCCCTATAATTATAACTTTGAAAACAAGTAGAGTTTTGTAAAGCATTTTGATAAAAAGAGAATGACTCACATTGCAAGTTTAACCGGGCAGAGTTTAGCCTACTGATAAGCCTTGTAACCTAAATTAAATGACAATGCATACGAACTAGGTCAGTAACTTAATACAACATTTACGATAACTCACGAGATTAAAACCCTCACAACGAATGACAAAGTATAGCCCTAAGTTGGGCAGCACTTAAACATCCATCAGATTGGTTTCAATCGATCGGACATTGAATCGTAGCAGCGATCGAGTTAATACCCTGTATCGTAGCAGCGCCTTGATACCTTAAAACTTCGAATTTAGGCTGTATACTTCGTTTTTGAGAAAAGTTTTCGAACACAGTTGAAAGCCCCATGCACAGGCTACTTATAGCTGATTTTTGAGTTTTACGCGGCCCGCGTAAGCCTTAACAGGCTTTTACGCGGCCAGCGAGAGCCACCTAGTCTACGACTAGGGCATCCGTGTCACACCTAGGTCTGCCACGTGGCCTAGCATGCTGATCCGGTCAACTTTAAGTTGACGCGGCCCGCGTAAGAATATGCTTACATTTACGCGGCCCGCGTGAAACCCAATTTTCTTATTTTCTTGGTTTTTCATGCACGTTAGGGTTTCAGGGGTCCGGGTTTTCACTTACGGGTCGTTTTGGGACATTTTTGCAAGTCCTTACATCCTCCCCACCTTATTTAAAATCTCGTCCTCGAGATTTACTGAAATAAGTGAGGATACTTTTGCTTCATCTCCGATTCCAGCTCCCAGGTGTATTCAGGTCCTCTTTTTGAATCCCATTTGACTTTGACCAGTACCAATCTTTTATGCTTGAGGAATTTAATCTTTATGTCTTCTATTTGGAGTGGTTTCTCAGTAAACTTTAGTTTTTCATTTACCTCTATATTTTGCAGAGGTACTACCAAGGATTCGTCAGATAGACATTTCTTGAGGTTGGATACATGAAATACGTCATGTACCCCGGCTAATTCTTCTGGTAGTTGTAAGCGATAAGCAACTGGTCCTATGCTTTGAATTACTGGGAATGGTCCTATGTACCTTGGACTCAGTTTTCCCTTCTTACCAAAGCGAACTACTCCTTTCCAAGGAGAAACTTTCAAGAGTACCTTATCTCCGACTTGAAATTCTAGCGGCTTGCGTCGATTGTCTGCATAACTCTTCTGGCGATCTCGAACCGTTTTTAGTCTTTCCTTGATTTGAGTGATCTTGTCGGTAGTTTCTTGTACAATTTCGGGACCTGATAATTGGCTTTCTCCTATTTCTGCCCAACAAACTGGAGTTCTGCATTTACGTCCATACAGTGCTTCGAACGGGGCAGCTTCGATGCTTGAATGATAACTATTGTTATAGGAGAATTCAATCAAGGGTAGGTGGTCATCCCAATTTCCACTAAAATCTATCACACATGCTTTAAGCATGTCCTCCAGGGTTTAGATAGTTCTTTCACTCTATCCATCTGTTTGGGGATGGTAAGTCGTGCTTAAATTTAGTCGGGTTCCCATTGCTTCCTGGAAACTAGTCTAGAAATGGGAAGTGAAACGACTATCCCTATCCGATACAATGGAGAGTGGGACTCCATGTAAGGATACTGCCTCGTCTACGTATAACTTGGCTAACCTTTCCATGCTAAAGGTTTCCTTCATGGGTAGAAAATGAGCTGATTTGGTTAATCGATCCACAATTACCCAAATCGCGTCATTACCTTTTCTGGTTTTGGGTAACTTAGTAACAAAGTCCATTGTTATTAGTTCCCATTTCCAAACAGGCATTTCTAATTGTTGTAGTAGACTTGCGGGTTTCTGGTGTTCTGCCTTAACCTGTGAACAAGTTAAGCACTTAGAAACATATCTAGCTATGTCCTTTTTTCATTCCTATCCACCAGAAGTTGTTCCTTAAATCTTGGTACATCTTATTATTACCAGGATGCATGGTATACCTAGATTTATGGGCTTCTTCTAAAATCTTATTTATTAATTCTCCTTGCTTAGGTACCCAAATTCTTTTCTTATGGAATTTCCAAATTCCATCACTTCCTCGCTCTAATTCTTTTATTCGTCCTTTCATTCCTTCAGCATCATCCTTGATTGCTGTTTCTTAAATGTTTTTCAGTTGTTCCATTAAATCTAACTATAGATTTAATCTAAGAGCACGAACTTGCTTTTGCTTTTCATGATACTTACGACTTAAGGCATCTGCAACTACGTTTTCCTTTCCTTCATGATATTGAATATCACAGTCCTAATCACTTAGAATTTCCATCCATCTTCTTTGCCTCATGTTTAATTCTTTTTGCCCAAAAATGTATCTTAAACTCTTATGATCTGTATAAACTGTAAACTTACTTCCATATAGATAGTGCCTCCAAATCTTAAGGGCAAAAATTATGGCTCTTAACTCTAAGTCATGCGTCGTATAATTTTCTTCGTGCTTCTTCAATTGTCTTGAGGCATACGCAATTACCTTTTTGCGTTGCATTAGCACACATCCTAATCCTAATTTAGAAGCATCACAATAAACTTCGAAATCTTCTGTCCCTTCAGGTAAGGCAAGAATTGGGGCGTTTGTTAATCTTTGCTTTAAAATCTTAAAAGCTTCCTCTTGTCTAGGTCCACATTCAAACTTCACTGCTTTACAGGTTAGCTTAGTTAATGGCACAGCTATTTTAGAAAAATCCTTAATGAAGCGTCTATAGTATCCAGCTAACCCTAGAAAACTTCTAATTTCCATAGCTGATTGCGGGACTTTCCATTTGGTGATCGCTTCTATTTTGGATGGATCTACGTGAATACCTTCGTGATTCAACATGTGTCCTAAAAATTGTACCTCCTGTAGCCAAAATTCACACTTCGAGAAATTGGCATAAAGCTTTTCCTTTCTTAACAAAGTTAAGAGTACACGCAAGTGCTCACAATGCTCTTCCTGGCTTTTGGAATAAATAAGTATATCGTCGATGAAGACAATTACAAATTTATCCAAGTACGGTTTACAAATCCTATTCATCATATCCATAAATGCTGCCGGAGCATTTGTTAGTCCTGAAAGCGGTTTTAGGTATGTCCTCTTCTTGTACTTTCAATTGATGATATCCGGAGCGTAAACCTATTTTAGAAAAATATCTAGCTCCCTGAAGTTGATCGAAAAGATCATCAATCCTAGGTAATGGGTATCGATTCTTAATTGTAACCTTATTCAATTCCCTGTAATCGATACACATTCTCATTGAACCATCTTTCTTCTTTACAAACAACACTGGAGCTCCCCACGGAGAGGAACTAGGTTGTATGAATCCTTTGCTTAGTAATTCATCTAACTGCTTTTTCAATTCTAGCATCTCGGTGGGTGCTAACTGATAAGGTGCCTTGGCTATCGGTGTAGTTCCATGAATTAGATGAATTCTAAATTCTACTTCCCTATCGGGTGGTAGTCCAGGTAGTTCTTCCGGAAATACATCCGGGTATTCTGATACTACTGGAATTTCCTTAAGTTCCTTACCTTTAGTGTTGATGATTACTGAAATCATATACACTATTTCTTGTTTTCTTGAATAACTGGCCACTTTCATTACTGAAATGAATTTCATTGGCTTACGTGGCTTATCTCATGTAATCATCACTACTTCTCCTGTGGGTGTATGAATTTCTATGGAATTTTTATCACCAAGAATTCGAGCATGGTTGGCTACTAACCAATCCATTCCTAACACAATATCGAATCCGGCTAAATCCATGGGTAAAAGGTTTGCAGAAAATTTGTGGCCTAAGAGTTCTATCCTTCCTTCTTGCAAAACCTTATCTATTTTAACAGAATTCCCATCTGCCGTTTCGACAGTAAAAATTTGCCTAAGTTTGGTTAAGGGTAGGTTAAGAGCTTGGTAGAATGAAGTATTTATAAAACTTTGGTTTGCACCAGAGTCAAATAATACTTTTGCATAAACGTCATGAACTAGGAACGTACCAGCTATCACGTCAGGGATTAGCTCTGCTTCTTGGGTAGTCAACTGGAATGCTCTTGCATTCTTCTTGGTAGTTCCTTCTGCAGGTTTAGCCTTGTTATCTGCTGGTTTGACCAATTTAGGGCATTCTGGTCTAAAATGGCCAGCTTCACCGCAGTTGTAGCAGATCTTTGTTTTCTTTCTGCAATCTTCTTCACGATGTCCTATAGCTTTGCAGAAGTTGCAGGTTTCATTGCATTTTCCAAAATGTTTCTTTTTACAATTTTTGCAGAACGGCGGAGTGGAAGATGATCCAGTTCCCTTTCTCTTGAAGTTGCTATTATTACCCACACGAAATCCTTGGGTAATTTTCTGAGCCAATTCCTTCTTCCTGTTTTCTTCTCGCGTACGCACCAATCCGTCTGTCAAAGTGTTAGCTAATTCCACCGAATCATCGATTGTGCGGGGCCTCGCAGCTTTGACAATATCACGGATCTCGCTAATTAAACCCCAAATATAGCGAGAAATAAGTATCGGTTCTGGCGAAGCCAGAGTAGGCACAATTCGAGCATATTCGAAAAATTTCGAAGTATACCCTCGACAATCAACATCCACCATTCGGTGGCTCAGGAATTTGTTCGCCTTTTGTTCTTTTTCATATTCTGGGCAGAATTTTCTTTCCACCAGACGCTTAAATTCTTCCCAACTCATGGCATAAGCTAGGTCTCTTTCCTTAGCTTGCAACACCGTATTCCACCCTTCTAATGCTTCTTCCTTGAAAAGGTGAGAAGCATACATGACTCTATCCTTCTCGTCACATTTACTTATTTTAATTACTGCCTCGGTTTTCTCCAACCAAAGCAGTGCAGCAGTTGCCCCTTTATTGCCTGCGAATTCAATAGGTTTACAAGCAAGAAATTCCTTGTAAGTGCAACCAGGAGTTGCAGCTTTCATTCTCTTAAGTATCGGGGCTTGAATCAGGTTGTCGTTATCACCGCCTCTGTTAACACTATTACTGAAATCATCGTCGCGCGTGCGCTTACTAGGGTGAGCTTGTGAAGGCTCAACAGGACCTTTAACCGCAACGACGATTGCCGGAATAGCATTGGCTATTCCTTGAGCGACGATGTTTTCTATGTCTTGCCTATGAAGAAAATGATCTTCATTGTTTTGCTCAGATTGATTAACCTCGTTAACTGGGTCATTATCAGCGTGTTCCATCTGGTAAAAAAATAAATAACGACTAAACGCAAAACAATCGCACAAAAATCACGTCACACGTATAGCCAAAATTGTCGATTTTTTCGACTTCCATATTTTATATATTACTATGCGTCCGTACACACCAGTTATCTTACAAAAGTTTTATTTTAAGTTATTTTACAGGATTATATTTTTATTATTATATTATTATTAAACACACATTCCCACAACCACACACGATCCCGTCAGCTGGCATTTCAAAAACGACGTTCCCTCTCGTCGTATTTCCAGGATATCCTCTCCCCTACTTCCCGGATTCTATTCCCTGCGTCCACCAGCTCCTCGCCATAGTGGCGGAGTTCAGCTAAGTTTTTGAGCTCATAGGTGGGTGTAGTGGAGGCTCAGGGTCAAACTGAGGGAAAAAGGTATTAGGATTATTCAAAAGGTTCTGAAATTGCCACTCAGTTGTCCACCATTCTTCCAGTTCTTCTGGTAGAGCTCGGGGGTGGATAATAGGATCTGGGATAGCAGGTTCTAGATTAACTGGAAGTTGTGCTTCCGCTGGGTAATTAAAGTGGTTTTCATCGGCAGGTCCGATGAGATCACTAAGTGCCAGTTTATGATCCAGCTCTTCCCATGATGTCACACCCCAATCGATGGCGAAAACATCGGGGTGCGAGCACTAAGCGTACAGATTGCTCAAGAGAATTCCACAACACTAGATATTTCGGTAGAATTAAGTAGATTACATAGCTATTGTCTAAAACCCAAACATCTCAGAATATCACATTACAAAACATCAAATCATAATTGTTCAAATTGTTCCAAGACTAGATTAGCTAGCGTGACGTTTCTAGGCATTCCCCTAGCTTGTTTTCCATGTTCCGTCTCATCCTATCAACCTGCAACATGTATTAAAATATCAATACAAATGTATTGGCGAGTATACAAGTTTGATACTAGTATAGTAGATTAAAACAACTCATATCCATAGTGTAAGTAATAAATACAGTTTACAGTCGTGCTAGTGTCGTAGTCCACGCAGTGATAGCCCAAGTATCCCAATGCTTTAGTGTTTACCCAAGACTCAAGGTAAAATAGAATCCTCCTAACAATACCCCCGGGAATAATAGGAGAGGTGTATCTTCCTATAGCGCTACTATTGTTAAGGCGGAACTACACACTCTGGATTAAACGTCACATAGCACAAAGAGTCAAGAATTAAGAATCACAAGTTTCACATAGGATAGAGCATAAGTTTTCAAAGATTCAAGTTTAAGTTTCATAGAATACATGTTACACCCCAAAAGTTTAAAGTTAAAGGGGATCGAGTATACTCACAGTGATTGCTTAACAGTCGCAACTGTTATTGGATCAAAGGGAGCTCTTTTAGGATTTAACCTGGTTAGATTGCAATGGGGTAAGAGTCGGACAGAGTAACGAGGTTGAATAAAGCGGTTAACAGGTCACTGGTTCGGATGGTTGTCCGATCGAACAGCTGTCCAATCGGATGGCCAATCGACCGGGTGGCCTTGTGTGTATACAGTGACAATGGCTGCCCGATCGGATGGCTATCCGATCGGGTTGCCATCCGTCCGGTTAAGAACAACAATGAAGTAAGACCAATGTGGCTGCCCGATCGGATGGTAATCCGATCGGCTGGCCAAGTGTGAAGAAAGGCTGTCCGATCGGATGGTTGTCCTATCGGCTGGCCTTGTGTGAAGAAAGGCTGTCCGATCGGATGGCTGTCCGATCGGCTGGCCTATTGTGGAGAAAGGTTGTCCGATTGGCTGGCCTATTGTGAAGAAAGGTTGTCCGATCGGTCGGGTGTCTGATCGGCTAGCCTATTGTGAAGAAACGCTGTCCGATCGGTCGACTGTCCGATCGGCTGGCCTATTGTTCTTGTTTACCAACTTTCGAAAAAAATTCCTGAGTTTGAAAATTTAAATGGTGGCGTCACGGCACGTATTGAGACAACAGTAACTTATCGTTTTTAACAGTCATTCCGATCAGTCGGGAACCACCCCAGTCCAACCAGTTGTCTGTTAGCGATGGGTTTATGCCAGAATCCATCCCGTGATCGTCTTGATCAGTGAACCATCCATTCTTAAACCAACTCTAGACCACCGATCAAGTCTACAGTTCGTTCAGTCACGTTTATCACCGAAGTAAATCAGTAATTTGAAGAAAAGGTGAAGAACAACCCAAGTTTTATATGAAAAGTATAGATTTAACTTAGATTTAGTGTAAAAACGTATGAAATACCTTAGATTCAAGCTATATCTTGCTTAGAATGACATCACATGGTTGTTTGTACAAACCACCATGATAGCATCACCCTCAAGAACTCAGATCTGAGAGATTTCACGGTGAAAAGTGTGATTTCAAGTGAGAATCACGTAGAGAATGATGCGTAGAGTAAGAAAGTACAAGAATCTAGCTTGAAACATACCAAAATCAATGAGAAAATGAGAGATTAGTGTGCGCGTGTGTCTGGTTCGGGCAGAGCTGTCACATCACTCATAATGGTGATGTGACAGCCTATTTATAGGTGAAGGGAGGAGGGAGGAAAGGTGGTTCGGCCGGGGTGTCATCCGATCGGATGGTCATCTGATCGGATGGCCATCCGATCGGATGGCCACTCTGGCTATTCCATCCTTCCACGTTTCCTGATTCTGATTTGTTTTACGCGTTAGGTTAGGCGTTGCGTTATGTATAGCAACATAATTAACTAGATTATAGTTTATACATCAAAAGTTTGCAAGATTAAATAGATTCCGCCAGTGACAAGGCTCCAGTCACTCGTTTAACCAAGAATCAAGTTTCACGAGTCTAAGGAGTCAAGCACCAATTAGATTTAAGGGTCAAGAGTCATAGCTTCTCAAACATCAAGAATCAAGAGTCCAAGTATCAAGTATCAAGAATCAACAATAAGAATCTAGTTTCCATAGTATCAGAAATCAAGTGTCTAGATTAGGCATAAAGGGTCAAGTATCTAGATTAAGTATCAAGTCTCATAGTTTAAGTGTCAAAATCAAGCATCTAGAATAAAGAGTCAAGCATCATAGTATCAACAAGATTCACACCAGAAGTATTAAAACATCAACTCCATAAAACCACAGGGACTAAAATTGACAACTTCTTAGGAGTTCAGGGACTGTTCTTGCCAAGTGTCTAAAGTTCAGGGACGCTGGGCGTTACAGTCTCCCCTCCTTTAGGAGATTTCGTCCCCGAAATCTTAGAAGAAGACTGCTCGAAGAGATGCGGATACTTGGCCTTCATATCACTTTTCAGCTCCCAAGTGAATTCGGCACCGCGCTTTCCTTCCCATCAAACCTTAACAATGGGAATTTTGCTGCGCCTCAGACGCTTGACAGTTTGATCCATGATTTCGACCGGTTTCTCCACAAATTGAACAACTTCATTTATCTGCAAATCTTCAAGAGGAACCTGCAGTCCTTCGTCGACTAGACATTTTCGTAAGTTAGATACGTGGAACACTGGATGCACGTTGGTTAGCTCTTGTGGCAAGTCGAGTTTGTATGCTACCTTGCCAATCCTTTCAAGTATCACGAAAGGACCCACATAGCGAGGCGCAAGCTTCCCCTTCTTTCCAAAACGAACTACTCCCTTCCAGGGAAATACCTTGAGTAGAACTCGGTCACCAACAACAAATTCCAGAGGCTTCCGCCTATTATCAGCATAGCTCTTTTGTCTGCTCATAGCCTTGATCAAGTTATCACGGATCTGAAGAATCTTATCCGTTGTCTCTTGAACAATCTCAGGGCCGGTGAACTGCTTTTCCCCAACCTCATGCCAGCTGAGAGGGGATCGGAATTTTTGCCCATATAAAGCTTCGAAAGGAGCCATCTGAATACTGGAATGGTAGCTATTGTTGTACGAGAATTCTATCAATGGTAAATGTACATCCCAGTTACCACCAAAGTCGATAACACAAGAACGAAGCATATCCTCGAGGGTCTGAATAGTACGTTCGGTCTGACCATCCGTCTGAGGATGAAAGGCCGTGCTAAGATTCAAGTGCGAACCCATAGCGGATTGAAACGTTTGCCAAATACGTGAAGTAAAGCGACCATCACGGTCCGAGATTATGTCAAGAGGTACGCCATGACGGCTTATAATCTCATCGGTAAAGATTCGAGCAAGTCTCTTCACTCTGTAATCTTCACGAATAGGAAGAAAGTGAGCGGATTTGGTCAAACGATCAATAATCACCCAGATGCTATTGTGGCCTTTAGAGGTGTTAGTGCATTCATCTGTCAACTTCGTCTTATATCTAGTCTCAGTCTTGTTGCGGATTTGAAAGAAGATGATGTCACCATCTTGGATGATGACATCATAATGGTGATGTCACTATTACATCATCTACAGAAAAGACAAAAGGATTAGAATGTGAAAGTTAGTTTTTGGTCAAAATATGATTCCGCTTTTATGACTAGGTTCTGCTTTTGTGTCATAGGATAGGTATCGCTCATATGTCATGTTAGGTATCGCTTATATGTTAGTGTACATATAAGCGAAATCACTTCTCTATATATAGTCATTAGAGCGAAATCAGATTAGTAGTTCTAGGTGTTGTCTTCCGGTGAGCCACGAAGTGCTGCCGAAGTGTCGACAGGTTGTAAACATTGTCCAGATCAATAATATCGACAGTTTAGTGTGTATACTTGCTGAATTGTACTCGGTTTGTCTGTTTCCGCCATTCAAACTGAGATAAACTCTTCTACGCGACTCATTTAGGTCCGAATTCGATCCTACAAGTGGTATAGAGCTAGTGAAGAAGAGTTTTCTACAATTCAGCCGAAAAATCTGTTTCTACACCTTTCTTTTTCGAAAAACAAAAATTTTTACGGTCGGAATCGCTTTAAATTCACACAGTGTGTTCGTAATCATGTATAAACAAATCCTTGAAATTTTCAGATCTTAAATCAACCTAGAACTTAGGATTTTAGGGGGTTCGCTTATTCGTACACGTTCAAAAATGACATCAGCAGTAAGGTCCGCTTATGTGAACAGTTAATTTCACTTATCTGAACAAGCAGATTCCGCTCTTAGTGACATTAGCAGGTCCGCTCTTAGTGACAGTTGAGGTCCGCTCTTAGTGACATTAGCAGGTCCGCTCTTAGTGACAGTTGAGGTCCGCTCTTAGTGACACCTTGGGTTTCGCTTTTGTGACACAGTTGTGGTTGAATGTGTGTCAGTTGATAATCACGTGATTTGTTATCATATTCAGAGTTTGCATGTGAAAACATTTAAAGGATCAATGGTGACAGCTTGCATGTGATGAGTCTTGGTTCAAGTTGAGTCTTGGATCATATATTAGTTGTCGGCTAGCTCTAAATTGAGGTCCAATCGAATTGTTATGAAGAATTAAACTTGTCGGCTCATTGTATATATCAAAAAGTTGTCTGCCACATTTCTCGATTTCTACATAATGGTATTTTAGGTCCAATGACAATATTTTGAACATTTAATTGTTGTCAGCCAAAGTTAAAAAAAAAAAAATCCATTAGCATTGAGTTTGCAAGTGAGAAAGGAGGTCCAATCATATTATATAGTTCATTGATAGTTGTTGGCTTAGTGGTTTGAGTTTTGGTTACAGTTAGTTCTCACAAAAGACAATCCTAGTCCGCACTGATTGATCAAGATAGTTTGAACAGTCAGATCGTTTTGTGTGGATATATCGCGTGATAAAGTCAAGTTTGTACAATTTGGAGTTCAAAGGTTTCAAAGGGTCAAGTCGTTTTAATTTGGATCCGAGTCCTAGCAGTTCGCACAGTTGGTCAACGTTCAGTCCGTACAGAAAATCATCAGTTTGATTGTTTGAAGATGTCAAGCAGTAAGGTTGATCATGATAGTAACAGTGAAAAAGTCCTCGCTTCTAAAGTTTGTACATTTACGATCAGTGGGAGAAATTTTATGGAACAGCACTGGTATTTCTGTTATACATGTGACCTGACCGTTTCAAAAGGTTGTTGTTCTGTTTGTGCAGATGTATGTCATCGAGGACATCGTGTTGTCTACTCTACATCAAGTAGGCTTTTTTGCGACTGTGGAGCAGGGAGTGTACAGGACAGCAGCTGTCAGTGCCTAAAGCCTAGGAAAATCACTGAAGATGATGGGGATCAGATGTCTGAAATTGCTACTGGTAATCAGTTGGCAGTGAATGATGATCAAGAAGCTAAGAACATGCCAATATTTGATCATGGTGATTCAGATTCTGAGGAGGAGCAAATTTCAAGTCAAACAAAATGTGAAGTTGTGATGACTGAAGAAGTTGTACAAGAAAATGTTAGTGAAAAACAGCAGAGTTTTGAGGAAGTAATTTCAAAGAAAGAAGAATCTGAAAAGTCTGTATCTAAGAAATCTGAACCAGTGATTAAGAAAGAGATTGCAGAAGACACACTAGTCTTTGAGGTTGTTCAGAAAGAGAAGAAACAGATTGAAGATATTCAGACTTTGAAAGCTGAAAAGAAAGCTGATGATGAACATATTTTGGAGTTGCGCTTAAACTGTGAAAAACTGAAAACTGAAAATGTCAAACTGTTGAGTGATGTGGACAGTTTGACATTCGAAAACAAAGTTTTGAAAGAAAAAGAAAAAGATTTTCAAATTCAAATCAAGATTTTAGAAGATAAGAGAGATATTTTTGGTAAAGATAATCTTGAAAAACAAATTGAAATCAATTCTCATCTTGCTAAAATCATTCAGCTTGAAAAAGAAGCTGAAAAAGCTCGGATTAAAATCAAAGAGCTTGAAGTGAAATTGAAAGGTTGTGTGAATTTTACATCACATGATTCTCTAAAACCGATCAATCCTGTTCCAATAAGTGACAACGTCACAAATTTTGACAAAGTCAAAATTGAAGATTGTGATGAAATATCTGATGATGAAAAAGAAAAGAAAAGAAAAATATTTTTAAATTTACAAGAAAAATTTCAAAATACTGTTTTGCAATCTACTGAAACAGGTGAATGTTCTAAACAAAAACCTGTTAAGAAGAATGCAGAACAGAAACAAAAAGATAAAATTTGAAAAATTCTAAAATTGAAAATAAAATCTCATCAGATAAATCATCCAATCATTATCAAAAATCACAAAAATTTAAAAATGAAAACTCACAAAATGTTGGTAATAAGTGGTGCAGGTTTGACCACAGTGCTCAAAGGACAAATCATGCTTATAGGAGGAGCTATAATTATCACAAATCCAAACAATGCTATGATTTGAATGAGTGGTTTGAAGATGATCGATGGTACGATAACAGAGTGTGCTACACATGTGGTGTTAGAGGACACATTGCTGTTAACTGCCAGAATTGGAATTTTGAAACACGAAGATGCTACAATTGTCATATCAGAGGACATATTGCCAGAGATTGCTCAAGGAGATCGATGGGAAGATCAAGGGTTGAATCTCAGAGAACGATAAAGAAACCAGTCAATGTCAAGCCCAAAGAACAGAAGGTTCTAGAACAGAAAGTGAAGCTTTCGCAGGGGCAAAAAGACAGACTGAGGAAAAAGAGGAAGAAGGCAAGAGAGTATTTGGAGAAGATTTTGTCTTCAGGTTCACCAGTTGGTTCGAATAAGAGTTCTGATGAATCGATTCCCTCGACAGCAAAGTCAAGCAAATCGAATTCTTCAGATGCAAATCTGAGGACAAACAAAAGGAAAAAGAAAGTTATTGGCGATGAATCTGGCTCGTCCAAGTCAGACAAGCCAAGAACGGGCAATGAATCTGATTCCATAAAATCAGAAGAGCCACAAGTTGAGGTAAAAAAGGAAGAGACAGTTCCATTAATGAATGATGAGAACTTTCCACCATTACGAGCCGCAAACCTAAAATCAAAAGGTGTTGATGCTAGAAAAATGTTTAATAGCAATGTTGAACATATTTTTAGTAAGATGGCTGATGGTAAGGAAAAAGGAGTGAAAGAATTTTATGAAGAAAAGAGAAAAGCTCAAAATGCACCTAAGGCTGGTCAGGCTTGGGTGTCAAAATCTGTTGGTTGAATTCCTGACTTGCCGGAGCTTCCAGGTTGGTAAGTGTGAAGCAGGTATCGGCATCATTCTTGAAAAATTCATAGGATGGTAACTGTGATATTTCGTCTTACAAGTGGTTAATCAAGGACATTAAATTGTACTTGATTTTCTACAAGTGATAGTGGTGTTTGATCTTATATTGTTAAATTTTTTTTACAAAAACCCTAAAAATTGAAAAATTTGAAAAACCAAAAATATGTTTGTTTTTAATTTTTGTCAAATATTCAAAAATACAAAAATATGTGTTGATTGAATACGCCGAAACCCTCACGGCTGAACAAACATGATTACTTTCATCAGATTGAAAAACGGTTTTCAAACTGTAAAAATAAATGGGTTGTAAATCATGGGGGTAATTGTTGGTACTTTATATTAGATTTTCTGCAAATCAGAGCACTTTTAGCAGAAAATGGATGGCGAGACAAAGCTATCAGTATTGGTTGTCAAATTTTCTTTAAATGATTTTGCATTTTAGGGGGAGTAATGTTGTTAGAAAATACAAAAACATTTGAAAATTTTGAAAAAGCCAAAAACATGATAAAATTCAAAAATTTGAGTTTTGCGTAAAAAGAGGAAATGATAGTACATCAGAAGACAGTTACAGTACGCTAAAGATTTGGAAAGTCAAAATGTGTTAAACGATCTCACCGTGGATGTGTCGGTAGATTTTTATACATTTAGTAAACTTTTTCGGGATATAAACCTAAATTCAAACTTGCTTATTTTGTGGGGAACACTACTTGGATATATAGGTAACCCCTGAAATCTTGTTTGAAAGGTCTCATAATCTGATATACTAGGTTTTTATACTCAATGATGTCTGGGGTATTATTCCGGGACTTCTGCTGAACGGTAGTTCTGACCTAGTCCTTGGATAATACTTTCTGCAAATGCTTGAAACATAGCATAAACCCTCAGCATGCCGATGAAACAATAAAATTGATAGTCGCTGCTGTTGTAAGCAAAAAGATCCTCTAAAGGGGACATACCGTAAAGTCGAAGCTGATATCTCTCTGCGTATACGGAAGTATCGACCTGAGATCCCTCGGCCCTCGCATACCTAATTTATATACAGATATCATTGTAGTATACTCACCTGTAAGACTGATTATTGGGATTCTGGATACGGGAGTATATTCAAGAGGTGGGACACATGAATAGGTTTAAGTTCTTAATACATCTAATTCGTATCCTGAATCAGTTGAAGTTTGTGTGAAAATTTAAGTGGATCAGTATATCGACAATCTAAGTGAATTGTTTAATGCATAATGTGATTTTAAGCTCAACGGTACTTGTGACTTGTCGAAAACTGATATGATCCTCTGACGCATACTCAAACAAAAATATTGTCTATAAATATGTTTGTACATATTTCTTTACTGCTTTATATTTTCAGAAAATACAAAAAGATTTTGATTTCTGCTTTATTTTCGACAATCGATATCTGAATTGCTGAGTTTCAAAATCTAAGAAAGCTGATTGTGTTTCTGTATATAAAACAAGTTCATTAATTTGATACTTGAATTTAAAATAAAAAATTTCAAAAACAGTTTGTGATATCTCCAAGGTCATTAATTTGAACTTGGCTGATAAACTGTGAGGGAAATGGATTCTTTAACACTGCCAAATCTGTAAAGTTTGTTGATAGGGGGAGTGAGTTAGAGAATTTGATTGATAATACGAAAACATTGTATTTATAGATGTTTGAGTGTTGCAGATAGTCCAGACTACGATCCCGAGATCAGAGTCTAAGGGGGAGTCTGAAGACAAGCTTGAAGCAAAGAGAAGCTTGTAGATGGAAAGCTAGGTGTCGATCCCAAAGCACGGAAGCTTGATAAAAGGGGGAGCCTGAAGCTGATATAGATTGAAGACTGAGAAGACTCGACACTTAAGACTCGTCAACATCTGAGGGGGAGTCTGTTAGTGCATTCATCTGTCAACTTCGTCTTATATCGAGTCTCAGTCTTGTTGCGGATTTGAAAGAAGATGATGTCACCATCTTGGATGATGACATCATAATGGTGATGTCACTATTACATCATCTACAGAAAAGACAAAAGGATTAGAATGTGAAAGTTGGTTTTTGGTCAAAATATGATTCCGCTTTTATGACTAGGTTCCGCTTTTGTGTCATAGGATAGGTATCGCTCATATGTCATGTTAGGTATCGCTTATATGTCAGTGTACATATAAGCGAAATCACTTCTCTATATATAGTCATTAGAGCGAAATCAGATTAGTAGTTCTAGGTGTTGTCTTCCGGTGAGCCACGAAGTGCTGCCGAAGTGTCGACAGGTTGTAAACATTGTCCAGATCAATAATATCGACAGTTTAGTGTGTATACTTGCTGAATTGTACTCGGTTTGTCTGTTTCCGCCGTTCAAACTGAGATAAACTCTTCTACGCGACTCGTTTAGGTCCGAATTCGATCCTACAAGAGGTATGGGGTAGTTTGGTAATAAAGTCCATAGCAATGCTATCCCATTTCCAGATAGGTATTTTAGGTTGCTCCAAGAGTCCAGAAGGACGCTGGTGTTCAGCCTTTACCTTCGAGCAGGTAAGGCACTTAGACACATAGACAGCAATGTCCCTCTTCATGCCAGGCCACCAATAAGTTGTACGCAGATCCTGGTACATCTTGTCGGCACCTGGATGGATAGAGTAACGGGATTTGTGAGCCTCGGTCATAATGAGTGATGTGCGATAAAGTGTCGTATATATTAGGTGTATATTTTACGCCCTTTTTAACACTTATTTTAGCCAAGTTTTAAATTTATAAAACACGATATTTCACTAACACTAAACACACATATGGGCAAGTGCACCCATCGTTGAGCGTAGTATAGTGTTGGTAAGATACCGAGGTCGTCCAAGGACACAAGAGCTTTTCGTACCGGTTTATCCTCAACGTCTAATCAAAATAAAAAGTTTAGAAAAATGTTTTAAACTAAGAAAAGATAAAAACTAACTAAAATGCTGAAAATAAAAATAAAAGAAAAACAGATAGATAAGATGAATCACTTGGTTCCGACTCGTATCTAGTACAACCTTTGATTATTTCCGCACTTTTGCACATAATTAAGAGATTATCTTAGTTATTATAGTAGGCCCCTCTTTTGAAGGTGACGTTACCCTCACCCCAGTAGTTTGAGTCAGCAAGGATACAATCCTAAAAGGGTGGATTATTGGAAGATAATGAATTAAGTTATTAATGCAGTATTGTGGTAGGCCCCGCTTTTGGCGGTGACATTACCCTCGGCTAAGTAGTCTGAGTCAGCAGGGATACAGTCCTAAATAGCCGGGTTATAGTATTAATAGTAGTTAACTTATGAGGGGATCAAAGAGTTTGGACCCCCGCCATCCAATACCGTGAAGCATTGAAGGAGGTCCTACTAAATTTGACCCAGTTCATTGCAGGACCTCTAAACACTGAACAATGGCAAGACCTTTACCAAACCGTTCCCTTAACCCCCGACCAGGTAGCCAACATACCTCCATATAGACCGTGGAGATATGAATGGTGAAAATCCTTTATTTTATATAGACAGTAAAATAATGCCAAGACACCACGGACAAACGATAAGGAAAGATCACCTTCAACATAAGTAACTAGTTATTAAAGTCATTAATACAAAACCAAATAAAAAGTGCAAAAGATTAGAAATAAAAAGTATTATACTAGACACTTTGTCTTCACCAAGTGATGTAAGAGACTTAGGCAAACATGGCCTTGATTGTCAAGAACTCTTACGATCAATCTTGGATCCCGAGACGACTCACACACTCTACGATGGACAATGGATGATGGTGGTGGATGATGGTGTTGTGATGGTGGTGGGTGGTGGATGAAGTGTGAGAGAGGTGGTGTGCCAAGGGATGAGTTGAAATGAATCCAAGCACTCCTATTTATAGGCTGAACAGAGAGCTGGGCACGGCCCCGTGTCCGCTGGGCACGGCCCCGTGCCTGTCTGACACTCTCTCTCCTCATTAATTGTAATTCGCAATTACAATTAATGCGCCTGCTGTACTTTCGACACGCCCCCGTGTCCGCTGGACACGGCCCGTGGTGGGCAATAGAAGCTTCTATAGGTTTGTCTTTTCTGCTGCTTCTTGGGCACGGCCCCGTGCTGGCTGAGCACGGGGCGTGTTCAGCCTTCTGCCTTCTCTATTTTGCTTGGGAAGATGCCGTTGAGGGGTCGGGCAGTCCACTTATGTTCCTTTCCTTGTATTTATGTTGGAATTAGCTGTCTTTTTGCTTCTTTTGTGTTTTGAGCTCATTTAATCCTGAAAATACAAAAGAAAGACAAAAACACTCTTTTTCCCATATTAGTACTTAAAAGGGGTTAGTTTTATGCCTTATTTGATGTAATTTATATGTTGCATTTTACACACATCAAATACCCCCACACTTGAACTTTTGCTTGTCCTCAAGCAAAACTCTTTAATATGTGGCTTACACTCCCAAATGGAATGGGTAGAAGAGAAGGTTTTGGGCTTGTCGTAGAGTGTCGGGATATCCAAGATCTTTTTGGGTTTTATTTTTTTTTATTTATTTACAATCCTATTCGTAATGATTTATTTAGAACGTTTCATAGGAGAAATTACTTATTTGGGCATAACATGCCTTTTTTAAAATTCCATCTATATACAAGTTCACATACCTCACGGGAGAAATCACTCACACTCGACCAAAGGTGTATTTTTAGTGAATCACTCGAGAGCGGCATGGAACTTATTCCTACCATATGCTTGCCAAGCAATCAATCCTCCTCCTTTTTAACTTTTATACCTTTGTAAATATCAAGAGGACTTTGTGGGTTAAGGGTTAGGCTTGGGTTAAAGGTAGGTGGTTGGGATAGTGGTTAGTAGAAAAAGGGCGAAAAGCGTAACAAGTGTCGGTTTTCGTAAGACTTTCTATTTTTGTAACGTTTTATTTTGATGAAGCTTTTATTCAAACAAAGTTATTTTTGATGAACTTGTTTGTTTATTTTCTTTTTGCTTCATCATCAACACATTTTTTTTTGAACGATCATACGAAAAAGAACCGAACTTGTTACTAAAACAAAGGGTTAAAAAAGGTTTTGGTGGGTAAAAGGGTTTTTTTTTGGTTTGGGTGATGAAATGAAAAGATTTAGGCTCAAAGGGGCTAACTAGGGGGATTTTTGGGTAGGAGGTAAAAGAAAAAGAAAAATAATGGTGTAGAAATAAAAAGGGTTAGTCCTAATGCCTCCATCATTTACTTACTCGGGTTTAAGTTGATAAGGACCGGGAATGTATCGTCATGGCAAGTTCTAGAGTTGTAAGAACCAAGCGGCTATTCACACAAGAAACGAAAAATGAGCATTTAGTCTAATGATATGTAATTGTATGCTCAATAAAGGCTCAAAACTCACTTCTGTGGGAATGGGTTTTTATGTGATCAAGTATATATAATCAAATTTTAACTAAGTTTGTCATGCCTTTTCATAATTTTCTTATGTTGGTTCTTTTTATCACTTACGCTATCGGTTGTAAATTTGTAAAAATATAACCTTTTTGAGAACTTGAATTTCCCGAGTTAAACCTAGACAAGTAAAAAAATGAAATTTTTGAAAAAAAAAAATTGGGGTGATTAGCGGTTCCAATAGAGTTTTGTGTAAGGCTTGTATTTAGGACTTGCAAAATTCAAGGTTTTAGCATCCCCCCCACACTTAAATTACACATTGTCCTCAATGTGTCCCAAAAAATAAATTTTTAGGTTGATTAGATGTGTAAAAAGGTGTTAAAAAACAAAGGTTCATGTTACTGGTAGTCTGGACACGGCCCCGTGTCCACTGGACACGACCCCGTGGCGAACTGCCAGTAACGAAAACTTACAGAAGGTGGACACGGGGGCGTGTTGGATGGGCACGGCCCCGTGTCTGACAAAAATCTGCATGACAGTAACCAAACAGCAGGTCTGGGAGGTGAGCACGGGGGCGTGTTGGCTGGACACGTCCCCGTGTGGACAGTCTGAAAGCCTGAAAAACAGGTTTCTTCCCCCGGTTTTTTCCATCCTGGTCCTATAAGTGCTGAGGCTTAGCATTCCAAGCCTCGGTTTGTACCTGTTTCATCACTTAATACCACACCAAGCAACATAAACATCCTATATTACCATAGTCAATTGTTCCAAGCATAAAGCAAAAGAAAAAGAAAAATAAAATGCAGGAAATAGTTAGGAAAAGTAAATTGTTTAACACTTGGCACGCAGGCCACCAATTGTTCGATAGATAAAGGGACTTAAACCTGTGGAGTCATCAATCAACCGCTTCCTCCTCTGCTCCTCTCGCTTACTCCATAGCATCGTCATCATCATCATCATCATCCCCTCCATGGCGTGCAATGTGGTCTCGTATGTATCCGACATCGTCTTGGATTTCGGATAGGTTTCTCTCGATAGCTCCGACCCGGTGGTAGGTGTTGCTCGCCATGTTGTAGGTGTTCCGAGTACACATGAGGTTTTCCTGCAACAAATCATGCAAACTTTGAAAGTTAGGAAAACCGCCTCCCGAGGAGGATGATTGGCCCGGATCACCGTGGGGTTGATAGTGGTACTGATGATGTTGCGGAGCTGGGAGGACAAGCGCTTCTTGCGGGTTCCATGCATGACCTTGCATCCTTTGAAAGGTTACCGTCCCGTCTTCTGCCTCATAAATCAGGTTCATTGAGCGGCATATGTGAATATCCATCGTACCCGACCATGGGCTCCTCTCAAATGACCTCGGAATGTGGGCGAAGTGTTTGAAGAGACGGTACACCCATCCCCCGAAGAAAATAGGAGTTGGTGCACTAGCAAGGCGGTTGTGATGCATGTTTCGGAGCATGAGGAACGGAACATCGAGCGGCCTGCGGTTGTGAATGCAGTGGAGGACAAGCAAATCTCTTAACCCGACGACGCCACAACTGTCATGCCTTTGGCTAAGAGAGTAGCCGAGGAGCCTATGAATGTATCTGTATAGCGGATCCCTCAGCTTGGTACTCTTAGTGCTGCTCGGATTGTAGAACCCTTCCCCAATCTGAGCCCACATGGCTTGGCGTTCGTTGTCTTCAACCTCTCTCAATCCCCCTGTATTTTCTTCGTTTCCCGCATCCTCTTCCGCATATAACCCGATAATCGACCCGAATTGTGCCATGGAGATCGAATACCTCGTTCCGCCACACCGGAATGACACCCCGTCATTATCGAACGGGTCGCACCTTGAAGTGAATGCAAAGGTGCTGTAAAATTCCAAGGTGCATTCATGGACGGAACGGAGTCGGGTTGTTAGTGCGACTCTGAGTGGGCCCGTGACAATGTTGTTGAAACGGTCAATTTGATTCACCATGGTTAGCAGTTCTGTGCAAGCCTGCCTCGGGTATTCCTCCGGCCTTGTTTGAAGAAGCTCGTATCGAGCTCTTGCATCTAGCTCATTGGCGTTGAATCTTGTAAACTTCCTGGCCATCTGCAAGAATACACCAAAAGTTAGCATGAAACAGAAATATTTTCGGACAAAACTGCAAACAGCGGCCTGGACACGACCCCGTGTCCAGCGGACACAGGCCCCGTGTCCAGAGGTCTGTTACTCAAAAACTTCATTTTTCGACCCGGTTTCGAAAACTTGAAAATTTTTGGTCCAATAGGCGCGGCTTCCCCCGAAAATGAAACCCTAAACACCGTTTTTCCCAAAATATCCCGTTTACCCCATCAATTTTATCTTTTTCGGTTCAAGAACAAGGGTTTGGGGTTTTTGCAAGAAATCGGGTGAATCTATGAACAATACAAGTGTATTTACTTTCCTTAACACTAATCTAACTAAATGCAAACAGATATAAACAAAAATTTGAGGTTTGATCCGGATGAACTTCAAGAACCCTAGATTTTTCCCCAAATTTTTGGTGTTTTAACTACATGCAAGTAACTAATCTAACTACTAAGAGTGATAGAATCATACCTTGACGTTGTTAGATCGATAGGAGACGTCGAAATTTCGCGAAAAATCGCCTGGAACCAGAGCTTTTGTGGGGAAACGGGGCGTGTGGAATGAAGAAACTGTTTTGAAAAGGGGGTTTTATCCCGTCTGCAGCGCGAACACGGCCCCGTGTCCAGCGGACACGGCCTCGTGCCGAGCGAGTTTTTTTTTTTTTTTAGTGCTCGTGTGCGTGCCCCTTTTTCCCATAAGCTATGGTTAGAAAACTTACCGCTTTATTTTGTCGTCTCAATCGTTCGTAACTTACCAGGCATGATGTTTTTATTCTTCCACCGTTTGAAGCGAGATTTCTTCTTCCTCATCCTCAATGAATCCTTGATAGAGTTTCAGCCGTTGGCCATTGACTTTAAATGGTGGCCCATTTCGAGATTTAATTTCTACGGCACCGTGTGGAAAAATGTGGGTGATGGAAAAAGGTCCTGACCACCTAGACTTTAATTTGCCAGGAAACAATCGAAGTCGTGAATTAAACAAAAGAACTAGATCCCCTACCTGAAATTCATTAGATTAAGTATGTTTGTCATGCAAATTTTTCATTCTTTCCTTATAAATTTCAGAGTTTGAGTATGCATAATTCCTAAGCTCGTCTAATTCATTTAATTGACAAAATCGATTTTTACCAGCAAATTCTAAATCTAAGTTTACATTTTTGATTGCCCAGTAGGCTTTGTGTGCAATTTCTACTGGCAAATGACAACTTTTTCCATAAACTAGCTTATACGGGGTTGTACCTATTGTTGTTTTATAAGCAGTTCGAAAAGCCCATAAAGCATCGTCTAATTTATCAGCCCATTCCTTTTTATTTAACCCTACGGTTTTTTCGAGTATTCGTTTTAAACCTCTATTAGTCACTTCGGCTTGTCCGTTTGTTTGAGGGTGATACGCTGTTGAAACCCGGTGATAGACCCCATATCTTGTTAAAAAAATTTCAAGTTGATGGTTGCAAAAATGGGTACCTCTATCACTTATTAAAGCTTTAGGTGTGCCAAAACGAGAGAATAATTTTTTCAGAAATTTTACCACGACTCTTCCATCATTTGTTGGAAGTGCCTCGGCCTCGGCCCATTTAGACAAGTAATCTACTGCCACAAGTATATATTTGTTTCCTTTCGATGGTGGGAAAGGTCCCATAAAGTCGAGTCCCCACACATCAAAAATTTCACAAACAAGAATGCCATTTTGTGGCATTTCGTTTTTGGAAGAAATATTACCTGTTCTTTGGCAAGCATCACATGTTTTTACAAGACTTTGAGCGTCTTTGTAAATGGTTGGCCAATAAAATCCCGAATCAAATACCTTTCGTGCGGTACTAGCAGCACCATGATGTCCTCCGTATGGACCTTCATGACAATGGCGGAGAATTCTTCGTGCTTCACTACCATGTACGCATCGTCTGACGAGTTGGTCGGCACACATTTTGAAAAGATATGGATCTTCCCAAAAGTAGTGTTTCACATTGGCAAAGAATTTTTTTCTTTGATGATGTGGCCATCCTTTTGCGACTATACCGCTAGCTAGGTAGTTAGCATAGTCGGCATACCATGGTTCTTCCTTGTATTCCACCATTTCCAGGGACTCAGTTGGAAATTTTTCGTTGATTTGCTCTTCCCTGGTTGCTTCTAAAGCTGGGTCTTCTAAGCGTGAAAGATGATCTGCTGCGGTATTTTCTGCTCCTCTTTTGTCCTTGATTTCAATGTCGAACTCTTGGAGGAGTAGAATCCACCTAATCAAACGTGGTTTTGCGTCTTGCTTCTTGAAAAGATATCGAATGGCTGCATGGTCTGTATAGACTATAGTTTTAGAAAGGACAAGATAAGAACGAAATTTATCAAAAGCAAATATCATAGCTAGTAATTCTTTTTCAGTTGTTGTGTAATTTTCTTGTGCATCGTTAAGTGTTTTACTAGCATAATAGATTGGGTGGAAATGCTTTTCTTTTCTCTGTCCCAAGACAGCTCCAACTGCAAAGTCACTAGCATCACACATGATTTCGAAAGGAAATTTTCAATCAGGCGCTATCATGATAGGTGCATTGACTAGCATTTCCTTTAGGGTTAGAAATGCTTGATTGCAATCCTTGTCAAAGATTAATGGAGCATTTTTTTCAAGTAACTTTGTTAGAGGTCTTGAGATTTTTGAAAAGTCTTTGATAAATCGCCTATAAAATCCGGCATGCCCTAGGAAACTTCTGATAGCTCGTACGGAGGATGGAGGTGGTAATCTAGAAATGGTATCTATTTTGGGTCGATCCACTTCCATTCCTTCGCTTGAGATCTTGTGACCGAGTACTATTCCCTCTGTTACCATGAAATGGCATTTTTCCCAATTAAGGGCGAGGTTAGTTTCCTCACATCGGGATAGCATTCGTTCAAGATTATCGAGGCATTGGTCATATGAATCCCCAAAGATAGAAAAGTCGTCCATAAAGACTTCCATTGTCTTTTCTATCATGTCATGGAAAATGGCTACCATGCAACGTTGGAATGTTGTTGGGGCATTGCATAGACCAAACGGCATGCGTCGATAAGCAAAAGTTCCATAGGGACATGTGAAAGTTGTCTTTTCTTGGTCTTCGGGTGCTATCGGGATTTGAAAGTAACCTGAAAAACCATCCAAGAAACAGTAAAATTTATGACCGGATAATCTTTCTAACATTTGATCAATGAAGGGTAAAGGAAAGTGATCCTTTCTTGTTGCTTCATTTAATCGTCTAATATCTATACATACTCTCCATCCTGTGACGGTTCTCGTTGGTATTAGTTCATTATTTTCGTTAGTTATTACCGTCATACCTCCTTTCTTTGGAACTACTTGGACGGGACTCACCCAAGGACTATCGGAGATAGGATAGATAAGTCTGGCGTCAAGTAGCTTGATGACTTCGTTTTTAACCACTTCTTGAACATTTGGATTTACTCGTCGTTGTGGTTGTATAACCGATTTGTAGTCATCATTCATCAAAATTTTGTGTGTGCACATAGAAGGACTAATTCCTTTTATGTCTACAAGTTTCCAAGCTATTGCATTTTTGTGTTTTTTCAAAAGATTAATTAATTTTTCTTTTTCTAAGTTATCTAATTTAGACGAAATAATTACAGGTAACTTACCATCTTTGTCTAGAAAAGCATATTCCAAACCTTTTGGAAGTTCTTTGAGCTCAAGTGGTGGGTCTTTGGGAGACTCCTTATTTGGTTGCTCAATTCGATCAAGAACTTTAAAAGTTTGTTCTATGGCGACCTCTTCTTCAACAAAGTGGTCAATCTCTTCACTTGTATCGGGTGGTTCATCTTCATCTTCAATTAGGGGGTCATTATTGCCGAATGGATATTTCATTGATCGTTCGAGATCGACACTTCTTTTAAATGCCCCTAATTGAAGAGGTAGATTGTTGAACTTCCGGTTTTTCAAAGCTTCATGAGTTTTTACAAATGGTCGTCCCAACACTAGAGGAGCGTCATCGAGGATGACAAAGTCGGTTGGGATTACCATTTGATTTGTTTGAACCAAGACATCTTCAACTATACCGATTGATTTTATTACTTTCCGATTGGATAGAAAAATGGGTATTTGAAGTGGAGAAAAATCACTAATACTTAATTTTTCAAAAATGTAGTTAGGCATTATGTTAACACAAAGATCTTTATCGATTGTGACATTACTAATAAACGAATTTTGAAAGAAACATGGAACCGGTGTGATGTTAATTTCAAATGGGTCTTCTTTTATTAGTGAAGTTTGATCATTAGTTAACTTAACACTTACCGTTTCGTCAATTTTAGTGTTAGTGTTTAACTCTTTTAAAAACTTAGCATGAGTGGGTACTAAACAATGATTTTCGAAAGAAGGTGACAAGAGATTAATTTCTTCAAAATTAGACTCTTCTTGAATTTTGACGTTGTCGGACTCACCTTTTTCGTTGTTTAACTCATGTGTTGGTTTTTCACTTATTTGTTCTTCCATTTTTACATTTTCAGTTATCTCTTCCTTTTTTAGTTCTTCTCTTGCGCGGGACTCCTCTTCCCTTGCGCGAGCTTCTTTTATACATCGATCGATAACTCTAATGTGTTCTAATATCCTATCGGTCACTTCGGTTATAGAAAAAGAATCGGAATTTTCTAAGCTTGAATCCGGTTGTTCGACCCTTTGTTCCTCATAATACTCATATGAAGTCGATGGTTCGCACCATTGTTCTTCATTGTAAGCATATGATGGATAAGGTTCGTAATTTTGTTCTCCATAATACTCATATGAGGTGGGTTGTTCACGCCAAGGTTCCTCATAGTAAGCATATGAAGGTGGTGGCTCATATCTTGGTTCCTCAAAGTATGAGTATGAGGGCTCATACCTTGGTTCATCAAAATATGAGTATGAGGGAGGAGGTTCATACCTTTGGTCTTCATAGGATGTGTATGAAGTTGATGGCTCGTACCTGGGCTCCTCATAGTAGGTGTATGAATCGGATGGTTGATATGAGTGATTATTTTGAATCGAGCGTGCATTACGACAATTAGTGCAATAATTACCCCTATAATCATCCTCATCATAGGTGTAGTTGTAACCTCCTGAGTATTGATCCATAAGAATCACTCAGCAGACCACAACCGAGTCTCGAGATCAGAAAACAAAAAGAAAAACGGAAACAGAGGCTGGACACGGCCCCGTGTTCAGTGAGCACGGCCCCGTGTTCAGGATCTGTATCTGGACGTTTTAATTAAATTTACTGATTTCGTTGAGCACGGGGCGTGTTCAGTGAGCACGGCCCGTGTTCAAGCTTCTATTACTGGGTGTTTTTATGAAAATGTGCAGCACGGCCCCGTGTTCAGTGAACACGGCCCCGTGTACAGGTTACTGTAAATGCAAAACTAAACTAAAATGCAGAAAAATGTGCGCGCTTTTTTTTTTAAAAAGGTTTTGAAAAACTGATTAGGCCGTCGATTTTAAGCTTTCTTAAAATCCTTGTGTCCCCGGCAACGGCGCCAAAAACTTGATGTGCGATAAAGTGTCGTATATATTATGTGTATATTTTAAGATCTTTTTAACACTTATTTTAGCCAAGTTTTAAATTTATAAAACACGATATTTCACTAACACTAAACACACATATGGGCAAGTGCACCCATCGTTGAGCGTAGTATAGTGTTGGTAAGATACCGAGGTCGTCCAAGGACACAAGAGCTTTTCGTACCGGTTTATCCTCAACGTCTAATCAAAATAAAAAGTTTAGAAAAATGTTTTAAACTAAGAAAAGATAAAAACTAACTAAAATGCTGAAAATAAAAATAAAAGAAAAACAGATAGACAAGATGAATCACTTGGTTCCGACTCGTATCTAGTACAACCTTTGATTATTTCCGCACTTTTGCACATAATTAAGAGATTATCTTAGTTATTGTAGTAGGCCCCTCTTTTGAAGGTGACGTTACCCTCACCCCAGTAGTTTGAGTCAGCAAGGATACAATCCTAAAAGGGTGGATTATTGGAAGATAATGAATTAAGTTATTAATGCAGTATTGTGGTAGGCCCCGCTTTTGGCGGTGACGTTACCCTCGGCTAAGTAGTCTGAGTCAGCAGGGATACAGTCCTAAATAGCCGGGTTATAGTATTAATAGTAGTTAACTTATGAGGGGATCAAAGAGTTTGGACCCCCGCCATCCAATACCGTGAAGCATTGAAGGAGGTCCTACTAAATTTGACCCAGGTCCATTGCAGGACCTCTAAACGCTGAACAATGGCAAGACCTTTACCAAACCGTTCCCTTAACCCCCGACCAGGTAGCCAACATACCTCCATATAGACCGTGGAGATATGAATGGTGAAAATCCTTTATTTTATATAGACAGTAAAATAATGCCAAGACACCATGGACAAACGATAAGGAAAGATCACCTTCAACATAAGTAACTAGTTATTAAAGTCATTAATACAAAACCAAATAAAAAGTGTAAAAGATTAGAAATAAAAAGTATTATACTAGACACTTTGTCTTCACCAAGTGATGTAAGAGACTTAGGCAAACATGGCCTTGATTGTCAAGAACTCTTACGATCAATCTTGGATCCCGAGACGACTCACACACTCTACGATGGACAATGGATGATGGTGGTGGATGATGGTGTTGTGATGGTGGTGGGTGGTGGATGAAGTGTGAGAGAGGTGGTGTGCCAAGGGATGAGTTGAAATGAATCCAAGCACTCCTATTTATAGGCTGAACAGAGAGCTGGGCACGGCCCCGTGTCCGCTGGGCACGGCCCCGTGCCTGTCTGACACTCTCTCTCCTCATTAATTGTAATTCGCAATTACAATTAATGCGCCTGCTGTACTTTCGACACGCCCCCGTGTCCGCTGGACACGGCCCGTGGTGGGCAATAGAAGCTTTTATAGGTTTGTCTTTTCTGCTGCTTCTTGGGCACGGCCCCGTGCTGGCTGAGCACGGGGCGTGTTCAGCCTTCTGCCTTCTCTATTTTGCTTGGGAAGATGCCGTTGAGGGGTCGGGCAGTCCACTTATGTTCCTTTCCTTGTATTTATGTTGGAATTAGCTGTCTTTTTGCTTCTTTTGTGTTTTTGAGCTCATTTAATCCTGAAAATACAAAAGAAAGACAAAAACACTCTTTTTCCCATATTAGTACTTAAAAAGGGTTAGTTTTATGCCTTATTTGATGTAATTTATATGTTGCATTTTACACACATCAATGAGCTCACGGAGATTATCGCGATCCGGCACCCAGATACGATTTAGATAATACTGCAGGCCATCAGATTTAGTTTCGAGCTGGTCCATTCTAGCGCCGTGAACTTCTTCTTCTAGACTTCCTTCATTTGCTGCTGAATACTGAGCTTCACGAATACAAACATGCAAATCACTAGAGATACGAATAGCCTTGACATGAGTTTTACGACTAAGAGCGTCGGCCACTACGTTCGCCTTACCAGGATGGTAGCGAATTTCGCAGTCGTAGTCGTTTCTCAATTCCACCCAACGCCTCTGTCGCATGTTCAGCTCCTTCTGGTCAAAGATGTGTTGAAGGCTCCTATGGTCGGTGAAGACCACACACTTAGTACCATATAGGTAGTGTCGCCAAATCTTTAACGCAAAAATCACCGCACCAAGCTCCAGATCATGAGTAGTGTAGTTTTTCTCATGCACTTTGAGTTGTCGAGAAGCATAAGCATTAACCTTTTCCCGCTGCATGAGCACACAGCCCAATCCACGGTTCAAGGCATCGCAATACACCACAAAATGGTCGTTGCCATCAGGTAGAGTTAACACGGGAGCATTACACAAAGGATTCTTAAGGGTTTGAAAGGAGTTCTCTTGCTCGGGACCCCAAACAAAAGGTTTCTCCTTTTGGGTTAGAGTAGTAAGAGGAACAGCGATTTTTGAAAAATCCGCGATGAACCGGCGGTAATAACCCTCCAATCCTAGGAAAGAACGAATCTCGGTCACGGATTTAGGCGTACACCAATTCTTCACTGCCTCGATTTTCGAAGGATCAACATGAATACCCTGTCTACTAACAATATGACCAAGAAATTGCACTTCGTCAATCCAAAACTCACACTTAGAAAATTTAGCATACAAACGTTCACCTCGTAAAAGCCCGAGCATTAGACGTAGATGGCGAGCATGATCAGCCTTAGATTTAGAATAAATGAGAATATCATCAATAAAGACTATCACGAAACGATCCAAATAGGGTTTACACACACGGTTCATAAGGTCCATGAACACTGCAGGTGCGTTGGTCAAGCCAAAAGGCATGACTACGAACTCGTAGTGCCCATATCGAGTACGGAATGCCGTTTTAGGAATATCATCTTTGAGGACACGTAGTTGATGATATCCAGAACGTAGGTCAATCTTCGAGAAACAGGAAGCGCCTTGTAGTTGATCAAATAGGTCATCTATGCGAGGAAGCGGATAACGGTTCTTCACGGTAAGCTTATTTAGTTCATGATAATCGATACACATACGGAAGGAACCATCCTTCTTCTTGACGAATAAAACGGGAGCACCCCACGGGGAGGTACTTGGTCGAATAAAACCCTTATCGAGTAACTCCTGAAGTTGACTAGATAACTCTTGCATCTCAGAAGGTGCAAGACGGTAAGGAGCCCTGGCGACAGGAGTCGCACTAGGTACGAGATCAATACGAAAATAACAGATCTGGGAGGGGGAAGACCAGGAAGATCTTCAGGAAAGACATCGGTGAAGTCACACACCACCGGAACGTCGCTTATGTTCTTCCCCTTGCCTTTTTGTTCCACCACGTGGGCCAAGAAGGCAGGGTTCTGTTTACGTAAGCTTCTGCTCGCTTGTGTGCATGACATTAACCTTAGTCCTTTTGAAGGTCGGTCTCCATAGACGATCAAGGTATCACCAGAGGGAAGAGGAAGACGAACAAGTTTCTCATGACAGACAATCTCGGCATGGTTCTTTCGCAACCAGTCCATGCCAATGATAACATCAAAACTACCCAACCTCATGGGTATAAGATCAGTAGAGAAGACGTGATCGTTAAGAATTAAGGAACAATCACGCAAGATAGATTTTACAAGAATCGACTTACCATTGGCGACCTCAACAGAGAATGACTCAGGTAACTTGGAGCGTGTATAGTTTATCAAAGGCTCAAATTCCACGGACACAAAGCTTTTATCGGCACCAGTATCAAATAGAATCGAAGCATAAAGGTTATTAATAAGGAACATACCATTGACAACGTTATTGTCATTACGAGCCTGATTTGCATTTAGATTGAACGCTCGTCCACGAGCGGCTGGCTGCTGATCCTGGTTCAGCTGAGGACACTGGTTACGGAGGTGGGTAGTATCTCCACACTTGTAGCATGCACAAACAGCGTTGACTGGCCTTGGGTTCTGCGGAGGTGCTGGGAGAGCTGCTTGAGCTGGGGCTTGCTGAGCTTGTGGGGTCGGGTTAGTTTGACGACAGTAGGGAGTCGTGTGACCATAACGATTACAGTTGGTGCACAGATGACATGCAGAAGCATCAGGATGATGGTAGTTGCAAGTTGCACACTTGGGATGAGGCCTAGTGTATTGCTTCTTAGCTTCGGGGGCAGAAGGGTTAGCAGCAGGGGTAATAGCATTACATCCCGAACCCTGGGTTTTCCGTTTCTTGTTCCTGCTGCCACTTGGCTGCTGAGTGACTTGATTTGTAGACTTCGAAGGAGCAGGGTAGCAAATTGCTTATCACGCACATGATTGTTGTTGAGACTAGCTGCGAGATGGTAGACTTCCTCAATAGTTTCCAGCTGAGCTGCTTCGATGGAATCACGCATAGCAGGAGGTAGGCCATTGATGTATTTGGTTATCATTCGCTTAGGAGTCGAAGCCAAGTGGGGAACGATAAGACTCGGTTGTTTAAAACGGGTAGTATAAGCCAGATTATCATCACCAATCTGCTTCAAGTGCCAAAACTCTTCTTCAAGCTTCAGTTGTTCGTGAGGAGGGCAGAACTCGAGCATCATGAGTTCACGCACCTCAGCCCATGGAAGAGCATAGGCTTCTTCATTAGAACGGATGTTTCTCTCATTCGACCACCACTCCAGTGCTCTGCCTTGAAACATTCCAGTCGCACTCCTGGTTTTTAAATGATCTGGGCACTCACTGTTAATGAAGGTAACTTCGATGCTGTCGAACCACTCAAGCATAGCAGTTACCCCATCACTGCCCGTGAAAGGCTTAGGGTTGCAAGAGATGAAATGTTTGTAGTTGAACTTGGCAGGCTTCTGTTTCTCAGCCTTGGAGTCCGCAGAGGATGGCGGAGTGTTTGATCCTTGAAGCTCAGTGACGATTCTTGGCATGACTCGAGCGATCTGATCGGCCATGAAAGACATCATCTTCTTCTGAGAATTTTCTCTGGATCTCCTAAGAGCGTCAGATGTTCTGCGAGCAGACATCTTCACAAAATTCACGACCTTCGCATGGCGCGTTGCACGAAGCTCGGTCAACATGCCAAAAACGCTTATATATAGGAAGTACCAGCGGCGTATCCACCACGCTTCGGGCACATCGCCTTACCCCGTACTCAGTGTCATGTTACGTGTCGCAATTACCATCCATAACAATTTACTCATCATTATCATCATCATATATCATAGATTGTTCAAATAGCTTCGCATAGATTAGATTCACGTAGTTTATTCAGAGTTTTCTCGATAGATCGACATAGATTAGCTTATAGAATAACCCAATATTTTAACATGATTACTTAATAGAGTAACATAGATTAACTCAATAGATTGCCACAGATTAATCTCAATAGTTCAACACAATAGATTAACATTGCTAGAGTACACATAGATTACATGCATGGCTTTAGAGTCTACATAGATTGCATAGATTCTCCGTAGTCTTCGTGAATAAAGTTTCCATAGATTACATAGACTATCCACACTGGTCTGCAAACACTATCCTCGTATGGCACTTGGTACGAAAGTTGGTAACATGTCGGAAGTACTTATATATAGGAAGTACCAGCGGCGTATCCACCATGCTTCGGACATGCCACTTCTGTCTCGTACTTCCATGTCATCTTAGTGTTTCATACCCACAATCAACACCTCAGAACATAATAGTCAATCAAGATTACCACATAGATTACCCATTAGAATAAAACTTCATAAA
Organism: Helianthus tuberosus; assembly: GCA_030545235.1. Taxonomy (NCBI): domain Eukaryota; kingdom Viridiplantae; phylum Streptophyta; class Magnoliopsida; order Asterales; family Asteraceae; genus Helianthus; species Helianthus tuberosus. The sequence continues at coordinate 56,895,426 of CM060405.1, forward strand.
TTTAGTTATGAGATTAGGATTAATGTTTGAGATTGCGGACAACGTGTGATTCGTGTAAAAATATACCAAAACGAACGAAGAATCAAGTTTAAAATCTCATAGATAAAACCACATTTATGAAAAATCGAGGTAACATAAAAGCAAGATAGGCTTATAAAACGTAGGATTGTTCCAGGTAGAGGAACGGCAACTAACCAAAGTGGTTCGAACCCCTTTCGGATTGAGGTATCGCTTCCTGACTTACTTAGACAAATACGTCATCGATGTCAGACCTACGATATTTGTCCTTTTAGCCATTTCATGTAATCAATTGACTAGCGGTTACGAGACTTTGGCGAGACATAAAATTATTAAGGAGTGGGATTAGTTGTCAGGGTCTGAGTTTCACCTCTATCTTGACAACATCATACCCCAAAGGTTGTCGGCTCATAATAGTAGACAAGACCTACCAGAATAATATGGAGATTTCCCATCAAGGTTCGGATGTCACTCCTATCCTGTGGAAAAATCTCGTGCAAAATATAAACACTTTATAACAGTGTTTTCATGGTATAAAGTGTACATTGTATCAGCCTTAGGAAAGGCATGTAAATTCAATAGGAGCATGTGCCGCTAGGAAGCAGAATACGGTAGAATGCATAAGTCTTAAACAACAAATAAGAGGCAAGATTCCTAGAACTATAGACTAGGGCAAGTATTCCTACTTATCCTAATTCCCTATAGTTATGGCTCTGATACCAATCTGTCACACCCCAACCGATGGCGGAAACATCGGGGTGCTAGCACTAAGCGTACAGATTGCTCAAGAGAATTCCACAACACTAGATATTTCGGTAGAATTAAGTAGATTACATAGCTATTGTCTAAAATCCAAACATCTCAGAATATCACATTACAAAACATCAAATCATAATTGTTCAAATTGTTCCAAGACTAGATTAGCTAGCGTGACGTTTCTAGGCATTCCCCTAGCTTGTTTTCCATGATCCGTCTCATCCTATCAACCTGCAACATGTATTAAAATATCAATACGAATGTATTGGCGAGTATACAGGTTTGATACTAGTATAGTAGATTAAAACAACTCATATCCATAGTGTAAGTAATAAATATAGTTTACAGCCGTGCTAGTGTCGTAGTCCACGCAGTGATAGCTCAAGTATCCCAATGCTTTAGTGTTTACCCAAGGCTCAAGGTAAACTAGAATCCTCCTAACAATACCCCCCCCCCCCCCGAGAATAATGGGAGAGGTGCATCTTCCTATAGCGCTACTATTGTTAAGGCGGAACTACACACTCTGGATTAAACTTCACATAGCACAAAGAGTCAAGAATCACAAGTTTCACATAGGATAGAGCATAAGTTTTCAAAGATTCAAGTTTAAGTTTCATAGAATACATGTTACACCCCAAAAGCTTAAAGTAAAAGGGGATCGAGTATACTCACAGTGATTGCTTAACAGTCGCAACTGTTATTGGATCAAAGGGAGCTCTTTAGGATTTAACCTGATTAGATTGCAATGGGGTAAGAGTCGGACAGAGTAACGAGGTTGAATAAAACGGTTAACAGGTCACTGGGTCGGATGGTTATCGGATCAAACGGCTGTCCGATCGGATGGCCAGTCGACCGGGTGGCCTTGTGTATGTACAGTGACAATGGCTGCCCAATCGGATGGCTATCCGATCGGGTTGCCATCCGTCCGGTTGAGAACAACAATGAAGTAAGACCAATGTGGCTGTCTGATCGGATGGTAATCCGATCGGCTGGCCAAGTGTGAAGAAAGGTTGTCCGATCGGATGGCTGTCCGATCGGCTGGCCTTGTGTGAAGAAAGGCTGTCCGATCGGCTGGCCTATTGTGGAGAAAGGTTGTCCGATCGGATGGTTGTCCGATTGGCTGGCCTATTGTGAAGAAAGGTTGTCCGGTCGGTCAGCTGGCCTATTGTGAAGAAAGGTTGTCCGATCGGTCGGCTGTCCGATTTGCTGGCCTATTGTTCTTGTTTACCAACTTTCAAAAAAAATTCCTGAGTTTGAAAATTTAAATGGTGGCGTCACGGCACGTATTGAGACAACAGTAACTTATCGTTTTTAACAGTCATTCCGATTGGCCGGGAACCAACCCCAGTCCAACCAGTTGTCTGTTAGCGATGGGTTTATGCCAGAATCCATCCCGTGATCGTCTTGATCAGTGAACCATCCGTTCTTAAACCAACTCCAGACCACCGATCAAGTCTACAGTCCGTTCAGTCATGTTTATCACCGAAGTAAATCAGTAATTTGAAGAAAAGGTGAAGAACAACCCAAGTTTTATATGAAAAGTATAGATTTAACTTAGATTTAGTGTAAAAATGTATGAAATAGCTTAGATCCGAGCTATATCTTGCTTAGAATGACATCACATGGTAGTTTGTACAAACCACCATGATAGCATCACCCTCAAGAACTCAGATCTGAGAGATTTCACGGTGAAAAGTGTGATTTCAAGTGAGAATCACGTAGAGAATGATGCGTACAGTAAGAAAGTACAAGAATCTAGCTTGAAACGTACCGAAATCGATGAGAAAACGAGAGATTAGTGTGCGCGTGTGTCTGGTTTGGGCAGAGCTGTCACATCACTCATAATGGTGATGTGACAGCCTATTTATAGGTGAAGGGAGGAGGGAGGAAAGGTGGTTCGGCCGGGGTGTCATCCGATCGGCTGGTCGTCCGATCGGCTGGTCGTCCGATCGGATGGCCATCGATCGGATGGCCACTCTGGCCATTCCATCCTTCCGCGTTTCCCGATTCTGATTTGTTTTACGTGTTAGGTTAGGCGTTGCGTTATGTATAGCAACAGAATTAACTAGATTATAGCTTATACATCAAAAGTTTGCAAGATTAAATAGATTCCGCCAGTGACAAGGCTCCAGTCTCTCGTTTAACCAAGAATCAAGTTTCACGAGTCTAAGGAGTCAAGCACCAATTAGATTTAAGGGTCAAGAGTCATAGCTTCTCAAACATCAAGAATCAAGAGTCCAAGTATCAAGTATCAAGAATCAACAATAAGAATCTAGTTTCCATAGTATCAGAAATCAAGTGTCTAGATTAGGCATCAAGGGTCAAGTATCTAGATTAAGTATCAAGTCTCATAGTTTAAGTGTCAAAATCAAGCATCTAGAATAAAGAGTCAAGCATCATAGTATCAACAAGATTCACACCAGAAGTATTAAAACATCAACTCCATAAAACCACAGGGACTAAAATTGACAACTTCTCAGGAGTTCAGGGACTGTTTATGCCAAGTGTCTAAAGTTCAGGGACGCTGGGCATTACACATGATGGCATTTCCTGGGCTTGCCTGGAACTTTCCCCAATCTCTATTCCTTTTCCTTTATCCATCGGATCTTCAGTCTTTTTGACTTTCTGTACGTTGGTCTCTTCCTACGCACACGCCTCCAGCTTACAAGTCTTCTTCTCTTTTTCGGTTTGGGTTTCTCCTGAGGTTGGTCTTGGAATACCATTGGTTCCTCAGTGTCGGCCCAATAACCGGAAAAGTCCTTGGAAATGTCCATATCAGCAGAATGGATAGTGATATTCTGAAGAGCTTCAGATAACTCATTCATGCTGTTAGCATATATGAAGAAATATACAAAATTCTAAGTTAAAATTTTGTAAATTAAATTTTCACAGGATCACATAAGGGCAATCAGAAAAATTAAGTATTTCTAAATACTTAATTGGCTTAAATCAGTGGCTCTGATACCACCTTTTTCTGTCACGGCCCCCGTCACGGTTTTACCCGGTCCAGGAGTGTTAGGATCGGAGGCTCTCATGATTGTGTTTGTTTTTATAATTTGAACAATAAATGAATATGAAGTAACGTAAAGTGCAGCGGAAATGGAAACAAACTTTATAAACACAATCAAAAAGGGAGAATAGTTCTGATTAACACATGCTTTTCATTAGGTCGAAAGATTACAAATCAAATCAAAAGATTACAATGCATGCTTACAACATAACTCCCCCTCAGCCTGATGCTCCCCTGGTTGATCGCACAAGATGAAAGGATTGGACTAGAGGAGAAGAACTCACTCAGTCAATCAAATGTAACAGTACAGGGTACTGTTCCATTTATAGAAAAATCAAACCACTGAAGCATCTAAGCTGACGTCACCATGAAAGTCAACCTGTAACCACTGTTCTTATACAAACACTGCTAATCTTAACCACTGATTCTATACAATATAAGTGACACACTAAACTACTGTTTTCTTCTTCCATCAGTGCTTTCCTCAAGGTTCATCAGTCCTTGAGTGGGCAGCCCTTTAACATCAGTAGAATGAACCAGCAGTGTTTAATACCTTAACAGTCTTCAGGCTTCATCAGCAGTTTGAAGGACAACAGTTGTTGTATACGGACAGTGGATAGGGGTCATCAGATGTTATAAACACTTTCAAGGGGAAAGCCTGGTGTAAACTACTGCTTATGATGAATCCACTGTTGTGAACCCGTTTTGGCTTTCATTATCTATTCCTCTGATAGGGTTCAATCGCAACAATCTCCCCCTGGAACAGATAATGCCAAAACTCTTCATTATTTTGGATCTTTATTGTCTCATCAGAAGTTCCCTAACTTGTCCTTTAAACTGCAACTCAAAATCCATGGAACTTATATCATCCTCATCCCTACACAGTATAAGATCAAGGAGATCTTGTAGATCTTCAACACTTAGGCCCAGTTCTTGTTTCCTTGATATGTGCTTTACTTCTCCATTGGATCTGATCAGGGTCAATACATGGGTTTTTTTTATCAGACATCCATTTTAGTATTTTTGAACCCAATGGGTTTCTTGGGAGAAGTTTATTTACTGATGAGTTTGGTGATGCTGGCCTTGTGATAAGTTGAGCAGTGTTCTGAGCTTTTGCTAGTTGTTAGGTCCCGGTTTGACTCCGAACGATTGCGAACCGACTCGTACGACGTGCGGAATCCGTGCACGAGCAAGACCGAAACACACGAACGTAAAATAATCTGTGATTCTGTATATGATTTGAAAAGATACAACACCTTGAATCACTTGAATCTCTTTCTCTCTCTACTTTCTCTCTCTAGCCTCTATCTTCTCTAAAGCTCCAAAATGAGGAAAGATCTCCAAAAGTTCCTAAAGCTAACCCTAAGGAACCTATTTATAGGCCAAGGGATATAATGAGAGATCTCATTATTTACATAAATTCCACCTTGCCTTTTTCTAGATATTTCTAACTATTACAATATAAGCACTAGAAATAAACTGTTTCTGCTACGGTCTTGAGATGACGGAGGCGATAGACATACTGCACTAACAGACTCCCCCTTGGATATTGCCGCAGTCAATCTCAAACATTTAGTCAGACTCGTAGCTTCTGGTCTTTCTCTCTCTCTGAGTCTTCTTGAAGGTTTTACAACTTTAAAAAACCTAGACTCCCTCTTGCTCAAACAGAATCCCGGTGGATCTGTCTTCAGCTCCAGCTCCCCCTTTAGGTAGACTCTTCAGGCTCCCCCTTTCATCAAGCTTCCGTGCTTTGGGATCGACACCTGGCTTTCCGGTTACAAGCTCTTCTGGGAAAAGTATCCTGGCGCCTATGCACGCTTCCCCTTGCGTTGAGCTCGTCTTCAGACTCCCCCTTAGACTCGGCTATCGGGATCGTAGTCTGGAATCTGCAATTCTCAAACATTTATAAGTAAAACATTTTACAGTGAAAACATTTTCAGTTGTCCAGGTATCGTAACCTGGCTCTTTTAAACTTTCTAAATCAAGATCATGGGACTAAGATATAATAATATGAATATATCCAGGAATACTTGATACTCTCTCCCTATCAACAATCTTCAAAGATTTGGCAGTTTCAACGAACCGGATCGGAAACTAGCTCTTTTACAGATTTTAACAAAATGAGCATCCAAATCCCTCACAGTTAATCATCCAAGTCCAAACTAATGACCTTGGAGATATTACAAACTGTTTTTGATTTTTGATTAAAAATTCAAGTTTCAAATTAATGAACTTGTTTTATTTTCCAGAAACACGATCAGCATACTTAGATTTTGAAACTTAGCACTCAGACATCGGTTGTCGAAAATAAAGCAGAATCAAAAATCTTTTTGGATTTTTCTGAAATATAAAGCAGTAAAGAAATATGTACAAACATATTTACAAACAATATTTTTGATTGACTTCGCGTTAGAGGATCATATCAGTTTCTGACAAGTCACATGTACCGTTGAGCTTTAAAACACTTTAAGAATTAAACAATTCACTTAGATTGTCGATATACTTGTCCACTTTAAATTTTCATACAAATTTCAACTGATTCAGGATACGAATTAGGTATTTTAAGAACTTAAACTCATTCATGTGTCCCACCTCTTGAATATACTCCCGTATCCAGAATCCCAATAATCAGTCTTACAGGTGAGTATACTACAATGATATCTGTACATAAATTAGGTATGCGAGGGCCGAGGGATCTCAGGTCGATACTTCCGTATACGCAGAGAGATATCAGCTTCGACTTTACGGAATGTCCCCTTTAGAGGATCTTTTAGCTACAACAGCAGCGACTATCAATTTTATTGTTTCATCGGCATGCTGAGGGTTTATGCTATGTTTCAAGCATTTGCAGAAAGTATTATCCAAGGACTAGGTCAGAACTACCGTTCAGCAGAAGTCCCGGAATAATACCCCAGACATCATTGAGTATAAAGACCTAGTATATCAGATTATGAGACCTTTCAAACGAGATTTCAGGGGTTACCTATATATCCAAGTAGTGTTCCCCACAAAATAAGTAAGTTTGAATTTAGGTTTATATCCCGAAAAAAGTTTACTAAATGTATAAAAATCTACCGACACATCCACGGTGAGATCGTTTAACACATTTAAACTTTCCATTTCTTTAGCGTACTGTGACAGTCCACTGATGTACTATCATTTCCTCTTTTTATGCAAAAACTCAATTTTGAATTTTATCATGTTTTTTACATTTTCAAATTTTTCTAATGTTTTTGGATTTTCTGACAATATTACTCCCCCTAAAATTCAAAACCATTTAAAGAAAATTTGACAAACCGATACTGATAGCTTTGTCTCGCCATCCATTTTCTGCTTTACATGCACTGATTTGCAGAAAAATATAACGTACCCCCATGATTTACAACCCATTGATTTTCGACAGTTTGAAAACCGTTTTTCAATCTTGTGAAAGTAATCATGTTTGTTCAGCCGTGAGGGTTTCGGCGTATTCAAGCAACATATTTTTGAATTTTAGAATTTTTGACAAAAATTAAAAACAAACATTTTTTTGGTTTTTTTTTAAGTTTTTTTTTAACAAACTAAAACATAATTTTGGTTTTTAATTTTTCAATTTTTAGGGTTTTTGAAAATATTGTTTATTTATGTACAGAAAACGATAAACTCCCTGTTCAACCCAACCAGGGTTCAGCAGCCTCTTCCTGTGCCAGGCTGCTCCAAGTACCATTCTCATAATCTTCAGCTTCGTTGAGCACCTGCACATTCAAACTTTATCAATCATTTGAACAATTTAGCCCAGGTCTGTTGAACCTTAGGCATTTCAACACAATAATGTTCATTTAATTTCGGAAACTCTTTGTCACTTAAAACTTTTTCAGCGTTGACTTCAACTTTCTCATCTTTTTCCGACGTCACTTGTTTCTTAGCACTCCACATTTGACCTTTCGGAGTACCTCTTTTGTAAAAATGTGATTCTTTTTGAACATTTTGTTTTTGAATAACTTTTGGTTTCCAAAACTCTTGTGGTTTTGTCATATCAACAGTTGTTTTCCAACTTTGAGTTGTTCTGAATTTGGGTGTGTGACAAATCTGTGTTTGTCTTGAATCAGACCTAGTCTGTTTAGGTTTCCAAGCTTGATTCGAAGCAAACTTGTTTGTGTTGTACCTCCAAGTTTGTTTTGAATCAGATTTGGTTAACCTTGGTTTCACATCCTCAAATTTCTGTTTTTCAACATCAACAGGCTTTGGATTTGGACACTTTCGTGATACATGTCCAATTTGATCACATTTAAAACACACTTTCTTTGAAACATCCTTGGCATGTTGCTGTTTCTTTTTATTAGCATCAAACTCCTCATTAGACTGTTGTCCAAATTTGAGTTTTTCCTCTTCTTTCAAACTTTTCCCTTGAACAAAACTTGTTTTAACCTGAACATTTTTCTTCCAATTTTGTTTCTTTTTATAACCCAAACCAGCCTTCATGTTTTTCTTCTTAAAACCAGGTTTGTTATAAAAAGATTTATGACCTTTACCAGCAAACTTTGAAATTTCCGACTTCTCAATCTCAACCATTTTGAAAACTTTATCAACCTTCTCTGAAATCACATTCTGAATCGGGAATACAACATCTAAGAATAATTTGTCCGATCCAATCATGGTATAAACCAATCCTTTTGAATCATCATTCAAATTTTACTCGGATTTTGTGTTTTTCAGATATCCATCATAAAGATTTCCTTCATCTTCATCCTGTGATTCAGACTTACCTTTTGTAGACTCATCTTTCAAAACGCTTTCAACTACCTTACTTACCACCTCTGAATCATTAGCATCATCAGATTTGGAGTAAGTCACATCAATACTTTCAGGTAACTGGTCAGCTATGTTCAAACCCTTTGCCACCTTTTCCTCATCATAAAAAGCATAATTGTTTCTCAATGGTGGTGGTACCTGATGAAATTCTGAACCAATACCCTTTTTGCAATTTTCAGTATCTTTGTCATCTGGTGTGATGTTGAAAATGCGTTCGAGAATGTACGAAGAGTTATGATAACTTTGAAGTTTTGTAACAACCTTTTCTTTTTCAGCCAAGACTTGTTTAAGATTAGCAATTTCATCAACACATTTGTTTAATTCAATTTACTTTTCTTTAAACTTTCTTTCATACATTTCTTTAGTGACTAAAGTTTCTGACAATCTTTGATCAAAACTTTTGACTTGGCTCTTCAAAGTATCATAAGCTTCTTGTACTCTCTGACTCGACCACTTTAAAGAATCATATTGTTTTTGTAAATCTTGAAATTTAGATTCTTTTTCAACACAATCGACACATTTTGCTGAACACAATTGTCGATAAACATCATTATCCTTTTCAAGACCTTGACATTTCTGTGTTAGCTTTTCAACCTTTAGTTTCAAAATTTCTTCTTTTTCAATCATTTCTTTGCATTTTGTTGTGAAAACATTTTCAATTTTATCTATTTCATTATTTTTTGTTTTTATGATGTCATCCTTTTGAGTACAGGCTTTGCACATTTCTATGCAATTCCTGCACTTGTTTTCATTTTTATCAACAATCTCAACATTTGATAAGTCAGAAGATTTTCTAACCTCAGTCTCATTCAGCACCAGTTCTTCTGACTCAACTTTCTGATCTTCTTCATTCTTCTGTGTTTCTTCAGCTCTCTGTTCCTCTCCAGCAAGCTTTGCGACAGTTTTCACTTCCTCAATCATCTTCTTCAATTCTTCTTCTTTTCTCTTTTTCATTTCTACCACCTTTGGTAGACTTGCTTCACAAACCTCTCTAATTTTCTTTTCCAAATCAGGCAAATATGCTTTATCAGATAATCTTCGTGTGTTGAAAGTAGCTTGCCTTGGAATCAAACTTGTTACAGCTTTGAAATCCACTTTTGATGGGTCAACAACTGGATTACCCCGTGGATCCATGTAACATTCCAACTCATCATTCCATCTTTTTGCTCTCTTGGCTTCTTTGAATGGTTCGTTTAATTTTCCGATTTCCCATCTTGCATAATCTGCTTTCCACCATCTATCAGGATCAGCATCAGCCACAAATGCATGTCCAACTGCATCTTCTTCAGGGCAAACTTGACTCCAGTCATAACCTTCATCATCATGTATAACTGCAAGAGCCCTTGATTTTTCTTCAGGCTGTTTCAATCTTGGTGGCTCAGACTTGTTCTGATGGTAAATCGCTTTCTTGTAATAATCTTCATTGAAAGGGTTTTCAGACTCAACATCAGCATACGCATTTCTGCACTCGCGCTTAAAGTGGCCTATTTGTTTGCATTTGAAGCATGTCACCTTAGATTTATCAAATCCCAATTTGGTAGATGGTCCACCAATTGACTTTCTCCCCGTGATCTCCATGAACCGCTGTGCCCGACGAACCGCACTAGCCATGCACCATCTTATATCCATTAGTTCCATCTCCTCGGGGTCTAATTGATCATAATCTTCTTTCGTCAAGTTGGTGTTACCAATCTTCCCTGCAACGAGGCTTTCATACGATTCAAGTACGGATGCCAAGAAAACCATCTGTTGTTTTGCCGATTCTTCGCTGAAATTCTGCCCATTCTTCAAATCCACTGCGATAGTACACTGGAATAAATTCTTTGAAGCAGATTGATCAGAAGTTGTTGAAGAAGATCCACGGTGAAAACCACTGTGAAGACTTTCATTGTTTACTGATCTTGAGCTTTCTGCAGAAAATGCTGTTTTTGGAGATCCAGCCTGTGGTGCATTTCCTCGGTAGTAAAGCTCCACATTTTGCTGATAAGCTGGATTGTTGACTTTAGATCTCTTTATCTCCAACTCATGACTTTCAAGTCTTTCGATCAGCAAATCCACTTTTAAATCTTCAGGCTTGATTGTGTTTTTTAACATTAGAGCGAAGTATTGCCACTCTTGATCATTTGGCAATGAATCAAACAATTTATCCACCAGCTCCTCTTCAGAATATGAAATTTCATATCTGGCCAACTCCATTTTCAGATGCCCAAATCTTTCGATCATTTTACAGACAGATTCATTGTTCATACAACTGAATAAATCAAACTCTTTACGCAACAATTTCTTTTTGTTTTTGACAATTTCATTACTTCCTACACACTTTTTACCTAACGCTTCCCACAAACTCTTCGATGTTTTCGCTTGTTCAAGTAATGAGATAATATCCTCTCTCACTGACTGTTTGATTAATGTGATCATCTTATATTCAGCCACAACATTTTTTATATCTATGTGTGAGAACTCTTTTTCCTCTACTAACCCTCCTCCTTCTTTAACTGGTTCAGTATATCCATTTTTCAATTTTAACCAGCTTTCAGGAGCGAAAGCTTTTACCCAACCCTCAAACCGATTTTTCCACCAGTTATAATCTTCAATCCTCATTAGTTTCGGTGGTTTCTGTTGGCTTCCATACATATTATCATATTTCAAATTCTCTGAAATCTCTCTCGAATACTCTCTTATTTCAGATCTTCTTTCGGATGATTCTGAAGTAAAGGCATTGTAGAACGTGTTATAAAATTCTTCACCGCCTCGACATCTTCAAATTTTGTCTTGAATTTGCACTTTGTATATCTTCAATCACCTGAATACGAACAAATAAACACAATGAGTTTAATCAAATTTGTCAAACAATTGTAAAAGAATTTAGTTCGTTCGGATGGATCAATAGTCAATCGGATGATGTTGTCCCAAACGGATGAGATCAGCCCAAATCGGATGAAGTATCACGAACAAATGAGTTGGTCCGGATGATGATTCGTCCGGATGGTGAACCGGATGACAATACGCACGAGTGAGGATTCGCACGGGTAGTGATCCGCGCGGGTGGGGATCCGGAGATGTTATACGCACGGGTGGGAATCCGTGTGACTAATGTGATGCGTACGGGTGAGAATCCGGAAGATGTTATACGCACGGGTGGGGATCCGTGCGGGTGGAGTTGACTTCTTTGACCTCAATTAATGAACTAAACGACAAATCTAGTGTTGATCGATTGGCACTTTGACTTCAAAGCAAAACCACATGCTAATGACAGTCACATATATATTCTCATTGGACCTAGATATGTCATCACCTTTTATCAAAACATGCAAACAGACAACAACTTCACCAAATTCACTTCCATTGGACCTAATACCTTCAATTCACATGAACTTCTGATAGCATATGTTTCGAATCACGTGACACCTTTCTTAATAAATCACATGCATATTGACAAAGTTGTAGGACAGATCACGTGCAATGTTGATTGAAAACACACAACTTCACGTGTTCACCGAATGCAGAATGATTACTTTGACTGACAATCTGAAAATGTTGACCAAGTGACTTGTTTATCCGTGTGGTATTGTGACACGTATTACTATCCGTGCGTATGGTCAAATAATAGTCAACACGGATTGTTATCCGTGCGGATGGTGATACGGATGATGTTATCCGCACGGGTGGTGATACGCACAGGGTGAGGATGTTATCCGCGCGGGTGGTGATACGCACGGGTGGGGATGTTATCCGCGCGGACAAGTTGTCCGTGCGTATGGCAAGTCAACTAAGGTCAACACGGATTAATTATCCGTGTGAGTTAATGATCCGCTTCTCTCTTCTAGACAACAAGACTGTTGATCGTTTGACCTTCTATTCAACAATTTCAATTAAACATCACATGTGACAAACACTTATCGAGACAAACTATAACCAGATCACGTGACCGTCAATATTAATTCTTATGCAAACAACATTTTTCAAATCTCTGAAACAAACACATGCAAATACCGAATTCAATTTAATATCACGTGCGGCTGCCAACTATCACATGAAATGCAATTTATCAAAGCAAAAACCACGTGCAATACTGAAATCACATGTATACTGACAGACTTATGCAAATTCTGAAATGCTATTAATGATGTTGACACTACTTCACATGCAATATGATAATGTTGACTGTTAAAGACTGATAATGTTGACTAATTGTGGGTCGGTCGAGTGAGGTGCAATGACACGTATTGAAAATGCTATCCGTGCGTGTGGCAGAGTCAACAAGTCAACCCGGATAACTTGTGCGCACGAAGATGCTATCCGTGCGTACAGGTCAACAAATAGTCAACGCGGATGGTCATACGCACGGGTGGTGATCCGTGCGGTTAACATCAGGAACAACAGCAACAGTATTCATTTTTCGAACAACAAATTTCTAATTTTCTTCCAAACGGCTTGGAGTTTTGACCTGAAAATTTGTAGAGTATTAGATCACATAGTTTCGCATAATATATCAAAAAATGAGCGAATTTGAACCGTAAAAACCCTGTCAATTTTGCAAAATTCAGAGAAAACGTGAAGAACAAGAAATTTAAGAGAAATATGTCAAATCTGGATGTTTTAAGCTCTGATTCTGCTGAAATTGAGTGCGTAATTGTGCGTTTGATCTCGCAACCGAGCTCCTACTCTGATACCACTTGTTAGGTCCCGGTTTGACTCCGAACGATTGCGAACCGACTCGTACGACGTGCGGAATCCGTGCACGAGCAAGACCGAAACACACGAACGTAAAATAATCTGTGATTCTGTATATGATTTGAAAAAATACAACACCTTGAATCACTTGAAGCTCTTTCTCTCTCTACTTTCTCTCTCTAGCCTCTATCTTCTCTAAAGCTCCAAAATGAGGAAAGATCTCCAAAAGTTCCTAAAGCTAACCCTAAGGAACCTATTTATAGGCCAAGGGATATAATGAGAGATCTCATTATTTACATAAATGCCACCTTGCCTTTTTCTAGATATTTCTAACTATTACAATATAAGCACTAGAAATAAACTGTTTCTGCTACGGTCTTGAGATGACGGAGGCGATAGACATACTGCACTAACACTAGTTCAGAATCTTCAACTGTATTTTGTTTGAAAGCTCTTTTTATGATGTCATTTGCTGCAGCTATATCTTCTGCAACTTCTTTTTCAATCTGCTCCTGTCTCTTTCTTTGATCTAGGTCAATGTCTGAGATATCTGCTGATGTGATCAGTGGTTCAGAAGTATTGATCTGCTGTTTTGGCTTTTTGTAGTCAGGCTTCTTTGGAATGTCAGAATCTGTCATCCTTCTTTTCTTAAGTCTTTCATAAGCCTCATCTGTATACTGCTTTGTCCATTTTGCTATGGCTTTAGCAGGTCCAACCTTTGCATCCACCAGCTCTTGTTTCTTCCTCTTGCATTCTGTGGTAAGTTTATCAATGGCCTTTTTGTATTTGCTCCAGTTTGGAGCTGTCTTTTTCTGACCTGGATCATTCTTGATCATCCTGATTCTATTAACTTCATGCTTTAGTGCTATGAGTGGCCATTCACTGAATTGTTCTTCATTAGCTGGATAAAATTTTTCTCTCATAATAAATGCAAGATAATCCTTTCTCATTTCCTTTTGTAGGACAGCTCCAGGTGGCAGATTTGACATTTCTTTGCTCGGGTCTTTTGCATAATCTTCCATTTGTTTGACCTTAGTGAGTAAAAATTCCATTCTTTCAGAAATGGCTTTGTCACCTTGATCTTTACATTCAATTCTAGCTCTTATATCTGCTTGCCTGGCTTTGAGTTTTAGATATGCATCCATATTTTCTGGGTTCCTGAAGCCCTTGAGAGAAGAAAATCTTCTTTTTGAAGGATCATCTTCTGTATAAAATTGTCTCATCTCATCCTTTACAGCTTCCAATTCTAGTGGATAACTTTGAGCAAAGGATACAAGGTTAGCAGGATTTATTGGTTTGAAAAGAGTTGGTGAGGTGGATGGTTGTGGCTCAACAACATTGTAAGGTGTGGAGGATAAAGGAATGGGTGCTGGTATATCATCATTACCCTCATGAGATTTCCTTTTCCTTATGTAAAGCTTTTTGGGTGAAGGGGGTTTTGTTTGTGATGTGAGAATGGGTTGTATGGTGAGAGCAGTGGTAGATGGCTGGCAAACAGCTGTTGAAACAACTGGTGTTTTAACCTCTGTTATCATTACAACTACTGATGTGTCAGTAGATGTCTTCTGCTTTTTAGCAGGTAGTGATTTGGTGGGTGGTGAAGTGATTTTAAGTTGTGGTGGTAAGGCAGTGGTTGTGGTGTGTGTTGTAGTAGTGTGTGTTGAAGAGATGGCAGATGTTGAAACTACTGAGGTATCAGCAGGTGTTTCAACAACTGTTTGGGTGGAAGTTTGAGATTTGGTGGTTTGAGGTTTGGACCCTTTGGTAGGTGGTTTGGAGGCATGCTTAGTAGGTCTGGATGGTGTGGATTTGGGTTGCCTCACTTGTCTAGTGGGCTTCTTCTTTTCATCCTTAGGATTTTCATCATCCTTTGGCTCAGAAGTACCCTGTGCATTCAGCTCCATTTAAGCTCTTTTCTCCTGTTCCTACCTGGCTTTATCCTTAGCCTCTCTATCTCTTTTAACACTTGCTTTAGCTTCTGCAAGTGCGTTTGTGGTAACATCAATTTTCTTACTACTATCTGGCAAGGGGATGTTTTTAGTCATGTTTTCTTTTTCTGGTTCAATATAAAGACCATCATCAATTCCCTTCTTTATCCACTGTTTGATTTTCTCCCCCTTTTTGGCATTATCTGAAGGAAGTTTATCAATGAAGAGAACAGTGGGCGGAGTAGTGCCAGTGGTGTTTAGGATGTGGGCCTTTATAGCCTTGATGTCTGCTTGTGTATTTCTAAACCTTGACTCCATCATGTTTCTCAGCTCTTGAACATGTATAGCATGCTGCTGATCAGCCATTTGTCTTTGTTGTTGGAGCAGGGATTGGAATAAATTCCATAACTCATTTGCAGCAGGTGCTTGTGGTGAGGCAGATACTTGAGTTGGAACAGCAATGGTTGAGACCTTTTGAGCTTTCAACAACTGTTGCATCATATCTTTTATTTCAGCAACAGATGTCTCAAGGTTGTCAATTCTACCCATCAATTCTTGATATTTTAAATCATCACCCATTTTAATGGGATCGTCTGATTCCCCACCAGCAGTGGTTGTACCAATGTGTGACTTAGGACATGAATCCCAAAAATCATCCATTGATGCCCCTTGTTCTTGGTACTGGGGACTTCTTCCTTCAGCACTTGATATCCTTTTGATGATACCAGTGGTCAAAACAAACTCGCTAGTGGTTATCAGAGGTGCTATAGAAGGAATTGCCTTTAAGGGAGTCTGATTGATGAAACAACTAGCCAAATGTAGATCTGTTGATCCAACATTTGTAGTTGATGCTCCACTTGAACTACTGACAGGAATTACTTGTAACTCCTGTAGTGTAACCTCCTCAGTTGTTGCTGGGATAGCAGAGGTATAAGCATCAGACCCAGTCACTTGTGGGAGTGTACTCTCAGTGATAGGTGATTGAGAGGAATTGGTTTGTGTCTGAGCTATAGCAACTGCATGCAACAAGGGTATTATGGATTGTGGTAATGTGAGGGGTGAAGATATGGGTGTTGAAAGAGACATGTCCTTGGGATCAGGACTGAGGAAGATGGATCCAATTGGATCCAGAGCTTCATAATGTGGGGTCCCTGTGCTTACAACCTGATCCTTTTGTGAGGATGCAGGAGGAGTTTGAGGCAAGGGTGGAGATCTTTCTTCCATCTGCTGTGAGGAAGTAGTAGCAGTGGTTTTTGGTGACATTTGTGTTGTCACTAGCAGTGGCTCTGGGATCTCATCCTCCAGAGTTGTCTTTTTAGTGGGTTTGGGGGGACTTTTTGGATGATTTCTTTTTAGGCTTTTTGGTGATGGCAGGTGTGGGTTTCATAGCAGTGGGTGTGCTGCCATGATCACCTGGAGCAGTGGGCTCAGCAGCAAATACCTGAGGAGCAGTGGTAGCTGCTAAAGTCTGCTCAGGCACCTCTGCTTGTGTTTTTGCAGGTGTTAACATTCTAGTGAATGTTTCAGATGTTAAACCATTTATTTGAAAAGATTCACCTTGAATAAGCAAATTTTCATTTTCCTTTCCAAATTTTTGTTTAAGATAGTAGCTTAAGAACCTTGGAAAAAGTAGAAATGATTTGCTATCAACATTTTTTACCAAATCATCAAAGATCTCCTGGGAATAGTTAAAATTCTCATTGTGTAAAATAGCATATCCCAGGTTTTGGATCTTTAATGGTATTTCGTTAAAAGCAGTTGTTTTGTTTGAAACACACATCAAAAGGGTATGGAATAAAAACCTTGGTGCAGAAGGGAAGAAGCCTTTTTGTAAGGTGTCCCTTTTTATTTCCGCACCATACCCTCTTTCGAGAAAATCAGTTTTTAATTCGTTTTTAGGAAAGGAAGTTTTACCTTCCTGATCATCGAGTGCAAAGACCTCCGAAATAGATTGTGGAGTGATTTGAATCTCTTTTCCCTTTATGGAAGAATTAATGGCTGTAACCTTTTCACCTTGATACTCAAGTGTGGCATTTTTCCAGAATTCTCTTTGGGTTTGTTCGTAAATAGGAGCATCAGCAGTTAGCAAAGTTTTGTACTTTAAAGCCACAAGGGTGTCAATGATGGTATCGAAGGTTTTGTTGTTGGTGGGTTTTGTGAGTAGACCCAAGTAGTTGTGAGGTGCTTTGTATGGAATTTCAATGGGTTCAGCGGCCTTTTGAGCGATCTTTTTGGAAGATGATGATGATTTTGATTTTGATTTCGTCATTTTGGTTGGGAAGAACAGAGAATGATTTGAGAAGGAAGGTTGGAAACTGCTTTGAGAAGAGAATTTTGGAATTCAATTCGACAGTGTAAAACCCTGTTTGGGGGTTTTGATCAGGGTTTTATAAGGGAAAAGGTGAATGCTGACGTGGCAGCGGTTTACAAAGATCTGATGGCTAATAACTGACCACGTGCCAACCTCTGATGGAAGGATGAATAATGGAGAACAGTTGTTTAGAGAACCACTGATGAAGCAAATGTCAGTGGTTGCAACGGTCAAAGTGAAGACAGTGGATGATTTTAACTATCAGTGGATAGCACATCAGTAGATAAAACACTGATTTTGAACAACAGTGTTTATCAAGAAATGAGAGAACAGGTGTTGACTTTCAGCAGTGGACAGTATTTAGGAAACAGATGTTTGAACAAAACAGTGGTTATAGATAAGGTAATGGTAAGAATTTGAAAGGCTAGTATGTCAGCAACTGTTAGTGCACCAGTGGATAAGCTTTTGACAAAAATTTTGAGCATCTGCTGTTCTGATTAAAGGAATGATTTTATCTTGTGAAATCACAATATCATGTCCAACATCTGTTGATGGTGATTTTGAAATAACTGCAAAAATTGCTATCCTCAACAAAATACATTTTAGATGCAAATTGTCAAGTTCAATATGTCAGTAGTTTTTACAGTAATTTTCATTCAAGGTTTTGCCACATGTTTATTACAGGTTTTGAAGCTTTTATAGATTCCTGACAGTGGTTTAGTACCCCAGTATGATGAAAACCTTTTTACTATGGCAACTCATTTTGTGTCATAATATTTAAATTAAAACATGAGTACCAAGTATTTTGAGATCTGTAAGCAATCAATCGCTTATCTGTGTTAGAACAAACTTGAGTTTGACAAAACCTTGACACATGTGCCATTTCCTTTTGATCTATTTTCAAGGATAATATCACCTAAAATAAGGGTTCTACATCCTGACATGTGTTTGTAACTTTTGCTATCAAAAACAAGTAAAAGTACAAAATATATCATTCTTAAAAAAAAATAAAGAATGATATATTCTGTCTTATTTGAGAAAAAACTTTTCAAGAATAAATAATTAAAGGTTTTTCTGAAAACAACATAAAAAAGGATCTGGTACATTTTTCAAATAAACTCATAATCACATCACTCTCAAGTTTTATGAAAATGGTCAGTGGTTTGAAATACATTGTAATAACCATTTTTTGAGACCATTTTCTTGTTTAATTGATTGCAAAAATGAGGAGACATGTTCACATAAGTTTTGAAAGTCCGGTTATAGACTTCGTTACCATGTGATGGCTCTGAAAAACTTGTCTAGTCCTCTTGTAAGTTTGATCACTGGTGATACTATTGTTACCTGAACTTTCCTGAATCACTGAATGCACACAGTTGCTTAATGACCATTGTTCACCCAATTTTGGACTCTTAAGTGTTTTACATTTATGCTCTTTTCCTTTGACTTCAAAAGTTTTGAGATAAACACACTTTTGAGTTTTTGTGGTTTTTCTTCTTCCCTTTTTACCCTTTCCATTCATAAGTACTGAAATACTTACTGGGAGGTTTTATTTAAGGAAAACTTAATCCAAAATCATTTTGTAGCAATGTTTTGAAAGATCTGACCACTTTTATGCATGCTTATATCAAATCTTCACATTACATATGATTAGGACTATTTTAACACCTGATATTCTTAATGTGTTTTTAACAAAGTTGATTTGGTCCTTTTGAGGATTCTCAACCTGTTTTTCAACACACAAGATCTAATTAACTAAGGTTTTTATTTCCCTCTTTTTATGTTAACAAAAACACTAATGTCATTTAATCGAACATAGGTTTTTGTTGACCTGAGGTACACACCTTAGCAGCAATCATGATAAAAACAGCACGAACTTCATAACAACAATTGAAATCAATTTTGTAAGTAAAATAATCATACCATAAGTATCAGACACATTTTCAGATCTGAAAACTATAGGTGGTTTATGCATGACAATACTTGTTATGTGAAGTTTGTGTGTCTTATGACATCTTGGTTGTTTTACAGAGTTTTTGAATAACAACTTTAAACGTAATCATTCGTTACTCTATTTTGCAACTAAAAGCGATCAACCTTAGCATCAATGAATTTTGAGCTGAACTGTTATGTCAAATTGATTGTTAGATCGAATTTGACTGTCCGGGCTCTGATACCAATTGTTAGGATCGAAGGCTCTCATGATTGTGTTTGTTTGTATAATTTGAACAATAAATGAATATGAAGTAATGTAAAGTGCAGCGGAAATGGAAACAAACTTTATAAACACAATCAAAAAGGGAGAATAGTTCTGATAAACACATGCTTTTCATTAGGTCGAAAGATTACAAATCAAATCAAAAGATTACAATGAATGCTTACAACATAACTCCCCCTCAGCCTGATGCTCCCCTGGTTGATCGCACAAGATGAAAGGATTGGACTAGAGGAGAAGAACTCACTCAGTCAATCAATCAAATGTAACAGTACATGGTACTGTTCCATTTATAGACAAATCAAACCACTGAAGCATCTAAGCTGACGTCACCATGAAAGTGACATCTAACAACCTAACAACCTGTAACCACTGTTCTTATACAAACACTGCTAATCTTAACCACTGATTCTATACAATATAAGTGACACACTAAACTACTGCTTTCTTCTTCCATCAGTGCTTTCCTCAAGGTTGATCAGTCCTTGAGTGGGCAGCCCTTTAACATCAGTAGAATGAACCAGCAGTGTTTTCTCCTTAACAGTCTTCAGGCTTCATCAGCAGTTTGAAGGACAACAGCTGTTGTATACGGACAGTGGATAGGGGTCATCAGATGTTATAAACACTTTCAAGGGGAAAGCCTGGTGTAAACTACTGCTTATGATGAATCCACTGTTGTGAACCAGTTTTGGCTTTCATTATCTGTTCCTCTGATAGGGTTCAATCCCAACAAGGAGCCGCGGGACAGAAACCCGTGGTAATTATTATGTTGGCAGCGGAATTTTAACAGGATCTTTTACAACTTGAAAATGCCCGATTTATTTTATTTCACAAATTGTGAATAACATCCATAATTTACAATAAAGGTGATTTCACTAGGAAATCACTGTTTTTACAAAAACATGTTTCTTTTATTTTATGGAGCCACTTCTTCAAGCTTGGAGTGCTACACGGCACTTTTTCCTGGATCACAGCAGATCACCTGAAACATGTTTTAAAAAGGTTTTATCAGTAGGGAAATACTGGCGAGTCACTCAAGTTGCACAAAACGACACATTGTTATAATATACAGTATTAAGGGTGATTACATTGTTTCTATCAACCAATTACCCCAAATCGGTATTTGTCACTCGACTGTATCTGTGACTATGGTCAGATCACCCATTGGCTAAACCGTTGTCTAATGGTGACGGGTATCAAGTAATGTATACAAAACCCCACACACCGGCAGTAATTGAAGATTACAAAGACTTAATCCCTGTAATTATAACTTTGAAAACAAGTAGAGTTTTGTACAGCATTTTGATAAAAAGAGAATGACTCACATTGCAAGTTTAACCGGGCAGAGTTTAGCCTACTGATAAGCCTTGTAACCTAAATTAAATGATAATGCATACGAACTAGGTCAGTAACTTAATACAACATTTACGATAACTCACGAGATTAAAACCCTCACGACGAATGACAAAGTATAGCCCTAAGTTGGGCAGCACTTAAACATCCATCGGATTGGTTTCAATCGATCGGACATTGAATCGTAGCAGCGATCGAGTTAATACCCTGTATCGTAGCAGCGCCTTGATACCTTAAAACTTCGAATTTAGGCAGTATACTTCGTTTTTGAGAAAAGTTTTCGAACACAGTTGAAAGCCCCATGCACAGGCTACTTATAGATGATTTTTGAGTTTTACGCGGCCCGCGAGAGCCACCTAGTCTACGACTAGGGCATCCGTGTCACACCTAGGTCTGCCACGTGGCTGCCACGTGGCCTAGCATGCTGATCCGGTTAACTTTAAGTTGACGCGGCCCGCGTGAAACCCAATTTTCTTGTTTTCTTGGTTTTTCATGCACGTTAGGGTTTTAGGGGTCCGTGTTTTCACTTACGGGTCATTTTAGGACATTTTTGCAAGTCCTTACACCACTACTCACAGCATGTCCAGCACATCCCTTCCTAGCAGCCCCGTAACCTCACTTGGCCCAAACCATCCCGGATCAGCCCATCTTCACACTCCTACCACTGCACCAGCCACAAGCCCAAACCCCACATCAGGCCCATCTATTAATCCCAACACAGCCACCCCACCAACCTCACCCGCACCCATTGACCTAGGCCCACCGTACTCTACATGTCCACCCTCACCGGCTCAATATCCGTCCCCCCCCCCCCTCGACTGAACCCATCAACCCTGGTCCCCCATATTCTGCCTGTCCCATCCCACAACCTGTCCCGACTCGAACGATTCAAACTCGTTCAATGAGCGGAATAGTCAAACCAAAACAACATCTAAACCTCCACTACTCCACCACCGACACCATCACACCCATCCCGAAAAACCCAACCGATGCCTTGTCTATACCGGTTTGGTTTTCCGCCATGACCAACGAATATAATGCACTTCTTAAAAATGGAACTTGGGAATTGGTGTCTCGTGAACCTCATATGAATGTAATCAGGAGCATGTGGTTGTTTAAGCATAAGTTTAAATCAGACGGTAGCTTGGAGCGGTATAAGGCTCGTCTGGTTTGCGATGGGCGTACCCAACAGGTGGGAATTGACTGTGGCGATACGTTCAGTCCAGTGGTCAAACCGGACACGATCAGAACTGTGTTATCTTTGGCTTTATCTAAATCTTGGTCGGTTCATCAACTGGACGTCACTAACGTGTTCTTACATGGTAATTTACACGAGACGGTTTATATGCATCAACCCATGGGGTTTCGTGATCGTGATTTTCCTAATCATGTATGCCTACTTAGGAAATCTTTATATGGGCTAAAACAGGCACCCAGGGCTTGGTACCAACGGTTTACGGATTATGTTTTGACATTGGGATTTCATCATAGTAAGTGTGACGCATCTCTCTTCACTCTTCACAGCGGACATGACGCTGCCTACCTGCTCCTATATGTTGACGAAATTCTTCTCGTCACATCCTCGGATCGTCTACGACAGCAGCTAATGGCTAAACTTGCAACCGAATTCGCCATGAAAGATCTCGGTCCCCTCAGTTTCTTCTTGGGCATCTCTGTTACACAACACAAGTCCTCTATGTTCTTATCACAACAGTCGTACGCCGCAGACACCATCGCTCGTGCAGGCATGCAATCCTGCAACCCAGTATCCACCCCGGTTGACACGAACACAAAACTCAGTGCCAACTCGGGGGAACCTTTTCATGATCCCACCCTCTACAGAAGCCTGGCAGGTGCCCTTCAATATCTTACTTTTACACGCCCAGATATCACTTATGCGGTTCAGCAGATATGTATGCAGATGCATGCCCCTCGGACCGATCATTGGAATGCTCTGAAACAGATCATTAGGTACATTCAAGGCACCGTCTCATACGGTCTTACTTTGGGCCACACCTCTGCCCCGTCTTTACACGCATACACTGATGCAGATTGGGCAGGTTGCCCAGATACCCGAAGGTCCACTAGTGGTTTTTGCATTTACTTCGGGGACAATCTTATCTCGTGGTCCTCGAAACGTCAGTCTACTGTCTCTCGTTCCAGTGTCGAGGCTGAATATCGGGGGGTTGCTAATGTGGTTGCCGAAATCTGTTGGTTGCGCAACTTATTACTGGAGCTTTATCACCCTCTGACACGAGCTACACTAGTCTATTGTGACAATATTAGTGCCATATATCTCTCCAGTAACCCGGTTCAGCATCAGCGCACGAAGCACATAGAGCTCGATATTCATTTCGTTAGAGAGCAGGTCCAACGCGGTCAAGTTCGGGATCTTCACGTTCCTTCCCGCTACCAGATAGCCGACATATTCACCAAAGGTCTGCCACGCATCCTTTTTTAAGACTTCAGATCCAGTCTCAGCATCCGCGCACCTCCCGCTTCGACTGCGGGGGTATATTAGATATATTGTATTATATTGTATAGATTGGATTAGCTTGATTTCAGGAAAGTCTGTTACACCTTTCCATATTTCCGATTCATTGTAATTGTATATATATGGTGAAATTTTAATGAGAAGGCAAGGGAGAATTATCTCAATAGGGAGTCCAAAATCTACAACCAATTGGTTCAGAGACTCCATTTGGCAGATGTAAGTTATAAGCACGAGATGTTCCTTCCTAAATTTTAATATGTGAAAATGGAAAATAATCATTTCCAATCTACTTAAATTTTACTAACCCATACATGGAGATCAAGTCCTTTCGGATAATTAATCTGTGAAAATGGAAAAGTACGGTATTTTATATGTAATTTACCCAGCCAAAAGTATTATTTGCAGCAGCCATTTGATATTAAGGTTGTAAACTGATACTTCTCAGACGGTGATTAAGTCCATGTTGCATTGGATTTCATCGACGGCTTGGAGGTGCGTGTCAAGTTCGTGTTACTCGGCTTCACAGGCGGAGACACCGGTATTGCAATCTCGAAAAAGGCGGGTATGATTCCGTTACAAATGGAATTGGGTGGAAAAGATGCTTGCATTATACTTGAGGATGCGGATTTGGATCTGGCTTCATCTAGCATTGTTGCAAGAAATTTGTCCAGATGAAGAAGAATTAGAAACTTAGGGGGTGGTTGCAGGTTAGTGAGTGTAGATCAGAGAGAGAAAGAGAAGAGAGAAAGAGAGAGAGGAGAGGGAAAGAGACCATTAGAAGTGGGATGGGTCTGGGCCCACCTGTAAAACGCCACGTGTCCAATTTTTATTTGAGTGTTTAAAGGGTCTGCATATGGACGCATCCAAGCTGGATGAGTCCTTCCAAAGACGCATGAAGATGACAAATCTGAAAATAGTTTTGGTCAACCTACATTTTCGTAATTTTCCCTTATTTTGGAGCTATTTTAAATTATTGACTTATAAAAAGTTAAGTTATTTTAACAGTGTTTGGATAAAGGTTGAGAAAAAGTTTTATAGTTTGAAAAGGATAAAATGAAAAATTAAAATTTGTGACTTTTGAGTTATAAAAGTCAATAAGTTATAAGTTAAAAGCTAACCCGAACACCCCTTAACCCAACCCAACCCCTCTTTTATATAAAGGAGGATGACCTTCCGTGCTAGCTTCTTATTATAATCTCACACATCCTCTCTCATATACAAGGGGGGCCTATCACTCACAATATCCAATCAAGTTCTGCCATGTTATCAAACATTATTCCATTACTAGTGATGGATTTTAGTGGAAAATGTCCATCACTCACCACACCCAACAATAAACCTTCACAACCCAACAATTTCTCTTAGGGGCTGTTTGTTTACATCTGAATGGATTCATTCAGAGCTTACCTCTGAATCGGTCAGAGGCTGGGTTGTTTGGTTCACAAAACCCTTACCTCTTAATGGTTCCATTCAGATCTGAATGGTTCAGATTTGAAAAGTCGCTGAATGAAACACTTGACATACATACCCCTTCCTCCCATCTCCTCCACAGCTCCTCCACAACTCCTCCTCCTCCTCCACTGCTCCTCCACCGTCTCTTCCTCCAGAGCCGCCTGCTCCTCCTCCTCTGCTACTCCACAACTGCACCGATAGCTCAGCTCGAAGCTGCTCCGATGGATACGACTCCACTAAAGATCAAATCAAGCAACAAACTTAAAAAAAATCAACCAAAACCAAGATAATCAAAAAGAAAAATACTTTACATACCAGCATAACTTTTCTCAAGAATCTCCAACTGAGAAGCAGTCTTCATCTTCCTTTTTCACCCTGGGCTCACCACCCTCTGCCGGAATCTTGTTCTCCCCCTCCGAACCACCGCTGGGGCCACCAGCACCGTCCATTTCTGGTGAAAAAGATCCAAATCGGGAACTGGGTATTGCAATTGAGACCAAACCCACCTCGAAAACCATGTCAAAAACTGATCTTAATCATGAAGAAAAAAACTAGGGTTTGTAGAGAGAGAAATGGGCATCTGAAATTAGGGTATTGTTTGAAGAAAAAGCAAGTTCGAAATTAGAGTATTGATTTATAGTGAATTGATGTTAATCAGATAGTTTTTTTCATAGGGTAAAAATGTCATTTTACACATTCATTCAGAGGTGCCACCAAACAGCGTTTTACTGGTTCAGCACTTATTGGTTCAGAGCCTCTTACCCATTCAGACCTCTTATTCATTCAGCACTTATTGGTTCAGATGTTGCCAAACAGCCCCTTACACATTCTGCAACTTCTTCAAGCGTGATAGTGGCCACGCGTTATATATGACAATGGTTGCGGTGTTCCACGTTCATCACGCGTGAACAAAATGCCCATTACGGGACGCGTTATGATAAAATAGTTAAAAACTTGACAGAGACACACAGCACATCCCTGTAAATCCACGTGGCAAACAAAAAACCACGTGGACATTCCTCTCCAACAACACACCATTCATTAATTCAATAATAACCACCAGAGAGAATAACTAACAGACAACATCAGCGGAACTGCGGAAACACAAATGGATCTACGAAAGGTTGAAGAAATAGTGAACGATTCGAAAGGTGGAATCATCGAGAAGAAAGACGCTATCCTATCAACCTTCTCCAAACCCACTTCCGACACCGATTCCGACGATCCCACAACTCCTCCGGTTGATTCCGCCACCGCTCTCCAGCTCTTCCTTGACCACATTCCCATCTCCTCCATCCCTGGAATCCACAATTCCCCTTCCACAGGTAGCTACCCCTACCCTTCCTTCCTTCTCGTCGCATTTAGATCACCGGTCAATACCAAAATCACTATTTTCTAACAAGTACCGACAGATTTGGTATGGCATTCGGTACCCACTTTTGTATTTTTTGTAGAGACGACCATTTTGTAACGTGTACTCAGTACCCACTGTTTCGGAAATTCGGCAGTGATACAAGATGAGCATTTTGTAACGAGTTAACCATAGATTTGGGACGACATTCGATATCCACTTGTATTTTTGGTATCAGTTAGGGCTGGCAAGTGTCTTGGCGGGTTGGGTTGAACAACACAAGTTCTAAACATGAATATAACTCGTTTAACTACTTTATGTACGATGTTGTATGTTTTATGTACCAAGAAGGAGAAGGAGAAATGATTGATCATAACCTTCTGATTTTAATTATTTTTAGAAAAGTGAAAAATCACATGGTATACTTTTTAGTAAACATGTTTTTCCTGTCTGTCTTATACAGGTTACCACTTGCTAGCCCTAGTACTACCGGTACCGGTTATATAGATATTAGCATTTTGTAACGAGTACCAGTATGGTACCTTTGATATCTAGGTGCGAATACCAAGTTAGGGTTTATAGAGAGTTTTATTATTGATGTCTATTAAAGCTTGTGGAGTAATTACTTGGTGAGTGGTGTGATTGATGTTGTGATTTGGATGTATGGCAGTTTTGGTGGTGAAAACGCATACGTGTATGAAGGATGGGATCAAGATGTTGTATGAAAAGAATGTGAGTGGAGCTCTTATTGATGATACTTCGGAACGAGATCCGACTACCAGTTTCACCACATCATTCTCACATCCGTATATTGGATTCATAAGTTTTTCTAATATGGTTCTTTGGTGTCTCCAGGTAATTCGTTTGTTTATTCTTTGGATTTTTGTATTTTCTTATATAGGTAAAAGCAATGTAACCATAGTAGTATGGTATACCTTTTTTCATGCATCATCATCATCATCATACTCAGTAAATCCCACCAATAGCAAAGCTAAGGTATGGTCTGAGGAGGGTAAGATGTAGACAGCTTTACCTCTACCTCGCAGGAATAGAGAGGCTGCTTCCAGTAAGACCCCCGGCTCGATGGTAGTTTTGCATCAAACCTTGGACATAAGGCACATAACACTCGGCTATTAAGACAAAGGCCAATTAGTGCATGTACTCCTTTGTTTTTCGGCTATCAACGCCACCACATGATGCATGATTAACCATCCCCCTTTTTAACATTATTTTCATGAAATTAGTAAAATAACGTTAAAATTAGTGCACTTTCACTTTTGCCCCCGAGCGCCCACACACATATACATTATATGTGCATACTGCAAGCGGGGAGTGTCATGAATCATTAATCATCACTTTGGTGTTGGGGCCAAAATGGTTGTTATGATGATGATTATTGTTGTTGTAAATAATTTGAATCAATTTGCTATAATAAACTATTTAATAGACATAATCCATTATCTTCTCAATCTTAGAACAACATGTCCATTAAACATTTATCATATTACATTCATACTTATATTGGTATATAAGATTATAAGTAATGCTATACTCTAAAACTAAGGTCTAGAGGAAGATTTTGGACCTAGGTTTAGCAGGCATTAAGTTCAAATTCTTAGGTATTATCAACCTCTTAGGGTTGTATGCATGCTAGGTCAGGATAAGTTTGTAATTTGTGTGAAGATTGTATTGCATGAACCCAAGTTCTAAAGACCATGTAAAAGTAAATGTTTAAAGCACATGGGCTGAATTTGCTTCATGGGGGTTATGGATTTTTTATCTGAGACGTGTTCACAGATGAATCAATTCAATTCTAGGAATTTCAAAAACATCAAAGAGGAAACAAGATTGATCATGCTAAAGGTTTGAAGAAGATTAAGTCACACGGATTCTTCTCTTTGCTTGCTAAAATACCAGCTGTTTCCGAGGCTAAGGTGTTCCCTCTAACTGTATTTTACGTTAGCATATGTACCTTATGCATTAATCCCTAACATTTGCCTAAAAAATAATCCATTTTTGCTTTCAACTTAAATGTGTTAGTTTTCTAATTAAAAAACAACATGTACACTTAAAAACATAATACCTTTATTGATTCTTACATTATTTGATATTGTTGACGTGATCCAGATAAGCGAACTAGCCGCATCATTTTTATGGAATCCTGTATTTCCTGTAAAACCAGACCAGAGCCTCTTCCATGTCCTTTTGTTGCTGTCTAAACACCGGCTGAGTGTGGTCCCTGTGACCGAACATTTCAGCTCAAAGGTTGTGGGCTATGTTACCGAGGTAACTCATCATTTTCACACTCATATAATATATATATTCTCAACCTGTATGTATGGCTGTACAAGCTTTTTCATCACAAGGAAAACTACTTAAGTTTTTATATATTTGTTTGTGTAGCATTCAGTAAACCATATACTCCTACAGTCAAGCGGGCTAGAGTGGTTCGACAGCATTGCAGATAAACCATTGTCGGATTTCAGGTTCCAACTTGCAAATTCTTCGCTTACCTTAAAATTACCAAAAAGTTGTTAACCATTGTTTTTTGTTTGTCGTATTAGCTAATCTTCAAAGCTACTTGTCAGGTTTGAACAAAATGACCAAATTGTTTCAGTCTACAATGATCAAAGCATTGCGGAAGCAGTTCATATCTTATGGAATAATAAAGTTTGTGCAATTGCAGTAGTGGAACGGCAGACTCAGAAGCTCATTGGATGTGTCAGAGTCAGTGACATTCATCGTCTTTTGGATGATGATCACATCTTTACTGAGAGAGAGTATGTATAAACTCTTTATCTCTATAAGTATGTCATCATTTAGCTTACGTGTGTTCGTGGAATTAGTTTTCGGGTTATTCGTAATGGGGTGCATACGAGCCGAGTTGAGCTCAGGCTTGGCTTGTTGGTAGTTTCTCATACTCGAGCGCCTGGGCTCGGCTCGTTTAATATCTAAATGTATTAAATAAAAAAAATATAAGCACTCGTTTAGGCTCATGAACTCAATAAGTGAAGCTCGGGCTCGGCTCGTGTACTAGACAACTTTAAATAAGGGGTAAATGTTAGAAAATATTAAAAAGACTAATATTACACTAAGGTTCGATAAGGCTCCACAAGCCTGATTTGCTTCACATGCCGGGATCGATAAATAAACGAGCCTAATGAGCTTCACTTGCCAGCTCGGCCAGTGGCGAAGCTTGCCGGAGAAAACGGAGGGGGCTAAAACATATATACCCAAAAATTTCTATAGAATCGGGGGGGTAAAAACGTATATATCCAAAAATTTCTATACGAAAACTACATATATAACACTACTGAGCGAAAAATCCCGGGGGTCGGGCGACCCCCCCCGCCCCCAAGAAGCTTCGCCCCTGAGCTCGGCTCAGCTCGTTTCTAGCTTTTCCTCGAGCAGCCCGTGAGCCTCTCGGCTCGTTTGCATCTTTCGTATTGGGCTCCTTGAATTTGGATTTTTTGAAAGTGAACCCTATTCGAGTTAATTTGAAACAATTAGAATTATGAGAAAATAATAAAAAAGTATCTCAATATTAAAAAAGAATTAAGATTATATATCACTTAAATTTGGTGTGCCAAAAATTCGTTTTTTTTTTCAAGTCTGATTCGAGTTGGTTAAACTTAGGTTGGCCATTTGTAACCACATTTTGGTGTTTTCATTTGCAGGGATACAAGTGTGGACCGATTCATACACAAAGAAACGGAACAAACCAACCATGACGTGAACCACGAGCTTGGGGCTCTTATATCGGCTGGAACTCTTGCACTGCACAACAAGTTTGAACCCAGAATGAACTCGCCGGTTACAAACACAGAAACGGACACCCTGAAGCAAGTCATGAAGAATTTAGCAGAAAAGAGAAGCAATTTTAGTTTTGTTGTAGACGAGTGTGGAAGAGTGAAAGGAATGATTACATTAAGGGACATTCTTATGGAGTTTGCTCCTCCTTGTATGGACTCTAGGATTGATGGTGGTGGTTTCTTTGACATGGCTTTGAAGGAGTCTGGGTGCACCATTAAAGATGGGACCATGGTTCATCATAAATGAAGTGATGGAACCCTTGGTTCTTATATGTTACTAGTTGATTGAGTTTTTTAGTTGGCCATTTTAAGATTATAAGATGGATTTTCCTGTTTTCACAATCACCGTCTTCACGAGGTAAGATGATGTTCACTCAACATCTTTTCTATATTATCAACATCATATGAATACAATCATTTAAACTTTTGTAACTTTGATGCGCCAAGATAGAAAATAAGTCACCTAGATTCATAACTTGTATTCCATTCTAAGACCATGTCTAGTGGTGAGTGAAGATCCGCCATGTGGTCGCCTAGTCAGCAAAGAGGCATTATGGGTGTAATGGTATAATGCCCCATTCCATGATTAACCAATATTTCATTAAAACCATGTCTCTCTATTTTGATTGGCCAATTTCAGTTGTACCCGGCGTTTTTAAAACACGCCAAAACGAAAAAAAGCAAAAACCACGCCCGGACGTAGTGGTGTGCGAGTGTTTTGGGCCTTTTTTTTGGGTGCTCCATGCCTAAACCACCCCCACTACGGGTGATCTAAACTCATTAAAACGATCATCGAACTCTTTTAAGATTTGCATATAAGAAACAGTATTAAGACGTTCAAACTAATAATTAAATTTTTGTTTTTGTTTACGCCTTTTTTAGGCTGGAACTCAAACCTACATGTATGGAATTTTGCTCAACCAAAAGAATGCATTTCTTACTTTATCCATTCTTTGACGCTTTAGTGTTATGCATACCTTTGGGGCAAACTTGAACCAACTAAAAGTATAGGTTATAAAACACCGTTACCGTTGTGTAAACTGTCATTTTCGTCCCTGTGGTTTAGTTACTTTTGGCAGTTTCATCAAAAAGTTTTTTTTTTTTTTTCGTATATGGGTCCTAGTGGTTATCCACTTAGACAAATCCGCCCATCATCACCAAATCTGGCAATTATAACCATCTTTTCAAGTATGTAAAGAGAGGAGCGATCCAGTAGACTGTAGAGTATTAAAACTTTTATTTTACTTTGGCTTACTATACCTTCTCACTAAACTTTTGTAGAGATTAGCATGCATAAATTTCTCAAGATATAAAATTTGACCACAGATGATAAAAAAAAACACATATTTTTATTTTTATCATCATAAAAAATATGCATTCATTAGTATCATCCATTATCGCGAACAATTAACATATTACGTTCATGACAAAACAAAACAAAACAAAGGGTGAGTTCTGTAATTCTGACATTCAAACTCACAACCCATTGTTATATTTTGCACTAAAAATCCATCACCCAAGTGATACTTGAAACTAACACAATCATAGCAGGGTGTCTAAATAGCTGCTTATGGTGGTATACTTCAAGTGAGGATACAACACTGACCCTTCAACACCACCAGCTGCCTCCACCTCAAAACATGTCTGAAACCCTTTCACAAACGCCGCATATATGAAAACCATTTCCATGTTGTCCGGACAGGGTGTTTCTAAAAACACCAACAGTTTGTATTTAAATACCAAGTTATATATGATGTTTAAAATCTGAAAACATATATAAATTTTTGGAACCGCGTTACCTTTGATCTTGTTGAGAAGATCTTCTTCAGAAACATAAATTTTCTCAAGCTGCTTCCTGATCTTGTGTTCCCATATCTCAACTAATTCGTTCATGGAGTATACGTTTCCTGGTGGTCTCAGATATAAAACCTTATTTAGAGTGCGCGGGTCATCCACTGTACGAATCGTGAATGCAGCAACGTCTCTTTCCTTCACAAAAACACCTACAAATTTCAAAAACTCTGTCATTCATTTATGTGTGAGATAAAGACGATAATGAAATCAGTCAACACTTTTCTGTTTATCTATCTAAATTTTGGAAATTGGATTTTAATAATCTCACCTAGAGGTGGTTGACCAATATTAGACCACTTTTGAATATTGTCACCGGCAGTCCCACCTTTTAATTTTTTTTTTCTCACTACACTCCGTTAAAAAAACTTAACAGAGTTAAGTTTTTTCGGAATTTCAAACTGACTTTTTAGGGCTTTTGATCAGAACGAGAATACGAGTCGATTGATATAAAACTTACCTCGAAACGGTGCTCCAAACGACAAAAACGGTGCTTCAGTTCGGGTGTTTAAACTTCCAATCAATAAAAATCAAGCTGTTTGGAGCACCGTTTCGAGGTAAGTTTTGCATCAATCAACTCGTATCCTCGTTCTGATCAAAAGCCTTAAAACATCAGTTTGAAATTCGGAAAAAAACTTAACTCCATTAGGTTTTTTTTTTAACGGAGGTGCAGTGAGAAAAAATATTTAAAAGGTGGGACTACCAGTGACAATATTCAAAAGTGGGTCTAATATTGACTAACCACTTCTAGGTGGGACTATTAAAATCCAATTTCCCTTTATATTTTAATATTAATAACTAATACATTTATATGTGGTTAAGAAACTATAAGCAAGTTAAGAATGATGAGTTAAACTTGTAATCAGAATTGTATTAGATTGTAATTGTGTGATTAGGGTTATATGAGGTGGGTGTTTATATAGAACACCATATTACACATCTAGTCCCTATACTATAATACTTTATCTAATAAGATGCATGTAGTAAGAAATGGTTTGGTTTGTTTTGTCGTTTCATGACCGTAGTTAATGGTTCAGCCCAATTCTTTTTTATCAAAACCGGCTGAACCAAAATGTTAGCACCCCTAATCTAATAAGGGATAAAAGAGCATACGATGAACATCCAAAAAGTATACCTTTGACGTTTCCATCTCCGAATATGGTGACTTTATCCCTTGGAGGGGACTTGAGGCCGGGTTGAACTAGAGACGGAATCAAGTAACTCATGAAAAAGTTGCAAGAAATGTATGTGTGAGGAATGCCTTCAGCTTCTACAAGTCGTCGAATTTCGGATTTCCTTGAATAAAAGCCTTGATCCATTTCGGATATATGAGTTTTATCGGGATCCAATCCAAATTCTGAAGGAATAAATCGCTACAACAACCACGTGTGTCAATAAAAGACGGTTATAATTGCTTACACAGGACATTATACAAGAGAATGCTGGTTTAGGGCTGCAAACAAACCAAACGTCCGGCGAACAGTTCATGAACCGTGCGGCGGGAAGTTCGTTTGTTTATTAAACAAACAAACACGAATAAGAAATTTCGTTCATTTAGTTAGATGAACGAACGTGAACAGAGGGCGCATTCGTTCATTTACGTTCGTGAACGTGCGGTAACGTGTTTGTTTGTGTTCAATAGTTCATTGGTGTTTTCAGTTTTTATATATTGTTTAAATACTTCAAAATTCTGACAGTGTACTATATATTATGTTCATGAACGCTTGTTTGTGTTCGTTTGTTTCCATTTGTGTTCATCAACATTCTTTTTCGTTCATCGCCTAAACTTGACAAACGAACACAAACAAGTTCATTTCCTTAACTAACGAACACCGACATAAAATCTTTCGGTAAGTGTTCATGAACAGTTCGTGAACACATATATTTCTTAACAAAGGAACACGAACATAAAATCTCGTTGGGTAAGTGTTCATGAAAACGCGGTTAATTGAGGACATGAATTCACAACACAAACAAGAATTTATATTGATTGACATAAGAAAATTAAAAATGATGGTAATAACACCTGAATGCATCCAGTTTTCTTAATGGCGGAAATGAGAGGTTTCTGATCAAGGACTTGTTTTGAATTGACTGCGCATATCACAACTTTCACTTGCTTGATTGCCTCAACAAGACTCCCTTCATCATGCAATGATCCCTAGGTATATTTCAAAATGAAATTACATAGTTTAATTAATTAATTTAATATAAAAATGGGGACGACAATGCTAAAACATAATACTACCTGGAGAACAATTGCGCCGGAATCGGTGAGGATTTGAAGCTTCCGGGACTTGGCGGCGTCGGAGAAAGTGGAGGGTCTGACGAGACAAAAAGTAGGATGAGATGCTTCAAGACTAGCTTTGGCGACTTCAAAACCCAATCTACCGGTTACTCCGATTATTAATATGCTAGATTTTTTATTGTTTGCCTCCTTTGATTCTTCCATTTCTACCGGAAGTTGATGGTTATTCTGACCACCGTCTAACGGCGGAGCTCAGGTTCGTTTGTTGGGATTGATAAACTAATCCATAACCATAAATATCTACCGTACGAATGTTGTCCCTAAACAATTATATATTAGTAAAAGGTTTTTGTTTCTTTGGTATATCTTGATACTAAAAATTAGGATAAAGGGGCAAAACACATAGGAGTGAATGGCCATATCTAGGGCTGTAAACGAACCGAACGTTCAGCGAACAGTTCGTGAACCGTTCGACAGGAAGTTCGTTTATGTTCATTTGATTAGCTTAACGAACGAACACGAACACAAAATTTCGTTTGGTTAGCTTAGCGAACGAACACGAACACAGGTCTTGTTCGTTCGACTGCGTTCGTGAATGTTCGGTAATATGTTCGTTTGATTATATTAAAAAAAAAGTAATATACCTTTTATCTAAACATATTGAAAACTTAAAACCCTATTTTTCTAAGTTAACTAAAATTTGGACATTCTAAGACATTTTTGTGGATAATTATGTCTAAGTTAGTTAAATTTTATTCATCGTTTGGTGGTGTGGTAAACTTCTTGTGTTTTGATTTATCATTTGATGGTTGTATTTAACTACTTATATCCAATGTTTAAGGATAACAATGTTTTCGTTTTTTTTATTTTCAAGTTAAATATTCGCTTGCGTTCATTTTTATTTGCTTGCGTTCGTTTGTGTTCGAGACCAGTGTTCACGAACTGTTCGTGAACAATTGAATTTCCTTAACGAACGAACACGAACATAAACTTATGTTCTGTATGCGTTCGTGAACAGTTCGCGAACATGTTAATTTCCTTAATGAACAAACACGAGCATGGCCTTGTTCGTGTTCGTTTACAGCCCTAGCCATATCACCGGTAGGGATGACAATGGGTCAGGTTTGAGACGGGTTTATGTAATCCTAATCTCAAACCTGATTAGATATGCTTGTCCCAAACTTGTCTCAAAACTCGTCGGGTTTCTAGCGGGTAAGTACTTATCGGGTATCGGGTATACCCACGGGTTTCGGGTAACCCATTAATTTTAAAAAGTTTACCCGTTGGGCATACCTGACCCAAAACCCATCAGGTAACTACTAATCAGTTACATTTGGGGTATGTTTGGCAAAAGTAGCTGATGGTCGGTGGCTGGAAGCTGGTAGCTGTAGCTAGTAGCTTAGTAACTGTAGCTTTTTAGATATATTTGGAGTTTAACAGAGTAGCTGGAGCTTTTAATAAAATCTATAAAATGACCAAAAAGGACGTAACTAAAAATTTAAAAAATTTGTGCATTAAAAAAGTTCATTATCTTTAGAGGTTAAAATAGTCATTTTTTTCTTAAAAGCTTGTAGCTCCTTCTAAATGTTACTAGTAGGAGCGCTCAACCAAAAGCTTCAATCTCCTAACCTAAAAGTTTCAAGCTCCTCCAACCAAACAAGGCTTTTTATTGAGCATGAGTTTTTTCTTAAAAGCTAGAAGCTCCTAAAAGCTCCATGCCAAACATACCCTTAGTATTATCACTAAAGAAATATATCAAATAACTATAATGTATATGGGATAAAATACCTATGTGTATAGAAAAAGGATATATTATATATTTACATATTTAAAATTATAAAAGAAATTATATCAGGTATACAATCGGGTAAACGGTTTTACTTTATCAGGTAATTGGGTCGGGTAAACGGGTATATACCAAATCCCAAACCCATACCAAACCCGCGAAAAAATAAAAACTAGTCCCAAACCCGATTAACCGACCCCAAACCCATCCCAGATGTGTCGGGTTTTGGGTTTACCCATCGGGTTCGGGTTCGATTGTCATCCCTAGATAGAGGCGCAAAACACAACCCTAAAGTGTAAGGGTTGCACCCTTGATGAGATGGGTGAAAATTCTCACTCAGTCAATCATATTGTGTTATATCATTTACCCTCTCATTCTCCCTACTTGCCCAGAAAACATAAGGGGTGGTTTCCTCTCATGCCATGGGGGTAAACTATTTTTTTAAATGGTTAATTAATAAAATTACAATAAATTCAATAAAACCATTACATTTTAAATTAAAAATAAAATAAAACAAACATTACCTTAATTAAAAGTACTTAAAATAAACTAGATTAAACTAACTAAATTTACTACTCTTCGTCGGATTCCACCAATAGGTGGGGTAAATCCATTCTTCCGAGATGCTCATCGAGATCATGTTTTAGTATCCAATGTGTATCTTCATGCATAAGCTCGTTACCTACCATTAAAACATAACATTAACATAAAACCAAACAACATAACTAAACATAATAGCTAAACATAAGATTAACATAAAACACACTCAAACCAACATCACATAAACACACTAAACCTTCAAAGAACCGGTTCCGGATGATTCACCGCCTTCACTTTTCTTCGCCGTAGCCTTTGTCACCGGACAATGATGGTCGTATTGTTTTTTAAGCGTCGAGTTCACCGTAGCCTTCATGAACTTCCCACAACCTTTGCAACGTGCCATTTCATGGTTATCGGACATCAAGCACAGATCAAAGTGCTTCCAAACTTGGGGGTTTCTTTTGGTTTCCAAAACCATGACCACTTCATCGTTGCATGCCATAACCGATTTGAGGTGTAACTTGAAGGTTGAAACCGATTTGAGTGGGAGAAAGTTTTGGTGTAACTTGAAGGTTGAAACCGATTTGAAGGTGATATGCATATAAATACTTGAAACCGATTTTAATTTTTTAATGGCAATAAATCGATTCCAATGGATATAAAGTCGTTAGGAATCGATTCCGGCAGCCTTTTGCAGCTTTTTCTGAAAGTTACCCGGAGGAACCGGTTCCTCCGAGGAACCGGTTACAATATAACCGGACCGGTTACGAACAGTTCCGGTAATTTTGGTTTGAAACCGGGTACTAACCGGAACCAGGTCCTAGAAGAATCGGTTCCATTCAAACTCAGTCAAGAACCAGGTACGATTAGGAACCGATTCTGTGTATAAAAAAAAAACGATTTGCCTATCTCTAATTTTAGGATCTATTGTTTTAGAATTTGGATTTATGTTATGGGCCTTAGTTGGCCTCCACGCTTTAGGATCTACGCTTTAGATCTAGTAGTCTCTATAGCTTAGCCCGTTTTGATTTTTTTTTTTTTTTTTTTTTTTTGGAGCTAAGGTCGGCCGTGGGCCTATAACCCGTGTCTAGCTTAGTTCCCTTTTCAAGGTATATGTTGGTACCCTAATTGGTTTGATTTTGTTTTATTTTTTGTTACTTGATCACTTCATCCCATTTCTAGTTCTGGATCACAATTGTTTTTTTCTGGTTTGTTCAAGCTTACAAAAAATAAACAAAAAATGCTTGTCAATAACCCTCCTATACTTGCATAAATGTTCTATATTTCTAAATCATTAATAGATAACTTATTTTTCGTATTGAAAGCTGTTTTATTAGTAAGTTAAAAAAATATACTAATTTAAAAAAGATCTGTAACGGCCTTTAGCTACTAGATCAGCTGCTGCGTGGGCCTATTGTGTTGCCAGCAGGGGCAGAGCTGGTGCGGGTCAGGGTCCACAGACCCCAATGTTTTTTAAAAATTTAGCAGAACCGGTATGTTAAAATTTTTCAAGGACTCCATAAAAATAATTAGTTGGACCCCATAGTATGTAAAGCAAAGATGGTGTGATGGTTAATGCCCTTGTTTACCAACATATAGATCCCATGTTCAAGTCTTACATGTCCTGGTGTTTTAGAACGGCACAGCCACCCATTGATCTTCTAATTTGCTTCTTTAAATTGATGTATTGAATCCTCTAATTTGCTTCAATTGAATGCCTCTGAATAATTTTATTCATCACCATTATTTGATAAATTGATGCTTAAAAATGGTTCTTAATAATGTAGTGTTTGCATGTCAACAAAATGTTTCTACATTATTTCTTAGCACTCACCCGACTACGATGACCGACCCGGAAATTTTAATCTTTGGTTGTGAAAAATTCTTACACCAAAAAATGGACCCAGTAGAAAAAAATCCTGGATCCACCACTGGTTGCCAGGTCTGGTGCAGTTGCGCCGTATCACAAGCCAAGCCCATAATTCTGTTTCACCAACTACAAAGCAGCACATTCTTCATTTTCACATTATGTGTAGTATTTTACTTATATGTATTCTATATGCTACTATTGATCAAGGATCTATATGTAATCTATTACTCTATATCTTTACTGGGTAAACATTAGGAAGTGATTAGGTTGTTTGCACTAGAGAATGTGACGTAATTTGTGAGACAAAGAACCAATGAGTTATATACAAAATAGTCCTAAAATATCTTTTTTTTTTCTCAATGGATTGACTGATATCCACATATTTGCAAGAGAATCTTCTTATGTATTTTTGCTGTAAGTGGAAAAATTGAAAGGTTTCAAGAAAGAATAAATCAGTGCCTGTTGAAGTGGGCCTAGTGGAAGAAAGGTAACATTTTATATCGCCATCGGATGAGGCAAACAAGATCAACAAGATCTTGTAGTGGATGAGGCCGGATTCACCCGTCATTGTTACATATGGCTTGAAAATGAAAGAAAGCTGCGGCTCTTAGACGCCTTAAGACCAAATATATGCAGCAAAACTCATAGGCAGTTTTCATGGTCCCCCTTGTCTTTATTTATATATTAAAGAGATGAACAACGACAATATTCTAACCACATTTGTACATATAGTAATTCGATTTTAGTTCCAAACTATTTACTGTTGATGTAAGCATGATCTGATAATTATGGGATAACTTATTTTTGAAAGTTCTTGATTGGTAATAGTAGGGAATGAGTGGTTACCCTTATGGCCCCTTTGAGAATGAGATCTCTCGTTATTTATTGCACGGAGCATCTCTTTCGGTCCCAAAAGCCTACCCATATGGTTCATTGGCTGCTTTCTGTCTCGAACTTTTGAATTGTAGTCGGCTAGTGGTATTTAGGTGCCTTGCAGCCTCTCATCTTTTGGATGAGAATAGAGGTCGCAAGATGTGTGGGTTGAGTAACAGGTCAAAAGTCAAAACAGACTCACGAAGAAACAAATCATTTTCCTTATTGGTCAAACGGGCTAGGCGTAAAGTTGACTCGCTATCGCTTTTCTGTCCGTCGTTTTTGTAAGTAATAGATGTGTTAGTTATGATCACAAAACCGTATTAACAATTGTAATCATCTTAATCTTTAAATAGAACCTTGGCCATCTTCTATTTGTTACACGTTTCCCTTTAGCCTATTGTTTTAAGGTTTGACTCATTTGACTAGTTGAAGATACAACACAACCAAAATAAGCTCATTTAGCCTATTGTTTTAAGGTTTGACTCATTTGACTAGTTGAAGATACAACACAACCAAAATAAGCTCATTCATGAGTACGTGGGCCGAAATTGTCACCTCTGGATGATTGGTTGTAGATGCCTAGTTCAAATTTATGATACTAAATTCTTTTTTTTTTTAATAAATACATTGAAAATAACCACACTTAGGCAAATGCCCTTATAGTCACTTTGAATACATTGAATGTGTTCATCTCTTAATTCCACTAATTGTGAGCTACTTTTTAATAACATTGAGACTAGTCAATTGCTTCTATGTTTTTGCAAGTTGCTATTTGTAGGCCAATTGTGATATTGGACCACCATATTGAGAATGGTTGAAGTTAATTCATATTGTGTGTCATTTTCTTGGTCCCTGCCTATGTTTCCATCTTTGGACTTTGATACATTAAATTAAATATGGAAAAACCTTATCTATATCATCATCATATATTCTGCAACATAAGGTGGAAATCTTGTTTGTAATATTGATATACATTCTATATTCTAATTATATCATTCCTACAATGCCAGCCAGTATCCGTACTTGCATATACGATATATATACTTGCGCAAATGAGTAAAGAATAAGGATCGGTAACATTTCAACTTAATCCATAATATAATCTCCCTTCCAATGATCATGTCTCTGTCTTCATATTGATTCCTTCATTTGAACCTGAAAAACATAAACATGTAAAAGCCTGTTAGGTTATCAACTTATACCGCCGCTTCATATATACTTACTTAGCCTTTATGGTGTGCTATACGTCTGGGTCGGGTCAGATGGTGGTCTCGTATTCAATCCCATTTTAAGTTGGCAAGTTTTATATAATAACAGGTGCATTATTATTTAAGTTATGTTTTTATGGTTAAAAAAGGTGCAAAGGTTTTTATCATTTTTGGTGGAAGACAGAAATAAAGAAAGATACCTAGTGTGCAACTTTCTTGGCTAATGAGCTTGGACCCATTTATTCTTTTAGAAAATCATTCCTACTTTTGTGGGTCTCTCTCTATGGTCACTGTCTTGTAATGTTAGTAGGATAGGCATATCATTTTTTTCCTGACTTTTAAGATTTTTACTTCACTTCACTTTACCTGTAAACTGATGGGATTGAAATGGTATCAATGTTTCTTGCTCAAATTCCATTCTGTACAGATTCTGTAAATCACCATCCCAAACACCACTTGGCTGCATTTGCTGCTGTAACAACAAAATATATTTATAAATAAATAAATAACCCAATGGATCTATGCAAAATTTGACTTAATTTTTACGGGTTACAATTGAAATAATGAGGAGGAAAAATTACATTGTAACAAGATGAATCCATAAATGTTTGATCAGGGATTGAAATTGGAGCACTAATGCTTCTTCTTAACCCCATTTCCGCTGCGTTAATTCCCATGTCTAATCCGCAATATGAAACCCCCCCTTGATCCATTGAATTCAACTGAAAATACGCCGAATTAGTTGAAGAGCACCCGAGTGCTGGAAATTCACTTGTGGAGGAGCATTGAAATATCTGATGACAGTAACAACATATATTATGTTACAATTAATATTACAACTAATAACAAAAAAAAAAAACCCCTACAAAACTCGTTGTTCAGCCATGATTATTAATTAACCAATCTTCTTACCTCTTTCGCGAATACATTATCGATGTTGAAATCTAGCTCTGGATTAACAGTTGCAAGCTTCATGGACAGGAACTGTTACAATCCAAATTACAAAAATTAATTCTCAGTATTTTATAATTTTTTTTTTTTAAATATATATTTGTATAGATAGATTGCTTAAGCTATTAATTACCTCTACTTGTTTTTGAAGGGATTGAACATAGTTAATTATTTCATCAAGCATTCCAGCTTTCCCTGTGATCTTATTGCAGCCAGGTACCAAATCCTGCAAGTACTTCATTCTCTCACTAATTTTCTCCCTCCTTACCTATATATTTATAGTCACAATTATTAATCTTTTTGCAAAACAAATAATAATCATAATTATAAAATTTTAATCATTATTCAGGTGGTCACGTACTCTTTCAGCTAGACTATGACTATCAGTGGCTTGACCACGACGTGCTCGAACATGAATATAATCCGGTTTTTGAACCTCAGAAACCTTAGACTTGTCCTTAGATGAAGTGTTGTTAGAAGCTTCTTTGCTGTTGCTATTTTGATCATGTGTGATCCTAGAATCTCCCCCTTCAGAACACCCTTTTATTTTCTTTTCTTTATCAGAAACAACCTGAAAGTGTCACACATAGGAAAAAAATTAATTATGTCCTTTTTAGGAAACATAACATTAAAACAGAATAAAGCCCAAACCTGTAGGCTTTGACCCTTTCTCTTCTTAGGTGACACCGAAGCCGAAACCGAACTCGAATTCCCCTGAACAAACAATGCCTGATCCGTCTCTACTGGTTGTGCAACCGGGTTCGGGTTCATGTAGCCGTAACCCAAGTGATCACTAAATGCACCCGCATCAAGCCCGGCCCAATACTCGTCCATCCCGGGGTCGGGTTTCACTAAGGCGGAATGGTTTGTGAACATATGATCATTTGGGTTGTAAAAACATTGTTGTTGTAGAGTGTTTGGTAATTGAGGATTCATTTTGAAAGTTTATAAAAGATTAGGTAGCAAGTGTTTTACATGCCAAACTAACGTCCTCTCAAAGCCCAACCCAAAATGCCTTTGCTTAGCTTTTTTGGTGTAAAAAGAGCTTTTTGTACGTCAAAGTGCTACTCTTTTTTTGAAATGTAAGGATAAGTAGGGGGAGTGGGGGTGGGTTGGTATAAATATATATATATAGATATAGAGAGAGAGAGGAAAAAGTGGCCGGAGAGTGACACCTGCCGGAGTCTGACACAAGTGGCCGGAATAAATTTGAGGATAGATGAGAGAGAAAACAACACCCATGGAGTGGCCATGGGCCGTGGGCCCACCTATGACATGACTGCCACGTGGGTATGTCCAGCCCAACACCCATATTTTTTTTTTATTTCTATATTTTTTTTTTAATTTTGAAATAATAATATATAAAAATTGGATAGCCTGCCTGCCCGCCCCTTTTCTATTATCAAATCCCAACACCCCCCACTTTATTTATTTTCTATATTGGAACTGGCTTATCAATTTCTGATTCATATCATTTCCATTTCCAATGGTATTTAAAATTTAAAGTTTCTCGGTCTATACGGTATGGTGATGGTCCATTCTTGGAGGATGATCCATCACGTAATCGCTACGTAGATCGGGTGTGAGGATGAGGCAAAAAGGATGGAGCTAAGAAAATAGGGGGATGGGCC
The DNA here is from genome assembly GCA_030545235.1 of Helianthus tuberosus. Lineage (NCBI taxonomy): Eukaryota > Viridiplantae > Streptophyta > Magnoliopsida > Asterales > Asteraceae > Helianthus > Helianthus tuberosus. Next base: position 56,938,552 of record CM060405.1, read on the forward strand.
TAATATATATATTTATGTATATATTGTATGTATAGGTGTAGGGCTGTAAACGAACCGAACGAACACGAACAAGACCTTGTTCATGTTCGTTTGTTAAGAAATATATGTGTTCGCGAACCGTTCACGAACACTTATCGAACGAGATTTTGTGTTCGTGTTCGTTTGTGTTTGTTTGTTAATTTTAGGCAACAAACGTTTACGAACACAAATGAGCACAAACTAATGTTCATGAATACAAATGGAAACAAACGAACACAAACAATCGTTCATGAACATAATATATAATACACCGACACTTATTAGATATTTAATTTGTCGGAGTTTTGAAGTATTTAAATAAATACAAAAACTAAAAACACTAATGAAGTATCGAACACAAACAAACACGTTACCGAATGTTCACGAACATAAACAAATGAACACGACTTCTGTTCATGTTTATTCATTTAACTAAACGAACGAAATTTCTTGTTCGTGTTCGTTTGTTTAATAAACGAACGAACACAAACGAACTTCCCGCCGAACGGTTCACGAACTGTTCGCCGAACTTTTGGTTCGTTTGCAGCCCTATATAGGTGTGAAAGAGAGGGGGAGGGGCGTCTTTGCCGTCAAGACCCCGACGTTGGCGATGATGGAGGACCGGCGACGGAGGGAATGAAATGGAGAGGGGGACGGCGTCTCAACCACGACGTTGCTGGACGGTCTCCATACCGTCCAGCCTCAACAGAATTAAGTTTTTTTGCAATAGTATGGCGGTGGTGTCAATTAATCTCTTTATTTATATTTATTGCTGGTGAAAAGATAGAAAACTATGAATCAAAAGTAATATTCGATGCTAGTTTTCCACTAAATGATGTTATACTCATGCAGCCTTGTTATAAATTGTATAAATAAAAAGTTGTTATAATTCATAAATCTTACTTTCAATAAACGATTTTTAAAAATGTCATGTGTTATCATATCATCTTTCAATAGAAACGTTTTATTCAAATTGAATTTTAATTATTTTTTAGATCTGGTTAATATCATAGATAGACAACGTTACTTATTTTAATTCTTATCTTAATATCCGTCCTTACTTCAAATGTATTTTTAAGTTGACCAATATTTTTTGTTTGATTGCATCTGCGAAATCTTCTCGCAAAATCCACTTTTACTTCAAAATATATCTTTAATTGATAAATTATAATGATAATAATATTTTTTAATTAAATCTTACCAAAAACCAAAATTTTGTGATTTTAATATTATATTTATGATAATAATGATATTTTTGAATTAAATTACCAAAAAATACAGAATTTACGAATTTATAAGTATTATGATAGACAACATGATATATGTGAAAAAACTGACTTATTATGAAAAATACTCAAATGTAACTTACGGTAAGTTAAGTATGAGTTTAAATATTTTCCATATTTAACTTATACTACGTGATTAACAGTTTAGGGGTTGTTTGTTTACCTCTTAATGAGACTCTTAATGGTTCATAGCTCTTACTGGTTCAACACTTAATGGTTCAGACTGTTTGTTTCACGAGCAGATGTCTGAATGGTTCAGACATTCTCTGAATGGTTAAGCATTATACAGAGTCTGAATGGTTAAGACCTCTAATCTGAATTGGTCAGACATTTGCATCTGAACGGTTAAACATTATACAGGCTCTTAATAGTTTAGACATCTTACTGGTTCAGCACTTAATGATTCAGACATCTTATTAGTTCAGCATTTAATCATTCAGATGTTGCCAAACAGCCCCTTAATCTTCTTATCCGAAAACTTATACGTTTATCAAATTCATGCTTTTTACTTAAACATTTACTAAATAGTTATTATTTATTATACCAAAAAATAATTAATCTATCATCCATGAATAAGACCTTTATGGTGAAAATATTTGAGTTGTGGGTCCAGTTCCCATATCCACAAAGGATGGCGGATAGCTCCGGCTCCTCAACGCCCATGGGTCACCCGGAGCATGGGGCGAGGGTTAAGGTAGACGTGGCAGAAGGAGATTGGTAGGTAACGTTGGATTAATTAATTACATGGTATGTGATTGGTATCTCGTAACCTTGTATGAATCTCTTGGAGAAAGAGATATGCCACTATGTGCCGCATCTTCCACCACCACGCGCCTCCATGGTAAGTAAGACTGAAGGGAGTGGGACGACCTTTAGAGGGGGCGTCTTGCGACACGTGGCGCCACGTTAGATCAGAGGATTTTGAGCAAAAAGGGGGCGTGGTGTTTGGGGCAACTCAAGATGCCAATGAAAGATGTGATTGGTTGTTTGAAAAGTTAAGGTTTTTTGATTGGTTGTTTGAAAAGTTGGTTTTGAAAAGTTGTTTGAAAAGTTGGTTTGGGGCGTTCTCTGGAAGACGGGCAGGCCAAAATTTTGAAGGAGGTTGCCATAGGGGGTGGTGTAGCAGGCGACTTGGGGTGGGAGTCGCCCCACTTCCCATAGTCTAAGGTGCAATCACTTTGATTCCAAACTTAAAAATGGTTAATATGATTTACAGGCCGTCTTCGAAAATGATTAAAAAAATTGGTCCCAGGCGAAATAAAAAAATTGGTATAATATAAAATTATCAAGTATATATCAAGAAAACACAATACGACATGCTAATCATGGGGTTTGAACTCATGACCTCAAGATTATAACCCAAAACATTACCCAATTTATCATATAATCATCTTGTTAACAAGATCAAAGAGTCAATTAATTAAGTGAATTGATAGTTCAAAACAGTTTAGAAAATAAAAAATGCATGGGATTAACTGAAAATTGTTTAGGAAATAAAAATTTAAAGGAAGGGTTTAGAGCTCATGACCTTGGTTTTCGAATTTGAGCATATTAACCATTGAACTAGCTTCATTTTTTGTTACTGAAGTCATTTATTAAACATTTAAAATAACAGTGCTCATTTAAAAATATTGACCCTAAATTTTTGCTGGGCCCTATAAACCTTTTGGGCCTTGGCGTCTGCCCGGGTTGCCCAGCCCTCAAAGTCGAGCATAATGATTTAACGCTTCCATGACATTATAGCCTAGTGATATTTCAGGTGTGAGATAAAACGTAAAAACCATTAGGTTCTAAATTCGATTCACACAAGAGGGATTTTCCCAGATTTATTGGTTTTTCTTCTAATTAGTGTATAGGCGACATTATAGCCTTGTGGAGATGAATATGATCGGGTTCGTCCGCTGATGGCAAGATGATACTACAGTGGTCCGTCAATGATCCAAAAATTTGCCTTTCAATATATATATATATAGAGAGAGCGAGAGAGAGAGAAAGTATAATGTACAAAAGGGCTTAACGTACGTTAACGTACGCGACATAAATAGAACGTGCGTAATTATTATCCCATGCGTGATTATCACATTTTTTTATCAACTTAACTTGCGTAATTACGATCCCATGCGTGATTATCTCCAAAAAACTGATCCCATGCGTAATTAACTGCTCCCATGCGTGATTAACTGGCTCCCATGCGTGATTAACTGATCCATGAATGATTTTTGCCCTGATCCGATGGTTACGCGCGTCGCGTACATGAAGTACGATAAGGCTTTTTGTATGTTAACATTTCCCTATATATATATGATGTAAGGCAAAGGTGTTAGGAATCCTGATCAGAGGTAGAAAAAAGGAGTAAAAGTCAAATGCATGAAGGTTGGTGGGATTACGGCTCCGGCCCCTTCGAAACTAATATTCATGTTCTCTTCAGTGTGTGGTTTTTCTCTAGGTTTGTTTTGGGTGGTAGGTTGTTGGTGTCAAGTGGTTTTAGTGTGGCGGTGTCTTAGGCTTGCATGGAGGTTGGTGTGGGCCTTTTTCTGTGTTTTATTGTATGTTCTTGGTGTATGTTACGTGATTTCTAGCTTCTGGCTAGTTTTGGTGGAATAAAATTTTATTTTGTCGTTCAAAAAAAATATGATTTAAGGCAAACATAATAGTAATTACATAAGGGAGTCAAGGCGGAGCGTCAAACTTGGGTGAAAACACATGAAGAGGCCTTAGCCAAGGCATGAGTTCATTGTTCTTTAAACAAGAAACAAGGAAATGCACAAAAAGGGAACATTTTTTGGAAAAAAGTTCTCGCCCATTACAACGAAACGGTCGGCGGAAGTACTCGAACAGTTCATCAAGTACGTTCAAAATGGATCCCTATGTTGACTAAGATAAACCACTTCAACGGTCTTTGGCAACAAGCGGTAATATTTTATTTGTAATGTGTTTAATTTTCCATAACATTTAAAAAATATTTTCCATAACATTGTTTATGTTTAATTTTTTTTTTACTTTATATTTGTTATCTATGTAGGATCGTATTCGTGGTAGTGGGGTTAGCGACCTCGACGTCATGAATAGGGCTTTAAGTGATTTCAAAAAAAAATATCCGAGTGGTTTTCAACATATTGAGGCATGGGAGGTCGTTCGTAAACATGACAAATGGGCAACAGTACCATTGTTGGGTGAAGATAGTGGAAGTTCGGGACAATAAAGAAAGTCGCCCGATTCGGGTACACCGAGAACTGAGTCACCGATCGATATACCGGACATAAACGTCGACCCGTCACCAACAAGACAAAAAAGGAAAGACAAGAGGCCCGCAACATCATCAAACGATAGCCAAGAGGCCCTCACTGAGAAGCTCGCGCAATACACTCTTATGAAAGAAGAAAAAAAAGCACGGGCGATAGAGTTGACGAATATACGAAAGAAACGCGAGGAAGACACCATAGCGTTAGTGGCGGAACAACACGAGGCGGTGAAGCAACTTATGTATGATCGGGATTTGAAGACATTTACTGAGCCACACGACCATGCTCCACCCGAGATGTTGCCATTTTCTCGCGAGGGAACGAGATATCGCAAAAAAATATAATTGGCCATGCAATTTCTAAATATTAGTTTAAAATATTAGGTTTATTTTATGGTTTAATTTTTTAGTTTTAAATGTAATGTGTTTTTTTTAGTTTTAAATGTAATGTGTTTTTTTATTTAGTTTAAAATATGTTTTATTTATTTATGCATAGTTTATAATTTTTAGAAAATAAAAAATATATAACTCAAACACCTTAGGGTGATTGACCATACCCCCTGATTGAATGCAAAATGGGGAATGAAATGGAGAGTTGACATAGCATAATATTATTGGGTAGGATTTCACTCAAACACCCTAGGGTGATTGACTATACCCTCCACCTAAATGGATGAGAAGAAATATTACTCATTTTTACGTTACATTTTGAAGACAACTTTTTTCGATGGTAAATATCAAATCTAAGGGAGTGCCACCAGGAGCTCTAATCCTTTAGCGCTACATTACTCACTTCATCTACTACCCAAAAATATTCAATTTGATAACATCGCTATCCTAAAATACCCTCTTCTTTTTCAATTTTTATTTAAAAACAAATTAAGAATTTTAATTAAATATAAACAAATTAAACATTGAACTAAACTTTCACATGACAAAGGTAGCCGAAAATAACTACCCACGACATCGACGACGGTTTATTTATTTGTGTTTATTTAATGAAGAACTTGAAAAAAAAAACGCATTAAAATATCTTTGATGTGTTTATTGGAAAATTGTAACAAAAATTTATATCTAACTTATAATAAAAGACTCCAAATAATGTCACATGGTATTCTCTCCTTCAACCTTATAAATTTTTATTTATATTTATTTAATAAATTTTTTTTAATATTAATATTAATTAATAACCAATATATAAATATCACTTATTTTTATCCTTATCTTTATCTAAAATTAATAAATAACTTTAATTTTGTAATTTAGACCCTTTATTTTTTTTACTTTTAACCCAAAGTTTTTCAGCTTTTGCAATTTAATCCCAACTTTTTTTTATTTTCAATTTTGCTCCACCACACTTTTCATCTTTGTCGTGTTTTTCGTTTCGTTTTAAATTTTGTGAGTTAACGCACCGTAACGCAACGTGCGTGTGAGGTTCAACATTTTTTCGTATATTTTTTTCCCGTCTGACTGGCCCGTCACGTCACATCTATTTTTCTGCGTTTGACAAGTTTGTCCAACACTCGGGTCCTGGATGGACTTAGTTATTTTTTCTATGTTTTACGTTTCGGTTTACTTTTTCAGCACCGAGCATGCGTGATTCAAAGATTTTACTTCTACTTTTCGCACGGCGTTATTTTTTTCCCGTTTTTATTTATTGTGTTTTTGTGAGCTTTTCCGGTGTTAGTGGTCGCTGATAATGGTATAGTATTGCTACTACTTAACACAGTTTTATAGCAACCACTGCAAAGCAGGAAATTAATACTAGTAAAAGAAAATATAAACATCCTTAAATAAAAATATTATACTATTATTACTATAATACATAAACAATTCCCACTCAAAAGTTTCAATAATCCAGAACATCCCCCCTTAAAAAGTATCAACCCGTCTCTGTTTGTATCACTCGTATCACTCGCAAACAATACCCGCACAGTGCTACCCATCGGACCGGAGGCAATATTGTCACACGGGTAGCACCTATCCAAACCTAAATAGGGTTGTAGCCCTAGTCCCTTAAGCTTTAAAACTAAACAATGATAGAATTTTCATATTATAAATCGTATTTGGGTATATATGATTCTTTATATGGATATAATGGTCTTATGTGCTTTTTGACAACTTCTGAATGGTTAAGTGTTGAACTAATAAAAGTTTCGAATCATTAAGTGATGAATCAGTAAAAGGTCTGAACCATTAAGAGGCAGTATAATGTTTAACCATTTAGAGGCAACGTCTGACCAATTCAGATTAGAGGTCTTAACCATTCAGACTTAATATAATGCTTAACCATTCAGAGGCAATTGTTTAAACCATTTAGACATTTTCTCGCGAAACAAAAAGTCTGAACCGATAAGATGCCTGAATCATTAAGAGTGTCGTTAATAGCTAAACAAACAACCCCTTACTCTACAAAAAGTTAAAAAAGTTTATATATCATATCTTTAATTTTGGTTGATTATATATATGATATTTCTGAATTTCTTAAGGGTGTGTGTGTGAAATTATACCAGTTGTTAAGTCATAGGTTTTTGTACTTGTGGATCCAATATTCTGAGGTGTTTCCTGGTCAGTTATCCTTAGCGGGTAGCGTAGGGACTCAGAGGATCAAGGATCCTTATTATTACTTGTGATTTCTAACAATTGTTCTCGATGTTTTCTAATATTCATGTGCATGTTATTAACGAAGTGGACCGAGTCTTAGCTAGAATCTTGGGAATAATTCGTTCAAGGTGCTACACGTGCTATTTCCACAAATGGTCATGGGGCTTGAACGTGGTCTTCCAATATTATCGGACTTAGTTGTTAGGCTTATTCAAAATGGGTTGATCAAGTGTTAGATTACACATTACACACTCTCGCATACACACTACGAACCAGAACTGTAACACCCCAAAAATATGTAATCTAATTATTTTCTCTAAAATAGTTCATGAAAGGAAGGTTTGGGCTAAAATAAATAAACGTTAAGAACCGAGGGACTAAACATGAAAAATTAAAAGAAAGACTAGTTAAATGAGATAACACACACACACTAGACACTTCTAGTGTGTGCGTGATCTTGTCCAGGAGAAAAGAAGAGAACACCCCAAACCCTAGTTCACTAATTCCATCAAATTGAAGGTGATTTCAAGTCGAACGATTGTAGGAACGCAAATCCTTGGTCATCAAGGTGTGATTAACAAAGTGGTAAGTTGAATTTCTTGAAATCATGAACTTTAGGAAATGGGTTTTACCCAACTATGATTAATGTTGTGATATATACCAATATAAGTTAAGATTATGAACTAGAACTCGATTGATGTCCGGGTTATGGTGATTTAACTTGTTTAGAGGGATGGAACATAGATGAATGATGTAGGATGAGAGAATCTCATTAACTTGCTTGATTGTTATGAACTTGTAGATTAGTGTGTGAAGATACTTGTAATCAAATATCCTGTAAAGGTGAAACCCGCCAAGTGTTTGATAAAATGCCTAAAAGAACAAATAACAAGATGTTGTATGATAAAAGTGTGTAAAAGAATGAAATGTTATGTAGTAGGGCTAAATGAATGAACATGTCGATGTAGGTGTAAAAGAAGAAGGTTCAAGTGCTAGGAGGTCGGACAGCTCACAGGATCGAGGTATGTTGTTTTATGCATACAAGCTTTACTTTCTAATGGTTATTGTTGTATTAGAACCGAAAATATGATTATCCGTAAATGATGTGTAGTTGATAGTTTAATTCGTCATGAACGGGTCGTAAGATACGATAATGATGAAAAGTTTATGTTATGGTTGGTTGGTGTTGAACTAGCCGTATATTGGAAGTTTATGAAGGAAGGTAATGAAATAGTTAAATCTGTCGTGAACGGATTTGGTATGATGTTTATGTTGCAATTTATGTCTAATCCGAGATTAACGATTATTGAAGGTTATGCATTGTCTCGTTTGGAGATGGTAGATAATGACCCGTTTCAACGGGTCGACGAAAGTGAAATTATGACATGGTTATGTGATGACACGAATGGATGTTAGTTGTTATTTACTATTATATTGTAAGAAACTGACTAGTTAAACTTGATTTGCGATGTAGGAAAATATGTGATTTAGGTGGCGAGGCGAACTTGGAGACGAACACCAACATGCACACCATGGTCTATGCGCTTCCGTAGTAGTGTCGCCTTTTTGAAACAATGTTTTGTTAAACTTTTACTTCTTAAAAAGTTGTCTTTTGTTATGTAAATGATGGATTAGAAACTTAGTCGGTTGTAACTAGATATTTTGAACTTGCATTTGACAGGGTAGTTCGGATTAACACTCATAACTAGACTAGGGAAGGTGTTGATCTCGAACCAGCTACAAGGGTATTTTTGGTAATACAATGCTTCTAGTTGCAAACTAAATGTTTTTCTATGTATTTCGGTCTTTTTGAAAAAAAAGAGCGTAACAAGTTGGTATCAGAGCATGGTTTGAGAGAATCAAGCACAAGTTGAAGTGCTTGGGCTCAAACCGATAGCTCGCGCAATGGGTGTGTTCGTTCCAAGATCGCAAATAAGGTAAGGGTCTAAGATGCTTTAAATTTTATAACGGGTCAAAATAATGATATGTGTCGAAATGGGTTACGAGTGCATAGAACTCAAGAATTTAATCTTGGGTGATTGAAAACATGTATGGCATGGCATTGGCAAGAAATGGTATGCAAACGGATAAGTTTGGTTGATTAACCATGGATGGGATGAAAGTTTATAAGCAAGAAAATGGCCGAAAGTTTAAAAATTTCGAAAATAGTTAATCTGGGTGCAGGATTTTAACTCTATGTGAAGGGGGATGGAATTACGATCGTGTAGGAAGAAACGGATCGTGAATCGGATGAAAATTGAGTGAGTTATGACCATTTAGGTGAAAAATGGGATTTTGAGAAAAAATGAAGCAACCAGTAACGAACTGTCTGTGAAAACGGTACCCTCGCGCCACGCGAGCCCCCCCTAGCGTCGCGCGACGCCTTAAGACGTGCAGAAATTGTTTTTTTTGATGATTTTGGCCAACGAACTTGTTTAGGAAGGTTATAAATCATGTAATTAGGGTCGTGAAAGTTATTACGACATTATGGAATAACTCGTAACGAACCGTAAGAGTAAGTGATGTGAATTTATTAAGAATCATCGAGAAACTTTATTGTGTAGATGGAGGAACATGCGGATTCGAATGATGACGATATGGCACGGGAAGATGCATTAAATGAAAAGATGGCGCAAATGATGGATAATACTTTTGAAGCCAAACTTCCGAAAATGGTGCAAGAGGTGGAGAGTCGTGTGTTGGAAACGATTGATGCAATAATGACAAGCAAAATGGATGAAATAAAGGAGATGATTGGAGAGTCTAAAAGCAAGAGTAAGATACGAAGATGCACGTACAAGGATTTTATGGCGTGTAGTCCTTCTCCGTATGATGGAAAGATAGATCCGATTGTATGTCAAAGATGGATCTCTAATATAGAAGCCGTGTTTATCCGGAGCCGGTGTGAGAAGGAAGATCAAGTAATGTTTGCTACGGGTCAACTGCAATCGCAAGCTAAAGATTGGTGGGACGCTTATTGTAAAGAGATAGGCGAAGATAAACTTCAAGTGATTACGTGGCAGGAATTTAAAGAACCTTTTCTAAAATACCATTGTCCTCAATCCGCCATCGATAGGATTCAGGAGGAATTCTTGCGCCTCCGACAGCACGATGAAACAATCAACGAGATAACAAATATTTTCTTGGATAAGCTGAAGTTTTGCAAGGAGTTCGTGAATTCAGAAAGAATGAAAATCAATCGATACCATGATATGTTGAAGGCGGAGTTTAGGGAGTTTATTACGCCCTCGAAGTGTGAAACTCTTGACGAACTCATAAACTGGGCGCGAGACAGGGAAATTGAACTCAAGAGACAGGTGGAGCAAGGTGAAAAGAGACTGCCAGAGAAGGTGTCTAACCCAACTCCTTTCAAGAAAGGCAAGTTTCAAGACCAAGCTAATAAAGAGAAAGCAAAGAGTGGAATTCCCCGTTGCAAGAATTGTGGAAAGCTTCACTCCGGGGAGTGCCTGTTGGGCAAGAAGGGATGTTATAACTGTGGGGAAGAGGGACATCCGCATTACAGGTGCCCTAAGAATACGAAGACATGTTATAATTGTTTCCAAAAGGGTCACATCAAGGCGGAGTGTCCCAAGCTCCAATCGGGAATGAAGAAGGAAGGCAAAAAGGAGGAGAATCCTAAGGCCAAAGCAAGAATGTTTCAAATTACGTCTGAAGAGGCTAAAGCTCACCCAAATGTTGTGTCAGGTATTTTCTTGCTAAATTCCTTGCCAATGTATGTGTTATTCGATACCGGAGCTACCATGTCATTTGTTTCGAGTGATGTAATTAATCACCCCTCATTTAAGATTGAAAGAATGTCAATACCATTAGAGGTAGAGATAGCTGATAGCAAGAATTATTTGTTGCACGAAGTGTGTAGAAATTGTAAGCTCACGATAGAGGATGAGGAGTTTGATATTGATCCCGTACCTATGGTCTTAGGAGAATTCAAGGTAGTAGTATGTATGGATTGGATGGCCCGACACCATGCGGAAATTAAATGCGAAAGTAAGACAATACGCGTGCAATCTCCAAGTGGGAAATGGTTAAGCGTTCAAGGAGAGAGAAATGTAAAAGCCAAGTTATGCAATATTGTCCAAGCCTTCAAGTACGTGCGTAATGGAAATAAGGCATTTTTAGCCTACGTAGTTGATGTTCATCAAAACCTTCCCAAGTTCGAAGATGTGGCAGTAGTGAACGAATATCCGGATGTGTTTCCGGAGGAGTTGCCGGGGCTTCCACCCGAACGCGAAATAGAATTTCGTATCGAATTAAATCCGGGTGCGCAACCGGTGGCTAAATCCCCATATAGACTGGCTCCCACCGAAATGAGGGAACTAATGACCCAACTGCAAGACTTACTTGATAAAGGCTTTATACGTCCGAGTGTATCACCTTGGGGAGCACCCGTTCTTTTTGTGAAAAAGAAAGATGGGTCGATGCGTATGTGCATCGACTACCGGGAGCTGAATAAATTGACCGTAAAGAACCGTTATCCCTTACCCAGAATTGATGATCTTTTTGATCAGTTGCAAGGGGCGAGTTGGTTTTCGAAGATAGATTTACGTTCGGGCTATCATCAAGTAAGGGTGCGAGAGGAGGACGTTGCAAAAACTGCATTTAGAACTCGGTATGGACATTATGAATTCTTGGTCATGTCCTTTGGGTTGACGAACGCGCCAGCCGCGTTTATGGACCTTATGAACCGAGTGTGTCGACCTATGTTAGACAAATATGTGATTGTGTTCATAGATGACATTTTGGTTTACTCCCGGAATGAGGCCGATCATGCAAGACACTTACGTGAGGTACTTGAAACCCTCCGTAGAGAAAAACTTTATGCGAAGTTCTCAAAGTGTGCCTTTTGGCTCAGGGAAGTGCAGTTTCTAGGTCACGTAATAAATTCAGAAGGTGTCTTAGTAGATCCAGCAAAGATTGAGGTCGTATTAAAGTGGGTCCCTCCTAAAAACCCAACCGAGGTAAGGAGTTTTCTAGGCCTTGTCGGCTATTACAGAAGGTTTATTCAAGAATTCTCAAAGATTGCATTACCACTGACCAAACTGACAAGAAAGGAAGGAAAGAAGGAAGTAAAGTTCGTGTGGGGTAAAGAACAAGAAGAAGCTTTTCAAGTGTTAAAAGAGAAATTATCGAGTTCTCCGGTGTTAACGTTACCCGATGGAACGGAAGATTTGGTCGTATATTCAGACGCGTCACATCAAGGCTTGGGGTGTGTTCTAATGCAAAGGGGAAAAGTTATCGCGTATGCTTCAAGACAACTCAGACCACATGAAGTGAACTACCCGACCCATGACCTAGAATTGGCAGCGGTAGTTTTTGCCTTAAAAATTTGGAGGCACTACCTGTATGGGGTAAAATGTATGATCTACTCGGATCATAAGAGCCTTAAATATTTCTTCGAACAGAAAGATTTGAATATGAGGCAACGAAGGTGGTTGGAACTGATTAAAGACTATGACTGTGATATTTTATATCACCCGGGAAAAGCAAACGTCGTAGCGGATGCGTTAAGTCGAAAAGATTATCCACAACCGATTCATGTCAAATCTATGAAGATGACAGTTACACCTCACCTCCTTGAGACGATACGAGATACTCAAATAAAAGCACTAGAGAAAGGGGATCCAAAGAAAGAAAGAACGAAAGGAATAGCAGAAAAGTTTGAAGAAAACTCAAACGGGCTTAAAACACGGTTTGGGCGGATCTAGATACCAAGGTTTTGTGAGGTCAAGACAGTGCTACTGGAAGAAGCTCATAAGTCACGGTACTCCGTTCACCCTGGGGCTACAAAAATGTACTATGATTTGAAAACAAACTATTGGTGGCCCGGGATGAAACGCGATATTGCTAAGTACGTCGCGAAGTGTCTGACGTGTTCTCAAGTGAAAGCGGAACATCAGAAACCTTATGGAGAGTTACAACCTTTGGAAATTCCAGTATGGAAGTGGGAGGAGATAACAATGGACTTGGTGACTAAGCTACCTAGAACGAAAAAGGGGCATGATACGATATGGGTAGTTGTGGACCGACTCACGAAGAGTGCACACTTTTTACCAATTCGAGAGGCCTACTCCTCAGAAAAGATGGCGGAAGTGTATGTGAATGAAATAATATCCCGACACGGGGTGCCTGTGTCAATAGTTTCAGATCGGGATACGAGATTTACCTCTCGTTATTGGTTGAGGTTCCATGAAAGTATGGGCACGAAACTGCACATAAGTACCGCCTACCACCCGCAGACTGACGGTCAATCGGAAAGAACGATTCAGACGCTTATTGATATGTTAAGAGCATGCGCGCTAGATTTTGGGGGAAGTTGGGATGACCATTTACCACTAGTGGAATTTTCTTACAATAATAGTTACCATAGTGGTCTCAAAATGGCACCTTATGAACTATTATATGGAAGAAAGTGCAGGACGCCCGTATGTTGGGGGGAGGTGGGACAAAGGGAGCTCGCGCCTAACGAATTGATAGCAATGACCAACGAAAAGATTGATCTAATTAGAGCTCGATTAAAGGCGGCTCAGGATAGGCAAAAGGCATATGCGGATAAGAGAAAGCGTCCTATCGAATTTCAAGTAGGACACTATGTTTTATTAAAAGTATCCCCATGGAAAGGCATAATCCGTTTTCGTAAACGGGGAAAATTGGGGCCTCGTTATATTGGGCCATTTAAAATCTTGGCTCGAGTGGCGAAAGTGGCGTATCGTCTAGAATTACCGTCTTCATTAGATGGGATCCATAGCACTTTCCATGTATCACAACTAAGAAAGTGCCTTGCGGATGAATCGGCGATCGTACCTCTTGATGATATTGAAGTAGATGAGAGCTTAAATTATGTTGAAAGACCGATCGCCATTAAAGATTTTAAAGTAAAGAATCTTCGCAATAAGGCCATTAGACAAGTTCTAGTACAATAGCAACACCGGAAGGGGTCGGAGCTTACATGGGAGTCGGAAGATGAAATGCGAAAGCATTACCCTTCTTTATTCGGTATGTAAATGTTGAATTTTTATAGGTGTTCAAGTTTCGGGGACGAAACTTTTTCTAAGAGGGGTAGACTTGTAACACCCCAAAAATATGTAATCTAATTATTTTCTCTAAAATAGTTCATGAAAGGAAGGTTTGGGCTAAAATAAATAAACGTTAAGAACCGAGGGACTAAACATGAAAAATTAAAAGAAAGACTAGTTAAATGAGATAACACACACACACTAGACACTTCTAGTGTGTGCGTGATCTTGTCCAGGAGAAAAGAAGAGAACACCCCAAACCCTAGTTCACTAATTCCATCAAATTGAAGGTGATTTCAAGTCGAACGATTGTAGGAACGCAAATCCTTGGTCATCAAGGTGTGATTAACAAAGTGGTAAGTTGAATTTCTTGAAATCATGAACTTTAGGAAATGGGTTTTATCCAACTATGATTAATGTTGTGATATATACCAATAGAAGTTAAGATTATGAACTAGAACTCGATTGATGTCCGGGTTATGGTGATTTAACTTGTTTAGAGGGATGGAACATAGATGAATGATGTAGGATGAGAGAATCTCATTAACTTGCTTGATTGTTATGAACTTGTAGATTAGTGTGTGAAGATACTTGTAATCAAATATCCTATAAAGGTGAAACCCGCCAAGTGTTTGATAAAATGCCTAAAAGAACAAATAACAAGATGTTGTATGATAAAAGTGTGTAAAAGAATGAAATGTTATGTAGTCGGGCTAAATGAATGAACATGTCGATGTAGGTGTAAAAGAAGAAGGTTCAAGTGCTAGGAGGTCGGACAGCTCACAGGATCGAGGTATGTTGTTTTATGCATACAAGCTTTACTTTCTAATGGTTATTGTTGTATTAGAACCGAAAATATGATTATCCGTAAATGATGTGTAGTTGATAGTTTAATTCGTCATGAACGGGTCGTAAGATACGATAATGATGAAAAGTTTATGTTATGGTTGGTTGGTGTTGAACTAGCCGTATATTGGAAGTTTATGAAGGAAGGTAATGAAATAGTTAAATCTGTCGTGAACGGATTTGGTATGATGTTTATGTTGCGATTTATGTCTAATCCGAGATTAACGGATTATTGAAGGTTATGCATTGTCTCGTTTGGAGATGGTAGATAATGACCCGTTTCAACGGGTCGACGAAAGTGAAATTATAACATGGTTATGTGATGACACGAATGGATGTTAGTTGTTATTTACTATTATATTGTAAGAAACTGACTAGTTAAACTTGATTTGCGATGTAGGAAAATCTGTGATTTAGGTGGCGAGGCGAACTTGGAGACGAACACCAACATGCACACCATGGTCTATGCGCTTCCGTAGTAGTGTCACCCTTTTGAAACAATGTTTTGTTAAACTTTTACTTCTTAAAAAGTTGTCTTTTGTTATGTAAATGATGGATTAGAAACTTAGTCGGTTGTAACTAGATATTTTGAACTTGCATTTGACAGGGTAGTTCGGATTAACACTCATAACTAGACTAGGGAAGGTGTTGATCTCGAACTAGCTACAAGGGTATTTTTGGTAATACAATGCTTCTAGTTGCAAACTAAATGTTTTTCTATGTATTTCGGTCTTTTTGAAAAAAAGGGCGTAACAAGAACATACACAACACTCATAACTTTCAGTTGTAAACACTTGAACAATATCGGAAGTTGCAAACACTTTTCAATTGTGCAATATAGTTGATAGTGATAGTTTTCATTATCCGAGGTTTTTCTGCCGGCGATCTACTAGTGATCAAGGGTTTTCCTCGTACAAATCTCCGTGTTTGATTACCTTGTTCATCTAACATTCATTTTATCATTATTCATAACCTAAGCACTCTACCTCACTTAACAAATTTGGTTACATTATCCTTGATCAGATTTTTGATCAAAACACCAGTTTTAGCATTATAATATTATTTTAGCTTTAGTTTAAACATTTAACTTTTTTATTATTTTAGATAATTTAGAGTGAATTGCAAGTTTTGCCCTTTATCTTTAGGCCTCTTTGCAGGCGGTGTCCTTTATGTTTAAAGTTGACGAGTTTTGTCCTTTATGTTTAAAAATCAAGCATGTTTTACCCTTTGGGCCTAACCCAGTCTGTTTTCTCAGTTAAATTTGATCACGTGCATGTCACGTGAGGGTAGTTGTGTCATTTAATGTGCACATTCACAAATGCAGAAGATTCCCTCAAAATAGTCAACAATAAAAGTCAGAAAACAAACCAGCAGCAGAAGACCAAAAACTAAAAACTCACTCTCACTTTCACTTTCACATTCTCACCATCATCATCTTCTTCTTCTTCACTGTCACCACATTCAGCCATTGTTGTCTTTCTCTAAACTTGAACCATACAACAATGGCGGATACCTTAATATTCAACTTGAAAAACAACACTAATCTTCAACTAATCACATACACAATCCTCCATGATATATCTCTCATTTGCTTCATAATAATATCTCACCCTCTCTACTCCTCTTACTTCATCTTCTTCTCTCGCTACTTCATCAAACTCATCTCCTTCATCTCTCCTCTGTTCATCGCCACCGTCTTCCTCTCTCACCACCTCTCCACAACCACCGCATTCTACCCTAACTTGCCGCAGCTGGAACTCGGAGTCCTTCAGATTGTTATTCAGGAACTCAAGTCGAATTTAGATGAGGTTAAAGCTTACGAAAAGGATCTGAACTTTGAGGATTTTGAGATTTGTAAAATTGTGTTTGACAGTATGTTATCGATCGGCGATGGAGAAATGTGTTCAACGAAGAAGGTTCTAGAATGTTCGGTTAGTGGAGGCTGGAGAAATGATGTTAAACCTAGCTGTTATTCAGATGATGAACAATTGATAATGAACGATTTGGAGGAATGGGAAGAATTAGGGTTTAGGGTTATTTAAATTGGGGGTAAATGCTCAGGGTGCACATTAAATGACACAATTACCCTCACGTGACATGCACGTGATTAAATTTAACTGGGAAAACAGACTGGCTTAGGCCCAAAGGGTAAAACATGCTTGATTTTTAAACATAAAGGACAAAACTCGTCAACTTTAAACATAAAGGACACCGCCTGCAAAGAGGCCTAAAGATAAAGGACAAAACTTGCAATTCACTCTTTAGTTTAAACATTTAACTTGTAAAACTCTCAAAAAGAAAAACACAATTTAGAAAGTATAATTCATATATGTGTGATATATGTTTTTTTTTAACGGCAAAACTTCTATATAAATATAGAAAAAACAGGCCAGCAAGTAACTGAAACCCGACAATTACAAGATTACATCGCGAATATTAAAATCTCACCATCTATCCCAATTCAAGTTACAAAATAAAGATCTACTCCTATCCCAAAGGAAAGACTTCTCTTTTATAAGATATGCCGTTTGATTGAAATGGATGTGTTGGTTATTGAAGGTCTTCTCGTTCCTAACTTTCCAAATCTCCCACATGGTCACTAGAAGCACCCCTCCTAAATGTGTGTGTGTGTAACAACTAAAAACTATATTTATTAATGGGTGTTAATATTCACACACCCATCTCCTCTATCTTTTTCTATATATACATAGATACATATAGTGAGAAATAGAGTGAAAAGGACGTGAAAATAAGATTTTTGATGTGTGAGAATAGAATGAGCGTCATCTATCAATCGGTTTCCAACAATATTCGGGCAATAAAAAATCGTGAATGGTAAAATTGTAGATGATTTGGTGGATATGATGTGTTATGAGTAATCATTCAGATTCTCATTTTCCGGCATAATCATTCAGATTCTCATTTATATTCTCATTGTTTGATTTGAACATAATGTGGGTGGGTTATATTTCATCGGCTTAATATGTAAATTCTAAAATCTTGACTATATTTGGAACCGTTCTTTTACGACTTATTATTTTTTATTTTTTGCTTTTGGTAACTGTAAGAACCCATTACTGAAAATGTTATTAGATCCTATCAATGCCTTGCTAACAAACAACAACACTTAAAACACACTTTGTGCAACATGTGACATTCAAGGAGCAGAAAACTAATAAAAGTGGGATAAATTTTATTACCAAAGGCAATAAAATTCCTAAAGTTATAAGCAAAATCTAAATGGTTATAGTAAATAGTCAGAATTTTTAAATTTCATAATAGAATTTAGATTAAATTACAAAAATCGTCCTTTATGTATGTCACTTTTTGCAAACTGTGTCATTTGTCTTCAATAATTACGGAAAACGTACTCGATGTTTACAAACCCTTGCAAGTTATGTCATTTAGCCCTAACTCAGTTAACTTTTGTGATTAAACCTGACCAAATGGACCCCAGATGAGGGTATTTTTGTGGTTAAATCTGACCAAATTGACCCACATGAGAGTAAAATGACCAAAATACCCTCATGTGGGGTCCTTTTGGTCAGATTTAACAACAAAAAGTTATCTAAGTTAGGGCTAAAGGACATAACTTGCAAGGATTTACAAATATCGAGTACGTTTTCTGTAATTATTGAAGACAAATGACACAGTTTGCTATAAGTGACATACATAAAGGACGATTTTTATAATTTACTCTATATTCATTGCTTATAAACTTGAAGAAGTGATAAGAAAACTATTATCATTATAGCCTAGTGGCATCTTAAGAGTGAGATAACGCTTGAAACCATGATGTTCTAGGTTCAATTCCCACAAAAGGTTTTTCTCATATTTATTAATTTTCCTCCTGAATTTGTGCTATACAAACGATAACTAAAAAAAATGATAACTAAATTTGCCGTAAAAAAATGATAACTAAAAACTTGTTTAATTACTAAAAACTTGCAATTCAAAAGGGGGTTTCGGTGTAGCTTGTTGTCCGTTTACCTGACAC
Source organism: Helianthus tuberosus (assembly GCA_030545235.1). NCBI lineage: Eukaryota > Viridiplantae > Streptophyta > Magnoliopsida > Asterales > Asteraceae > Helianthus > Helianthus tuberosus. Next base: position 56,957,578 of record CM060405.1, read on the forward strand.
TTGTTTGTAATTTGCTACTTTGGTATTTTAAATTAGTTGAATTTTTTTTATAAAAAAAAATAAAAAAAAATACTATCCCCGCCTATTATTGGTCACCTGTAATGGTGAAAAAAACCCCAAAGGTATTTCATTATTTTTCGAATATATAAATTCAATAAACTTTTACAAAATGAGATGAACCTGTTAATAATTTTTTTTGTTGAACGGTAAGTTTCTTTTATTCATTGTTGTCTGTGTGACTTAACCTAAGATCTCACTCTCCATAGGTGTTTAAAGGTTTTGTCTTTGTCAACGTACTATCGCCCAATTGGCGATTAATAATATGTACTTGTCACATAAACAAGACCCTTAACTACCATTAATCGATAAATTTTTCCTTAAATCACGTTTATATGTATTAATTTATGCTTTATCATGTATTAATTTATGCTTTATCTAATCATATTTTCTCTCAAACTGGTCAACAAAGATTTGAACAATAAAGTGATGAATGTGAATTTGAATCAAGGATGTAATCATAGAATTGTAGCAATAATAGTGAAACAAAATCAATGGTTGGTGATTGGATAGTCAAAATCTCAATGACATGCTGACATCTCGAGGGCCAAATTCTATGCAACTCTAGTGACCCCCCCTCTTACTTACTTCAAAATTTTATTTATATCATGACCGCCCACTTGCCATGGCTTTATAGCCTAGTAGCATCTTGAGGGTGAGATAAAGCTTTGGGACTAATAGATTCTGGGTTCTATTTATATCATGACCGCCCACTTGCCATGGCTTTATAGCCTAGTAGCATCTTGAGGGTGAGATAAAGCTTTGGGACTAATAGATTCTGGGTTCGATTCCCACAATGGGGTTTTTCTCATATTTTTTGGATTTCCTTCTGAATTGGTGTATAGGCATTGCCTAGTGGAGATGGATATGATCGGGTGGTTCTGCTGGTGGCACGATGATACTCCAGTGGTCCGTCAGTGATCCAAATTTGTCGTTCAAAAAAAAAAAAATCATGACCGCCCATACAAACCTTCATTTATTTTTATTTTTGAAAATATTGTGATTTAGTATATATTTTATTGACCCCAAAGATTTCTGTTTAAGTTTGATTTTTAAAATGTGTTGTGGTGAATGTGAAATATGAAAAAGTGTATCACGTTATGTAGGAAGTTACCCAAGAACATGTAGTGGTGGAGCTTAACCAAAAGTTCTGAGAGAGTGGAAAGCCATGAGACTCAATTTATATATTGTATAAATATTTAGGCAAAATAATTGGGGGTGCAATCCTATATAATTTTAAAATTTTCGAACGAAAAATCAAAGTATTAGATAATATAAATGAATTAAACGAGACACATAAATTAAATTCATTAGGGTATAATAATTATCTTTTAACAATCCACCATAAATAAATAAACAATATCAGCAAATAAAAAAAAGCAAATTCTAAAGAAAACAAAGTAAAAAATGAGAAATTAAGAAAAACAGAAACCTTCTTTTTTGTTATTATAACTTAAAAATGAGAAATTAAGAAAAACAAAAAACCTTCTTTTTTGTTATTATTAGATATTTTAAATTTGACTAAGGCTGCTCGGTATGGTTCCTGTCTCCACCCCGGCGCCGCCACCTCCCACGCCGCCCCCCCTCTGTCCCGTCCCCCCCCCCCCCCCCCCGTCCGAGTTGTGCCGTTTGCGACAGACCAAACAGGTGGGCCTCCCCCTCGGCGGCACCAGTCCTCCCACGCCGCCCCCTCCGTCTTCATCCCGTCGCCGGCTTCCCTCCGTCACCATACCCACCAGCCTAAAAATTCTAAAAAGGAAATGTGTCAATACATACTACACACCACTCAACCTTTTGCAACTAAATTTTAATAGATTGGTAGAATTACAAAAATACCCTTCAATAGAAAGCATATTAACATAACAGATCTATCATCGTCTCCAACATGGCTGAACGGTCTATACGCAAACTAGTCGGAAAAATAGTCGAATTTTCAAAAGTTTATCAAAATTAGATATCTTCTTAGAGGTTGATTTCAAAAGTTCAACTCAAGGGGTGCGATCAGAAAATTTTATTGGGTGCGCTCAGGATTTTCACAGATATATAACACTAAATGTTTTTTTCAAAGGATGCGGCCGCCCACCCACCCATGGGCATGAATAGGTCCGCCCCTGAGAACATGTCTTGTGTGAATGTAAAATGTGGTGAGGTAAGATATAAAAAAATAAAAATAAAAATAAAAAAAGGTAATGACGAGGAGAAAATAAATGATTAGTTTATATATTAGTTGATAACAAAAAAAATTAATAATAAGTAACACCGGCGTGCCCCTTAGGGTGAAGGGAGTGGTGCGGTGAAGTGATCGGCAAACCGGTTTGCCGAGGGGCAACACCGGCGCCGTCCCGTTTTCCCGCGCGGCAAAGTTGTGAAGGCGGCTAACCATCACCGATCGACAAAGATGAAAAGTGATGATGCTGATGATGATTGAAGGGTATTTGTGGAGGGTAGGAAAAAAAAGTTTGCCACTTTCAAGTGTTTAAACCACTGCCAACACTTTTCATCAAAGTTTAAACTCTTCACACTTGCTGACATGGCACACTCTGATTGGTCCATTTTGAAGTTTGCCACTTTCACCTGTTTAACCACTCCCTTCACCCTTAACGCCCAATGCATTGCAATGCGCCGCACCCAGACTGTCTACGTGGCATCTCCCTTGCGCCCATTTACTTTTTTCATAACACATCATCTTATGCAATGTTTTAAAAACCGGTTTTTAAATCATATCAGGATGGGCTAAAAAATGGTTCAACCGGTTGAACCGGATTATACCGGATGGTTCAACCGAATGAACTAGTTAACCCTAAAATTTCATAGAGGGGGGGGGGTTATTGCACGGACCTCCCGGCCGCTAGAGTGATCCCACTCCACAAGCTAGCAACGTCCCAATGCTGCCTGGCGGTGAATACCCCATCCCGAGCTGAGTCCGTTTCCCTCTGGGAAGAAGATACATGCATATATGAATTTTATTGGCAAACTCACCAGTTTTTTTTTTCACACTGACATAAATTATAATATAACTATTATCATGTCCTCTTTCGTTTTCAAGTTTCAAAATACAATCTCTCACAAACATTGCTTTACCCATATGGCCATATGTATATATGGAGGGAGAGAGATACATACATCAAGTTGCTTCAAGTCTGTCACTTTTTGACCCACTTGTGTATCTATTTACACCCAAATTATTTTATTGAAATAAGTAAAACTACCGACAAAGATAGAACTGGAAGCATGATGAAGATGGAGCGATGAACCGACGAAGATGGAGCTGAATCTTGTGGATGAAGTGATGATGGTTTTGAATATTGATTGATGGTATATGTATGTGATGGAACTCCGGAATACTAAAAACCCAAACTAAAATAACCATGGGCCGGTACCGGTATTACGGTTTAAACCGGTATACCGGATTTTACCGCCGGTACGAACCTTATGCCGTTTCACTTATTTACCGGGGTGTTTCGTACCGATTTACATCCGCCATCAGTAATACCGGTATAACCGGCCGATATTTAGCGGTTTTTAAAACATTGATCTTATCGAGACACAAATTAAGTTGATATGCGGCTTGATTCATATGACTGTCATATGTGTATAAGAATTAAAAATTAGAATTAGTGACTACCCCTTTTGTAGCAAACAAAAGCATGCGGACTCTTGTATCATCTTTCACAACAAATATCAGATGTTCTATTAAGTATGACATATGCATTATTAAGTATGACATCAGAAAAACATGCCATTTCAGATGTTCTATCTCTTTTATATATTAAAGGGAAAAATCAAATCAAACTCCTCTTTTTTAATAAAATAAAAAAAACTTCGCAAACTCAAATTACCAATCAACGCATATATGTATTTTGTAGATAAAAACGAAGATAATGTTATTATGAATGTGGCTACATATATATAATTTAGAACATATGCATATGAATGTTTCAAAGATTTTTGAACTTTAACGTATGTGTGATTTTATTCTATTATCACACACACAATGATACTTTGTTATTACATATATGCAATTCTTTTGCAAATATGTAATACTAATTGACAAAAATCATATGCAATTCTATTGCAAATATGTAATAGTAATTGACGAAAAATTATGTTACAAAGTCTAGTGAAGCACCGACTAAGGTTTGTTCTTCCTCGTTATTGGTTTTGCTTCAAAATCTTTAAAGAGAAATTTGCACAATCAAATTTTTTTTTAATGAATTTAGTGCAAAGGAAAATAAACATCAGATAAGAGAGTGAGTGTCGCTTATTTTTAAGGATTTCCAATTATGATTTTTTAAAACCCAAGCAATGTTTTACTTAGAGAAAATGTTCATGTGATTTGCTCAATTTTCACCTATAGTCTTTACATTTTTAAAATTACAGCTATAGTTCCCAATTTTTGCACATTCGTTCTTGGATAGTCCCTAGCGTGGATGAGGGTTAGCTTTCGGTGTTAAGCGGGTGTGAAATGACCTAAATACCTTTTTATATTAAAAACTGATAAATAAAACATTTAAAGATAAAATTAAACTTAGTTTGTTGTTCATTGTGTTTTTAGTTTGCTGTCTATTGTGTCTTTTATCTGCTGTCATCAATTGTGTCTTTTATCTACTGTCATCAATTGTGTTTTTAGTTTGATACTCATTGTGTTTTACGTTATGTCCATTGTGTAATACGAAACTAGGTTTTCGAAATTTTTTAAAGTATATGAATAAGGAACTCATATTAAAGATAAAAAGACGTTCGTTTTTATGGTATATTTTTAAAACAAATGTCGTATAAAAAGTTAAAGACGTTTAAAAATGGTGTGGAAATAACATGTGACTTGCATGTGAATGTTTATAGGCATGTGACTTGCATGTGTTTTTCTCTTAGACAAAATTATCCTTACCACTTGATTTCACTTAGGGGCTGTTTGGTAGCCTCTGAATGGTCATTAAGAGGCTACCTCTTAATGAAACCATTAAGAATTTTACCAATGAGAAGGTTGAAGAATGTGACATGTGATGATTTACCATTCAGAGGTTACCTCTTAACCATTCAGACTTGAGGTTACCTCTTATTCATTCAGAGGTTTTAAACCATTAAGAGGTAGCATCTGAATGGTCATTAAGATGCTACCAAACAGCCCCTTAGACAATTGTGTCATTCTATAGTGACTTCTTACCTTTCTTATTTTTAAATTCCTTTGTACTATACACCTCAACCCGAATTCGAATTGAAAAACCTCAAATAATTATATATACATATACATATATATATATATATATATAGGGTGTGGTTTTAGAGTGAACACTAGTGTATTTATAAATGAAGTGAACAAATCTTGGCCATTAATTTACATCATCAAATCGTAAAATACACAAGTGCATTTTTATCATAAAATCCAAGCCATTGATTTATACTTGTGTATTGTCCTTCGGGATTAAACAGAGGTGAACAAGTAATAAAGGAGGACGAAAATAGTGGGGTGCAATGGTGACCTCTGAAGACTTGAAAAGACATGAATTTCATGTTATGAGTTATTCATATTTTGTGAGGAAAAAACTATATATCTGATTTAATGTTATGAATTTTTATTATTTAGTTGTATAGACACAAAGTGATGTTATCATGGTCCTTGATTTAATAAATTGTTTTTATATTTACGAAAAAGATGATAACTTTTGTTTGGTTGATATAAATTGTTTATTCGTCAAGAAAGAAACACTTGTTTTTCATGAGCATCTCCTTCATTTACAAAAGTAGTATTTGCTTTGTTTGTCATGTTATGTATCTTTTTTTTTCTTTGACAATTGACGTATGGTTTTGTTTAGGTGTAGATTTAAAAGTTTTATTTGCAAATTCTTGTTTTCTCGTTGGAAACATGGATTTTGTAATAGATTGCCTTAATTTTAGTGATTTATTACAAGTATGACAAATGCAAACATTGCGTTTGGTGACATTCATAAAACATGGTGGTTGTGTAGACAAAGATTATGTTGGTGGTTCGAGATGGATAATATGAACGACCAAGATTAGTTACCCATGTGTACAAGATCACGAATATATACATATACGTACAGTTAATAGAATGCCAACGTATGTATATATTTTAACAATCATCTCAGAAACTTATTATACGCATATGTAAAATGATGAATAACCATCTCAGATACTTATCATACACATATGTAGATACGTTTGTGAATAAGTATAATACATATATGTACATTCAATTATGCAACATTTTTTATCTTGTTCTTGCTTGAACAATATTTTATAATGTTAATTAATTGGTGAGAGAAAAGATGAGAGAAAATTAGTTAACAAATTACCTTTATACCCTTTTTATTTATTTTCTACACATGATTATTACAAAACTGCCATTATTATAAACTTCCAAGACCTAAACAATCAATGGGTTCATTTAGTTCACAATGTAGGTCCCTATCTCGAGGAAGAGATTAAAAACCTTTTCCTTGTTATATCAAACACACTAGCGAGTGCGGAATCCAAGCTAGCATGCAACCGAGAATTTATACGAGAACAAGCACAAACACAACACACAAGATTCACCGATTAACACCACATGTATTAATACGAATGAAGGGTCCGGTTACAAGCTCAATGTTTACAGATATGTTCTATAAACTCTCAAAGTGTGTGTGTGCTCTCAACAGAATGCTCTCTCTGTTTCTCTTGCCTGAACTGTGTGTTCTCTCACCTAAAACTAACTTGAACTATCGAACTGAACACAACACATGGGTATTTATACCCGACACAGCAGGTCTGGTCGAAGGATCAGACAGATTGATCGACAGATCATCTGTCGACCAGAGGGCCATCGAAAGATCATCTGTCGACCACGAAGGATGATATCCTTCGTGGTCTATCCTTCGAGGTCATCTTTCGAGCTCATCATCATCGAAGGATATAAGTAATCCTTCGATGACCATCCTTCGACTAAAACATCTTTCAACCAATGTGCTAACTGTTTGGCCAAGTCAAACCAGGAGGATGGTTGACTTGGTCAAACTTACATCAAACGCACATTGTAACAAACTAAGACGTAACCCAGACTAACATAAGACATCGTTTTGTATCATGACGAAATACAGACAAAGTACAGACACAAGTGCACCAACAAACTCCCCCTTGGCTGTAGCTTTGTCTAGATCTTCGTGTCTTCAAGTCTTCAAGGCCGAGTCGAACCGAGCCGAGTCGCGTCCACACAAAGTGCATCAACAAACTCCCCCTTGGACGCTACTCGTGATGGTTCGTCTTCTATGTCTTTCATGTCGGAGGATCTTCAAAGTCTTCACGTCTTGAAAGTAGAAAATGTATCAACAAACTCCCCGTTTCATGTAGAAAGTGTGTTGACAAACTCCCCCTTAGATTGAACTCTCCATTGAGTCATGCTCGTGAATCTTTTGACTTGTCAATTCTTCAGATCCTTGTGGTGTTGATGAAGGGACAGCGGCAACTCGATCATTTTATCCTTTGAGTGCCTCCACTTCGTGTCTTCATTCCAAAGCTTTTCATCGAACATGTTCTCCTTGCCTTTAGCATCTGCACATGCAAGAAAGCTAAACGCATAATGAGAACAACCGCTTGGAATATAGTTAACATTTAAACTAATCGACACATACGAGATCAAATCTCAATCAAACACCAACCGACAGCAGTTTGAAAGTTTAGAAAAATATTCATTTTAATTCTTTAACTTTCAAAACTCGTTAACTTCGACTGTTTATGAAGATGCAATTGTTTTCCAGCTTACGATCAGGAATTTGGGTAGGATAGACTCGAGTTTCAACATCGGTCAATCAAAAATAAACTAGAAGAAAAATCTTTTTGGATTTTATAAAGTTTAAATTAAAACACACCTAAAATCTTTTTGAAATTTTCATTTTTCAAATGTAAAGACGGAAAACAATAAATAAATATATACAATGACGCATAAACAGGAAACATTAAATAAATATTTACAGACATTCTTTTTGCGAGTTTCGAGGGTAAGAGAATCATATCAGTGTACGGTCATGCCCAAAACGCTCTTGTTGTTCAATTAGTTAACATTAAAATAAGCATCCTATAACAATTATCGGTATTGTTGTCCACATAAGCTCAACTTATCATTTGTAATCATGGCGAGGGGATACGTTAAGGTATGATTTATACTTACCGACCGGTGTTCATCCACATCACGACACATTCCCGTATCAAGGTATGCACGAGGGTTCATCTTACCGGTGAGTATACCGATTATCATCTGTTTGACCGTATATGATGTGAGATTCTCACTTATTTTGATTTGAAAACAAGCCCTATGTGATATAATCACTTATTGATGAGGAACTTGGTTTTCGATGCATGAGGGCACAGGAGCAAGTCCGTGAACAGGTCAGTACTTTCGTACAGCAGAGAGACGAACTTGACTCCCGGAAAGAATTTGTGATATGTTATCACTTATTTGTTTGGACATGTGATTGTTGATCACTTATTGAGGTCGTATGCAATATGTACACGTATGTATAGTATCATGGAAGATCTAGACTTGCGTCCCCGTTATTTTCCGGTAAAAGATACAACCATGATACCCAGATGATAAGCAGCATAAAGACCGAATATCTCAGAACCTCGGCAATCTCTCAAACGAAATTTCGGTACTAAGACCATATGCCAATGAATGGTTCCCACCCAGTCCTCAGTCGATTTAAGTTTATATCACCCTGCACACTTTAAAATGATTGTGAGCCTACCGATACATCTTATATAGAGCTGCTTATCGTTTTTCATTTTGGGTTTAAAGAGGTTTAGACAGACCACTGATGTACTATCATTTTCTCTTTTTCTCGCCAGGAAACTCATTTTTGTTTTTCTATTGTTTTTGTGTTTTTGAAATTTTTCAATGTTTTTGGATTTTCAAATTTTGATTTACTCCCCCTAAAATCAACAAACTAAGATAAATTTTAAAACACAAAGGTATTTACAAAAATGATTTTCCGATGTTGGTTAACTCATGTTTTACCTCAATGCCGTTTACCAAAATTAAGTTTTAGTCAGAAATGATTTAGCGAATTTTGGAAACATCAGTTGGCATGTCGGTAAGCGGTGCGGACCATGACAACATTGTCTGGCCAAAGAGTGCTGTACGAGATAATAATTCACAAAGCAGCTTAAATATCGACAAGTATAGGAGAGATTAGAGAATTAAAACCGTATCCTGCAACTGCTCCGTGCATTGCAAGGAATCTGAATGCTCTCCCAAACTGGATATCCACCCGGTGTGGATTTCAAAGTCAATTCTTTGTAGCTACTGAAATCTCTTGACAGCAACAAGATCAGAAACCTTTGGGTCCGGCTGGTCTTCCACATTTCACCAGCGAAGGTTTTAGTCTTTCTCTTTCAGAAGTAGTGTGCGGTTGTTCAATCCATGCCAAGGCATCCGCACACCCGGTTGGTTTGTTCAACAAACACATTTTCTTCAATCACACCACGAAGAAAAGTACACTGCACGTTCACTTTGTCGATTGTGAACTTCAAACGTGCTGCAGGCGCATACATTTCATTTGAATCTATCCCTGGGACCCAATCAAAGCCTTGAACATTCACATTTTAAAATGATTTTCATTTTTGTCGAAGCTTTTCAATCTCTTTCAACAGACATTTCTTTTTCCTTTTTCTCTTCCTCTCCATCAAAGGCAACAATTTCTTCTGTCGCCTATCTTGTGCAAGGATGCTCCACTATCAACAATCTTACGACTATCGAAAGTTCCTCCTGGAATATCCTACACACTCACTCAAAAATTAGTTGGAGAGAGGGACCCAAGCCTTTGTGGACTTGGGTCGTCCTTGATCATCAAAGTAAGTGATTTCAATCACTCGATGATTAGGAAAAAGGACCTGTGGTGCTCCCCCTGACTGAATTACCTGTTTTTGTTTCCAAGCTGTTTGTTCTTTACCAGTATTTGCATTAATTGTTTTAGCATTTACTGGTTTTACAGTTTTAGGTTTTGCTTGAACAGGTTTTTCTTCTTTGACCTCTGATTTTAAGGCCTTCTCAATTACCTTTTGATTCTTTTGTTTTAACTTCTTTTCCCTTTCTTTCAAGACACGTGGGTCTTGTTTCGGGGAAAATGAACGTTTTTGGTAATTGGTTTCTTGGGGAGCACTCGTTTTTGGCTTTAACTTTTGCAGGTATGGGCAGTATCTTACAATATGCCCAATGGTGCCACACTCAAAGCACATTCTCCGCTCTACAAACCTCGGAGAAACATGTTGATGACCAGACGAAGAACCAGACCATGAACTTTGTGATCTAGACGTGCTTGGACCTAAATCACATCCGTTGGTGTGTTGGGTGTAATTATTCTGTTCATTTCGTTTCAAAATTCTAACTTGTTTTATAAAATCAAGGTTAGATTTATCCTGAAATGTTTCAAGTTTGTCTGAACCTGTGGATCCAACAAAGTTCACTTTCGGTTCTCTTTTCTTAACAGGAGCTCTTTTGTTTTGCACCCATTGTTGTTGAACCTTAGGTGCTTGAACATTCTTGTTCTGAGCCTTCTTTCCCTGTCCCTTACCCTTTCCGGAGTTGACTTGTTGTTTTCGCTCAACTTGTAGTTTTTGGTTTCCGTATTGTTTTCTAATTTGGTTACACGGAATTGGATCACATTGAGTGACGGTAACTTTGCCACTTTTGTTTCCCAAAAACTTGTCAGTACATCCTTCAAAAATTTGCTCAATTAAATCTTGATTTACATTTTTAATTGGAAAATCTTTGTTAGAGTAAATTTTGTCATCTCCTTTGAGCGTGTACAACAAGTTACTCCCTTCAACACTTGATACAATCGACTCCATTTCTTTTGACATTTCAGTCTTACTCGGTTTCACTGGTGGATCACACAGGATGTGATTCTCGATTGGAATATCTGTTGTAACCGAGTTAGACTGTTGTTCCACAATTACTTCAGATTCATCATCCGAAGAATCACCATCCTCAACAGTGGGAGGACTCTGTTCCTTAACACATGATGAATCTGTCACATTCTCAGATTCAGATTCAGTCTCAGATTGGCCCGAGGATGATGTACCAGTTGTGAACCCGAGGCCTGCTGCAAAGTCATCTAGACCGAGTGGCACAGTAGGTTCAAAACGGGGCATATCCTCGTCATCAGGCAATTTGGAGTAATTGTGATTCATTGGGGGAGGACATGATTTGAATCCCATACACTTCTTATCCCCCTTTTTCTTTTGAACATCAATAATGTGATCCAATACATAGCGGGAATTGGAATAACTTTCCAATTTCTGCTTGATTGTTTCACATTCACATCGAGCGGTGGCCAATTCTACCATCTGCTTTTCAATTGTGTCTATAAGATCATTGTTAGCATGTTGTTTTCGCAAAACAGCTTTTTGTAATTCTGTAACATCATGTCTTAATGACGCAATTGTGGTTTTAAATTCCTTTTCATTTCTGGTTAAAAACACGTTAGCTTCAGCTGCTTTAGAAAGGTTTACAATCAATTCTTGATTGTGTTTGGATAGGATTTCAATCTGACCTTCCTGTTCAGCATATTTAACATTTAAACAATCACAATTTTCACAGCTAACTACAGTGGGTTCATCGACACATACCTGACCTGATGAACTGTCGACATTAGCCATAAAGGCTGAATGGAGAGAAGACGAAGAGTAAGCAGCTTGATCCGTCAAATTAGATCTTCTTTCAGCTCCTGCTGCAGCTTCTTCCAAAGGCTCATCAAAATCTGCATCGACTGACGCACTTGATGTCACATCCACATGATCATTTCCTGAAGTGGAGGATTCTTCATCTGAGCTTCCACTATAACCAGAACTGTCTTCATCTCCAGAAGATGCAACACCATTGGTGGAAGATTCTCCACCACTGGCGTGCTTTAAATCCTTTATGACTTCAGCAAAACATGCTGTTCCACCATTTCCTCCTTCTCCAAGCTGAAGCGACCAATCACAACCCTCATCTATTTGAACCAACAGTCCCCGGTTGGTATTTGATGACCCTGCTTGGCCTTGGTTGTTGACAGGTATCAACGTACGAACATTGTTCCCGTTCTGGTTGCCTTGATTTCTGAACGGATTTTGATTTCCATGCTGAGCTGGTCTTGTGCATTCCCTTTTGAAATGACCCCGTTCACCACAGTTAAAGCACGTAACAGCTTGCTTGTCGAACCCATACTTGGTGTCTTTCTTGCTTTCCAAGTTGGTTCTCCCCGTCCTTTCCATAAACTCCTTAGCTCTTCGAATTGCACTAGCAAGAGCCCATTTGATATCCATCATCTCAAACTCTTCTTTATCCACTTGCTGATAATCTTCATTGGTTAGATTGATATTCCCAATCTGACCTGCAACTAATCCACTATAAGCACTAACCAAGGTATTCAACATCTCCATATGCTCCTTGGCTACTTCGACACTGACTTTGGAAAAGTTGGAAGTGTCTAATCTGACTGTGTTAGGATTAGAAGTGGTTTGAAAGTTTGAAGAGCTTCCATAAAACCCTTGCTGTTGCGGTTGTTGCTGCTGAGCTGTCGGTTTCACATTCGGTCTTGAAAACATCGTGTAGGCTGAAGGATCAAACTGATCTGTTGTTGAAGGTCCGGTGTTAGAAACGAAAGCTGTTTGAAGCTTCGCGTGTTGAGAGGCTGGTCTTTCTCCACTGATACCTCCTGCAATCCCAAAGTACATTTCTGGATTTTGAGGAGTTTGTGTTCTTTTTGCCTTCAGCTTTTCTTCTACATCCTTATTCTCCAATTTTTGAATCAACTCATAAACGTTGATTGTGTCTAGAACACCATTTTCTTTGAGAATTTCAAGATAACTGCTCCACTTTGCTGGTAAGCTATCAGCGAATCTCTTCACCATTTCTTGTGGAGTGGCAGTGACTCTAAAACCAAACATCTCGCTCAACAAGTGATGAAACCTTGTAGATAACTCTGCCAAAGTCTCATTCTCCATACACGTGAAACCTTCAAACTCTTTCTTCAGTAATTCTTGCTTGATCTTTCTAGATTGAGCATTTCCTTCACACCGTAACGTGAGCATATCCCACAAGCTTTTAGTAGTCGTGCAGTAAACAAACTGGTGGTAAATGTCTTTATGAAGAGCTTGTGTGAGAATCATGAATGCCTTCTTTTCTAACTCAAATTTCTTCTTATCATCATCAGACATAGTGCTGTAAGTTTCTGGATTAGATCCTGCAACTTCCAAATCATGGTCAAATGCGGTGAAGAAACACATCCATAGATCTTGACCTTGCCCCTGAACATAAGTTCTCAGCCTTTCTTTCCACCATCCCCAATCATTAATATGATTTAGTTTTGGCGGCTTTGTGCTTGTACCAGTCTCACTATCGTTCTGCATCATAGATTGAATGCTGTTGTTTTGATTTGTGACCAATGCCCATTGATTTGCAGTTATCATTGCAGCTTGAGGTGGGACAATAGCCTGCATCCATGCTTTGCTGAAATCTGACGCAGATTGCGTAGCGGATGATTGCGTAGCTGATGATTGTGGAGTTAGAGTCCACGCGGATGGATCCCACTGACCGTTTGTTCCCATTTTATAAAAAATAATATATTAAGTGAAAATTGATTTAAAAATGAAAATAAGTTTTCGATTTAAAAATTTAATTTTCACAAACTATGTTAATTTCAAATGATGAGAACTAGCCGAAAGATCCTTGATCGAAAGACCTGAAAAACACAAACTGTTAAACTTAAACAAACAAGGATCGAAAGATCAACACCTGTTCGAAAGATCAACAGGGTTCGAAAGATCACTGTTGAGTTTCGAACAATGTTTTCGAAAGATTCTCCAACGAAGGATCCTTATCCTTCGAAAATGTACTGTAGACCGAAAGATGAACACTGATGAATGTCGAACGATGACTTCGAAAGACTTCGAAAGACTCCCCAGTCGAAGGATCCTTGTCTTTCGAGAAAGAGCAGCAAACCGAAAGATATATGTTTCGAAATATTCCTTGGACCGAAAGATAAGTCTCACACTTCGAAGGATGCTCGAAGGATGACTATCTGTCGAAACTCCTTTGGTCGAAAGATGATCTTTCGACTTCGAAGGATATCTTTCGAACAGCTCTGACACAGTTGACAATCGGTGACAAGTTGGTGAAAAAGTTGACGGGTTGGTGAGAACTTTTGGCAGAAAGTATGTTCAGACCATATCTTTCAGGTCTGAACATGCAGGTTTTTCACCAACTAGGTAAGGTCCAATATTTTAATCAAAATACTCTTCCCAACACACAAACACTTTGAAATTTAAACTTTTTAAGATCAAAAGTGTAAAATACCAAGAACACTATGAATATCGGTTGAAGATAAGAAGAACAAACCCAGAAATATGAATATTTCTGCAAACCGACAACAATCCGAAACTCGATTTTAACAAGTTTTTCAGAAAAATATAAGCTTTAAAAACCCGAAAACACCCGAAAACACTCGGTTTTAACAAGGAGAAGAGCCAAAGCTCTGATACCACTTGTAGGTCCCTATCTCGAGGAAGAGATTAAAAACCTTTTCCTTGTTATATCAAACACACTAGCGAGTGCGGAATCCAAGCTAGCATGCAACCGAGAATTTATACGAGAACAAGCACAAACACAACACACAAGATTCACCGATTAACACCACATGTATTAATACGAATGAAGGGTCCGGTTACAAGCTCAATGTTTACAGATATGTTCTATAAACTCTCAAAGTGTGTGTGTGCTCTCAACAGAATGCTCTCTCTGTTTCTCTTGCCTGAACTGTGTGTTCTCTCACCTAAAACTAACTTGAACTATCGAACTGAACACAACACATGGGTATTTATACCCGACACAGCAGGTCTGGTCGAAGGATCAGACAGATTGATCGACAGATCATCTGTCGACCAGAGGGCCATCGAAAGATCATCTGTCGACCACGAAGGATGATATCCTTCGTGGTCTATCCTTCGAGGTCATCTTTCGAGCTCATCATCATCGAAGGATATAAGTAATCCTTCGATGACCATCCTTCGACTAAAACATCTTTCAACCAATGTGCTAACTGTTTGGCCAAGTCAAACCAGGAGGATGGTTGACTTGGTCAAACTTACATCAAACGCACATTGTAACAAACTAAGACGTAACCCAGACTAACATAAGACATCGTTTTGTATCATGACGAAATACAGACAAAGTACAGACACAAGTGCACCAACAAACTCCCCCTTGGCTGTAGCTTTGTCTCGATCTTCGTGTCTTCAAGTCTTCAAGGCCGAGTCGAACCGAGCCGAGTCGCGTCCACACAAAGTGCATCAACACACAAAAACCACTAGATTCACTTACGAACCCCACACTATATATATATATAGGGGGAGATTCATTTGAGAAGAAAATTAAATTGTGAAGAAAAACAATAAATAGTACAATTGTAAAACATTAAATAACTTTCTATCATCTCATTTATTTTTATCTTTAACTAATTAATTAGTCATAAACACCATCATCATCCACACTAAATTTTTTGCCTAAACACATCAAAATTTATCCTACACGTTTTGAAATTTATCCTAGACAGCTCGTAATTCATCTTACACACCTTGTAATTTATCCTACAATGTAATTTTTTTTTCTTTTTTGATTTTTTTTTTTTGAAAATAAGTTACAAATTTAATGTAGTTAGCTATTAAAAAAGAAGACTATCAATTAATAATCTATCTAAGTTTACCAATACACCCTTACATTAATATTAAATACAAAAATTAAATGAAGTAAAATGAATGATTCTTATTGGTTGAACTTTCTTCTTATTTGTTCTTACAAAAAAATTCTTTTCATTTGAACACTGCACTATATATATATATATATATATAGAGAGAGAGAGAGAGAGAGAGACCGGTTAACATACAATATTCCTTAACGTACGAGCGTACGCTGTGGAATTACGCACCTTTTAAACTCAAAACCCTAATCACGCATGTTAAAAACCATAATCACGTGTGTTGAAAAGACATAATCACGTATGTTGAAAACCATAACATGCTTCATTACATAATTATAACATGCTTCATTGCATAAGTATAACATGCATCATTATGGTTTTTCAACATGCGTGATAGGGTTTTGAATTTTACAACGTGCGTAATTTCACAACGTACGCTCGTACTTTAAGCGATATTATATATATATATATATATATATATATATATATATAGTAGGGTTCCTGCGGAAAGTGTGTTTTTCTTAGAAAGTCTAGGAAGCAATAAGAACGCGACATGTGGCATTGAAGGATTTTAACTAAAAGGGCAATTGTGTAATTTGAATATTATTTTAATTATGATTATTTTATTAGAATAACTAACTAACCAGAAAATTATGGAAACTAAATATTCCATTTAATTCAAATTGACAGTTTCAATTTAAATCATACAATCCATACAACATATTCACAGGAATTCGTAAAAAAAGATTTTACAACATTGCTGGGGGATTCTTGACATTGTGTTTTAACAGCAAGCATATTTCTTGACACTGTGTTTTAACAGCAAGCATATTTCTTGACACTGTGTTTTAACAACAAGCATATTTCTTGACGCAGTGTTTTAACAGGAAGCATATTTCTTGACATTGTGTTTTAACAGGAAGCAGGTTTCTTGACGCTGTGTTTTAACAGCAAACATATTTCTTGACGCTGTGTTTTAACAGCAAGCATATTTCTTGACATTGTGTTTTAACCGGAAGCAGATTTCTTGACGCTGTGTTTTAACAACAAGCAGATTTCTTGACGCTGTGTTTTAACAGCAAGCAGATTGCTGGAGGATTCTTAACATTGTGTTTTAACAGCAAACAGATTTCTTGACATTGTGTTTTAACAGCAAGCAGATTTCCTTGACGTTGTGTTTTAACAACAAGCAGATTGCTAGACATTGTGTTTTAACAACAATCAGATTTCTTGACATTGTGTTTTAACAGCAAGCAAATTGCTGGACACACTGTCAGTGTCTTCGTCTTCAACACAACCCAGTGTCTTCGTCTTCAACACACTGTCATCATCAACATTAAAAATGGTAAAACACATAAACCTTAAAACACACTGTCATCATCAACATTAAAAATGGTAAAACACATAAACCTTAAACGCTTTCGCACCTCCGTTTTCGCAGTCTTGCTACCTAGTATGTCCACCGCTGACACATACTCTTCCTTGGATATCTTACCGTCTTTGTTCTTGTCGAATTTGTCGAACACCCGTCTCAACTCATCGGCGTTTGGTTGGAAAACAACCGGTGATGACTGAACTGGTGGTGCGGTTTTAGGGATTGATCCTTTTTTAGACACGCCATATTTGAAACTGAAGAAACTCTTGCTAGACATTTTGTTAGTTACAAGTTTTGGTTGGGTAGAATGAACAATGATGCGTTCTATCTTTATACATGCAATAAATCTATTTTTTATATTATTTTTAAATAATTTGTGGTTAATGACATGCTATTTAATCATCGTACCTGGACACCGAATTCACCACCCAAATGATTCTTTTCCATAATAGGATTTAAAGAAAAAGTTCCCATCATAGAATTTTTTTTTTTTTTTAGGATCTTCACACCAAACTTCTTGGTATATATTTATTCATAGAGAATAAAACATCTGAATGTACCTAACAGTGAGTTGTTTTAGGAGGTTGATGAGTGGTGAGGCGGCGGCTGCATTGTTGATGCAGATTTTGTGTCCGATGCTTGTCGAATAGATTAGTTTTATTTTACGCTGAATTTGTAATAGTTAGTGAAACGGTCTATCGAACGTGTATAGACCCGCTCGTTTGAAGTGGTCAAACGAGAGGGTTATTCGGTTGACCGTGTGTGTTTGCAAGACAAGGGGTGTGACTATAAATAGAAAACCCTTGCCATTTGCAACATAAGGAGAGTTTAGGAGGTTTGAGACCTCACCGGGAGAGATCACCACTTGGTCTCTCCCCGGATGTGTACTCCTTTGGTATTAGTTCGGTTATCTTGTAATCGGGCCGATTTGTAATGTTATACTACCGGATTAATACAAAGAAGTTGTTTGTTTATATCTAATCTCTCCCGTCTTGAACCGATCTCACAAGAATCACGGTTTCGGTCACGAAACTCTGTCCTACAATTGGTATCAGAGCCATGGTGCCCGATTTAGTAAATCTAACCGTTTACTAAGTCACATGTGCTCTAGATCTGTGATTTTTGTGCTTTTTGTTCAAGATGTAAAGTTGGGTGAAAATGAGAAAAACTCAGATCTGGACCCGAATATTCAGATCTGTGCGGAAACAAGTGTTCGGTTTTATGTTTTTCACCTATATAATCAAGTTATCATCATCAAAAATTGTATACAAAGTGTTTTCGTCAAATCTGCAAAATTAAACAGAGGCTGTGTTCTTGATGTTCTTGGCAGCTTCATATTTCGAAAGATGTAAGGGTGCTCGAAAGATCAAACAGATTTCGAAGGATCATCTTTACCCTCAACAACTTCGAAAGATCCAGCATATTTCGAAAGATCAGACAGTTTCGAAGGATCCAGAATCGAAAGATCAGACAGTTTCGAAGGATCCAGAATCGAAAGATCTGATTTCGAAGGATCACCCTCATCCTCAACAACTTCGAAAGATCAGACAAATGTTGTGTATCGAAGGATCCAGCATATATCTTATGTTTCGAAGGATCCAGAAAAAAAAATGATGCTGGATGTTTGATGTTTGTTAATCGAAGGAGAGAGAGACAAGAGATTTTGGGGTTTTGATTTGTTGCTTCTGATTGTTCATCAAAGAGAAAAAAGAGATGGATGACGTGATTAGCAGTTCTTTTCGTTTGCTTCACCGATTTCTTTCAAATCGGAGCTGATTAAAGTGGCTGAGGCGGTTGAATCAATGGCAGAGAAAGAGGTAGGCAGATGTTTGTGTAATGAAAATTTTGGAGGTTTGATGTTTATGTAGCTGCTGCTGCTTTGCTGTTAATCGAAGAGAAGAGAACGTAATTTTGGGGTTTTGATTGTTAAAGATGATGGTAGTTTCTGGCTGCTAAGGGTATCGATGATTGAAGGTAGAGGATGAAGGTTTAAGGTGTTAGTGGCAGGTGCAAGTGACAAACAAGAAAGAAGAAGATGAGGCAGATTTTGTTAGTGGGTGATTAAAATTAGGGTTGTTGAAGTGGGCCGAAATTTTGGATCATTGGGCTTCTAATATTTATAGACATCAAATAATATTTGGGCTTCTAGTGATTGGTAATGTGTATATGGACCAGAATTTATCGGGTATATGGACCAGAATGGATCGGTTATATCAGCTTTGGGCCACGAACTATAGAGCTTGGATTATTAGAGGTCGGGTATTTGCGGATTTGAGTTAAACGGTGCTTCTAAATTTCAACGTCGATTTTGAACGGGTTTGGGCGCGTGCGGGATGATGCGGCATGTTGTTAAAAAAAAAAAAATGATGATGATATTTTGAAGAATGTGGGGTAGTCACGGTTACCGATGCAAATGTCAAAAATGGTGACGCGACTATTATGGGCCAAAAACAAAACGGTATGTTCACTTCCGCACGTCAATGTTTATGATTGTTATCGGTTATTCGAAAATGTTCGAAAGCATTTTGTTTATTGTCATATTCTCGCATTTGAAGACGAACGTATGAACCTAGAATGTCAATACCGGTCCTAACGAGTTCACAAAGTCTTTGGAGGGATACAAGTCGGATCCTACGGGGTACTAGGCGAAATTTCCTTATCAACTAGAATATGCAACGAAGAAATCTTTTTGTTTATTGTCATATTCTTGCATTTGGTAACGAATGAATGAACCTAGAATGTCAATACCGGTCCTAACGAGTTCACAAAGTCTTTGGAGGGATACAAGTCGGATCCAACGGGGTACTAGGGGACGTTCTTATTCAACTAGCATATGCAAAGAAGAAATTCGTTTTCGTGATTTTTCGAAAAACCAAGAACATTCAACGAAGATTGACGACAGTTCCGCTCAGTGGAGGGAATTGGTGAACATTTGACGACAGTTTCTTTGAAGTGGAGAGAATCTGTTAAGGTTTAGAAATCTTACCAAAGAAATAGGGGGAATAAAACGTATGTTGAATTTCTTCGGTAAATTTCTAAACGCAATCACAGGTGGTAGAGTTTGTGATTTTCTGGTGATACAAACGGTTCGGCGTGGAATGTTTTGCACATACACATATTTGAGGATTTTAATTAATTCTCCAGCCAGCGTGAAGGGTTTTGCACGGAAAAATACAGGTTTCTAAAGTCTACAGTAGTTATAAAAGCGCTGTTCACTGAAGACCTGGGGAATCTTTATGAAAGCTGATAGTTCAAGACTGAAGACCTGCAGGATTCGGTTTTGGGTTTGATGTTTCCTTGGGATTTTACAGGGATCTGGGGGTAACTCAATTCGTTGAGTTTGCAAACGATGTACTTGGTCAAGCTGACTTCCTGAGTACTGATGCTGAAGATCCGTAGTGCATTACGTGGTCAACTTCACAAAGGCGAGACAATGAGATCTGGATGTAGTTCAACTAAGCATGCTGGTTGAGCTTGCAAGGGATACACTTGGTCTAGCTGACTTTCCTGAGTGTTGATGCTGAAGATTAAAGTGCATTACTTGGTCGATTCCACAAAGACGGTTTACAGAAGACAGTTCACCAGAAATCTCTATCAATGTAGTATGCTTGTATGAAATAGAGTTCTTATGACAAGATCAAGACTTGATGCAGTTCTTAAAGATTGGAACCCTTATCAAATGCCGGTTGGAGTATTGGAAGATCAGCGGAAGATCGGTCAATTGAGGAAATTGCACAACACCCAACACGGATACGCGTACTTTAAGGGGGAAATATTATACAAGGAGCATCAAGATACTACTTACCTGGATCATCGGTCAAGGGGGAATTTGTTAACACAGAGAAGATGAATACTTGACTGAAGATCGATTGCAGTTGCATTTTCAGCATTCGACAGCAACGGACAAGGGGGAATTTGTTGATGCAGATTTTGTGTCCGATGCTTGTCGAATAGATTAGTTTTATTTTACGCTGAATTTGTAATAGTTAGTGAAACGGTCTATCGAACGTGTATAGACCCGCTCGTTTGAAGTGGTCAAACGAGAGGGTTATTCGGTTGACCGTGTGTGTTTGCAAGACAAGGGGTGTGACTATAAATAGAAAACCCTTGCCATTTGCAACATAAGTAGAGTTTAGGAGGTTTGAGACCTCACCGGGAGAGATCACCACTTGGTCTCTCCCCGGATGTGTACTCCTTTGGTATTAGTTCGGTTATCTTGTAATCGGGCCGATTTGTAATGTTATACTACCGGATTAATACAAAGAAGTTGTTTGTTTATATCTAATCTCTCCCGTCTTGAACCGATCTCACAAGAATCACGGTTTCGGTCACGAAACTCGGTCCTACATGCATCAAGAACTATGGCTGGTTCTTCTTTGGTTGCGGTTAGGGAGAGAGAGAGAGAGAGAGAAAGAGGGGAAATCACATGATTTTAGGGATTGGTTATTAATATGGCAGTTTCTTGACTGATTTAAAATACTTCCACTTACCAAAATACCCTCACTATATTAAAAGTCTCTAATTATATAACTCAGATATTACGAAAATGCCATCCATTTGATCTAAGCCATTAAACACACCAATCGGATGGCCCAGATCGCTTCCTAGACTTTGTAGGAAAAACACACTTTCCGCAGAACTCCTACTATATATATATATATATATATATATATATATATATATATATATATATATATATATATATATATATATATATATATATATATATGGAAAGGATAAATCGAAAACCCACCTTAGTTAAATAAACCCATAAAACTTCATCTCCACCATTCATCTCATAACATCAATGATGAATATGAAAAAGGTACATTTTCTTATATATATAGGGTCATGATTTAGGGAAAATGGTGAAAAGTATGAGAACAGTGAGAACACTTATGGATCGCCAGATCAAAACAATCTATGGACTAGATTGGCGCGATGGCGTTTTCGTAAATAACATCAATTTTATTACTTGAACGTGCTTCATTAGGGTAAAAAGGGTAAACATCTTTTCTTACATAAAACGCCATTAAATATAAAACGCCAACTAAATACAAAACGCCATAAAATATAAACGCCAAACTTGAAAGATGGGACGTGTTACAGACTTAACAGATAAAGCTGAGCAAACTGGAAATTTTATTAATTGCATTTATTATTATAATAATACGCGCAAAAAACATCCTATAAAGAGAAACATCTCAGCACCTTCCATTGATCACACCAAAAAAAACAAAACACCATGGTTCCTAAATACCACTCACTGTAAAACGCCAAAAAGTTAAAAAAAAATCAAAGATGGCAAATATTGTTTCTTGAATATTCAGTATTGTTCTGCGTTAAGTTTCACTAAATGGTTTGTTAGGTGAGGGAGTAAGATTTTGCTGCATGAGATGGACAAATCTTCAAGAAAAAGATACTGATGATAGTCATATGTCATTTTGTCTTCTTTGTTCTTGAAGAAGGCTTGGATGAGGAGAAGAGACTGATCCCAGTATAAATGCTATTTTGGACTCCATGATGATAATGAAGATGACAGACAAATAGCATCCACCCACACGGCATCGATCTATGTCTCCAACATCCACAAAGTCACTTCAACACACGGACAACAAAAAACCACACCAAAACGCCATTTATTTGTGACAGTTCTTGTAGTTTCAAAAGAAGAAAGAGACTGATGAAAGTGAAGATTTGGAAGATAAATTGGATTCGGATTTCTAATTTATTTTTTTTGCTTCTATTTTTTCTTATCATGTGGTTTGTTATGTAATTTTCAGCTGAGAACAATACATTATTTCTCTAGAAAAATGCTTGTAAAATGCCATCATGCCACAAACGCCAAACTCCCAAACTATAATAAAATTACTTTGGACAAGTATTATTAAAAACTCAAAAAAAGAAATGTATAAAACAATGTGAAAGAGAATAGAACAAAGTGTCATCTTTATCTAAACGCCATTAAAAATAAAAAAAAACCCGCCAAAGTCTAAAAAGATGGGACGTGTTACAGCCATAAACAGATGAAGCTGAATAAACAGTAACTACAAACAGTAAACTGAAACGACGAGAATTGTATTACTAACATTTATTATATTAAAAGCCACTCCATGGGTACTTGAATTTATTTATCTTTTCAAAACGCCATAATTACCTGTCACCTTATAGGACTGCATCCTACATGGCGGCAAAAAAAAGTCATTATAAAAGTAGAACAGGTAAACATAACTTAACACTCCACACATTATCTAACACACCACACATTGTCCAAAACGCCATACAACTTAAAAAATGGCTAAGGTTATTGCATGGAGGTTTGAGAGGTCGGAGAAACGTTTCATCCTAAAGTTCCCTGATAGGAAAAGGGTGAAGGTCAAGACAATCAAGGCCATACTTAGTGTTTTGGTCAAAAAATCTGTTGAGGATAGTGCAACCAAACTCTTTGTTACGGGGAATGATGCTCAAATTGTATAACAGCGATGAAGATCACTTCAATGTAAATTGCACAAATAACACAAGGATTTATATGGGGAAAAAGCCCTTGATCAAGAGTTGATCTCCGGCACAAAAAACCCCGGGTGATGGAAACTACCGATCACCAAGCTTAAATAAATGAATTAATGTTTACAACTTCGGATAGTAACGAGCTAGGTACAAGGATCACTATGGTGGAATGTGTAAAAAGTGTATGTAATTGCTTGGTGTTTGAATGAGAGCTTGTATGAGAGCTTGTATGAGTGTTTGTACGAGTATGTGTAACTGCAAAAAATGACTAAGTGTTTTCTACTAGCTCGTTACTCCCTTTTAAAATAGAAATAACCACCTAAACTAACTATCAGACTTTCGTGCCAAGCCTCCACGTTCTCCACAACGTCTATTTTTGGTCAAGCACGTGCAGAATAGCTTAGGAATATTCTCCAGGAATGTCGCCAAGACCTGGTCAAGCTCGTCATACCTGCGAGATAGTATAATACATAAGTAAACAATCGTCAGTACGAGGATCCTTAAAGTGATCCATGATCCTGATCCTGAAGCTCTTCTGAGGATCACCACCTGTCACAGATGTAAGGATCACTAGTTAGGATAACGAATAAGGATCACTAATTGTTAGAAAATCCTCCCCTAACAATTGCCCCCAAAATATAAGGAGTGAAATTGTAAAATTAGCGAGTTATGTTTTCTTGATCTTATCCGCAACAAACTAATGGATATATAGCCGTTAAAATAGAACTAGCCGTTGCGATGATGATGTCACGGAAGTGACAATCCTGCAGAATCATAATTATAAATAGAGATATAGATAGGATCATTATGCATTCGAATTCGAAAGAAACTCCCTTTAAATTCTCAGTCGACGATCAATCAGGTATTTCTTCCTCCTCTTTCTTCCTCTCTCACTCTATCTTTCTTTCTTTATCTCCATCACTTCGAAAATGTTGCTCCGAAGTTCCCCGGCCAAGGATCACAAAAAGGATAGCCCTTTGAAGGGTCAAAAGATCATCAAAGACTCAGTGAACGAAAGGTGTTGCTTTAACGATGCACAAGTAGATAACATCCGTCATCGTTTTCCGGCGAATGCCTTTTTCAGACCTTTCGATCCAACTGCCCTGAGCGGCTATGTTTCAGAAACATGGGTTGCCTTTCCAGTTACTCCATTTGCCATAGGATACACCTATCCTTTCCCGGAATTCACACAATCCTTCTTTTCCTTGACCGGCATATCTTATATTCAAGCCATGCCGATGATTTGGAGGGTTTTATATACCCTGGAGAGGATCATCGAGCAGGAAGGCGTTGATTTAGGAATGTCAGAACTGGCGGAACTGTATGACCTTACTACCTTCGGTTCCCACCGTTATTTGTTCAAACGAAAACCCGGTGCAGATCATCCTCTTCTCAAAGTCACCAAAAACGACAAAGATTGGAAACGTCGCTTCTTCTTTGTAAGAAGGGATACCATTTCAGATGGAGAGCATTTACCAAGAACATGGTCCACCCATGGTAGGCCGGAGGATCCTGAGAAGGATCACCAGATGGTCATGTTTTTGTAATAGGATCACTAACCCTTTTTGTCTTGTGTCATGCAGCCATCTCTGTTTCACATCTCATCACAACACCCGCAACCAGGGAAAGACTTGCTGCTTTCTGGGGACTCGATCCTGAAACTAGAACTTTCAAAACAACAACCCAAGATTCTCAGGAGGTATCCTCAGGCTCTGTCACAATGTCAAGTAAGTATCTTTGTTTGAAAATTTATATAAATAGTGAAATATAAATATAATGAAGATACTTATCTTGTTTTGGTTATGTAGGTGCTGGAAAATCTACCAAAGCTGCTTCAAGGTTCAGTGTCACCGATCTCACCACTGTCAAATCCTCCAAAAGGAAGGTTCCTACTAGCCCGACAGCCTCAATCCCCAAGGCACCCCTCAAAGGAAAGGGAATCAAGAAGAGAAAGGTCTCCGAGGCTGAGGATTTGCAGGGTCTGCCCTTAATTCGCCACCAGTTCCTCGAGTACTTCAATGATGTAAGGATCACTGTCTCTGCTTGTATATCCTGCTGATCTAAGGATCACTTGGTCTTGAACTGCTTTATCCTTTTCTTTTGCAGAAATTTGCTGAGATTGAGGATTATGTGGGCCACGTTGAGGATCAAGATAAAAAGATTGCCGATCTCCAGCAGGTTGCTGTGCTCAAGGATCTTGCACTCGCTGATCTTCAGAAGGAACTCCAGGATACCAAACAGAAAATGGCTAAGGTACTGGTTAATTTTGACTATGAAAGGCAGGAGATCACAGATGATGCCAAAGTCTCTGCCGCCATAGCAATGTACAAAACCAAACTTCAAATGGCCCTGGAGGCTCAGGATCCTGCCTTTGACAAAAGTACCTGGGAAATTGAAGAATGGAGGGCAAGGCTGGCTGAATTGGGTGATGAAGAGGAGGCTGGAGAGATCTTGACAATCGAGGCTGGAAGCAAGGATGAAGCTGGTGAGGCAAGTGTAGCTGGAGGTGACAATGCAGCGAAGGCTTAGGCTGCATGATTGGGCGATGATGGAAACTTCTAGACATAGCCGGAGCCCAATTCTTAAATCTGGTAGTAGTTTTTTTGTGGTTGTGATGTCTAAAACAATGATGGTCTGTACTGAACAATAAGTTTTTTAGGATTAAGGGTCATGTATGATCCTTTGGACAATAGGCAGGATTGCAATTGGTGGAGGGATCCTCTGTTTGGGGGATGAAGCCATTGTGATCCTGCCGCCTTTATATTCCTGCACTATCTTTGAACTCATTATCATGGACACCCTTTACCTACCCCAGCGGACGGGCCACGTTTTGCTGGTAGAAGCTCGGGTAGGTAATTTTGACAACCTTTTAAGGGTTAGTCTTTTGTTAATAAATAAAAACTTAACCTTTTGTCGCTTATCTTGTGTTGTTATCCTTTTTAATATCTTACTTTCCAACTGTTGTAATGTTCATTCTGTTTATAATTATCAAGCCTTGAAAATTATTCAAAAAGCTTAGGATATGACCAGGATCACATATCCCATAACCGATAAGTTCTAAAAAGTGATACAATTTAAAAATCATAAGTTCAGTTGTCAAGTATAGGGGTTATTTAAAAGAATAATGAATAAAATCAAAAGAGTTAAGGATCATACCTGAGGATCCAAGTTAGAATCCTAACCATAATAAGGATAACTATAAGATAAACCTTAGAGTGAAATAAGGATCAAGGATCCCTAGCTGCCTACCTTCAAGGACCTGAAATAGAGCATAACTTGGGACTAAGCCAATATAAGAAAAGAGTTAGCAACTGGGGACAAGCCCAAGGATAACTGGGGACAAGCCCAAGGATCGTGTGTAAACTGGAGTATGGCCCTAACTGGCGACTATCCAAACTTAGTGACATGAAGATGCCAAAACCTTAGCTAACGTGAAAACGTTAGAAACCTTAGCTAACGTGAAAACGTTAGAAACCTTATGAACGGATGTATGGTACGTCTACCATTATACGTAGGATCCTAAGCATAGCCAGAACAATGGAATTATCAGCCCCTAGAATGAGTACTGGTCCCAAAGCCTTGAACTACACCAGGATCATCGTGCGCTACAGGCGGAATCTGGGGACAAGCCCGAATAACTGGGGTTAAACCCAAAGGATGGATTGCTTCTGCGGATAACCAACATTATGCTATGGATACCTGAACTTTCAAAACTTGAACTCACATGAGAGATGGATAAAGGATACACGATCCTTATCCTTATATGAGAAAATAAAGAAATGAAATAGTTCAAGTTTAGGATATTACCTAAGTAAGGATCACCGATACTTTGAGGATCCTTTAAGGATATCCCTTTCGCTAGGATCACCTCTGCCATGAAGATCCTGGTCACATGAAATATTTCTTCAAGTGGACAGCATTCCAAGCTCTTGGTAGCAAATCACCTTCCATGGTTAGCAATCTATATGCCCCCTTTCCTGCTTCAGCTTCAATCAAATAAGGGCCTTCCCACTTTGGAGCCAACTTCCCAGCAGCAGGATTGGTAGTATTTTGGAATGCTTTCCTTAATACCATATCTCCAACTTGAAACCTCCTGATCCTGACATTTTTGTTGTAAGCACCAGCCATTCTTTGCTGATAACTGGCCATCCTTATCCTAGCCATATCCCTGATTTCTTCAATAGTATCCAGGTCTTGAGCCAAGTTTTCATCGTTCTTCTCAGGATCACGGGTACTTGTTCTTGCAGTTGGAACCACCATTTCTGTTGGGATCACTGATTCTGCCCCAAATACCAAAGAGAATGGTGTTTGACCAGTAGCATTCTTGGGGGTAGTCCTATCAGCCCAAAGCACATAGGGTAGTTCTTCTGCCCATTTCCCTTTCTTGGATCCAAGCTTCTTCTTCAAATTGTTGATGATGATCTTGTTGGATGATTCTGCCTGACCATTAGCTTGTGGGTGGACTGGTGTTGATGTTATCATCTTAATCCCCCAGCTGTCACAAAAGTTAGTGGTTCTGCCCCCAATAAATTGGGAACCATTATCACATATAATCTCAGAAGGAATTCCAAATCTAGTTATAATATTTCTTTTAATGAAGGATATAACTTCCTTTTCTCTGACTTGGGCAAAAGCTTCAGCCTCTATCCACTTGGAGAAGTAATCAGTCATGGCTAACATAAATACTTTCCCACCGGGTGCCTTTGGGAGCTTGCCAACTATATCCATACCCGATCTCATAAATGGCCAGGAGGAGGATATAGGATGTAATAATTCAGCTGGTTGATGAAGGATATTGCTGTGTCTCTGACAAGGATCACATCTTTTAGCATACTCCACATCATCTCTCTTCATTGTTGGCCAGTAGTATCCTATCCTCAGGATCCTTGAGAATAGTGCCCTGCCCCCAGTGTGGTTTCCACAATCTCCTTCATGGAAGTTTTTTTAAAACTTCTTGAATTTCAGGATCCTCAATGCATCTCAAGTATGGTCCTGCAAGAGATCGTTTGTACAACATATTATTCATGATTGTGAATTGAGATACCTTAGATTTGAAAGCCCTAGGGTTTTCTCCTGTAGGAATCTCTCCATGTTGTAAGTATCGCATAATTGGTGAGATCCATGATCCTGATCCTGAATGGGATTGAGTACCCTCACAAGGGATAATTGCAGAATCATTTCCTATCTCCATAGCCTCGTGATCCTCGATAGCCGGGGTCAGGATATGGATAATAGGAATCTTGATATCCTCCGGGATCTTCAAGGATGATCCTAAGTTAGCCAATGCATCAGCTTCTGTATTTTCTTCCCTAGGTACCTGTGACAAACTAAAGGAAACAAAAGAGAGTGCCAAACTTTTGACTATCTCCAAATATTTGGTTACTTTTTCACCTTTAACAGCGTAGGATCCATTAAAGTGGTTTGTAATTAACAATGAATCTACATGTACCTCAAGATACCTGATCCCCATATGCTTTGCAATTTGCAAACCAGCAATTAAGGCTTCATATTCAGCCTCATTATTAGTGGTTTGGAACTCACAAGCTATAGAGTGGGGTATTATGTCCCCCTGTGGCGATTTTAGTAGTATTCCAAGCCCTGTGCCTTTGACATTTGAGGATCCATCAGTGTGGAGTATCCAAGGATCCTTGGTCTCCTCTAGCTGCTGGACTTCTAACTCAGCTTCTTCTTGTAAATCACTACTGAAATCAGCCACAAAGTCAGCTAATGCTTGGGATTTGATGGCTGTCCTAGGCTCATATCTTATATCATATGCACTCAGCTTCACTGCCCACTTAGCCATCCTTCCTGACATTTCTGGTTTCCTGAGGACATTCTTAATTGGAAAATTAGTTTTAACAATAATAACATGAGTCTCAAAATAATGTCTTAGCTTAGTAGATGCCATTATTAATGCAAGAATAAGTTTTTCAAGGTGTGAATACCTGGACTCGGCGTCAAGTAAACTTTTACTTACATAATAGACAGGATGTTGTGTACCTTCATGATCCTTAACAAGGACCGCACTTACTGCTTTTGAGGATACTGCAAGATACAAGGATAACACATCGCCTTTTTCTGGTTTCATCAAGGATGGGGCTGAGGATAAGTAATCTTTGAGGGCTCTCAAAGCATTTTCATGCTTCTCGGTCCACTCAAATTTCTTGTTCTTCCTTAGGATATCATAGAATTCTTTGCACTTCTCCGAGGATTTGGATATAAATCTGTTCAAAGCTGCTATCCTGCCTGTTAGCCTTTGAACATCCTTAGCATTGGCCGGAGATTTGATGTTCACTATTGCTTTGATTTGTTCCGGGCTAGCTTCAATGCCTCGCTTTGTCACCATATATCCTAAGAATTTACCTGCTTTAACACCAAAGTGACATTTTGAAGGATTAAGTTTCATGTTATATTTGTCAAGGATATCGAATGCTTCCTCCAAGTCTCTTAGGTGATCCTCAGCTTTTAAGGATTTTACCACCATATCATCTATGTAAACCTCCATAGTTTGTCCGATCTGATCCTTGAACATCATATTCACCAGCCTTTGGTACGTTGCACCTGCATTTCTCAATCCGAACGGCATAGCAATATAGCAATATATACCAGTTGGAGTCATGAAGGCTGTATCCTCTTGGTCGGATGGTTCCATTTGGATTTGTTGAAATCCAGATGAAGCATCCATAAAAGTTAACAGTTCATGACCCGCAGTTGCATCCACCATGGAGTCAATGTGGGGTAAAGGGAAAGGATCCTTGGGACATGCCTTATTTAAATCGGTGAAATCGACACATACCCTCCACTTTCCATTTTTCTTTTGAACAACAACCACATTGGCCAACCATCTTGGATACTTGACTTCTCTGATCATACCTGCCCGGAGCAATTTCTCTACCTCTTCATGGATAATGGCATTCCTTTCTGGTGCAAACTTTCTTCTCCTTTGATGGATTGGTTTGAAGGATCTGTCAATGCCGAGTTTATGGGTAATAACATCTTTGGATATACCAGTCATGTCTTCATGTTTCCATGCAAAGGTAGTCTTCCTCCTTTTGAGGAAGGATACGAGGTCTTCTTTCATTCCGCCAAGGATCCCTGATCCGATATAGATTTTGGATTCAGGATCATCCGGATCCATAAGGATTTCTACCACATCCTGTTCACTTGCCTCCAAGACATCCCTTGGAGGATACTTTGATTGCTATTGCTCCCTGGACTTCGAGGCTGGTTTCATCGATGAAATGTAGCAATTCTTAGCCTCCTGCTGATCACTATCAATCTTCACTATTCCCCAAGGACTAGGGAGCTTCACACATTGATGGTAAGTAGACGGGACTGCCTTCATATCGTGTATCCAAGGCCTGCCAAGGATCACATTACAACAAGATAAACAGTCAATAACACAAAACTTTTGGTAAGAATGTAAGCCTTCAATGTATATTGGGAGTTTAATGTCCCCCAGGGTATTCTTAGTTTCTCCACTAAATCCCACGAGCACAGAGGATCTTGGTATGATCTCTGATTCAGGAATACCCATCTTCTTTAGGACATCAAGCTGGATAATATTCACTGAACTTCCTCCGTCTATAAGGATCATGCGGACAAAATGGTTAGATATGAAAAGAGTAATAACTAAACCATCGTGATGAGGATCCTGGATATCAACACGATCTTCTTCATCAAAGGTTATGACTTTCCCTTCCGAGACACTTGATGTTCGAACAGGTCTTTCTCCGTTATCCATTTTAGTTTCCTTTGCATGCCTTTTAGCTGCTGAGAAGGATGTGCCGCAAATGTCTGATCCTCCAGAAATGAAGTTTATCACTTGTGCATCCGCTGGAGGGGCTGGAGCCTTTTCAGGGATCCTTTCAGGATCCTGAGTCCTGGACTTTTTTCTTCCCAACAATTCTTTTAGATGCCCCTTGCTCAACAAGTATCCAATTTCCTTTCTTAGTGCAATGCACTCTTCTGTGAGGTGCCCAAAATCTTCATGGTATGCACACCACTTTGATTTATCCTTAGTTGCAGCTGGCCTATCATTTTTTCTGGGCCATCTAGCTTTATCACCTAGACTCTGCATCGCAAGGATTAGCTCATTATTATCAACACTAAAACAATATTCAGAAATTGGAGGATAATCCTCATCATCCTCCTCTTGATCAATAGAATGCACGTTCTGGTTATCAGATCTATTGTAGGATCTGAACTTGTTGTTCCTGAATGAGGATCCTTGCTTATCCTGCTTTGAGGATCCTGCTAACCTCTCCTGGATCCTCTTGTCGTCCTCTAGCCGGATGTACCTAAGGGCCCGGGTTCTTACCTCATCTAGGTTCCTGCATGGTGTCATAACAAGATCATCATAAAATAACGAATCCCTAAGCAATCCCATTTTAAAGGCCTCAACCGCCGTGGCTATATCTAAGTTGGGGATGTCTAAGGATTCTTTACTAAATTTGGTAATGTAATCCCTTAATGATTCATTATGACCCTGGGTTATCCTATATAAATCACTAGTTAATCGTTCAAATTTCCTACTACAAGAAAACTGATTGTTAAATAGATTAACCAGATTAGAAAATGAGGTAATAGAATAGGGAGGAAGACTTAGCAGCCATTTGAGAGCTGATCCAGTAAGAGTGGATCCGAATCCTTTGCACAGACATGCTTCCTTTAACCTTTCTGGGATTGGATTGATCTCCATCCTCTCCCTGTATTGTGCTATGTGTTCTTCAGGATCTGTCGAACCATCATACAGCTTCATTGTAGGCACATGGAACCTCTTAGGTATCTCAGCATCACAGATTGGTGGTGCAAAACGAGATATCTTGTGGCTTCCATCTGCAATCTCTGGGATAGGTTTGACCACTCCCGGAACACTTGATATCATATCCTTTAGCTTTTGCAGTTCTCTGGCCATGGCATGATTGATACCTGGATCCTGCATGAGACCATGATTAGTGATACGTGGTTGTAAACCGGTGCTCGTTATTGTTTAACTCGATGTTTTTATGTGAGTTTTAGTTTCGAATAGCCTACTTTTAATCAAGAATGTGTTTTGCAGGTTTGATGGAGTTAAGGAGCTTTTCGGGAGCTTTACGGGTCACCGGGTCGAAAACCAGAGCACCAGGACGCGTTACGGATCAACCGGGAGTGCAAGAATCGAAGTTTGAAGAATTGGTATTCTAGAGGCCGTCGGCGACGGGGGCATACCCGTCCCGGACGGGCTCCAGATAGTCCCGTAACCAAGAAACAACCGTAAACAGTCATTTAACCCGTCGGACGAAAGTGAGAAAAGGGCAACCCGTCGGCGACGGGGTCATGCCCGTCGGCGACGGGGTCATGCCCGTCGGCGACGGGCATCAGAAAACCAAAACGGGTATTTTTGTTAATTGGGGATTAAGCTCGATTTTCATTGGCTCTTGGGCAATCAATTCGTAAGTTACATAACATTTTGGAGTTTGAATCTTCATCTTAGAGCCTAAACTCATCACCATTGACCTATCATCCATCTACCTTCATCTCTACATCACAACATCATCAAGAATCATCATCAATCCATCTACACAATTCAATTCATACATCCAAACCCTAGTTCTCCATATCATCAATCATCAATCCTACTACCATCATCCTTCACCAATCCATCATCATTCACCATTAATTCATCCATCAAAGCTTCAAGATGTCTTCACTCGCGTTCCAACATCCGGTGATCAAGTTGCGTCAACCATGAGCGGCTAATCATCTCGGTTTCACCCCGGTGTAGGTAGTTGTTACTTTTAGGGTTTCAATTTGTTCTTGTTTCATCTTAGTGACAATTTGTATTTGGTTTTTGAAACTTTTGACAATAGTATTACATTTGTTACGAATTCGTGAATTGTCGAGCGATGTTAAAAGTTATGACTTTGCGAAACGGTGATATGTAATTGTACGTTGTCGTTGTTAGGATTTACTTGTGTTGATTACAAAGTGTCTTTTTGTCCGCTCTTCGGGGCGTTGATAGTTAGTAGCACCTAAGTCACGGTACACTAAATCCGTTAATCAAATGCATTTGAGTTGAAACCAAAACTTGTAGAAATCCTAGGTTAACAATTACCGAAACCGGGAGTGATTCCTTTTTATTATTATTGTTCTAGTATCCAAATTTCTTGCAATCGTTAATCATTAGTTGTTAATCAGTCTAATCAATTCACTTAGTTTAAATTCACATCTTTCTACTAAACAAAAATACAAAAATATCTGGCAAGCTTCATAATTGTGACAATTGTTTTTAATTCATTCGAATCCATACACAAACCACATACTCTTCGTGGTTCGACCCCTTGCTACCACTAGCTATTTGTTAAGGGTAATTAGGGCATATAAATATTATCTTTGACCGGAGCGCGACACTCCGATCAAATTTTGGCGCCGTTGCCGGGGACAGGGTAAGTCAGGTATCGAATCCAGAGGAGCATGTGGTCAGTGTAATACCGTTTAATTAATCTAAACTTACTTTATGAAATTTGCTAGTTTATATATTTTTGTAATTTTTATGAATAAGTATTGTGAAAATGAGAAAACAATGATAGGAACGTGACCACTCCGGGATTCAGATTCTGTAAACACCTAATAATCTAATTATCGTTTATTTGGATGCCACTGATTAAATGGTAAATCTGTCACATAAACCAATTACTTATACAAGATCCTAGCATAATACCAATTGATCAGAGAGATATTAACCGCAAGCATAAATAATTATTCAATCAGCAAAGGCACAATTAGATTCAACATAAATACGTCTCTGGTTATCACCAGGATTTGTCTGTCACACAAATTGTATATATGTAAATGCAATTCGGTTAACACCTAATTACAATCTAATTCTCAAACAAACATAACTAGCCCTTTTCTTAACACCCAAACAACACACCCCTCTCTAAATCTCTCCTCTCGGCTACAAGTAAGCACTAGCATAGATAAGCTAGACACACAAAAGGCAAACGGGCGGCTGCACAACTATAGGCTTGTACCTAAATCGGTCCTCCTCCTACGAGTGTCAAATATGAATGCAAATCAAAGGGGCTTTTAAGGTTGTAACAAGGCTAGGTAAATGGGTAGGACATGGAATATATATGAAGTAGCGAAGGACTTGCCCGGTCTTTTATTACATAATGAAATAAACAAACAAACAAACTTAAACTTATATACAAGACAACTCAACATTACTTTTTTTTTCATTGCTTTTTCCATTTTTTTTTCTTTTCTCCTTTTTTTTTCTTTTTCATCACTTTTTTTTTTCTAAACATTCAACATAACATCGAACGTATTTACACACTACTAAAATAACTACTAGCACTATAAGACCGGGTCAAGTCGGGTAAATTTTTAGGAAACTAGCTAAGGGGTAACAAACGATAGGCTTTTAGGCACAAAATTGGGCAACTAAATGTCCAAACCCCCGCCCTTCTTGCAACCATGCTCATATATATATAATTAATGAGGTCCAACCCCCCAAATCCCACACTCGCACTCACCAAGACGAGGCTACCTAATTGCCCTTATCCTTTTTACATTCACATCAACTAAGGACTCAAACCGTATCAAGGCACAAGTTCTAATGCACCCCCACCCGTCGCCACTCTCATCAAAACAAGTATTATTTATTGACATGTGTGGCTTCAACTCTCACCAAGAACAAAGGGTATTAAGGGTTGCCGGTGCATCATTTGAGGTTAATTCAAAGTGTTCAAATTCTCACATCGTTTTGCTTGATTTAAATTTTTTTTTTTTCAAAACCTCAAAATTTTCCCCTCATCCCCACACTTGGGATACATTGTCCCAATGTATGGTTTTGAGGAAAATATCGCTTTAACCAAGAACATCCCTTGTGCGTTAATACTCTAGTTTTTACACATTGAGGACAATATGTATCTTAAGTGTGGGGATGGGGGAGTAGTAAAAATTTTTAGATTTTCACTCATTCATTTAAATACTACACATTGAGGACAATGTTCACCTCAAGTGTGGGGATGGGGGAAAATTTCAAAAAATTTTCAAAAATATCTTGTTTCAAAAGCGATCTTAAAAGCACAAGTAACTAAGTCAACGAGGGATGTCACAACCCATTTGGTCTATTGTCATGGTCAAGTTCGAATTAATAGCATGACGGGTATTTAGCGGGTGGTTATTTGGGATTCATTTAAATACTACACATTGAGGACAATGTTCACCTCAAGTGTGGGGATGGGGGAAAATTTCAAAATTTTTTCAAAAATATCTTGTTTCAAAAGCGATCTTAAAAGCACAAGTAACTAAGTCAACGAGGGATGTCACAACCCATTTGGTCTATTGTCATGGTCAAGTTCGAATTAATAGCATGACGGGTATTTAGCGGGTGGTTATTTGGGAATAATCCGCCTAAGAAACTAGTCTTTTATGCATGTCACATACCATCCCTTTTATATACGTGAGGTTTTGAGCCACTTTCACATCATGGAATTACATGTTGATGTTTCTTTGTTTGAGTGGACCATTAGTCATGTATTGTAGAACTTGCATCTTTTGATACGTTTGAGACTATAGACCAAATACAAGCACAGGAATGATTAAGGCATTAGGTAAACCTTTTCTCTTAAAACCATTTATCTATCCTTACCCTAACAAATCCCCTAGTCGCCCATTTTGAGCCTAAACCTTTCGTTTGACCACCCTATAGCCCATAACCGTTAAACCTTTTCTTTTAAACCCGTGTGATGGAAATTCGATTATAGGAGTCGTTTTTGTATAGTTGTTCTTGTTTGTTTGCATATATGTTAAAAAAAAAAAATCAGAAAATGTCATGAAAACGAATTGAAATCGTTGAAGAAAAACAAAAAAAGAAGTGTTAGTAGTTGTTGAATAAAAGGCGAATGTTGTTGCCTCGTATTTGATGTTTATAGTTAGTCTTGTTAGAATAGTCATTTGTAATAAAAATCGAATTTTCATCACCTTAGCAACCTTAAAATATCCTAATTCCTACCCTTAGCCTAGCCCCGTTACAACCCTCATAAAGACCTTATGACTTGTGCTTAGTGTTTGTGATCAATGGTGGAAAATGATTGAGTTGCAAGCTTATGCGGGTATGTGTTCTAATCGGTTTTGAGTGAATATTCTTTGTAGTGCTAATACATTATAAATATTAGCCAATTTAGAAGCCGAGTGGAGAGAACATTGTGAGGGATGTGCATGAATTGATGGGTTTCACGGGCGGGTTAATCTTGGGTAACCATTTGTGTATGTAAAATCACATTACCGTTAAATATATTGAAAATTGTAAAGAATTTGAACTTTAGCATGACATTGGACCTTAACCTTAGTCTCGGGAATGGGGAGTGTATTCGTTGTTCGACCCATGTGAAAGTGAAAAACAGATTTGCTTGAGGGCAAGCAAAAGACAAGTGTGGGGATGTGATACGTGGTTGTAAACCGGTGCTCGTTATTGTTTAACTCGATGTTTTTATGTGAGTTTTAGTTTCGAATAGCCTACTTTTAATCAAGAATGTGTTTTGCAGGTTTGATGGAGTTAAGGAGCTTTTCGGGAGCTTTACGGGTCACCGGGTCGAAAACCAGAGCACCAGGACGCGTTACGGATCAACCGGGAGTGCAAGAATCGAAGTTTGAAGAATTGGTATTCTAGAGGCCGTCGGCGACGGGGGCATACCCGTCCCGGACGGGCTCCAGATAGTCCCGTAACCAAGAAACAACCGTAAACAGTCATTTAACCCGTCGGACGAAAGTGAGAAAAGGGCAACCCGTCGGCGACGGGGTCATGCCCGTCGGCGACGGGCATCAGAAAACCAAAACGGGTATTTTTGTTAATTGGGGATTAAGCTCGATTTTCATTGGCTCTTGGGCAATCAATTCGTAAGTTACATAACATTTTGGAGTTTGAATCTTCATCTTAGAGCCTAAACTCATCACCATTGACCTATCATCCATCTACCTTCATCTCTACATCACAACATCATCAAGAATCATCATCAATCCATCTACACAATTCAATTCATACATCCAAACCCTAGTTCTCCATATCATCAATCATCAATCCTACTACCATCATCCTTCACCAATCCATCATCATTCACCATTAATTCATCCATCAAAGCTTCAAGATGTCTTCACTCGCGTTCCAACATCCGGTGATCAAGTTGCGTCAACCATGAGCGGCTAATCATCTCGGTTTCACCCCGGTGTAGGTAGTTGTTACTTTTAGGGTTTCAATTTGTTCTTGTTTCATCTTAGTGACAATTTGTATTTGGTTTTTGAAACTTTTGACAATAGTATTACATTTGTTACGAATTCGTGAATTGTCGAGCGATGTTAAAAGTTATGACTTTGCGAAACGGTGATATGTAATTGTACGTTGTCGTTGTTAGGATTTACTTGTGTTGATTACAAAGTGTCTTTTTGTCCGCTTTTCGGGGCGTTGATAGTTAGTAGCACCTAAGTCACGGTACACTAAATCCGTTAATCAAATGCATTTGAGTTGAAACCAAAACTTGTAGAAATCCTAGGTTAACAATTACCGAAACCGGGAGTGATTCCTTTTTATTATTATTGTTCTAGTATCCAAATTTCTTGCAATCGTTAATCATTAGTTGTTAATCAGTCTAATCAATTCACTTAGTTTAAATTCACATCTTTCTACTAAACAAAAATACAAAAATATCTGGCAAGCTTCATAATTGTGACAATTGTTTTTAATTCATTCGAATCCATACACAAACCACATACTCTTCGTGGTTCGACCCCTTGCTACCACTAGCTATTTGTTAAGGGTAATTAGGGCATATAAATATTATCTTTGACCGGAGCGCGACACTCCGATCAATTAGTAGTATGAGAATTATTAAGAGTGTTACCTCCCATTGGATTCAAGTTAGGAAGAATGGATGTTAATCCATATTGTTGAGGGTCTAGAAGGATCGAGGGACCAGTAGAGGCATTGGTCTGCATTGGAATAAAATCTCCCTGATGGACATCTGAACTTCCTGTTTGCAAACTCCTCAAGGATCCTGGCATCTGGAAGGATCCCTGAAACTGGGATGATCCTGGAACGAAGGAGGATCCTTGAACCTGGGATGATCCTGGAACGAAGGAGGATCCTTGAACCTGGGATGATCCTGGAACGAAGGAGGATCCTTGAACCTGGGATGATCCTGGAACGAAGGAGGATCCTTGAACCTGGGATGATCCTGGAACGAAGGAGGATCCTTGAACCTGGGATGATCCTGGAACGAAGGAAGATCCTTGAAACTGCTGCATTCCTGAATATCCTCCTGAACTCGTGAGGGATCCCATATGCTGAGGATAGGATCCCGCTGGCTGGAAATATGAACCTGATGCCTGGGTCATTGTTGCTGTTCCGTAGTGCACTCCTTTTGGTCCACCCACATATTGGATGTCTGGGACCACTGATGGCTGAGAAGTAATCACCGGAGTATCAAAATTCAAAGATCTGGGCATCAATGGGGAACGATCCTCCGCCGTTTTCTTCTGTTTCTTAATTTCGTCAATCTCCCGGAGGATCCTTTCGTTGGTCTTATCCTGCTCTTGTGCATGATTCCTTATCTGCAAAATCAAGGCATAGAGATCATTAGTAGTAGGATTAGTTGAAACAGAAGTAGGTGGTTTTGAGAAAATGGGGGTTGGTTTCTTCGCGGCATTCTCAGTATTCTTCTGGGATCCAGAAGGTGGTGGAGGCAAAGGAGGGACGCCTTGTGAAGAGGTGAATGAGGGCATCAAGTTTGAAGCACTCTTCGCTGAGGAAGCCATTTGCTTGGTTGCAGTGAACCGGAATGAGCACAGAAATGCGTATTCTTTCAAGGATAAAGCACCAATTGCCCCACGGTGGGCGCCAAACTGTTTTGGTCAAAAAATATGTTGAGGATAGTGCAACCAAACTCTTTGTTACGGGGAATGATGCTCAAATTGTATAACAGCGATGAAGATCACTTCAATGTAAATTGCACAAACAACACAAGGATTTATACGGGGAAAAAGCCCTTGATCAAGAGTTGATCTCCGGCACAAAAAACCCCGGGTGATGGAAACTACCGATCACCAAGCTTAAATAAATGAATTAATGTTTACAACTTCGGATAGTAACGAGCTAGGTACAAGGATCACTATGGTGGAATGTGTAAAAAGTGTATGTAATTGCTTGGTGTTTGAACGAGAGCTTGTATGAGAGCTTGTATGAGTGTTTGTACGAGTATGTGTAACTGCAAAAAATGACTAAGTGTTTTCTACTAGCTCGTTACTCCCTTTTAAAATAGAAATAACCACCTAAACTAACTATCCGACTTTCGTGCCAAGCCTCCACGTTCTCCACAACGTCTATTTTTGGTCAAGCACGTGCAGAATAGCTTAGGAATATTCTCCAGGAATGTCGCCAAGACCTGGTCAAGCTCGTCATACCTGCGAGATAATATAATACACAAGTAAACAATCGTTAGTACGAGGATCCTTAAAGTGATCCATGATCCTGATCCTGAAGCTCTTCTGAGGATCACCACCTGTCACAGATGTAAGGATCACTAGTTAGGATAACGAATAAGGATCACTAATTGTTAGAAAATCCTCCCCTAACACTTAGTATGGATGAAGCCGTTCAGAGGGATATTCTGACCCTTGGGATTCCAAGGGCCGACGATCGTGAAAGGACTCAAAAGGTAATAAGAAGATTGAAGAGAAAATTTCTAGCAGACGGTAATGATGATGTTGACGATACTGGTCTACCAACAGTTAGCAGTTGAGGGTTGGATGAACAAGCAAGAACGGTTAAAGTGACTTATCAATACGGGGTGGAATATTCATTACCGATGGACGAAATGCTGAAGACAGAGAGACTACATCTTCTTGAACAACTCTGTGATTTAGCACATTCGAACGATGCAAGATCCAGGGTTGTCATGATATTTAAGTATAGGCTGCAGCAAAAAAGAGACGAGAGGATGGCGTTATACGCCAA
Source organism: Helianthus tuberosus (assembly GCA_030545235.1). Classification (NCBI taxonomy): domain Eukaryota; kingdom Viridiplantae; phylum Streptophyta; class Magnoliopsida; order Asterales; family Asteraceae; genus Helianthus; species Helianthus tuberosus. The sequence continues at coordinate 56,998,244 of CM060405.1, forward strand.
TGCAAAATATGATGATGATGATGAATCTGAAGAAAGTGATGAATAAAGCGATGGGTACATCTCTGATGTAATCCCTTACACAGAAGACTGTTAGTTTGTTTTGTTTTCGTCTTATTGTAATCTTATGAAATATTAATGAATTATAATGAATTATTAAGAACGCCAAAAAATTTACCTTTATAACATATATGAGATTAATTCACCCGGGAACGCCATAAACGCCAAAAAAATTATCTGTGTGACACAAAAACGATTAATTCAACGAGACAGATCTAAAAAGACTAGTAAAACGGCAAGTAGTTATTGATCTAACTAAACGCCAAAAAAATCTTAGACCCAAAAAATGAAGCAGTATTGTGACACACACATTGGGGAAAAGAAGATTTAAAAAGACAAAAAAGCCCCTCCGACGCTCATTGTATCTCGCGCCACGTGTTCCATCAGGATGCGTTCTCTCCTGATCTAGTTTATATATATATATATATATATATATATATATATATATATATATAGGGAAATGATAAATCAAAAACCCACATTAGTTATAGAAACCCATAAATCTTCATCTCCACCATTCATCTCATAACATCAATGATAAATATTAAAAAGATACAAAAAATTACTTTTCAGACTCTTTCAGACAAATGTTATAGTCTGACAAAAAATGTAAAATGTTACACTTTTCTGTCTCCTCTCACATCTGATATAAAAAAATGTGACAGATGCGTTGTTACATAAAAATCTCGCTGTAAAAATATGTAACATGTTTTTTTACGCACATTACAAAATAAAAACTTCGTAAATTATAAGTTCTAAAATCCATACACTTTACATAATCTAAAAAGATGTTGTCAAAACACAATAAAAATGTGTTAACTGAAAAAATTCAACATATTGTCGCTTCTTTCTCCACGAAAAGTGTGTTAGTGTCAGAAAATGTTGCAGGTGTTAGTAAAATGTTGCAGCGAAAAAGTGTAACACGTGGCAACATTATGTCAATCCATTAGGTTTTCAGAGTTTTTTCAACTCACATGGAATTTCTCCCAATAATTCACCCCTCTCTCTATATATATACAGAGACAGTTTAAATTCATTGTGTCGTTATCTACTACAACCTTTTTATTATTACTCGTTTTCTTATTTTGATTGTATAATATCACATAAAGGCTTTCAAAGCACAAATTTATTCAAACATCACCTCATACACTTACAACCTGATAAACTATTTTACAAAAATTAACACATAAAAAAATCACTCAACCCATTTTGATTTATTAAAATGAATGAGATATACCAATTTCCCTTTGAAAAAGATTGTCTTGGGACCGAGCTCTATATATGATTACCAAGCCCAGGGATCCTCTAGTGTTTCATTACTATATATAGAAACAATGTCGACTATGCCCACAGTCCACCATATTAAAGTTAGTAAAATGATGTTATAAACCGCATCATGACAACATCTACAAATTCCCATGAAATTAGTACATTTTTTATTTAGAAACTCTATATATGTAACACATAAGGATTAATAAGACGTCAAGTTTGTTGGTGACTAATGAACATCAGACGTATGATTTTTTTCCAATAGCTGAATAATACAAGAAAAAAAAAATTGTTTCAAAGTTTATATACACGTAACTTGTGTTAGATGTTTTTGAAACAAGTTACCTATGATCCGCAACAATGTAATACTAAGTTATTCATGGACTTATTGTTGAACAACTTCATCAAAGATGGTATGAGTTCTGTAAATGTTGCTTTTAAGAGTACATATTCAAGGGTAAAACTTGATGCCTTCATCGTTTGTTTTTAAATTGATCCCCAAATAAATCATTAAAGTTAATATTTGTTGTCACTTTAGAATTTAAATGCATGAAATGTGATGAAATCTAATGGTTATGAGATAAATTCAAATATGATTAATGAGTTTTAGAGATTAACTATTCGCTTCAATTTAAGGCTAGTAAATTCTTTTTGCATGAATCTCATTTATGTTGTCAAAAATGTGTTAATCATGTGACTTTAATACCAAAACTAGGTTGATGTTTTAGATAAGCATTGCAATTATCATTCTAGAAAAAAACTTGTGAAGTTTCTAAAAAATAACATTTCAGATCTATTAGAGGAAGTTGTATGATAACTTAATATTTATTTGAGTAAACTGCAATTTTACACCCTGTGGTTAGGGGTGATTGACACCCTTACCCCCCTTAAGAAAATAATTGCAATTTTACCCCTCATTGTTTGCTGTTATGTTGCAACCTTACCCCCCGGCCTCAAATTTGTTGACTATAACTTGAAATGATTATAATGCCCTTTCATATTACCCCCTGTGTTTTGTGCACTCTGTGATATTACCCCTGCCACCATTGCCACCGCCATTCACCACCACAACCACCACTGCCACCTCCAGCCACCACCACAACTTAATATCCCTTTCATATATAACACCACCACTACTTCCGTCACCGGAAACCTGCAACTCCGGTCATCTTCTCCAACGACTGCCACCACTGCCACCTCCAGCCACCACCACAACTACCACTGCCACCTCCAGCCACCACCACAACCACCACTGCCACCGCCATTCACCACCACAACCACAGTTCCGAGTCCGCGGGAACCACAGAGTGCAAACCGTCACCGGAAACCTGCAACTCCGGGGACCGCAAACGATACCGGCAGTATATGAATAGGACAGAGTTCCATCAATATCACTCGAATAAAATAAATGTATGCTTTCTTTTATATTTGATATAGGAAACCATAAAAAAAAAACCTTACCCAAGCTTCGTATAACATATTCTGATTCAAAAACTTATCAATAAATATGATACTGGTGATGTTCAGTCATTTAACATTTATGCCTACATATGCTTACATATGTAACAATCATAATTACATACATAATAAAGTATGTAACAAGCAATGTTACGCATATAACTAGGAACATTACAATCCTTGTTTCTAATAAATTTATAAGAACAGAACTTCTAAGTTCATATTTATAATAAATTTCCTTCTCATTAACAACAAACTCAAATGTGTAAATTTTGCATTGGATTGAGAGAACTCAAGAGTGGATTGTGTATGCAGACATTGAAGGAGATAGTTGTAGTCGGTTTGCACTATGTGGTTCTCTTGGAGAAGATGACCGGAGTTGCAGGTTTCCGGCGACGGTTTGCACTCTGTGGTTCCCTCGGACTCGGAACTGTGGTTGTTGTGGTGAATGACGGTGGCAGTGGCAGTGGTGGTTGTGGTGGTGGCTGGAGGTGGCAGTGGTGGCAGTCGTTGGAGAAGATGACCTGAGTTGCAGGTTTCTGGTGACAGAAGTAGTGGTGGTGTTATATATGAAAGGGATATTAAGTTGTGGTGGTGGCTGGAGGCGGCAGTGGTGGTTGTGGTGGTGAATGGCGGTGGCAATGGTGGCAGGGGGTAATATCACAGAGTGCACAAAACACAGGAGGTAATATGAAAGGGCATTATAGTCATTTCAAGTTATAGTCAACAGATTAGTCAACAAATTTGAGGCCGGGGGTAAGGTTGCAACATAACAACAAACAGTGGGGGTAAAATTATAATTATTTCCTTAGGGGGGGAGGGAGAGGGGGGTAAGGATGCCAATCATCCCTAATCACATGATGTAAAATTGCAGTTTACTCTATTTATTTATATAAAATTAAGGACAAGGTTATATGGGTATATAATAATGAGGATAGTGTAACGCGAATTAAATGATATTATTATCTTTGTGACGAAATTTAACTAATTTCACATTATTCATAAACAAGCCATTAAAAAAACATATACTTTTTCCACAACGTAATTAGTTAAACTGTTCATAAATCAGACACACAACGTATTATTAGATTTTTTTTATTAATTTCTAATAAGACATCAATATGAGTGATCAAGACGATCGGCTTCCTTAAAATCTCATAAAATAGGGGTCATGTATCACTAGGTTGATGATCGTTCATTCGTTTGTTTTTCTTTTAAATAAATGTTAGTTATGTGATATGATAGTTGTTTTCAACTTTTAAATAACGAGGTTGTTAGGTGATTGTCTTTGTTTTTTAAAACCAATTATTTGATTATTAAGATGTGAAGTCTGGTTTTGACGTTTAACAAATCATTTTGTTTATGATTATTTGGTTACTAGAAATTGTATACTTAGTTGTTAAACAAAAACAAGTTGCTAATTAAATCATATGCTTAGTTGTTAAACAAAAACAAGTTGCTAATTAGTAGCCTGATTTAACAACTTCTTATTAAACTTTTCTCATTGTTAATAATACTAATAAGAAAAAAAGATAGAATATTATGACCTAAATAATCCATATAAGATTGTTAGACATGATAGAAAATAAAATTATTATTTGGCACGTACACAGTTTTAACCGAGCCAAAGAATTATAAACTCAAACCGATACAAGCCTGAAACAAGCAAAAAAAAGTCCGGCAAGAATTCCAATTTCTTGATAATCATAATGAGGTTGAGACGATGGATCATTTATTCGGTGATTGTGTTATCGGTGCAAGGACTTGCGATTATTCGATCCATAGGTGGGTGGATTTGGTTTTGTCGACTTCAAAAAACTCGATTGATTTGATCTCATGGATTGATATTTAATTCATGTTTGTTGATTAAGGAGGCATCAGATGCTACTTTTATGACAACTTGGTCGGTGGTTTAGTGTTTTCGAAATGATATTGTGTCTGACAGTAATAAGCAGACGTGGTAAACTATTTTAGATGCTATTGTTAATTATTCGTATATGTGGTTTGTTAACCGGAATTGTAAGATTTAGACTAGTTGGGTGGGTTGACTTCAAAACCCGTTATTGATATTGTAATTGTTCTGTTCTTTCCCATCTATTTGCTTACTAGTAGGTTTATAAATTTTGAGCTGTTCGAAAAAATCTTATTATTATTATTAAGTTTGATACTCCAAAAGTTATAAAAAACCACTTTTTAATCAATTCATTTGGGGATAATTTAGGTAAAAGAAACAACAAAAGTATTCGATGTTTGCTTTGTTAAACTCACTAATGGTATTATACGTATGAATTTAAACTTCTGATTAGAATATTTAAGTAGTTATTTTAATTTTTGATCTAAAAATTTCGTGTGGTATAATTTCATTTAAAAGTTATGATCTATTAGACTAAAAAGTTGATGAAAGACAAATTAATACATATGAATTTAAACTAGCGATGAATACATATTTACGTATTTATTTTAATTTTTTATCTGAGCATTTTATTTAGTATAATCTCATTTAAAAGTAATGGTTTATTAGACTAAAAAGTTAATGAAAGACAAATTAATCTATTATATATAATAAATGAAAGTTATTTGGGCCACGTGTCAACACCAGAGAGCCCCTAAATGCCCTTTTTCCCGCCCAACAGTGTCACTGCCCTCTTCTATTTATATCATCCTTCATTTACTCATTTAGGGTTTCTTGCTTTCTTTCTCTCTCTGCTCTGCTCTGCTCTATTTCCGATCGATGTTTATCATCTCTCATGTTTATCCTTCTTCTTCTTCTTCTTCTTCTTCTCATATTCATCTCCTCAACAACGTACGGCAGAGGTTACTTCTATTGGATACATCTTCGTTTGAAACCCTAAATCATGTACCGTCCAGTGGTTGAAGAAGAGAATAATCATGTAAGATCTACTTTTTTATCTAGAAATTTTATTTCGTTTTATCTATTTTGTCATACTGAACATGATGAACCCTTTTCTACCCTCAGAAGAAGAAACAGATCTCCTTATCGTACTCGATGAACGCTTTTGTACAACCTCCTCTTAATCGGTGACTCTGGTATGTTTGGTTTGTTGTATCATGTGATTACGAGCAGATTTATTTTGATATGTTTTGTACTTTGTCTTTCCAAACCTTTTTTTTGTTGGATTATAGAGTTTGTTGATTAGAAGCAACCTCTGCCGGACGGTTGTTGAGGAGATGGAAACGGGAAAGGTTATACCAGGTGAGTTGATAGGTGATACCAGTGCAAAAGTTTAGGACATCACCAAGGTAACTTAAATTGGTGTGATTTATTTTTTTTTGTATTTCTAACGTTTTGATTTACTGTTTATTGGTGCATTGATTCATTTGTAATCCTTTGCAGATCTCCCGTCATCTCAATTTGAGCAATTAAACGTAGTTTTGTTAATCACTATCGGTGTTTTAATTACTAGCAGTGGTTAAAAAGTTTTCCATCAGCTATTTGACTTAACAATAGTTTGCGTTATTTATTCTAAATTCATCAGTTTTTGTAGGTAAACTGAAGTTTCCACCAATAGGCACTGCCCAGCTAAGTTTCCTACAATGACAGTGGTTATAACAAGTTAATATGGCACATCACTGATCTGCCTAACAAGTGTTGGATATAAGGATGGTTGTACATAAAGTTTGATGAACTTCATCCACTGTTCAATTATGAAGAACCACTGATCAAGACCAAAGTCCAGACAAGCACCGATCAACTAAATGTGAAACACTCTCCAACAACAGTGGTTCCTCATCAACAAAACATCTTCTATGTTTGTTTATGTTAACAGTGTTTATTCTATCTTTGTTTATGTTAATAGTGTTTATATGTAACAGAATTTATACTATCACTTCAATGTTTTGATCTCTACTATTAATTGAACAGTTGTTTCATCTTTGTACTAATAAAATTCCTATACACTTGGATGAATATTAAGCACCTCATCTTGATTGTTTGAGTATAGTATTCTTGAAATTGGTTCAAACATTTGATTGTTCAAAATATTCCACTGCTGAAATACAACCACTGTTTCTTCAATCTCCATGTTGACCACTGATTTGACCAAACATCAGTGTTTTGAAAACTGGTTGGTATCCACTGATCGGAAAAAATCCACCAACTTTATTCTCATCAAAAAATTTAAAGTTAGATTAAAAAAAATTCTTGATGACAATTTGTTTCAAACAAATCACCATTTTAATGCTGATTTCTTGATCTTTTGACATTTGATTAAGCAAATTTTGTATTTCAAATTGACGGTTATTATATGTTGATTAAAGTTAAAATAAAATATAAAAAAGTCATTATGGCATTTGCTATCAAATCAAGTCAGTAGTTACTGACAATATCAGTAATTTTGAAATTGGTTCAAACATTTGATTGTTCAAAATATTCCACTGCTGAAATACAACCACTGTTTCTTCAATCTCCATGTTGACCACTGATTGACCAAACATCAGTGTTTTGAAAACTGGTTGGTATCCACTGATCGGAAAAAATCCACCAACTTTATTCTCATCAAAAAATTTAAAGTTAGATTAAAAAAAATTCTTGATGACAATTTGTTTCAAACAAATCACTATTTTAATGCTGATTTCTTGATCTTTTGACATTTGATTAAGCAAATTTTGTATTTCAAATTGACGTTTATTATATGTTGATTAAAGTTAAAATAAAATTTAAAAAAGTCATTATGGCATTTGCTATCAAATCAAGTCAATAGTTACTGACAATATCAGTAATTTTGAAATTCAAAATATGTAAAATGGTAATTTAAAAGACTTTGTTTAAATATAACAGTGTTTTCCGCATCAATGTTTTAAAGACTGTTAGGTTGTTAGATGTCATCACCTCAGTGTTTTATATGAAACCATTTTTATGGCATCAGTGTTTATATGTAACAGGGTTTAGTACTTTTGTTTATATGTAACACTATTTATCACATCAGTTCAGTGGTTTGATCTGTATTATTAATTGAACAGTTGTTTCATCTTTATACTAATAAAATTCATATACACTTTGATGAATATTAAGCTTCTCATCTTGATTGTTTGGGTATAGTATTCTTGAAATTGGTTCAAACATTTGATTGTTCAAAATATTCCACTGTTGAAATTCAACCTCTGTTTCTTCAATCTCCATGTTGACCACTGATTGACCGAACATCAGTGTTTCGAAAACTGGTTGGTATCCACTGATCGGAAAAAATAGCCACTGCTCACTTTTACATTGTTGACAACCAATTACATAAGAGTTCCACCAACATTATTTTCATCATAAAATTTAAAGTTAAATTAAAAAATAAAAATAAATTCTTGATGACTATTTGTTTCAAATCAAATCAGTAATTAATGCTGATTTCTTGAGCTTTGGACATTTGATTAAGCAAATTTTGAATTACAAATTGACGGTTATTATATGTTGATTAAAGTTAAAATAAAATTTAAAAAAGTCATTATGGCATTTGCTTTCAAATCAAGTCAGTAGTTACTGACAATATCAGTAATTTTGAAATTCAAAATATGCAAAATGGTAATTTAAAAGACTGTGTTTATATGTAACACTATTTATCACTTCAATTTAGTGGTTTGATCTGTATTATTAATTGAACAGTTGTTTCATCTTTATACTAATAAAATTCATATAAACTTTGATGAATATTAAGCTTCTCATCTTGATTGTTTGGGTATAGTATTCTTGAAATTGGTTCAAACATTTGATTGTTCAAGTATTTCACTGCGGATACACAACCTGTGTTTCTTCAATCTCCATGTTGACCACTGATTGACCGAACATCAGTGTTTCAAAAACTGGTTGGTATCCACTGATCGGAAAAAATAGCCACTAGTCACTTTTACATTGTTGACATTCACTGAAATTGACCATCAGCGGTTTCCCTAAAAAATAGTCAGTGCTCACGTTTTTATTTTTGATGTTGTTAATTAGTGATACATTGAAATTATCAAATGAAAACTAGAATTACAATCAAATTACCATTTTACCTAATCTTTACATTCCAATTACATAAGAGTTCCACCAACATTATTTTCATGATAAAATTTAAAGTTAAATTAAAAAATAAAAAAAAATTCTTGATGACTATTTGTTTCAAATCAAATCAGTAATTAATGCTGATTTCTTGAGCTTTGGACATTTGATTAACCAAATTTTGAATTTCAAATTGACGGTTATTATATGTTGATTAAAGTTAAAATAAAATTTAAAAAAGTCATTATGGCATTTGCTTTCATATCAAGTCAGTAGTTACTGACAATATCAGTAATTTTGAAACTCAAAATATGCAAAATGGTAAGTTAAATTTTTCGTTCTCTTTTTTTTTTCTTCCTACAGTGCATATCAGTTCTAATATTTAATTATTTTATTAAAGCAGCATATAAGAATATACACTACTTTTACCTTTGAAATTAAATCTGAAATTTAGGACGTCCAATAACAGTGTCAAACCATAACAGTGGTTCAGCATCAACTTTAGTTATTCTATGTTTCTTTTTATTTGTTTATGTTAACAGTGTTTATATGTAACAGTGTTTTCCGCATCAGTGTTTTATAGACTGTTAGGTTGTTAGATGTCATCACCTCAGTGTTTTATATGTAACCATTTTTATGGCATCAATGTTTATATGTAACTGTGTTTAGGAACAGTTTTGTATTTCACATCACTTCAGTGGTTTGATCTCTACTATTAATTGAACAGTTGTTTCATCTTTATTTTAATAAAATAAAATTCCTATACACTTGGATGTTAAGAGTGTTTAAGTGTTTATATTTAATAGTGTTTTTCGCATCAGTGTTTATAGTCTGTTAGGTTGTTAGATGTCATCACCTCAGTGTTTTATATGTAACCGGTTTTATGGCATCATTGTTTATATGTAACAGTGTTTATCACCACAGTGGTTTATATGTAAGAGTATTTATCACATCACTTCAGTGGTTTGATCTGTACTATTAATTGAACAGTTTCATCTTTATACTAATAAATAAGGTAACACAAAATACACTTGGATGATTATTAAGTTCCTCATCTTGATTGTTTGGGTATTGTATCATTGAAAGTGGTTCAAACATTTGATTGTTAATGACTATTTGTTGCAAATCAAATTAGTAATTAATGCTAATTTCTTTTTCTTTGGACATTTGAGTTAAGCAAAATGTGAATTTCAAATTGACGGTTATTGTTTCTTAATTAAATTTAAAATAAAATATAGAAAAGTCATTATGAAAATTGCTTTGAAATCAAGTCAGTAATTTTGAAATATTGAAATTCTTAATATACAAAATGGTAATTTAAAATTGACGTTCTTTCTCTTTTTTTGCCTACTTTGCATATCATTTCTAATATTTTATTACTTTAAAAAAACAGCATATAAGGATATACACTCCCTACATTTGAAATTACATTTGCCACTGCATTCAGTTAAAATTTTTATTGGATAATCGGTAAGCTTGAATTTCAACCTTGATATTTTTTTTAAGAACATCCATGCTTATTGTATTATCATATTACGTTTAGCAATACTTATATTTTGCTTATTCTTTTTTTTTTATGTACAGTCTTCAAATGGAGGTTGCAAAGGTTAGCATGCTTAACGATCTTAATACATTCTCAAACAACTATTCGATTAGAGTGAAGATTGTTAGCATTTCGAAGAAGATGATGAATGATAACAAAAATGAAATATATCGTCTTGATATGATCTTCATGGATGAGATGGTACCGTATATAGTTGTGTTATAATTTTTTTGGACATATGAATATCCAAATGAATATAACACCTTTTTTATTTAATCGGATGTTTCATATTCTTAGGGAACTATGATACAAGCCAGCTGTTTGCATAAGATGCTAGGAAAATTCAAACACTTTCTTCAGTTGGATGAATGTCTTCTTATCACAAAACCTTCTCTTGCTACTAATAAGTCCTCTGCTAAGTATACCAAGAGAAATGACAAAATATCACTTTATTTCTATACTTCTGTTGAGAAATGCTTTGACTGGTCTGGACCGAAATACCGTTTTAATTTCGTTAACCTCAAGGATGTTGTTAAAAATAAATTTGAAGTTAATACAGTTATTGGTATGTAAATCACTACATGATATATATCTATTGTTTTGTCTTATTGTTTTTTTTTATTCTTATCACTTCTTAATGCTGTTTTCTTTTCACAATATATTTTTGTTTATAGATTGGATTGGTTATGTGGATGTATGTTTCAATCTAGAGGATACGTCAAAGAAGGATGGGAGCAAGGGCAAGAGACTTAATCTTAGACTTGAAGACTTTGAGTGCGTTCTTTTTATTAAGTTGTTGCATTTTGACGTTTAAACCATTATAAGGTTGCTTGATGTTATTATGTTTTATGTTAATATTTTAGAGGCCAAAAGTGTCCGGTTACTTTGTGGGATGGTTTTGCTATTGACATGTTTGCTTACATGAATGATAAGAAACGAGAGAAATATGTTGTTATCCTTTGTCATTTTGGTATGGTCAACCTTTACAAAGGTACAATTTTAACTTAATTAGTTTAATTTTTTTTATTGTTATAGATTTATCTTTAGATTTACTTATATGTTTTAAATTTGACACTATTTATATTGATCTACATTTGGTTTTAATTTTAAATTCAGGCAAGCGTGGCATTGCAAACGGCTTTGAGCTAAGCAGACTTTTTATTGACACTGACATTGAAGAGATATCCTCTTTTAGGAAGAGGTATAGTTAGTATGCATATAAACATTGAACAATATTATTTTGTACCTACATTTATTTTTTACGTTTTAATTTGATCACATGAATCTGTTTAGATATGTAGAGAAAATTTCTGCTTCATCTTCATCAAATGATCATGTTGGTTCAAACGTCATCTCAAGTGTTGAAGATGAGTTTCTTAATAACCCTGATTTCATGCTTATTGGTTTCCTGGGAACCATATCAACGGTGTGTATTTTCTTATAAGTACTCTACATGCTGAGTTTTTTAAAAGTCTTTTCTAAGTGTTATTATTTTTGTTTGATGTTGATAGACAAAGAAGGTTTTGGTTGTTGGCACATTCACAGCTATATGCACTGATAAACTTTGGTATTACAATGGTTGTAACCACTGTAAGTCAGGTGTGGAGGAAAGATTTGTAACGAAAGAAAATCCGGATGGTTTATCTGGTGTTGATCATGAAAAATCGTTGGTGTGTACAAATGATAAATGTGAAGGAGTCGACATCTATTCTATTCCGCGGTTTGAGATTACAGTTTTATTTCCTTATACTAAATACTAATATGAACGACACTTTTGTTTTTAGTAATACTAATGTTTTCATTTGTTTTTAACTTTGATAGGTTCAAGATACCTAATAGGGTGCAAGACTCTTCCGGTACTGTGTCTTTGACACTGTTTGATTTTGAAGCTTACAAGATTCTTAAGAAAGCTGCCAAAGACTTAGTTTCAATTCAAGCTCAGGTAACAAATACATGCATTCAGTTATTTGGCCATGTACTATATATAATTTAAAATTAATTTTTATAAAATTGTATGTTGAAATTATGGAATCATTCTGCTCATTGTAATTTATATTAATTTTTATAAAATTATAGGTTGTTAATTCTGGAGAGATACCGAACCCATATCCTGAGATCTTTGACACATTGATTGGAAAGAGGTATGCTTTCATCATAAGTGTTAAAGACTATAAAATTGAGCATCAGGTTGAAAACTATGGTATTTCAATGGCCACTAACGATGATGAGATCCTTGCCGCGCTCTGCGCCAAATTCAATCTTAACCAGGTCTAAATCTTCATTATGTCATTCTTTTAATTTGATATACATATCCTTTTAAAATATATTTATACCATTGTGTGTATTTTATGTTATTATGTACTTAAAGCATGAGCAGTCCGAATCGTTGGATGTTCCAGAATCCTGCAGTTTGTCTACTCCTGTTGACCTTATGAAGGTAATATGAGAATTTCCTTATTTGTAGTAAATTTTTTTAAACGTTAGTACTTATTGTCTTTTAATATCAGGATGAGTTGTCATACTGCGGTGAGAATGTTACACCTACATCCCAAGCACTTGTAGGCACTAAGAATCCGTCTTCTGATGAAACAAAACGTAATATTCGTGAAGTGTTCGATGTGGATGATGCATTAGGTTGCTCCTCGACAAAGCGCCGCATCAGTGATGAACTCTCTCAGGATGAAGATGCTGATGTTTCGACGCTTTTGATTCCAAAGATTGAGAAATAGTGTCTTCTGTATTTTCAAATACATTTATGTGTTGATTTCATATGCTGTTGCCATGTTGAACTTATGGTTTTCGTTTTGTTGCTTTTGGGTGTTTGATGGGTTATGTTTTGGACTGATTATGTGGTTTTGAATTCCTAAAAACTTATCTGCTTATTATAATGTATATTGTTAAATAAATATTGAGATGTTCAATAGTCAATATTTATGTTTAAAACTTATGTGTATGAATAGTAGCAACAATTTATAATATATATTGTATATACCCAATTAACAACTTTTTTATCTACAAACATTTCTAATCTTTAAGCAATTTTAATGTTATTATTTTATCTCATAATTTATATAGGATTATCCGTGGATGTGGTTGTTCTTTATTGGTTTTTACCGTTATCCCTGCCCACTAAGATTTAGTAAGTATCCGTCATATGTTACAGTTTAAAAAAATATTTAATTTGTGCCTGTTTCTCCCATTACTTATTTAAGTAATCTCATTCAATAGGTTTTTTATATACTTCAAATTTTCTCTAAGTCATTCAAAGAATGTTGTTCAGAAAAATCGTAACCAAGTATGAAGCGTAAATTCAAACCCATTTTATTTGGTTTTTTGTTTGCTTTATTGATCCATGTTTTATTTTATTTTTTTCTTTGGTTTATTTGGATAACTGAAGAAAATACCGTTTAACTTAAATAGTTATTAAATAAAGACAGTAATATTTTATTTTAAAAATCATATACAAATAAACCATAAACCTAACCGATGAACATCCGATTTACATTCCACAAAGATTACAAAATTTGTTGTTAAGTTTTTTATCAATGTAATACATTATTTGGAATAATTAATTCAATAATATGAAACAATTTTATTTTACTTTTCATGAAATGATTTTTAATTACAAAATGATAAAATGCAATATTATAATTTATTGAGGTTATGTTTAATCCTTAGGTATTATATATTGTAATTCAAAATTTAAAAACCACTGTTTTCTTCTATTGTTTTAATGTTCCTGATCTTAATACTCTTTCTTCTTTTGAAAGCTTCTCCTTCTTTCAGAATTAACAATGTCAAAGAATTCACGTTCATTTTCTACAACAGCTAATTCATCTCAACGAAATTTACATAGTAAGTGAAATTATAACTTCTTAACTCATCATTTCCGAAATCAAAATCAGCTTTTAGATTCAAATCATAATTCTACTTGGTTTTTTTGTAGGTCCTCTTATGAGAACTCTTGTTTCAGATATCTCTAACAGATCTCCTCTTTCAGATATCACAAATGGTAATAGCTCTTGAATTTGATTATAAGTATTCTTTTTTCCGTTTTATGTTTCTAAGTGGACTGATTCTTGTGTTTTGAACATATTATACTTTCTATGTTTTTTAGTTATTTCACCGAATGAAAGGCGTAAGCTTCGAAAATTAATACTTAATAATAAGAAATTAAAGAATGCGTGGTCATCATCAGCTGCTAATTCATCTCAACGAAATTTACGTAGTAAGTGTAATTATAACTTCTTAACTCATCATTTCCCAAATCAAAATCAGGTTTTAGATTGAAATCATAATTCTACTTGCTTTTTTTGTAGGTCCTCTTACGAGAACTCCTGTTTCAGATATCTCTAACAAATCTCCACTTTCAGATATCACAAATTGTAATACCTCTTGCATTTGATTATAAGTATACTTTTTTCCGTTTTATGTTTCTAAGGGGACTGATTGTTGTGTTTCGTACATATTATACTTTCTCTGTTATTTAGTTACTCCACCTAATGAAAGGCGTAAGCTTCGAAAATTAATACTTGATAATAAGAAATTGTTAAATGCATCGTCATCATCAACGAATGTTTGTAGCATCTTTTCTGAGAATGCAAATATGGTTGAATGTTCTGATTCTACGGATCAACATATGTACTCCATTGCGTGTCGAGCAGTTAGAAATGCTACTGGTTCTTTAATTTCAACTACACCAGGTTTGTATTTTGTTTCTTTATTATTTGTTTTGATAAACACATTACTAAACCACATACCGGTCTTAACATCAATGTTTTAATATTGGATGTTCATATAATGGCATTAACATAGGTACACCAGCAGATAGCAACCGTCGATATTCCATTACTTCTAGCATTATTAGCAGCAACAATCAGCCGATATTGGGTAGTAACTCTACGCTTACACGGTTGTCTTCTGGTAAACGTAACCTTGAGCGCAAGAAGCGTGATAATACTCCTGTACGTATGCTCTCTTTGGATTCCGATCAAGAAAATGTGTTCTTGTGCACTGATGAAGATCCTTATAAAGGGATATCTAAAGGTTTTAATCTATTTTATTCTTTTAGGACATTTGTTGTGTTCTACCTGTAATATAACTCTCAATCATTTGTTAACAGATTATTTGGACCATGGTGACCAAGTGCTTACATGTCAGCTTTGTAGTGCAAAGTTATGGGCATCGGAAGGTGGAAAAGGTCGTTTAACTGTAAATAAGCTATGTTATGGTATGTGTTGTGGGTATGGTAAAGTTCAGCTACCGCCTTTAAAGGATGCACATCCGTCTTATCAAAATTTGTTTTCTTCCTCAAATCCAAAAAGCAACTTCTTCCTAAAGAACATAAGGCGATACAACTCTATGTTCTCTTTTACATCTATGGGTGGAAAGCTTGATTCTAATATCAACAAGGGCAATGCTCCATTTATATATCGTATCAGTGGCCAAAACTATCATTGCATGGGGAGTCTCAAACCTCCAGCTGGAAATGAAGCTAAGTTTTGTTAGCTATACATACATGATACTGAAAATGAAATAACAAACAGACAGGCATTATTCAGGTACAAGTGATTTCTAAGTTCCATTTTTATTCTATTAAAGAACATCTAGAAATTTAACTATTTGTAGTTCAATATTAGTTGTTAAGTACCATCACTTAATCCTTAATCACTGATTCTCTATCCAGAGATTGCTACAACAGCAGTTGTTAACCATCAGTGTTTTAATCACCAGCAGTGCTTAAAAGTTTTTTTCATCAGCTGTTTGACTTAACAGTAGTTTGCGTTATTAATTCTAAATTCATCAGCTGTTGTAGGTAAACTGAAGTTTCCTACAATAAGCTCTGCCCAGTTAAGTTTCCTACAATGACATTGATTATAACAATTTAATAAGGCAAAACACTGTTGGATATAATTACATTTGTACACAAAGTCTAACTAACCCCATCCAATGTTCAAGACCAAACCACTCATGCCTACCAAACCACTGTTTAAGACCAAACCACTGAAATGTTACTTTTCTCAACATATTCTAAAAGTTTTGAGCTGTATCAACAGTTGTTTACAACTGTTCTTCCTTAAAACTTAATTATTAATCACTGATTCTCTATCCACTGCTTATTACAATACCAGTTGTTAATCTTATGTAGTTCACTATCAGTTATTAAGTATCATCAGTGTTTTAATTACTATCAGTGCTTACAAGTTTTACATCAGCTGTTTGACTTAGTACTAATCTGTTTTCCCTTAACACTTAATTACTAATAACTGATTCTCTATCCACTGCTTATTAAAATAGTTATGACATGTTAACATTTTGTTGTTTTTTTTTCTTTTAACAGCAAAAGAACCAAACCTTCATCGCCTGCTGATAAAGAACTTGATGTTGAAATGATAAAGTATTTGAGGGCTTTATTAGATTCGCAAAATATGTTGGTTAAGACATATAGGATGGTCAGAAACCATTTTCACCAATCTCCAGATGCCAACCTTAGTCTGCGACTAATTTATAGAAGAGAAAAAGACGGCAGGACATATAACTTACCCACCACATCTGAAGTTGCTGCTTTGGTTGTCGGAGACATAGATAAAGCTATAGACCATCGTGATATTGTTGTCCAGACGCAGTCGGGAATGCTGCAGCGTATTAGCGAATTACACCCATCGTATCTTGCTCTGCAATATCCGTTACTTTTTCCATATGGTGATGATGGTTATAGAGTTGATATTCCTCATAGAGATTTTATGTCCACACAAAAGAAAATAAAACCAAAGTGCACAATGAGAGATTTTTTTTTTTTCATAAAGGATCCAAGATAGAACTTATGGCTTTTCCTTAATTTTAAATGGGCGAAGGTTGTTACAACAGTTTTTGGTTTATGCGTACACAATGATTGAGAGCGAAAGATTAAAGTACATTCGTAGGCAACAAGCGAACCTTCGCTCTGAAACATTTGAGAATCTTCAAAAGTATAAATCGAAAGGTAAGGAAGTTTTAACAGATACTGGAAAGCCTGTTATACTTCCTTCTTCATTTACTGGTGGTGCAAGATTCATGCAACAAAATTACCTCGATGCAATGGCCTTATGTAAGTGGTATGGGTACCCTGATTTCTTCATAACTATAACATGTAATCCTAAGTGGCCTGAAGTAAAAAGATTTCTAAAAGATTCAACCATCAAAGCCGAAGACAGTCCTGACATATTGTGTCGATTGTTTAAAAGGAAGCTTGATTCGTTAATCAAAGATTTTAAGGATTCCAAGTATTTTGGTGAGATTAACGCTGGTGTGTTATTTTTTTTTTCACATCTTATCCTCTGATGTATATTTTTTAATCAAGGTTATTAACTAATAAATTTTGTTTATTTTTCCTTTTTATTTAGTTGTTTATACAGTAGAATTTCAAAAGCGTGGTCTTCCTCATGCACATATATGCTTATTCATGAAGGTCGATCACAAACTTCCAACCATAGATCACATAGATCCATTTATTTCTGCTGAGATTCCCGATAAAAAAGAAGATCCTTAACTTTATTCTCTTGTGACTGATTATATGATTCATGGTCCGTGTGGGAATGCTAATTTGAATTGTCCTTGCATGGTTGATAAAAGATGTTCAAAAAACTTTCCGAAGAAATTCACACCACATACAAGTATTGATTCAAATGGTTTTCCTATATACAGAAGAAGAGATTCAGGTCATACAGTTATAAAATCTGGTGTTAGATTAGACAACAGAAATGTTGTTCCTTATAACAAAAGGCTTTTGAAAAGATATCAAGCACACATTAATGTTGAATGGTGTAATCAAGCCGGTTCAGTGAAATATTTGTTCAAGTACATCAACAAAGGTCCTGATATGGCTACTGCGGTAGTTTCTGGTGATACAAGTTCAACCATCAAAGAAAAGCCAAAAGATGAGATCAAGGAGTATTATGATTGTAGATATATTTCAGCTTGTGAGGCATCCTGGAGAATATTCTCTAATGAGGTTCATTATAGGTATCCTGCTGTTATGAGGCTTCCCTTTCATTTGCCTGGCCAACAGAATGTTGTGTATGGTGCTGATGATGATATTGATAATGTTTTAAGTAAGCCTTATGTTGCTTCTTCAATATTTATGCAATGGATGAAGTTGAACGAGTCAAATAAAGATGCTAGAAAGCTGACTTATGTTGAGTTTCCTTCCAAATTTGTTTGGATGCTTAAAGATAGATGTTGGCAGGTACGTAAGTCGTACCAGTGTGTTGGCCGGATTCATTCTGTATCTCCTGCTTTGGGCGAACCTTATTTTTTGAGGATACTACTGAATAAAGTTAAAGGACCTAGATCATTTGAGGAGATACGTACAGTTAACGGTCAATTATTCCCGACTTTTAGAGATGCTTGCTATGCGATGGGACTTTTAGATGATGACAATGAATACGTTGAGGCCATTAAAGAAGCAAGTTTTGAAGGACATGCTGGGTATCTTCGAGCGTTATTTGCTACCCTGCTTTTGTCAAATACTCTATCTCGGCCAGAATTTGTTTGGGAGAATACGTGGAAATACTTAGCTGATGATATTGTTTATAGACGTCAAAAAGAAACAAATATTTCTGGTTCTGATCTATTTTCTTTTATTTTACATACTACATTTTGATTTTTTATTTAATAATGTTAATTTTTTTATTTGCTAGGTTTAGTGCTTCCTGAACATCAGATTAAGAACCTTACTTTGTTGAAAATTGAAAACTATTTAATTTCCAATGGTTCATCATTACGAAGGTTTGCCACTATGCCGTACCCTGATGACGATTCCTTACGTGATGCTTCTAATCGTCTGATCAATGAAGAGCTGTCACATGACCTAGATGAAGAACAAGCTGAGTTTAACAGGTTGCATCAATCTCTTACAGATGAACAACGAGCGGTTTTTGACGAAATAATGGAAGCAATTGTAGGGCGTAAAGGAGGCCTTTTTTTGTCTATGGTTATGGTGGAACTGGAAAAACCTTTTTATGGAAGACTTTGGCTTCAGCTGTTCGATGCAGAAATGGAATAGTTTTAAATGTGGCTTCAAGTGGTATTGCTTCGTTATTACTTTCCCGTGGAAGGACAGCTCATTCTCGGTTCCATATTCCCATTAATCTAACAGAAGATTCAATGTGCAATATTAAGCCAAATAGTGATATTGCGAGATTATTAAAGGAAACCCAATTAATCATATGGGACGAAGCACCGATGGTACACAAACATGCCTTTGAAGCTTTAGATAGGACCATGACCGACGTATTTTCGGAAGGTAGGAGTATTCGTTTGGATATTCCTTTTGGTGGTAAAGTTATTGTATTTGGTGGTGACTTTAGACAAATACTACCTGTTATTCCTAATGGTACTAGACAAGAAATTGTTAGTGCGTCTTTAAGCTCTTCATACATATGGGCAAAATGCAGACTCTTACGGCTGACTAAAAACATGCGTCTAACTATTGGAGCTGAAAGTTCGAATACGAAGTCTATCAGAGAATTTGCAAAATGGCTTATTGATATTGGTGAAGGAAACATTGGAGATGATAATGATGGTGACGCCATTATAGAGATACCAGATGATTTACTGATCGTTATCAAAGGTTGGTCTTTATTTGAAAGATCCTGTCTTCACTCATGGTCAGTTGTATGTTGCATTATCAAGGGTCAAGACCAGAGAAGGCGTTAAAATACTAATATTCGATGCTGATGGAAAACCAACAAATAAGACTTCTAATGTTGTTTACAAAGAAGTTTTTACTAGCTTGTAATCATTGTGAGGAATGTTAAAACGCTGTTTGATCAAAGTCAAACTACTTATGTTAAAAGCTAATTATAATAGATAAAACACTATTTGAGCAATGTTAAAACGTTGTTTGACTAAAGTCTGTTTGACCAAAGTCAAACTACTTTTGTTAAAAGCTACTTGATAAAACACTGTTTGACCAAAGCCTGTTTGACCAAAGTCAAACTACTTATGTTAAAAGGTACATATAATAGATAAAAGGTACATATAATAGATAAAACTAAATTTTCCCTCGGCATTGCTTCTTGAGGTCATGAAACTTACTTATGTTAAAACCTAATTACTATTAATACATGATTCAAAGCATTCAAATTTTATGTTATGTTAATGGTTTTGCTATATGAAAAATTATTTTTCTTTGTTAATTTGAATACCAAATCAATTCAACTAATCATGTACTTTACTCTTGTATGTCAATGTAAATGTAAATAACAAATTTAAAAAGGGGTGTATGTGTAAATATTTTTCATCAGTTGAAAATATGGGAAGAGAAAAACACAACCGTCACTATTTCTTCATCATCATTACACTTCAAACATCTATCATCTCTTCTTTCAAAAATCTCTTCTCCCCAGTCATTTTCTAGGGTTTCAATTTTCTTTTCCTCCGTCTAATACACTTCAATCACCCGAGGTTTGATTATTTTTTCTTCAGCAACTGGTATGTACATTCCTATTGTAATGAACTTTATATTGTTTAATCTATGTTAATTTAAATCCTATCTTGCTACTAATACGATTTTAAATGTTTATTGCTATACATTCAAGATTCAAGAAGGGTTTACTTATGTGTTTGAATCATTTGTTGAGAACATGTTAAAATAATTATTATTTGCAGAATAATGTTAACTCATACTCTGTTTCTATGATTAATTTCACTATATACTATGTTAATACAAAAAGTTAATGTTCATTTTCGAAGCCAGCTTTTTAATTACAGTCTTTTAACATCTTTACTGATTCAGGTTTTATGATGTATACTACATTTGTTAAGTTTCTTCGTAACCCAGAATCTTTGAAACTGGTATGACATGTTTTTACATACATAATTTATTTGTATTGAGATATATTTTTAACAGTTCTTTTATGGTTTATATTTTCTTACACTATTTAAAAATTATATACAGGATGTACCTATATTCTTTGCTAATCAAAAGTGGGGAGATTGTTGGCAAAAAAGTAGGTTGCAAGTATATCATGAGTCTGGTAAAAAATGGGTTGTTAGGGGCAGAACAGAAAATTCAACGCCGATAATAACTGACGGTTGGGACATTGTTGTTAAAGATCTCAATTTGCCGAGGGATACTTTGTTGGTTTTCAAACCGTTAGGTGATTTTGGACTTGAACTTTCATGTTATGTTAATGGCATGTGTGGGGAATCTTATTTCACCTTTAATCGTTATGCAAGATTTGGTTTTACGGTATGAGTATTGATCTTAACTTCAATTCTTTTGCATCTTTAACGTGTTAACACTTATTCTCATAAGATACATACTTCACGTTTAGTATTCATTATTTTTAATTTTATGCAGGTAATTGAAGACTGCTTCATTGAACAATTTTACGTAAACAGTCCACCAAGTGGGAAATTTCAAATCTGTTACAAAGGTTCCTACTGGAATGTTGAGGTGTCTAAAGTTGATACCCACTTTGTATTTTCTAGAGGATGGCCGGAAATGTGCAACGATGTTGGGATACTTGAGGATGATCTGCTTGTGTTTAGCAGGATTGATGATTTTGTTTTTGAAGTAGTAGTTTATAGAGATGAGATTGAGATTTGCTTTTTGAAGAAACCTGAATCTGATGATGATAGTGTAGTTGAGATATTGAAGGCTGATTATGTTAAAAATGCATTCAAGGTACGTAAGTATTTAGCATTAGCAATAAAAGTTTTAATTTTTTAGCTTTATATTAATTATTTTATTAATGTTGACCAGGACATCTATGAGGATGAAGAAGTTGTTTCTGTAGGTGAAGGTACAACCGTTACTCAGGTACTTGCTAAATTATTAAAATTATTTATTTTTAATTTAACACATATAGGAATTTAATGTTTTTACAACTATTAGTAATGTTGTTTACTGATGTTATATTTATTCAATAATGTATTATTTACAAGAACTTACCAACCAATGCCGAATGCACGTCCAAGAGACGCATGTCTTCACGATTGAACCAAACCCAAGATGTAAGTTTACCATCTTAAAGATTGTTATATTACTATTGTTATTAAATTTACTCTATGACAACAGGTTAAGAAGAAAGCTAAAGTTACTTCTGAGAGAAAGGAGGTCGTCAAGAATAGGACTAAGGGAAATGCTGCCTTACCTGTCGACACAAGTGATCATACTGGATGTTCTTCGTCTGTTCATAAAGTTAAGGTATCTATACTTGCCAGTTAATTAGTATATGTTATATAAACTGTTTTTTTTTTGTGCATATATTGATCATTCCTTTAATTCACATGTATATGTTTACTTTTTCATCAAGGGGAAGAGAGCTGCCAACGTTCAAAAAAAGCTTAACCGTAGAAATAAGATTGCAAAGACTGCAAAAAAACATTCTGGACATCCTCTTGACCCTGAGTTCTTTCATTTTGATCGCAAAGGAGACTATAGGCTGGTATACCATTTTTTATAATAAACTAATGATTTACGTTTATTTGTCTGACTATTATTTTTTTCCACACAATACATGTAGCGTCTTCCTGCTGAAGTAGCGAGACGAGCAGGTCTTTTTCTTGATCTTCATCCTTTGAAAGTTCAAAACATGGTTGGAGTTGTGCAGGTTTATGATGTTAAGTTGGAGTTAAATGAATTGAAGCCACATTATGCGTTGGAAGGTTGGCGAAAGTTTATGACTGACAATAACTTGAGGTTTGGTGATATGTTGCATTTCACATACGTGTCTTCGCAACAGAAGATAGTATTAAATCAAGTTACATCAGTTTAACAAACACATTTTAAGTCTGTTCTGATATCAGATACTAATTATGAATTTTTTGATGGTGATGTTGTAGGTTTTTTTCTTAAATTATTAACTTGATGTTTTTGTTGCTATGTATGGCTAAGATGATAAAACACTGTTATTAGCACTTTATGTTTTATATTTGGCCAATTAGATTATGTGTTAAATTATAGTTCTTTAAGTCATTGTTCCATTTTCTTGAATTCTATCTAATTTTTTAAAGAACTTCAATAACAAATAGTGGTTTGAACATCTGTTTGCCTTTTGGTCAATAGTTAATGGAAACCTATGTTAGGTTCAACAATGTTTTGAAGAGGAAAACTGTGTTAGAAGACAGTAGATCTTAACAAGTTAAACATCTGTTAAGGCTTAAACAGATGTTTGCCCTTTAACAGATGTTTGGCCTTTTATATCAAATGTCTGGACTTAAACAGTTGTTTGACCTTAAACACATGTTTGAACCTTAAACAGATGTTTTGCCTTAAACAGATGTTCTTCTTCTATATCAGATATTTGGACTTAAACAGATGTTTGACCTTAAACAGATGTTTGGTCTTAAACCAAACATTTGTTTAAGCTCAACATCTGTTTGACTATTTGTCAATATCTTATTGACTTTTGGTTAACATCTGTTTCAAATTTGGTCAACATCTTATTTTGTAAAAGAGGTACAAAAACAAAGATTTTTCAAAATCTCAAATCACCCTATCATTTAAGTGCATTGATGTAAAAGTGGAAATGATGTTATTCATATGGTCCTGTTGTGCTTTTGTTTGTCCTCTAATATGAGTTCATGATATAATGCGGTGATTTCAAGACATTTTTGTTGAATCGAATGAGATGGTTGATGTAATGCGGTCGTATTAATAACAAATAGTAATTAATTAATCTAAATAACTTTCCCGAGCCCGGGAAGCAATCCCGGGTAAAAACCTAGTATTATATATATATATACATAGGGAATGGGTAAAAGGAGAACCACCTTGAGTTGTGAGAACAATGAGAACTAGGTCTTCCAAAAGATTTTTCCAAAAAACATTTTCTCAAAAATCTTTAAAAAAATCACTTGTTTCAGCAAAAAAAATAAAAAATAAAAAAATGCCGCATGCAAAAATTTACATCAGGTGTAAAAAAAAATTCATTCTCGTAACAAAACTTACATCAGGCGTAACTACCGACTCGACAAATTTTTTTGTTTCTTTTACGGATGTGTTTATAATATTCCCATCTACTTTTGTGCAAAAATATGTGGCCCAACTCGCGCGGAAAATAGGAGTTCTCATGGTTCTCACAACTCGTGGTGGTTCTTAATTGAACTGAAGCCTATATATATATATATATACATATAGATTAAGGATCTTGTAAAAAGTGACAAGTGTGTGAGAAGTGTAAGAAATATTTTAGTGATGACACGTGTCCAACAATTATATTAATGAATAAGGGTAATAATGTAATTTACTCCCAAAATCAATTAAAGAATGAGATCATGTGTTAACTGTTTTAGGAGAGACTTTGGAAAACAAATTTGTTGTCAATAACTAAGTTTCTTGTTTGCAAACAAATATTGATTATCACAATAAAATTCACAAACTGGAAGTCATCATCAACGATTGTTTTTCATTAATCATCAAGGATTCAATTTTTTACAACTCGATTCCCCCTCAGCTGATCACATAAACAAAACAGTTCGTACAAGAGAAAATGCGATATGTGTGATGAATAGATCTATAACAGGTGTGATCTATTTATACTAAGTAAGGAAGCTCTGTCTAGTGATTGGTTGACGTCACCCTGATAATGACATCAAACATTTCTAACAGAAAAAATTACACAGATGTTTGCAAACATCTTTGTAAATCCTAACATCTGATCTAGGCTAATCTAAACACTGATAAGATAAATATTGTTACATTGAGAAAACACTGTCTAAGCTATCCTCTGTTGCAGTTGTCCAAACATCTGTTTGGCCATACAAATGTTTGGTCTTCTTCATCAGACATTTGGCTTCATTAGTGCTTTGGTCTTCAACATATGTTAGCTTTCAACAGATGTTGATTCTCTTGAGCAGTGGTTTCCAAGTCTTGATCAGATGTTTGGCATTCTCTTGAACATGTGTTCTAAGTAGGTGTTCAAGATTCACTATCTTTGGGGAGAGACTGGTTCAATCTTCTGCTTATTTCTTGATCAGTGGATCATGCTTTAGCTTTTGGATATCATCTGTTATTTTGTAGGTCCAACAATCTCCCCTAGAACAAATGATGGCAAAACTGATGTTTATTAGATCAACTTTTATTTCTCTTCAACTTACTCTTGATTTGTGCTTTAAATTGTTTTTCAAATATTTCAGAGAGTGAGTCATCAGCATCCCTTTCGAGTGGAAGATTTAGTAAATCTTGCAGATCTTCAATTTTTAAGCTCATTATACTGTTTATTGAAGTCTTTTGCACTTCTCCATTTGCCTTGACAAGTGTCTATTCGTGGTTGGCTTTGTCTGAGGACCACTTTTGAATTTTAGAGGCAACATGGTTTACTGGGAGTGATGTTATTGGAAGAGGTGAGGGAATTTGCATTCCCATTACTTGCCCTAAAAGATCTGCCGAATTGGTATCAGGATGCTCATACATGATCATGTTTTTTATACCTTCTTTCATAATATCATCTTTAAATCTTTTCACATCTTCTACAGGCATATCCTTCTGTCTTTTGAGATGGCTTCTCACCATTGTAGAGGCTTGTCTTGCAGAAGGAAATTCAAATATGATGGCCTTGGAATTGATAGGCAAGTCTGCATAGTTAGGCTTTTTGGGGACTGATAGATCTTTGGCTCTTAAAGCTTCTAGTTTCTTGTAAGTAGCCCTGATTGTTGGCACATCTCACTTAGCCATTGATTGTATAGAGCCATACTTGGCAGCCACCATCTCTTCCTTCGTTCTTGTGAGTCCAACTGCTTTTAAGCCAATAGGTTTTCTACCTACAACCCAGTTGGGAAGAGTGGGCTTGATAGCTGGATTGAGCTTTAGCATCTCAATTCTGGCTATTTCTTCCCGAAGGGCCTCTACAGACCATCCAGTGAATTGAGCTCTTGAAGCTCTGTAGGGTTTGTTTTTCATGATAAAATCCAGATAATCTTCGCTTAAATCCTTTTTCAGGTTTGGGTTGCTAACTGGTCCTTGAGAAGCCTTTTGACTGATATTTTTAGCAAAATCTTCAAGTTTATTCACTTTGGTGAATTCTACAGACAAGATTTGTTGTGCCTTCTTATCACTCTTTCCTTTGCTTTTGTAAGCAACAACACTTTCAGCCTGTTTGAGCTTTAAATCTAGGTACTCTTGTACATTCTTAGGCTTTTTATATCTTTTGAGGGAATGAAAGGTCACTTTGCTTATGTCAGTTGTGGAGTAGAAGGACTCTATCTCTTTTGAGATATGTTCTAACTCCAGTAGGTCAAGTAGATTAGGTGGAGGTGTGGTATGTGAATGGATGGGGGTGAGTGCAGCAGCTGTAGTGGTGGATAAATGAGATGTAGTAGTGGTGGTAGTTTTTGTTTGGATGGGAGATGCATCAGGAGTTTCTTCATCATCATCTTGGACAATGAATTTGGTTCTCCTGGTTTTGGTTTGTGATTTTTGTGTTTTTGGTGGTGGTTGTGGGGGTAGTTATGTAGGTTTTTTTAAGAAGTCCTTTAGGGGACTTAGATATTGGTGGTGAAGGTGGTGTTGGAGTGGTTGTAGCCTCTGTTGTCACTTTTGTAGTGGCAACATATGCTTTGTCAGTGTAAGTAGTGGTTTGAGTAGTGGAAGGGGAAACAGTGGTTAGAGTGGTGATTGGTGTGGCAGTGGTTTGGATAGGTGCAACAGTACTTTGACTAACCTCTGTTGAAGAACCTTGATTGTCTTGGATTTCTTTTCTTTTGATGATTTCTTGCACTGTTATCTGCATGTTTGCTTCCTTTGTATCCATTTTCTTTTGCTTCTCAATTTCTTTATCAATTTCTTCTTTTCTAGCCTATTTGAGTGCAACAATGTCAGGCTTTTTGCTAGCCTTTTTGACTAAGGGTGGGAACTTCCTTATGCAGTCTTCTTCCTCCCCCGTTTTGACATCATCATACTTAGCGAGAGTGAGAGCTTGACAAGTTTTTTCAAAGATAAAGTCTTTAAGGGCTTTAACTTTGCCCGAATAACTTGGTACCTGGTATCTGCTGTTTGCCTTACAAGCTCTACCTGCATGCTATATCTTTCTTCTGCAGCTTGCTTTTGAATATGTAGGTATGGTTGAACGTGGGCCCATATTTCTTTTGCAATGTCTGCATTTGATGGTCGAGTTTTGGAGTTTTGGATCAGGATTTTCATCATATCTTTGATCTCTCCAACAAATGTTTCCAATATGTGAGCCTCTCCATCAATTCTTGGTTTAATCCATCACCTGAGTTAATAAGATCATCTGAATTCCCACCAAAGGTGGTTAAACTTGGTTTTATACTAAAAGTGCCCCATGTTCTTGGTACTAGGGACTTCCAACCTGTGTAGCGACTATTGTCTCAACAGTTGTTGCCTTCAAGGGGGTCTCAGAGATGTAACCACTGTCTAACTATAAGATTGTTGTCTCTACAGTTGTAGTAGCTGCCCCACTTGTAATACCAACTTGTATCTCTTTGGATACAAGAGGTGTTGCCTGTTACACCCTAATTCGTAAATGACTAAAGTCGCAGCGGAAATTCATACCATAAAAATTTCTTTCGTTACTAACACCTTGACGCACTTAAATTCATTTTTAAGGTTAATTCTTTTTCAATAAATACCTTTATTATACTCACTTACAATAAGAAAACATAACATGGGTTTTCTTAATTTCAAACACCAACGTTCCCGTACAATCTGTCTTGTGACTCGATCCTCGATCTCTATTCCTTGAAGATCCTCAAGACTCGTACTACCTGCGCTCACCACATTAAAATTTATAACATTAGTACGCATTATAACATACAAGATCTATCCACGTTCACTTTTCATTCCGTTAACTCTTTACATCCCGGCTTTCCATCTAATCATAAAATCCGTGGTGAGACTTCCTTGCTATTCCTGCGTTACACCTCGTTCACCAGACACGCTATTAATATCATTAGTACTCAATTTCATTGGACACATGTGTACCGGCCTTCATACATACTTATACATTTTCATATGTTCACACATAATCAATTATGTACATACATACATACCCACATATAAACACATCTACGTTAATACATGCATATCTACATACACCCATACCTACATCATCACGCACACTCGTGACATTATACTTATATACATACATACATCCCTACTTGCATACCTTTCAAACTCATACATGTCTACTCTCATACATACCGTCATATATCCACGTACTTGCTCACATACTTATAAACATACATACCTATCTACACATATTCATACACTTAAGCTTATAAAAACGTAAGTTAAATTAGTCCTACGCAGCTTAAAACGCATTTAAACAAGTTCCCGATATCAAACAAGACAAAACACAATTTTTGCCAGATCATGCACCCGTCGCGTCGCGCGACGCCCCCTTTTTCACAGAACTTTTGCAGCTGTTTGCTGCATATTCCAAGCACGACCCGATTTTACGGAAACGGGCATAACTCTCTCGTTTTTGATCCGTTTTACCCGATTCTTTTTCCTATACGACCGTAATTTAATCCTCCATCTAATGGAGTAAAAATTCAACATCCGACATAATAAAATTTCAGACTTTTAACTCTTCGGCTTATTACCCTCTTACCAAATTTCGACCTGTTCATGCATTTATCAACATAACTTGTTTGTTTGACCATAACTTCTTATGAACCTAATAATAGCAGTGACGTCTATCATGAAAGACTAAATTCTTGGATGTCTTGCATCCTCTTAACCCATTATCGTTCATATGCTTATTTTGACCCGTTAAGGGTATTTGCGCATTAATTGGTCTATGACTAACAAAACCATACTCCCCACTTCCATACTTGTCCAAAACATTACACTAATCGAATAACTTGTTTCTAAACTACTTTTAAGATCGTTTGCCCAAAATACCCATCAAGGGCATTTTGGTCAACTTTAATCTCATCATTTACGACGAAAGACTTCAACACATATTTGACCTCAAACATCATGTTTAATTAATTAAAACACTTTATTACTTAATCGAACTAAGAAGTGATTACGGAAATCACTTACCTTATGCGTCCGTGCTCGTATCCGCTTCCTTGCCTCTTCATGGCCCGTTAGCCTCCCGTGGTCGAATCTGTCTCGACATGGTCCCTACACTTCCATGTCGTCGAAACCACATTCTTGTCAGCATACTCATTTGTGCGTGTTAATAATCATATCAATCGCATATTTAACATTTAACTTTCATTAGTCCTTTCTAACAAACATAACTCATATAATCATATCCATATCCGTTTACACTCATGTAATTCCTCATGTCATTACATTTAACACGTATTGCTATAACCTGTACCAAACGCCTTCCTATAATCCTACCTTTACGACAACGAGTTAAATCATGTTTCTTATACTTAGTTGACTTTCAAGAGTCAACTATCAACCATATTCAACTATCGACTTATCATCATATACTCGTAACATCATAATCGACTATACGGTCGACACTATATACATTTTATCATACGCTTGATATGCGTAGCACCTTTTAAGCATAACGTACAACTACTTCATACATAAATCTTCTAAACTCATACATAACCCATCAAAACCTACTACTAATCATCATGTATCATTCCAAATGAACATCAAACATATCATCATCATATTTCTCCTAATTTATCTAACAAGAATTTGTCATACCCACATAATACATCAATCTTTCAACAAGACTTTGACATAGGTGGTGATTCTAGTCATCATCTTCACCCTAACTAACGGGTTTCACATCTAATCATCAAATTAACACAAACCATACGTAACCCATGTCCTATACGATGATTCTAACCCTTGTACATGATTAATTTCATATTAACTCACGGATTTGAACATAACCCACTTCACACATGATCACCAATCTTAGATTTAAGACATACCTTATGATCCCCTCGTGAAGGTGATCATTAATCCATGTTCCTTCTTGAATTTAGGCTTCGATTCACCCTTCAATTTGGTGATTTATTTGAATTAGGGTTTGGAGCTCTTGAGAGCTCCTGAAGCTTCAAGAACACGCACGTATGTGTGTTTGTGTGTGTGTGTAGATCTTTTAATTAGTTAACAACTTTCATCTGTTTCACTTTAGCCCCTCGGGTTTGCCTTTAAAACATAACTGACACTACCTTCCTCTTTTAATAGTTTTTACCATGCACTTAACTAGGTTAAATAGCCCAGTTATTTATTTCATAATATAACACATAAGGACATATTTCGAATATATAACATTTGGATTTTGGGGCGTTACAAGTCTACCCACCTTAAATGAGGTTTCGTCCCCGAAACCTTTCTTACCTTTATTTAACACTAATTATTCCTTCTCTACGTCCGCTCGACACGACCACGAGCCCATCACAATGACTATCCTCCAATTTCAAGAACCCATCCCAGAATTCTTATTAATGTTTCTTTCACTAAATAATGCTTGCTGGTACACACTTCGTAGCTAGCGGTTCATTCATCATTTTGTTTGCTTGAAACAATTGCAACTTTCCATTACTAACATTCCTTTATGTTTATTTCATTATTCATATCATTTTCGTCGACTATACGATCTTATTTTGTAATTTGTACATACTCATCTATAGCTAACTTCGATAGATCCATCATGATAATAGGTAACTATCAATTGTCGATTCATAAATTATTCATATAATTGACTTCTTACTAACAATTCCATACCTTCCTTATCATACTTTCACATATCATTTTCATTTCCTTGACCTGTCAATAACGGGTCAATACACATACTCCTTCAACCTTTAATATGACCTGCTCTCAACGGATCTAATATCTCCATCTCATCTATACAAAAAATTACATACTCTACATGCTTTGTATAACATTTAACTTTTGTTTTGTTACCATAACAAAAATACTATTTCATAGTCACACCTACGTGCTTAACTCTAACGTTAACCTTATTCTACGTTTTCTACAGTTACTTGTACCTTGCATACCTTAACGTTACCTTTAAATCATTTCGTTCATTTCACATTACTATTGCTTTCACTTCATGCATTACTTAATTTACATATATAAATGTGTCATACTAGTTCATATCTCTCCAACATGAGTTAAACATTTTACTAACCTCTTTTTCATTTCCCAAACCAACGACCCGCAACTCAGATCGACCGTCTTCTCCTCGAGTTCTAGCCGTACTGGCCAGGTTTCATACATCCGTGTAATGAGCTTCCGCTCATGCACATCTTTTCACCAATACGATTGGTTTCATCACATCAATAGTTCTAACATTATCATCAACAACATCGGCGGTTAGCATACGTCATTCAAACATTCATTACAATAGGTGATTATCCACCTATGACTCTTTTACAATTTCCTACGTACCTGCTATAACGTACCACACATTCTATTTCTTACATGCAATCCTTTCATTCTATTAATCATTTCGCCAACTGAAGTACACGCTTGCACTTCCTTCTATTCATGCTTACTTGCAAAGACCTTATTACATTGTTTCACTATTTCTTACCAAACTTACCATTCCCGCCCATACTCAAGTTATTGTCCGGGTCAGAGCCCGTCATCATTCTGACTTCTAAGAGTCGATTACTAACACA
Organism: Helianthus tuberosus; assembly: GCA_030545235.1. Taxonomy (NCBI): domain Eukaryota; kingdom Viridiplantae; phylum Streptophyta; class Magnoliopsida; order Asterales; family Asteraceae; genus Helianthus; species Helianthus tuberosus. The sequence goes on from CM060405.1 coordinate 57,030,124, forward strand.
TCTAACACGTAACTTATACAAAACTTCATCTATTATACTATCACCTTTTACTTTATACTTATTTCTATGACCCGTTCGACTCAATCATGGTCAAACTGTCGACATCTTCTTATGCGGCTTAATTTCATCTTTTTATATTTTTAAATCCGTCTTACGGATTCAGACGCATCATTCATGCTTTTTCATTCATTGAATCCGCCTTACGGATTCAAACATTACATTCATGCCTTTCATTACTTCTGTGTTTTGAATCCTTCTCGTGGATTCAAACATATTATCCATGCCTCTCATCCTTGAATCCGTCTTACGGATTCAAACATATCATCCATGCTTTTCATCCTTGAATCCGCCTCACGGATTCAAACATTGCATTCATGCCTTTCATACTTGAATCCGTCTCACGGATTCAAACATTGCATTCATACCTTTCATTTCCTGAATCCGTCTCCCGGATTCAAACATATTATTCATATCTTGTTGATCCGTACTTAATTACGGATTCAACATTCTTCATTCTTATCAGGCATGTTTTTCATTCTTACATAGTACTCTCAATTTCCCGAGAGTCTTACTTCCCATTTCACCCACACGCCCGCCTGCTACCCAACTCTACCGGACATACCTGTAACAATTATCATGATCTCACGAACGTCATACGTTTCTCGTGTACTGGCCAGGTACACAATCCACATAGGAGTTTCGTGCCTTCATGTAATTGTCACCTTATGTCCGTAGACTTAGGTTTCGTCGCGTGTATCACTTTCAGTACTTCATTACATACAATCCTTGTCTTTCATTTAAAATTTTCCTTCCCTTAATGAGTTTTACCATTACTTACACCCACATATTAAATTTACGTACGTGGGGCTCATTTGCCTATTTGCCTCTTGATGGTTCTGGTTATTCATCCTAAACTGCATTCGCGGATCATCCTATTGAAACACTTATGCTTACCTTGCACATACAAAACCGTCAGTTTCTATATACGTATACATAAGTACATACTTACATTAGCTTCTATCTTTGGATCTTGATCGAGTCTTAGATTGTACGGGTTTCTTATCTCAAGAGCACACAAGTTTGAGTTCAAGTACTTACCTTCTCGCACTTGATTCCCTCAAACCAGGGCTCTGATACCAACTTGTTACACCCTAATTCGTAAATGACTAAAGTCGCAGCGGAAATTCATACCATAAAAATTTCTTTCGTTACTAACACCTTGACGCACTTAAATTCATTTTTAAGGTTAATTCTTTTTCAATAAATACCTTTATTATACTCACTTACAATAAGAAAACATAACATGGGTTTTCTTAATTTCAAACACCAACGTTCCCGTACAATCTGTCTTGTGACTCGATCCTCGATCTTTATTCCTTGAAGATCCTCAAGACTCGTACTACCTGCGCTCACCACATTAAAATTTATAACATTAGTACGCATTATAACATACAAGATCTATCCACGTTCACTTTTCATTCCGTTAACTCTTTACATCCCAGCTTTCCATCTAATCATAAAATCCATGGTGAGACTTCCTTGCTATTCCTGCGTTACACCTCGTTCACCAGACACGCTATTAATATCATTAGTACTCAATTTCATTGGACACATGTGTATCGGCCTTCATACATACTTATACATTTTCATATGTTCACACATAATCAATTACGTACATACATACATACCCACATATAAACACATCTACGTTAATACATGCATATCTACATACACCCATACCTACATCATCACGCACACTCGTGACATTATACTTATATACATACATACATCCCTACTTGCATACCTTTCAAACTCATACATGTCTACTCTCATACATACCGTCATTGTTGGATCTGAGTTTGAATCTGATTGTATTTTGTGTTTGCATTTAAAATGAAGATGGATGAGTGTGCAGCGGAATTATGATGAAAACAAACTTTGCATACAATCAAACGAGAGTAATCCTTTAATCAAACATCTTTTCTCAATGAATCGGAAGATTGAATTTATTTCAATAACGATTACAATGATTGATGAATGAATGCAAACTCCCCCTCAGCCAGAGCTCAGTGTTTGTTCGTGTAAAGAAGACGATGATGCAAAGAGCTAATAGAACAGTACCAAGTACTGAGCTATTTATAGGCACTTGTAAACCACTGAGCATCTTAGCTGACGTCACCATGAAAGTGACATCTAACCTCCTAACAAACTCTAACCTCTGATCTATACAAAAACTGCTATATTAACTACTGCTATTACATTACATTACAAAACAGACTATAGATCAGCTGCTGCAACCTTCCACTGCTGTGAACCCAACAGTACTTGTCCGGATCATCAGTGCTTGACTCAAGGCAGTAGATTGAATCAGCAGGGCTTTAGTCTTTCATCAGGTCTTTACTTGATCAGCAGTTTGCAAGATCAGCAGATAGGAGGTTAGCAGATGTTGAAATCACTTTCAAGGGGAGAGACTTGTATGTAAACATCTGCTTATTCTGGATCCACTGCTCTGATCCAGTTTTGGCTTTAATTATCTGTTCCTCTGATAGGGTTTGATCCCAACAATCTCCCCCTGGAACAGATAATGCCAAAACTCTTCATTATTGTGGAAATCTTTATTGCCTCAACAACAGTTCCCTTATCTGACCTTTAAATTGTAGTTCAAAGTCTAGGGCATCTGTGTCTTCATCATCCCTGCTAATTGGAAGATCAAGGAGATCCTGCAAATCTTCAAGACTCAGGCCAAGAGCTTGTTCCCTTGATATTTTCTCCACTTCTCCACCAGACCTGAGCAAAGTCAATACACAGGTCTGTTTGTCAGTTTCCCACTTTTGTATTTTTGAGCCTGGTGGGTTTCTTAGGAGATGTTTATTTGCAGAGGTATTTGGTGAGGCTGGCCTATTCATAACTGGCTGAGCAGTACTTGCAGTTTGATCCAAACCAAGAGTTTCTATGATCATTTTCTTTATGCCTTCTTTTACAAGCTCATCTCCTTTTATCATCTCTTGGATGGTTTCACCTCCCAACTGTTTGTGTGTCCTTCTTTTATAGATGGCAGCACCAGTTAGAGCAGTGGCTCTCCTGATTTGCAGCTTTGTTGGTCTTTTTGAAACCTCTGCTTCAGGATAGTCAGGCTTTTGAGGAACATTTGGATCTTTCTTTCTTAGTTCCTCCAACCTTTTGTAGGTAGCCCTGACCACATCTTCTTTCCATCTAGCAATTTGTCTTTTGTTTCCATATTCAGCAGCAACCAGTTCTTCTTTCATTCTTTTCAGTTCTACCTGTTTGTCAGGTACATTCTTTCTAAACTTTGCCCAGTCAGGAGGAGTGTGAGTGACTTTCCTTTTTAGCATGTCTTGAATTCTTGCTGCTTCATTTTCAAGCTCAGGAACAGTCCACTCTTTGTACATGTATCTCTCTCCTTTGTACTTCTTGTGAGCCATGATGCTTTCAATGTAGTCTTTCTTCAAAGTTTCAGCTGCTCTTTCTGAAATTTGTTGACTGACATTTTTTGCAAATTGTTCTAGGGATCTGACTTGTGTGAGCAGATATTGATAGTTTCTTGAAATTTCTTTGTCAGATTTCCCTTGTGTGTTTCTTTTTGAGATATCCTCAGCTTGCTTGACCTTGATTTTCAAATATTCATCAACATTTTTAGGCCAGGGATATCCTTTTATTGATGGCAAACTCCTTTTGGCAGGGTCATCTTCATAATAAAAAGATTTGATTTCTTCTCTAACAGCTGCTAGTTCAAGAGGAAATTGAACACCTGCAGGAGGTAAGGGCTTGTGCATTCGAACTGAAGAGAGAGGAACTGGTTTTGGTATTGTGACAAGAGCTAAAGATTTTGAAGATGTTTGTGGTGGTGAAGTGTCATCATCTTTGAGAATTAGCCTTCTCCTCTTTGTTTGAAGAGAGGCTGATGATGTTTTGGATGGAACAATGGTGGTGGATGTAGTGGCAGTGGTTTGTGATTGACTAACAGTTGTTGAAACAACTGGTGTTCCAACCACTGTTGTCTTTACAGTAGATGTTGTAACAACTGCTGTCTTCTGCCTTTTGGCAGTAGGTGATTTTGTTTCTAGTGGTGATGGTGGTAAAGCAGTGAATGTAGTGTGTGTTGAAGTGGTGTGTGTTGAAATGGGAGCAGATGTTGAAACTACTGAGGTACCAACAGTAGTGGGTACAACAGGAGTTACAACAGCTGTTTTAGGTGGTGGTTTTGGAGCAGACTTTGAGCGTCTGGTTAGAATGGATTTGGGTAGCCTTACTCTTCTTGTAGGCTTCTTCTTTTCATCAACAAGATTTTCATCATCTTTTGACCCTGAAGTACCCTGATCCGGATAATCCACCCTGGCTTTCTTTTTGGCCTCTCTATCCCTTTTTACACTTGCAACTGCTTCTGCCAGTGCATTTGTGGTCACATCAATTTTCTTGCTTCCATCTGGCAGAGGGATCTGTTTGGTCATGTTTGCATTTTCTGGTTCAATGTAGAGACCATCCTCTATTCCCTTCTTTTTCCACTCTTGAATTTTCTCCCCCTTTTTGGCATTATCTGGGGGAAGTTGATCAATGAAGAGAACTGTCGGAGGAGCAGTGCCAGTGGTGTGCAGGATCTGAGTTTTGAGAGCCTTTAGATCAGCCTGAGTGTTCTTGAATCTTGACTCCATTGCATTTTTCAGCTGTTGGACATGTTTTTCATGTTGCTGATCTGCTATTTGTGCTTGTTGATGGAGAAAATGTTGAAATAGATTCCAAAGCTCATTTGTAGCAGGTGCCTATTGTGGAGCAGGTGCTTGAGATGGAATAGCAGTTGATTGTACCTTTTGTACTTGTAACAACTGTTGTAGCATATCTTTGAGTTCTGTAACAGAGTTATCAAGCTTTTCAACACGATCCATCAATTTTTGGTACTTTAAACCATCACCCAATTTAATGGGATCATCTGATTTCCCACTAACAGTGGTTTTATCAGTGGTAGAGGTAGGGAGTATACTCCAAACATTAACCACTGATGCCCCTTTTCTTGGTACTGGGGTCTTCTCCCTTCAACACTTGACAACCTTTTGATGTTGCCAGTAGGATAAATAAATCCACTGGTGGTTGGCAGAGGTGCTATAGTAGGAATTGCCTCCAAGGAAGTCTTATTAATGTAACCACTGTCCAACTGTAAACCAGTGGGTTTAACAGTTGTAGTGGCTGCTTCACTTGGATTACCACCAAGAGTTATTTGTAACTCAAGGGGTGTAATCTCCTCAGGTTGTGTTGTTGGGTTAGCAAAGATTGATACATCAGACACAGTCTTTTGTTGAGGTATGTTCTCATTGATGGGTGATTGAGAAGGACTGTTTAGTGCCTGGTTCAAATCAATTACATCCAACAACAGTTTTGTTGGTGATGGAATTTTGGATGTGAGGATTGGTGTAGAAATAGGATTTGCTCCGGGCATTGAGCTGTGGATGATGAAACCAAGTGGTTTCAGAGCATCATGATGTGGTGGCCCTATGTGTACAACATGTTCTTTTTGTGAAGAAGCAGGAGGAGTTTCGGTTATGGGTTGAGATATTTGTACCAACTGCTGTGAGGAAGTAGCAGCAGTGGTTTCTTGTGACTTTTGTGTTGTCACAGGCAGTAGTTCTGGTATCTCATCCTCTAGAGTTGCCTTTTTGATAGGTTTTGGGGGTTTTTGAGTTTTTCTTTTTGGATTTTTGGTGATTTTAGGTGTGGGTTTCAAAGCAGTTGTGCTGCTGCTTCGATCACCTTGAGCAGTGGGCTCAGCAGCAGATACCTGAGGAGCAGTGGTAGCTGCTAAAATCTGCTCAGGCACCTCTGCTTGTGTTTTGCAAGGTGTTAACATTCTTGAAAAAGTTTCAGTTGTTAAACTGTTTATTTGAGTATAATCACCTTGGTTTATTACAGCTAAATCATCCTTACTGAATTTCTTTTCAAAATAGTAACTTAAAAACCTTGGAAACAGTAAGAATGATTTTGTTTCAACATTATTAACCAAATCTTTAAAGATTTCCCGAGAATAGTTAAAATTTTCTTCTTGAAGAATTGCATATCCCAGATTTTGAATCTTTAAAGGGATTTCATTGAAAGAAGTGGTTTTGTTTGAAACACATAGGAGGAGGGTATGAAATAAAAATCTGGTTGCAGAAGGAAAATAACCTTTTTTGTAAGGTAAGTTTCTTCATCATTGTGGTTTCATACCCTCTCTCAATGAAGTCAGTTTGTAACTCGTTTTTAGTGAAAGAAATTTTACCTTCCTGATCGTCGAGTTGAAAGACCTCTGAAATGGATTGTGGCGTGATTTGGACATCTTTACCCTTTATAGAAGAGTGTATGGTGGTAGCAGTGTCTCCTTGTTTTTCAAGGGTTGTATTCTTCCAGAACTCTCTTTGGGTTGCCAAATAGATTTGTGCATCGGCGATGAACAAAGTTTTGTACTTTGATTTTGCCATGGTGTCAATGATGGAATCGAAAACATTGGTGGTTCCTGGTTTTGTGAGAAGACCCAGGAGATTGTGAGATGGTTTATATGGGATTTCAGTGGAGATTGCCTTTTGAGAGGCTGTTTTCGATGATGATTTGGAAGTGGGTTTTGTGGATGGCTTCGATTTTGTCATTTTGAAGATGATGATCGAAGAAATTTGTGGAGAAATGAGATGAAAACTGCTTTGAGAAGAGAATTTTTGAGAATTCAATTCGACAGTAAAACCCTGTTTTTGTGTTGAGGGGGGTTTTTATAGGGAAGAAAGTGAATGCTGACGTGGCAGCCGTTACAAAAGGTCTGACTGCTATGTACTGCCCACGTGACAACCTCTGGTGAAAGTGAAGGACAGTACTTGTATGAAAGTAACTGATGAGGGCAGTGGTATTAAAGCAGTTGATGATTTTCACTATCAGTGGATAGCATATCAGTGGATAAGACACTGCTTTTGAACAACAGAGTTTATCAAAGAAATGAGAGAACAGAGGTTGACTTTCAGCAGTGGACAGTCTTTGAAGTAGAGCAGACTTTTGAACAAACAGTGGTTATGGCAGACTTTTAAGGATTTTAATGAAAACTTCATTTTTTGCTATTTTTAAGGATGGATTTTTGATTTTCTGAAAACATTTTGTTGCTTTTATTCATAGAAAAACAAGATGTTGCTTGTTATTCCATGGTTAGCATCCCAATCCTAGAGACCAAGCTTTCAAAAGTGGCTGTATCAAGTGCTTTTGTGAGCACATCTGCCAGCTGGTCTTTAGTAGGGACATGATGCAGAGAAATCAAACATTTTTCATAGCAATCCCTCACAAAGTGATGTCGATGTGTTTGGTGGTTGAATGGGAAACTGGATTTTTGATGATATTTTCTGCTGCCTGGCTATCCAACAGGAGTGGTGTCTTTAAGGCAGTGATACCAAAATCCAGCAACTGATTTTGAAGCCACAGGAGTTGGGCTGTACAGCTTGCAGCAGTAATGTATTCAGCCTCAGCAGTGGATGTTGAAACTGCTGCTTGCTTTTTGCTTTGCCAAGAAACCAAGCAATCACCTAGAAACCGGCACCCTCCTGAAGTCGACTTCCTTGTGGTGTGACATCCAGAAAAGTCACTGTCTGAAAAGCCTGAAAGCTTGATATTCCCATTAGCTGGATACCAGATACCAAGTGTGGGAGCACCTTTTATGTATCTGAAGATCCTTTTTACAGCAATGAGGTTTGATTTTCTGGGAGCTGATTGACTTCTTGCACAGACACATGTTGCAAACATGATGTCTGGTCTAGATGCAGTTAGGTACAATAAAGACCCAATCATGCTTTTATAACGTGTTTGGTCAATCGGCTCATCTTTGTCATCAGACATGACCAGCTTATTTGTTGCCATGGGTGTGCTGCATGGTTTACAATCATTCATATCAAATTTGGTCAAAAGTTCTTTAGCATATTTGCTTTGATGAATGAAGGTTCCATTTTGCATTTGCTGTACTTGGAGACCAAGAAAGCATTGCAGCTCACCCATTGCACTCATTTCAAACTCAGTTGTCATGAGTTCTCTAAACTCTTCACACATTTTGTTACATGTGCTTCCGAAAATAATGTCATCCACATAAATTTGGACAATCATTAAATCCTTCCCTCTCCATTTAAGAAACAATGTTTTATCAATGGTACCTCTTTTGAAACCATTTGAGAGTAGGAAGTTGGAAAGAGTTTCATACCAGGCCCTTGGTGCTTGTTTCAGGCCATACAAGGCTTTGTTTAGCCTGTAGACATGATCTGGATAAAATGGATCCTCAAAACCTGGAGGTTGACAAACATATACCTCTTCTTGAATTGTACCATAGAGGAAAGCACTTTTGATATCCATTTGAAACACCTTCATGTTGTGGTTGACAGCAAAGGCCAGGAACAGTCTAATGGCTTCCAGTCTTGCAACAGGGGCGAATGTTTCATCATAATCAATCCCCTCTTCCTGTCTGTAACCTTGAACCACAAGCCTGGCTTTATTCTTGACAACAATGCCCCTTTCATCAGTTTTGTTCTTGAAGACCCACTTTGTGCCAATGGGACTAACCTCTTCTGGTAGTGGTACAAGCTCCCATACTTGTTGTCTTTTGAACTGTTGGAGCTCCTCTTGCATGGCTTCTACCCAGCTGTTGTCTTTCAGTGCCTCTTGGTACTTGACTGGCTGATGGAGTGATAGAAAACCAACAAAAAGACAAATGTTTTGGGTTTGGCTTCTTGTGAGCACCCCTTCATTGATGTTGCCAATGATTTGATCAGGTGGATGAGATCTCAAGTAGATTAAATCTCCTTGGTATGGGATGATGGCATTTGTTGGTGAAGTCTGCAAATGTGTATCATCTGAGCTAACCACTGCTGGGGACTTTGATGATCCAGCAGTGGCTTCGAAAGGTGGTGGAAGTGGACACCTGCTGACTTTTATCCACAGTTTGGGGACTTTTGTCAGCAGTGTTTGAGGATGTGGAAGCAGTGGTGGATGGGCTACTTTGGTCAACAACTGTTGAGGTAGCAGTGGTTGAGCTTTGACAACTGTTTTGAACAGCTGATGCTTTTCCCTTTGTTGCAGACCTTTGAGGGATGATGATTTCATACCCATAGTCTGGTGATGTCTCCTCTGATGGACCTGCACTGTTAGTCTTGACATCAGTATTTTCAAAAGTGAATTTTTCAAGATCAAACAGATCTGCAGGATTTGCTGGGATTTTCATTGATGAAAGTTCATTGAACTTTACATTCAAAGTCTCCTCCACTGCCTTGGTCCGTGTATTGAACACTTTGTAGGCCTTGGCAGTGGTTGAGTATCCCAGATGATAACCACAATCAATTTTGGCTGCAAATTTTGAAATGGAATCTTTTAGGTTCAAAATAAAGCATGGGCAGCCAAACACCTTGAAGTAAGAGATCAGTGGTTTAATTTTATACAGAATTTCATAAGCAGTCTTTTTGTGCCTGGGGTTTATTAAAACTCTGTTCTGGACATAGCAAGCAGTGTTTACTGCCTCTGCCCAGAAAGTTAATGGCAAACCTGAATCTGCAAGCATAGATCTGGCAGCCTCAATCAAAGTTCTGTTCTTTCTTTCAACAACCCCATTTTGCTCTGGTGTTCTAGGGATGCTGTACTGCCTTACAATCCCTTTCTTCACACAGAAGGCATCCAACTCCTTATTTTTAAATTCTGTGCCATTGTCACTCCTGAAGCTTTTCACTGGAAGGTCAAATTGCTTTTCAACCTGTGTCACAAAGTCTTGCAAAATGCCTGCAGTCTCATCTTTTGAGTTTAAAAAGAAAGTCCATGTAAACCTAGAAAAGTCATCAACAATAACCAAACAATAGCTTTTCTTCTTGAGGCTCATGACTTGAACTGGGCCAAACAAATCCATGTGTAGCATTTGCAAACACTGGGTTGTTTTGGACTCTTCAATGGACTTGTAAGAACTTTTATGTTGTTTTCCTTTTAAACAGGAAATGCAATGTTCAGGACATGAAAACAGTTTTTGTGGTAGGCCTCTCACCAAACCATGTTTTGAAATTTCAGTGATTGTCTTAAGATTTGTGTGCCCCAGCCTTCTGTGCCAAAGTTCTGTCTCTTTGTTAGAGGCAGCTGATGTGCGGTAAGTGTCGTATATTTTAAGCCCTTTTTAACACTTATTTTAGCCAAGTTTTAAATTTATAAAACACGATATTTTACTAACACTAAACACACATATGGGCAAGTGCACCCATCGTTGAGTGTAGTATAGCGTTGGTAAGATACCGAGGTCGTCCAAGGACACAAGAGCTTTTAGTACCGGTTTATCCTCAACGTCTAACCAAAACAAAAGTTTAGAAAAATGTTTTAAACTAAGAAAAATAAAACTAACTAAAATGCTGAAAATAAAAATAAAATAAAAACAGATAGACAAGATGAATCACTTGGTTCCGACTCGTATCTAGTATAACCTTTGATTATTTCCGCACTTTTGCACATAATTAAGAGATTATCTTAGTTATTGTAGTAGGCCCCTCTTTTGAAGGTGACGTTACCCTCACCCCAGTAGTTTGAGTCAGCAGGGATACAATCCTAAAGGGGTGGATTATTGGAAGATAATGAATTAAGTTATTAATGCAGTATTGTGGTAGGCCCCGCTTTTGGCGGTGACGTTACCCTCGGCTAAGTAGTCTGAGTCAGCAGGGATACAGTCCTAAGTAGCCGGGTTATAGTATTAATAGTAGTTAACTTATGAGGGGATCAAAGAGTTTGGACCCCCGCCATCCAATACCGTGAAGTATTGAAGGAGGTCCTACTAAATTTGACCCAGGTCCATTGCAGGACCTCTAAACGCTGAACAATGGCAAGACCTTTACCAAACCGTTCCCTTAACCCCCTACCAGGTAGCCAACATACCTCCATATAGACCGTGGAGATATGAATGGTGAAAATCCTTTATTTTATATAGACAGTAAAATAATGCCAAGACACCACGGACAAACGATAAGGAAAGATCACCTTCAACATAAGTAACTAGTTATTAAAGTCATTAATACAAAACCAAATAAAAAGTGCAAAAGATTAGAAATAAAAAGTATTATACTAGACACTTTGTCTTCACCAAGTGATGTAAGAGACTTAGGCAAACATGGCCTTGATTGTCAAGAACTCTTACGATCAATCTTGGATCCCGAGACGACTCACACACTCTATGATGGACAATGGATGATGGTGGTGGATGATGGTGTTGTGATGGTGGTGGGTGGTGGATGAAGTGTGAGAGAGGTGGTGTGCCAAGGGATGAGATGAAATGAATCCAAGCACTCCTATTTATAGGCTGAACAGAGAGCTGGACACGGCCCCGTGTCCACTGGACACGGCCCCGTGTCCGTCTGACACTCTCTCTCCTCATTAATTGTAATTCGCAATTACAATAAATGCGCCTGCTGTACTTTCGACACGCCCCCGTGTCCGCTGAGCACGGCCCGTGGTGGGCAATAGAAGCTTCTATAGGTTTGTCTTTTCTGCTGCTTCTTGGGCACGGCCACGTGCTGGCTGAGCACGGGGCGTGTTCAGCCTTCTGTTTTCTCTATTTTGCTTTGAAAGGTGCCGTTGAGGGTTCGGGCAGTCCACTAATGTTCCTTTTCTTGTATTTATGTTGGATTTAGCTGTCTTTTTGCTTCTTTTGTGTTTTTGAGCTCATTTAATCCTGAAAATACAAAAGGAAGACAAAAACACTCTTTTTCCAATATTAGTACTAAAAAAGGGTTAGTTTTATGCCTCATTTGATGTAATTTATATGTTGCATTTTACACACATCAAATACCCCCACACTTGAACTTTTGCTTGTCCTCAAGCAAAACTCTTTAATATGTGGCTTACATTCCCAAATGGAATAGGTAGAAGAGAAGGTTTTGGGCTTGTCGTAGAGTGTCGGGATATCCAAGATCTTTTTGGGTTTTACTTTTATTTATTTACATTCCTATTCGTAATGATTTATTTAGAACTGTTCATAAAAGAAATTACTTATTTGGGCATAACATGCATTTTTAAAATTCTATTTATATACAAGTTCACATACCTCGCGGGGAAATCACTCACACTCGGCCGAAGGTGTATTTTTAGTGAATCACTCGAGAGCGGCATGGAACTTATTCCTACCATAGGCTTGCCAAGAAATCAATCCTCCTCCTTTTTAACTTTTATACCTTTGTAGATATCAAGAGGACTTTGTGGGTTAAGGGTTGGCTAGGGTTAAAGGTAGGTGGTTGGGTTAGTGGTTAGTAGAAAAAGGGCTAAAAAGCGTAACAAGTGTCGGTTTTCGTATTTTTGCAACTTTTTATTTTTAATGAAGCTTTTATTCAAACAAAGTTATTTTTGATTACTTTGTTTGTTTATTTTCTTTTTGCTTCATTATTATCAAAATATATATATATATTTTTTTTTTCTTTTTTTTTCGCGAAGAACCGAACTTGTTACTAAAATAAAGGGTAAAAAAAATGAAAAAGATTTTGGTGGGTAAAAGGGTTTTTTTTTTTGTTTGGGTGATGAAACGAAAAGGTTTAGGCTCAAAGGGGCTAACTAGGGGGATTTTTGGGTAGGTGGTAAAAGAAAAAGAAAAATAATGGTGTAAAAATGAAAAAGGTTAGTCCTAATGCCTCCATCATGTACTTACTCGGGTTTAAGTTGATAAGGACCGGGAATGTATTGTCATGGCAAGTTCTAGAGTCGTAAGAACCAAGCGGCTATTCACACAAGAAACGAAAAATGAGCATTTAGTCAAATGATATGTAATTGTGTGCTCAATAAAGGCTCAAAACTCACTTTTGTGGGAATGGGTTTTTATGTGATCAAGTATATATAATCAAATTTTAAATAAGTTTGTCATGCCTTTTCATAATTTTCTTATGTTGGTTCTTTTTATCACTACGCTATCGGTTGTAAACTTGTAAAAATATAACCTTTTTGAGAACTTGAATTTCCCGAGTTAAACTAGACAAGTAAAAAAATGAAATTTTTGAAAAAATTTGGGGTGATTAGCGGTTCCAATAGAGTTTTGTGTAAGGCTTGTATTTAGGACTTGCAAAATTCAAGGTTTTAGCATCCCCCCCCACACTTAAATTACACATTGTCCTCAATGTGTCCCAAAAATAAATTTTTAGGTTGATTAGATGTGTAAAATAGTGTTTAAAAAGCAAAAAATTGTGTTACTGGGCACTGAACACGGCCCCGTGTTATCCGGGCACGGCCCCGTGTTCAAGTGCCAGTAACAAAATTGAAATAAGAGAAACAGAAGTCTGGACACGGGGGCGTGTTGGGTGAACACGGCCCGTGTCCAGTTACCTGTACTGGGCGTTTTTCTGCCGGTGGTTCGACACGAGGCCGTGTTGGTTGGGCACGGCCCGTGTTGAACCTTCTGAAATGGAGAAAATTGTCGGGTTGCCTCGTTCTTGTGCATGGGATCATTTTTCTCGTTCCCCTTTTCATCCTTTACCGCCATGAGTGTGTTTTATTCATTTTAAACCATCCAAACCTTAAAACCATCATTTCATTTCATCATAGTGAGAACTTACATAATCCTAAATTAAACTAGATAAAACAAAGAAATAACAAACCATGGAGTCCTAGCCTTTACTTTATTTTAATTTAGCAAAATTTCCAAGAAATAATCAATCTTGGTTAAACAAGGCCTTTGTGAACTCCTTCTTCCGAGTGCGGTTCTCCTTAAATGTCGGCGAGCCATTCTTCTACCTCCCTTGGAAGGAGAAAAGAAGGCTCATTGGCATTAGTTTGAGGAGTTTCAACTTCCACCGGGATCTCTTGGTGTTCCATGGGAGGTTCCGCCGGAAAGTCTTCCCACCCGGTAGGGTTATTGATTCCGAGAGCCAGGTTCCAATCCTGTTGAGGAAGGACTGGTTCCATTGGAGGTGCTACAAGATTATTTAACCTCTGGTGCAAGAGGTTAATTTCTTGGAAGCTGCTTTCAAGTCCCACCGTTAGATCGTTAATACGGTCGATTAGGACCTCCTCTACTGAAGTCATTTCGTCGAGAGCCTCCCTTAATGCTATCACATAGTGCACAAGTGTAGCTTCAATGGAGGGTCTTCTTCCTCTTCGGCTGTTTGACGAATGCACAGAAGATGTATCGCTGTTTTCACTCGACATCCTACGAAAAATAAACTAAAAATAGTTTATTTAATGAAACAGTGACTGGACACGGCCCCGTGCTCACTGAGCACGGCCCCGTGTTCATCTTTCTGCAGAGTTTTGGAACAAGGAAACTTGGAGTTTTAAGTTATTTTCTGAACGTTGTGGGGCCTTTTTGGTTATTAATAACCTAAAACAATGTTTCATAACATGTTTTTACCAAGATTCTTTGAACAAAACTCATTTATCCCTACCATAGAGTTGGAGGAAATCCAAACTTTCAATGGTAGCTCTTGGAGAAAGATGAAGAAGAAGGAAATTACTAAAAGAGGAAGGGACAAGATGGGTTGTTGGAACCTTCTTTTAGACTTACCTAGGATAGTTTGAGAGAAGATTCCTGCAAATCTCTGCCCCAAGTTGGTCCAAATGTGCAGAATTCTTGGCTGCATTTATAGAAAATGACAGCAACCTGGACACGGCCCCGTGTTCATTGGACACGGCCCCGTGTTCAGGTGGAGTTCTGACACAGTTTGTCCGTATTCTGACGTACTGATCAGAAAGGAATCTTTCGATGGACACGGGGGCGTGTTGACTGGGCACGGCCCCGTGTCTAGGGACTGTTTTATGAAGTTGTCTAGTTTTTTAAGGAACTTGTTAGTATCGGGTGGCTCCTGGCTGGTCGGAACAACCCCAAAGTGCCTAATATACCTTAATTGTCCTAGACTAAGGCGAGAACGCAAGAGGTTGTCGGTGAGGGTAATTCCTATTTTCATTCTAGGTGGACAAGTCCAACCCTTTTCCGGGCTCTTGTTAAAGAAGGTATATGCCGAATCGCTCAGGTCTATGTATGCACCGAACGAAGTCGATGGTGAGTCCTTCACGGCACAATCGACACAGGGACGACTATCGTCCAAGTCTTTGCTAGGTACGAAGGTATTTTCGGGAGCAACGAGGTTGTCGGAATGCGGTTCCAACATTTCTTCATGGGTATCGTCTTGGGGTGGATCAATAAAATCCTTCCCAATCTCTTCTATCCATTTCAGAATTAGCTCTTCTAGTTGAAATAACTCGCTAAGGAGCATTTCCCCTAGAATATCTGGCTGGGCGCATTCGAGGGAGAAATAGTGCTTATTTTTACTTTCGCCCCTCTTAAGGTTGTGAGAAGATGGTGGGTCCATGTAGTGGGGCCTATAATTTAGGAAGTAGCATTTTACTTCTTCATGTTCGCCACCACATAATTGACACCACTTACCATAAGAGTGCCGAAAGTAAAAATAATTACTATCACTCATGTTTATGTCAGAAATTACCAACCGTCGGGATCTAACGGTTCTGTTTTCAGTAACTGAAACTTGGGCACGGGGGCGTATTGAGTGGACACGGCCCCGTGTTCAGCTTACTGTCTGATGTAAAACAGGATTGCCAGTTCCAATGATTGAGCACGGGGGCGTGTTCAGCGGGCACGGCCCATGCTGAGCTCTGCAGAAGCTGAAAAACTAAGAAAATCCTAAAAAAAATAAAAAGAAAAATAAAAGACGATTAGGCCGTTGATTCCTAACTTTCTTAAAATCCTTGTGTCCCCGGCAGCGGCGCCAAAAACTTGATGTGCGGTAAGTGTCGTATATTTTAGGTGTATATTTTAAGCCCTTTTTAACACTTATTTTAGCCAAGTTTTAAATTTATAAAACACGATATTTTACTAACACTAAACACACATATGGGCAAGTGCACCCATCGTTGAGTGTAGTATAGCGTTGGTAAGATACCGAGGTCGTCCAAGGACACAAGAGCTTTTAGTACCGGTTTATCCTCAACGTCTAACCAAAACAAAAGTTTAGAAAAATGTTTTAAACTAAGAAAAATAAAACTAACTAAAATGCTGAAAATAAAAATAAAATAAAAACAGATAGACAAGATGAATCACTTGGTTCCGACTCGTATCTAGTATAACCTTTGATTATTTCCGCACTTTTGCACATAATTAAGAGATTATCTTAGTTATTGTAGTAGGCCCCTCTTTTGAAGGTGACGTTACCCTCACCCCAGTAGTTTGAGTCAGCAGGGATACAATCCTAAAGGGGTGGATTATTGGAAGATAATGAATTAAGTTATTAATGCAGTATTGTGGTAGGCCCCGCTTTTGGCGGTGACGTTACCCTCGGCTAAGTAGTCTGAGTCAGCAGGGATACAGTCCTAAGTAGCCGGGTTATAGTATTAATAGTAGTTAACTTATGAGGGGATCAAAGAGTTTGGACCCCCGCCATCCAATACCGTGAAGTATTGAAGGAGGTCCTACTAAATTTGACCCAGGTCCATTGCAGGACCTCTAAACGCTGAACAATGGCAAGACCTTTACCAAACCGTTCCCTTAACCCCCTACCAGGTAGCCAACATACCTCCATATAGACCGTGGAGATATGAATGGTGAAAATCCTTTATTTTATATAGACAGTAAAATAATGCCAAGACACCACGGACAAACGATAAGGAAAGATCACCTTCAACATAAGTAACTAGTTATTAAAGTCATTAATACAAAACCAAATAAAAAGTGCAAAAGATTAGAAATAAAAAGTATTATACTAGACACTTTGTCTTCACCAAGTGATGTAAGAGACTTAGGCAAACATGGCCTTGATTGTCAAGAACTCTTACGATCAATCTTGGATCCCGAGACGACTCACACACTCTATGATGGACAATGGATGATGGTGGTGGATGATGGTGTTGTGATGGTGGTGGGTGGTGGATGAAGTGTGAGAGAGGTGGTGTGCCAAGGGATGAGATGAAATGAATCCAAGCACTCCTATTTATAGGCTGAACAGAGAGCTGGACACGGCCCCGTGTCCACTGGACACGGCCCCGTGTCCGTCTGACACTCTCTCTCCTCATTAATTGTAATTCGCAATTACAATAAATGCGCCTGCTGTACTTTCGACACGCCCCCGTGTCCGCTGAGCACGGCCCGTGGTGGGCAATAGAAGCTTCTATAGGTTTGTCTTTTCTGCTGCTTCTTGGGCACGGCCACGTGCTGGCTGAGCACGGGGCGTGTTCAGCCTTCTGTTTTCTCTATTTTGCTTTGAAAGGTGCCGTTGAGGGTTCGGGCAGTCCACTAATGTTCCTTTTCTTGTATTTATGTTGGATTTAGCTGTCTTTTTGCTTCTTTTGTGTTTTTGAGCTCATTTAATCCTGAAAATACAAAAGGAAGACAAAAACACTCTTTTTCCAATATTAGTACTAAAAAAGGGTTAGTTTTATGCCTCATTTGATGTAATTTATATGTTGCATTTTACACACATCAAATACCCCCACACTTGAACTTTTGCTTGTCCTCAAGCAAAACTCTTTAATATGTGGCTTACATTCCCAAATGGAATAGGTAGAAGAGAAGGTTTTGGGCTTGTCGTAGAGTGTCGGGATATCCAAGATCTTTTTGGGTTTTACTTTTATTTATTTACATTCCTATTCGTAATGATTTATTTAGAACTGTTCATAAAAGAAATTACTTATTTGGGCATAACATGCATTTTTAAAATTCTATTTATATACAAGTTCACATACCTCGCGGGGAAATCACTCACACTCGGCCGAAGGTGTATTTTTAGTGAATCACTCGAGAGCGGCATGGAACTTATTCCTACCATAGGCTTGCCAAGAAATCAATCCTCCTCCTTTTTAACTTTTATACCTTTGTAGATATCAAGAGGACTTTGTGGGTTAAGGGTTGGCTAGGGTTAAAGGTAGGTGGTTGGGTTAGTGGTTAGTAGAAAAAGGGCTAAAAAGCGTAACAAGTGTCGGTTTTCGTATTTTTGCAACTTTTTATTTTTAATGAAGCTTTTATTCAAACAAAGTTATTTTTGATTACTTTGTTTGTTTATTTTCTTTTTGCTTCATTATTATCAAAATATATATATATATTTTTTTTTTCTTTTTTTTTCGCGAAGAACCGAACTTGTTACTAAAATAAAGGGTAAAAAAAATGAAAAAGATTTTGGTGGGTAAAAGGGTTTTTTTTTTTGTTTGGGTGATGAAACGAAAAGGTTTAGGCTCAAAGGGGCTAACTAGGGGGATTTTTGGGTAGGTGGTAAAAGAAAAAGAAAAATAATGGTGTAAAAATGAAAAAGGTTAGTCCTAATGCCTCCATCATGTACTTACTCGGGTTTAAGTTGATAAGGACCGGGAATGTATTGTCATGGCAAGTTCTAGAGTCGTAAGAACCAAGCGGCTATTCACACAAGAAACGAAAAATGAGCATTTAGTCAAATGATATGTAATTGTGTGCTCAATAAAGGCTCAAAACTCACTTTTGTGGGAATGGGTTTTTATGTGATCAAGTATATATAATCAAATTTTAAATAAGTTTGTCATGCCTTTTCATAATTTTCTTATGTTGGTTCTTTTTATCACTACGCTATCGGTTGTAAACTTGTAAAAATATAACCTTTTTGAGAACTTGAATTTCCCGAGTTAAACTAGACAAGTAAAAAAATGAAATTTTTGAAAAAATTTGGGGTGATTAGCGGTTCCAATAGAGTTTTGTGTAAGGCTTGTATTTAGGACTTGCAAAATTCAAGGTTTTAGCATCCCCCCCACACTTAAATTACACATTGTCCTCAATGTGTCCCAAAAATAAATTTTTAGGTTGATTAGATGTGTAAAATAGTGTTTAAAAAGCAAAAAATTGTGTTACTGGGCACTGAACACGGCCCCGTGTTATCCGGGCACGGCCCCGTGTTCAAGTGCCAGTAACAAAATTGAAATAAGAGAAACAGAAGTCTGGACACGGGGGCGTGTTGGGTGAACACGGCCCGTGTCAAGTTACCTGTACTGGGCGTTTTTCTGCAGGTGGTTCGACACGGGGCCGTGTTGGTTGGGCACGGCCCGTGTTGAACCTTCTGAAATGGAGAAAATTGTCGGGTTGCCTCGTTCTTGTGCATGGGATCATTTTTCTCGTTCCCCTTTTCATCCTTTACCGCCATGAGTGTGTTTTATTCATTTTAAACCATCCAAACCTTAAAACCATCATTTCATTTCATCATAGTGAGAACTTACATAATCCTAAATTAAACTAGATAAAACAAAGAAATAACAAACCATGGAGTCCTAGCCTTTACTTTATTTTAATTTAGCAAAATTTCCAAGAAATAATCAATCTTGGTTAAACAAGGCCTTTGTGAACTCCTTCTTCCGAGCGCGGTTCTCCTTAAATGTCGGCGAGCCATTCTTCTACCTCCCTTGGATGGAGAAAAGAAGGCTCATTGGCATTAGTTTGAGGAGTTTCAACTTCCACCGGGATCTCTTGGTGTTCCATGGGAGGTTCCGCCGGAAAGTCTTCCCACCCGGTAGGGTTATTGATTCCGAGAGCCAGGTTCCAATCCTGTTGAGGAAGGACTGGTTCCATTGGAGGTGCTACAAGATTATTTAACCTCTGGTGCAAGAGGTTAATTTCTTGGAAGCTGCTTTCAAGTCCCACCGTTAGATCGTTAATACGGTCGATTAGGACCTCCTCTACTGAAGTCATTTCGTCGAGAGCCTCCCTTAATGCTATCACATAGTGCACAAGTGTAGCTTCAATGGAGGGTCTTCTTCCTCTTCGGCTGTTTGACGAATGCACAGAAGATGTATCGCTGTTTTCACTCGACATCCTACGAAAAATAAACTAAAAATAGTTTATTTAATGAAACAGTGACTGGACACGGCCCCGTGCTCACTGAGCACGGCCCCGTGTTCATCTTTCTGCAGAGTTTTGGAACAAGGAAACTTGGAGTTTTAAGTTATTTTCTGAACGTTGTGGGGCCTTTTTGGTTATTAATAACCTAAAACAATGTTTCATAACATGTTTTTACCAAGATTCTTTGAACAAAACTCATTTATCCCTACCATAGAGTTGGAGGAAATCCAAACTTTCAATGGTAGCTCTTGGAGAAAGATGAAGAAAAAGGAAATTACTAAAAGAGGAAGGGACAAGATGGGTTGTTGGAACCTTCTTTTAGACTTACCTAGGATAGTTTGAGAGAAGATTCCTGCAAATCTCTGCCCCAAGTTGGTCCAAATGTGCAGAATTCTTGGCTGCATTTATAGAAAATGACAGCAACCTGGACACGGCCCCGTGTTCATTGGACACGGCCCCGTGTTCAGGTGGAGTTCTGACACGGTTTGTCCGTATTCTGACGTACTGATCAGAAAGGAATCTTTCGATGGACACGGGGGCGTGTTGACTGGGCACGGCCCCGTGTCTAGGGACTGTTTTATGAAGTTGTCTAGTTTTTTAAGGAACTTGTTAGTATCGGGTGGCTCCTGGCTGGTCGGAACAACCCCAAAGTGCCTAATATACCTTAATTGTCCTAGACTAAGGCGAGAACGCAAGAGGTTGTCGGTGAGGGTAATTCCTATTTTCATTCTAGGTGGACAAGTCCAACCCTTTTCCGGGCTCTTGTTAAAGAAGGTATATGCCGAATCGCTCAGGTCTATGTATGCACCGAACGAAGTCGATGGTGAGTCCTTCACGGCACAATCGACACAGGGACGACTATCGTCCAAGTCTTTGCTAGGTACGAAGGTATTTTCGGGAGCAACGAGGTTGTCGGAATGCGGTTCCAACATTTCTTCATGGGTATCGTCTTGGGGTGGATCAATAAAATCCTTCCCAATCTCTTCTATCCATTTCAGAATTAGCTCTTCTAGTTGAAATAACTCGCTAAGGAGCATTTCCCCTAGAATATCTGGCTGGGCGCATTCGAGGGAGAAATAGTGCTTATTTTTACTTTCGCCCCTCTTAAGGTTGTGAGAAGATGGTGGGTCCATGTAGTGGGGCCTATAATTTAGGAAGTAGCATTTTACTTCTTCATGTTCGCCACCACATAATTGACACCACTTACCATAAGAGTGCCGAAAGTAAAAATAATTACTATCACTCATGTTTATGTCAGAAATTACCAACCATCGGGATCTAACGGTTCTGTTTTCAGTAACTGAAACTTGGGCACGGGGGCGTGTTGAGTGGACACGGCCCCGTGTTCAGCTTACTGTCTGATGTAAAACAGGATTGCCAGTTCCAATGATTGAGCACGGGGGCGTGTTCAGCGGGCACGGCCCATGCTGAGCTCTGCAGAAGCTGAAAAACTAAGAAAATCCTAAAAAAAATAAAAAGAAAAATAAAAGACGATTAGGCCGTTGATTCCTAACTTTCTTAAAATCCTTGTGTCCCCGGCAGCGGCGCCAAAAACTTGATGTGCGGTAAGTGTCGTATATTTTAGGTGTATATTTTAAGCCCTTTTTAACACTTATTTTAGCCAAGTTTTAAATTTATAAAACACGATATTTTACTAACACTAAACACACATATGGGCAAGTGCACCCATCGTTGAGTGTAGTATAGCGTTGGTAAGATACCGAGGTCGTCCAAGGACACAAGAGCTTTTAGTACCGGTTTATCCTCAACGTCTAACCAAAACAAAAGTTTAGAAAAATGTTTTAAACTAAGAAAAATAAAACTAACTAAAATGCTGAAAATAAAAATAAAATAAAAACAGATAGACAAGATGAATCACTTGGTTCCGACTCGTATCTAGTATAACCTTTGATTATTTCCGCACTTTTGCACATAATTAAGAGATTATCTTAGTTATTGTAGTAGGCCCCTCTTTTGAAGGTGACGTTACCCTCACCCCAGTAGTTTGAGTCAGCAGGGATACAATCCTAAAGGGGTGGATTATTGGAAGATAATGAATTAAGTTATTAATGCAGTATTGTGGTAGGCCCCGCTTTTGGCGGTGACGTTACCCTCGGCTAAGTAGTCTGAGTCAGCAGGGATACAGTCCTAAGTAGCCGGGTTATAGTATTAATAGTAGTTAACTTATGAGGGGATCAAAGAGTTTGGACCCCCGCCATCCAATACCGTGAAGTATTGAAGGAGGTCCTACTAAATTTGACCCAGGTCCATTGCAGGACCTCTAAACGCTGAACAATGGCAAGACCTTTACCAAACCGTTCCCTTAACCCCCTACCAGGTAGCCAACATACCTCCATATAGACCGTGGAGATATGAATGGTGAAAATCCTTTATTTTATATAGACAGTAAAATAATGCCAAAACACCACGGACAAACGATAAGGAAAGATCACCTTCAACATAAGTAACTAGTTATTAAAGTCATTAATACAAAACCAAATAAAAAGTGCAAAAGATTAGAAATAAAAAGTATTATACTAGACATTTTGTCTTCACCAAGTGATGTAAGAGACTTAGGCAAACATGGCCTTGATTGTCAAGAACTCTTACGATCAATCTTGGATCCCGAGACGACTCACACACTCTATGATGGACAATGGATGATGGTGGTGGATGATGGTGTTGTGATGGTGGTGGGTGGTGGATGAAGTGTGAGAGAGGTGGTGTGCCAAGGGATGAGATGAAATGAATCCAAGCACTCCTATTTATAGGCTGAACAGAGAGCTGGACACGGCCCCGTGTCCCCTGGACACGGCCCCATGTCCGCTGGACACGGCCCCGTGTCCGTCTGACACTCTCTCTCCTCATTAATTGTAATTCGCAATTACAATAAATGCGCCTGCTGTACTTTCGACACGCCCCCGTGTCCGCTGAGCACGGCCCGTGGTGGGCAATAGAAGCTTCTATAGGTTTGTCTTTTCTGCTGCTTCTTGGGCACGGCCCCGTGCTGGCTGAGCACGGGGCGTGTTCAGCCTTCTGTTTTCTCTATTTTGCTTTGAAAGGTGCCGTTGAGGGTTCGGGCAGTCCACTAATGTTCCTTTTCTTGTATTTATGTTGGATTTAGCTGTCTTTTTGCTTCTTTTGTGTTTTTGAGCTCATTTAATCCTGAAAATACAAAAGGAAGACAAAAACACTCTTTTTCCAATATTAGTACTAAAAAATGGTTAGTTTTATGCCTCATTTGATGTAATTTATATGTTGCATTTTACACACATCAGCAGCTGAGAACAGACAGGCAACAGCTCTGGGACACTCTTTTGACATATCAACAGCATAAACATTGCCACTTCTTTGAGCAACAAGGTTTGTTTGACCAGTTTTGATTATTGCTTCAATCTTTTTGACCATTTCTGGTCCAACAATCCTACAACAATCTTTTGTGAAGAATGACCCAAACCCTTTATCACTCATTTGGGACACACTCAGAAGGTTGAATTTTAGATTGTCAATCAGATTGACATTTTCAAATTTTACATTTCCAGATTGCGCTGTACCAGACCCCAGAACTTTCCCTTTACTATTATTCCCAAAGGATATATCACCCCCTCCATGGATTTTAAAGTCTTTGAAGAGGGCTTTACATCCTGTCATGTGCCTGGAGCCTCCACTATCTACATACCAAAGACTATCAAAGCATGCAGAAGCTCCCTGCACATGAAGTAAAAGGATTAGTTCATTAGGGTCTCCAAAGCCAACAGGGCTTTGGATGGGGTCTCAACAGTGTCTGGGATGGATGCAGATTGATGGACAGTGGTTAGATCAGGGGTTTGGACAGTTTTAGTACTGTTTCTTGCTAACCACTGCTGGGGGTCTAGACCAATCACCTGTTGGTAACCAAAAGGATGGCTATTCACTTTAGGTTTAGAGGGCCTTTTGTAGGCCTCATAAACGTGTGGAATCCTTTGGTAAGACTGTTTTCCTTGCCTTTTCTGAACTGATTGGTAGGGGGTGCATCAGTAACCTGAACATCTCTTTAGACAGATGTTTGGTTCAGCTGTTTTGTGATAGCTGTTTGAACTGGCACAAACGGTGGTTGTTTCTTGGTGAATTTGACAGATGTTGATGATGATGATGGACTCAAGGATGTTTTAGCAATGTATTCATTCTTTTTCACATCAAAGTTTTTGAGATACACACATGCTTGAGTTTGGTGGTTTGTTTTACCACAAACAATGCAACTTTCAGCTGAAACAATGACACTTGTTCTGTTTAAATCATAAGCTTTTAAGTGGAAACAATCTTTTGTTAGATGATTCCTTTTCTCACAGAATTCACAAAACAAGTTATCAATTTTTTCTTTCTTCTTTCTCTTTTCAGACTCCTTTGCAGCAGAGGTTTTAACCACTGCTGGGATGTCCTTGAGAGGTATGACTTTAGCTTTTGGAGCTTTAACACCATCAGTTGAAGTAAAGTCCATTGGCTTGAAATTTTCAAGAATATCACACTCATCAGACCATTTTGGTTTAAACTGATAATCTTCAAGCTCCTCAAAAGTAGAGGATCCCATTGGTCTGTCAAGTGTGATTTTGTTACCAAGTTTGTCAGTGATTTTCACTTCTTAGCCATTCTTGTTTGTGGGGATAAACTCAGTGGTTACATCAGTGGTTTGAACAGATTTTCCAAAAGCAGTAGTTTCATCATCATGTTTTCTATAACCAACCCCAAATTTCACATTGTTTTTTATCTGTTTTTCAAGCATAACCTCATACCCTTTGCATGATTCCACCCATCTCTCACATGTGATCTGGGTGGACTCCAACTCCTTTTTGCAAACTTGGTATTTTTCTACCATAGTTTGGAGTTGAGTTTTGGTTATGCTTTGTTCTTCTTTCAGACTGCTGATCTCTTTTTCCTTTTCAGTCAATTTGTTTTTAAGTTCTTTTAAAGATCTTTCAAATTTGACTTCATCAGTTAAAATTTTATCCCGAAGGTTTTCATTTACCTCTTTGATGTTAGCAAAAGCAATAATGCAATTGTCAGAACACAGTTTTTCAAGAACTTGAGGTGATACCTTGGCAGCAGCCATCATTGCACAATCACATTGAGGATTTTCTTCATCATCAACTCTTTCTTCTTTCTCACCTGCTTTTTCTTCTTTCTTTTCTTCCATGTTTTCTTCGGACCATGGGTCAGTCAGTGGTTCAATCAGGGTACCTGAACTTTCTCCCAACAGTAGTTCACCAGCCACAGCAGTAACCACTGCTTCAGTCACCTCATCCACTGTTCCAGTACTCAGCTGTTCCTCTTCAGTTTCAACCCCCTCCTGTATTGACTCTAATGCCATCAAACAAAATTCATTATGAGAAGAATCATTAGAAGCATAGAGTGCAAAATTTTCATCACTAAGATCTTCAGGCATACTACTCCAGTCAACAAACCCTTGAGTGAAAAAACTTTGTTGATCTGGTTGTACTGCTGCTGGAGCAGTGGTTTGAGGTGCAACAGGTTGCACTTGTACCTGTGGAGCAGGGGTTTGAACGTACTGAATTTGTGGGACAGTAGTTTGGACATAATGCACAGGCACAGGGGCAGCAACATAGTGAGCAGTGTTCACTTGAGCTGCAGGGGTATATTGGGTATAGTGCACAGTGTTTTGACTTTGTGGTCTAGGGTTAGAGCTAGGGTGAGTAACTATTGGTCCAGTGTTTTGACTTCTGCACTCCCTAGAAAAGTGCCCTAACCTATTGCACTTGTAACACTTGATTTTCGATTTATCCAACCCAACCCTCAAATTCCCATGAAGTCCTGGGAATTTTCTCCCTGTTCTTTTATAGAATTTGCTAGTTCTAACACTAAGCAAAGCCAACTGGTGCAGAATATCCATCTCTTCTAAGTCAGTGGGATCAAAATGTTGTAAATCATTGAGTTCAAAGCTTAGATTGTCTGACATCTGGTTTTCGTTTGCAGTGAATGCATAACTTGCAGAGTGAGGATCAGGGTTGTTAAAATTTGCCCCAGCAGTTATGTCAATGAAGTGATCATAACCCTGATTCTTACCACTGCTCCCAGATTCTTCTTGACCCAGAAGAGCAGTATTACCGAATGTATAATTATCAACGGCTTTTCCTGACTCTTGTAACTTCCTTTTCTGGTTCAACTCCCTTTCATAGGTCAGGAGTCGACCATGGAGTTGGGTCAAGGTCAGATCCTTGAACTCAGGTGAGTTTCGGGTGACAAAAGCTATGGTGTCCCATTTTTCTGGCAGTGATCTGAGGAACCTGCTATTTTGAGTTGAGTTTGTAAAAGTGGTATTAACAAGCCTCAGTTCACTGATGAGACAACTGAAACGCTCAAATTGTTGCGTCAGTGATTCACCTCTAACATGACAAAATGTTTCGTACTGTTGGTTCAGGATTTCCCTATTGTTTTCTATGACTTCTTCAGTCCCCCCAAACTGTTCCTTAAGCGCGTCCCATAACTCTTTGGCACTGTTACAATGTAACAGTCCAGCATATATCTCATTGGGCAGCGCTGATGCTATGATGCTAAAAGCTTTAGCATCTAGTTCGAACTTTTGATAGTCGGTTTCGGTATAATTTTCAACTGGTTTTGGAACGAACTTTTTAGCATCTTCAGCGCTTGGCACTGTGGGAACGTGGGGACCAAAGACGACAGACCTCCAACATCCTGTGCTTTGTTGAGCGAGGATGTGACCCATCCTCCTCTGCCAGATGTTGTACTCATTTCTTTTTAGCAAAGGTGGTTTAAAAAGTGAGCCGATGTTGTTTTTATCATCCTGAGATTGTGACGTCATTCTTGTTGTTTTACAGACACTGAGAAATCAACTTTAATGGTGATTAATCCTTGCTCTGTTTTTCAACCAACGAACAAACGATCAGTATCAACTGTTATGAGCCGAACTATTTACGTCAAAATGATTGTTAAATCAAATTTGACTGTCCAAGCTCTGATACCAATTGTTGGATCTGAGTTTGAATCTGATTGTATTTTGTGTTTGCAATTAAAATGAAGATGGATGAGTATGCAGCGGAATTATGATGAAAACAAACTTTGCATACAATCAAACGAGAGTAATACTTTAATCAAACATCTTTTCTCAATGAATCGGAAGATTGAATTTATTTCAATAACGATTACAATGATTGATGAATGAATGCAAACTCCCCCTCAGCCAGAGCTCAGTGTTTGTTCGTGCAAAGAAGACGATGATGCAAAGAGCTAATAGAACAGTACCAAGTACTGAGCCATTTATAGGCACTTGCAAACCACTGAGCATCTTAGCTGACGTCACCATGAAAGTGACATCTAACCTCCTAACAAACTCTAACCTCTGATCTATACAAACACTGCTATATTAACTACTGCTATTACATTACATTACAAAACAGACTATAGATCAGCTGCTGCAACCTTCCACTGCTGTGAACCCAGCAGTACTTGTCCGGATCATCAGTGCTTGACTCAAGGCAGTAGATTGAATCAGCAGGGCTTTAGTCTTTCATCAGGTCTTTACTTGATCAGCAGTTGTAGGTCAGCAGTTTGCAAGATCAGCAGATAGGAGGTCAGCAGATGTTGAAATCACTTTCAAGGGGAGAGACTTGTATGTAAACATCTGCTTATTCTGGATCCACTGCTCTGATCCAGTTTTGGCTTTAATTATCTGTTCCTCTGATAGGGTTTGATCCCAACAGTCATATATCCACGTACTTGCTCACATACTTATAAACATACATGCATACCTATCTACACATATTCATACACTTAAGCTTATAAAAACGTAAGTTAAATTAGTCGTACACAGCTTAAAACGCATTTAAACGAGTTCCCGATAGCAGTGACGTCTATCATGAAAGACTAAATTCCTGGATGTCTTGCATCCTCTTAACCCATTATCGTTCATATGCTTATTTTGACCCGTTAAGGGGATTTGCGCATTAATTGGTCTATGACTAACAAAACCATACTCCCCACTTCCATACTTGTCCAAAACATTACACTAATCGAATAACTTGTTTATAAACTACTTTTAAGATCGTTTACCCCAAATACCCATCAAGTGCATTTTGGTCAACTTTAATCCCATCATTTACGACGAAAGACTTCAACACATATTTGACCTCAAACATCATGTTTAATTAATTAAAACACTTTATTACTTAATCGAACTAAGAAGTGATTACGGAAATCACTTACCTTATGCGTCCGTGCTCGTATCCGCTTCCTTGCCTCTTCATGGCCCGTTAGCCTCTCGTGCTCGAATCTGTCTCGACATGGTCCCTACACTTCCATGTCGTCGAAACCACATTCTTGTCAGCATACTCATTTGTACGTGTTAACAATCATATCAATCGCATATTTCACATTTAACTTTCATTAGTCCTTTCTAACAAGCATAACTCATATAATCATATCCATATCCGTTTACACTCATGTAATTCCTCATGTCATTACATTTAACACGTATTGCTATAACCTGTACCAAACGACTTCCTATAATCCTACCTTTACGACAACGAGTTAAATCATGTTTCTTATACTTAGTTGACTTTCAAGAGTCAACTATCAACCATATTCAACTATCGACTTATCATCATATACTCGTAACATCATAATCGACTATACGGTCGACACTATATACATTTTATCATACGCTTGATGTGCGTACCACCTTTTAAGCATAACGTACAACTACTTCATACATAAATCTTCTAAACTCATACATAACCCATCAAAACCTACTACTAATCATCATGTATCATTCCAAATGAACATCAAACATATCGTCATCATATTTCTCCTAATTTATCTAACAAGAATTCGTCATACCCACATAATACATCAATCTTTCAACAAGACTTTGACATAGGTGGTGATTCTAGTCATCATCTTCACCCTAACTAACGGGTTTCACATCTAATCATCAAATTAACACAAACCATACGTAACCCATGTCCTATACGATGATTCTAACCCTTGTACATGATTAATTTCATATTAACTCACGGATTTGAACATAACCCACTTCACACATGATCACCAATCTTAGATTTAAGACATACCTTATGATCCCCTCGTGAAGGTGATTATTAATCCATGTTCCTTCTTGAATTTAGGCTTCGATTCACCCTTCAATTTGGTGATTTATTTGAATTAGGGTTTGGAGCTCTTGATAGCTCCTGAAGCTTTAAGAACACGCACGTATGTGTGTTTGTGTGTGTGTGTAGATCTTTTAATTAGTTAACAACTTTCATCTGTTTCACTTTATCCCCTCGGGTTTGCCTTTAAAACATAACTGACACCACCTTCCTCTTTTAATAGTTTTTACCATGCACTTAACTAGGTTAAATAGCCCAGTTATTTATTTCATAATATAACACATAAGGACATATTTCGAATATATAACATTTGGATTTTGGGGTGTTACATTGCCTCCTCTGCTTGTGTGATAACAATGATCCCTGAACTTACCGTAGTCACTTGTGGGAATGAACTATCTGTGATTTGTTGTTGAGAGGAACTAGGTGTATGCAAGTCAGATGCATCAATTACATCAAGCAATTTTTGTAATGGTGATGGGAATGTTGAAACGGGTGTGGTGTAGAAAGAGAAGCAGCCCTGGGAGAAGGGCTTAAGTAGAGATAATAAAGTGATATATCCCCTTTAACACGTGTCCCCTGTGCTTACAACACTTTCCTTTTGTGATGAAAAGTGAAGAGTTTGGCTTGGTGAAGATGTTTGCATCTGTTGTGAGGAAGTAACAACAGATGTTAGCTGCATTTGTGGTACAGCAGGTATCTCTAGCATCTCAACCTCTAGAGACCCTTTCTTTTTGGGTTTTCTTTAGGATTTGGGATTGGGAATTGAAATGGTTTGTATGGAAGAGTCTGGTGTGGTTCCACAGTGTTGGGTTATGCAATGTGGCCACCAAGAGCAGTGGGCTCAGCAAATGTTGTAATATTTGTTGCTTGGTTTTCCAAAATGTTTTCATTTACCACATTTTCCTGGCTTTTGGCCATCATGCGAGTAAAAGTTTCTTTGAAAGATTATTACTTTGAAGTGCTTCATCCTTTTCAGAGTTTTATTTCCTTAAAACATTTTGAAGATATAAGCTTAACAACCGGGGATAGATGAGAAAAGGATTTCCAATTCCTCTCTTGATTGCCCTTAAATTTTCTACCAAGTCTAGAAATAGTATATGGGATAGCCTATGGTTTGAATTTCTCAAAATAGCATATCCTAAGTACTGAGTTTTGAGGGGTATTTCATTAAAAGTAGTGGTTTTAGCAGATAGGCAAACCAAGAGAGTATGGAAAAATAGTTTCATTTCAGGTGGGAACTTTGGTTTAAAAAGTGTTGCTCCCACCGTCTGACCTTCATAGCCCCTTTCTATGAACTCAGCATGTAAGTCATTTTTGGGGTAAGATTCAACACATGTAAATCCTCTAATCAAAACATGGTGGAGATGGTTTTCTGCAGTGATTTCCACATGTTCTTTATTAAGAGTAGAGGTAATGAGAAATGGCCTTTTGTTTTACAAAGAAAGATTTGCATTTGCCCAAAATTCTCTGAGTGTGGCAAGATAGATGGGTGCATCTGCGGTGAGGATGTAGAGATATTTGGAGGAATTTACGTGTCGATGATGTGGTGAAAATCCGTATTCTTGCTGTGTTTTACAAGATACGGTAAGTAGTTGGGGGGTGTTTTCATATCGAGGGCCATGATGAACTGTTTGTTCAAATCTTTTGAAAATATTTTATGCAGATGATCTTTTAATTGAAAGCAGAGTTTGATGGAAGCAAATTCAGAGTTTTTCCCTTTTGAAATACTTTTGAATTTTTCAATAAGGGTGGATAGAAGTAAACTCTGTTTCTCATGGGTTTTTATAGGGTTAATGGAACAAGGATATCAGTGTGGACAACGATTACCCTTTTATCCACGTGGTCAGTTGCTATTTGTTGTAGCAAACCTATGTTCAGAACGTAGGTCTTATAGAGGAAACCTTTTGAAAAAAAAAGATATTAAAGATCTTTTTTTCAAAATATCTGTTTGAAACCTCTGTTGTGCTCAACAGACCTTTGAACAACAAGATCAGTGTTTTGAAACATCTGTTTGACTTTTGGTCAACAGGGTTTTGAGTGAAAACAGTGGTGAATTTTGATAGAATAGTGGCTCTGTTTGACTTTTGAAGTTAAACAGTTGTTTTGAAAATTGTGGTTCTTTTGCCTCAACCAGTGGTTATCACACTTGAACAGACTTTTGAACCAATGAAACAAATGTTTTACTCATTTGAACAGAGTTTAGATTTGTTGATTTTATCAATCTTTCCTTGATTTTAAAACACTAATTGTTGATTTTATAAAATTAAGAACAACATTTTAATGGTGTTCCAAACCTTTTTGTGAGATTTTCAAAATGATTTTCTTTCTTTTATTTGGATAGATACCAATGCAAGAGTAACCTATGTCTTCAATTTTAAATTGCCAACAATGTACTCTGCAAATGATAGTTAATGGGTCAATCTTGCAGATGATCCAAAGCTTTTTCTGCTTTGGATTTGGTGTTATCAACCACTACAATGGTTCCTTGGGATTAGTCAGAGGTCACAAGAAGTTTTTGCACTAATGCGTGTGTAGCGTTATATAATTTTAATGTATATTTTAAGCCCTTTTTAACACTTTAGTCAAGTTTTAAATTTATAAAACACGACATTTTACTAACATTAAACACACATATGGGCAAGTGCACCCGTCGTGAGCGTAGTATAGCGTTGGTAAGATACCGAGGTCGTCCAAGGACACAAGAGCTTTTAGTACCGGTTTACCCTCAACGTCTAATCAAATCAAAAATTTAGAAAAAGTTTTAAACATGAAAATAAAAACTAAAAATGCTGAAAATAAAAATAAAATAAAATAAAACAGATAGACAAGATGAATCACTTGGATCCGACTCGCCTTTAGTGTAACCTTTGATAATTTTCGCACTTTTGCACTTTTTAAGAGATTATCTTAGTTATAGCAGTAGGCCCCTCTTTTGAAGGTGACGTTACCCTCAACCCAGTAGTTTGAGTCAGCAAGGATACAATCCAAAAGGGTTGGATTATTGAAAGATAATTAATTAAGTTATTAATGCGTAATGTGGTAGGCCCCTCTTTTGAAGGTGACGTTACCCTCGGCTAAGTGGTTTGAGTCAGCAAGGATACAATCCCAAGTAGCCAGGTTAATGTATTAATAGTAGTTTACATATATGAGGGGATCAAGTCATTCGCACCCCCGCCATCTAATACCAGTGGATATTGAAGGAGGTCCTAGTAAGCTTGACCCAGGTCCTCGCAGGATCTATACACTGAACAAGGCAAGAACCTTACCAAACCATTCCCTTAACCCCCGACCAGGTAGCCAACATATATCTATATAGACCGTAGAGATATGAATGGTGTAAATCTTTTATTTTATATAGACAATAAAATAATGCCAAGACACCACGGACAAATGATAAGGAAGTTTCACCTTCAACATAAGAAACTAGTTATTAAAGTCATTAATACAAAACCAAATAAAAAGTGCGAAAAGATTAAAAAACAAAAGTATTACACTAAATGTTTGTCTTCACCAAGTGATGTAAGAGACTTAGGCAAACATGGCCTTTGATTGTCAAGAACTCTTACTATCAATCTTAGATCCCGAGACTACTACACACACTCTAAGATGGATGGTGGATGATGGTGGTGGATGTGGGTTGTGATGGTGGTGGAGTGTGGGTGAAGTGGGAGAGAGGTGGTTTGCCAAGGGATGCCTTTGAAGTGAACCAAGCACCCCTATTTATAGCCTGCACAGAAGCCCAGACACGGCCCCGTGTCCATTGAGCACGGCCCCGTGTCCATCCAATTTCTCTTTCTTCATTAATTGCAATTTGTCTGCATTAGCTCCACACGCCCTCGTGCCCGCTGGGCACCGCCCCGTGTGCAGAAGTGTATCTGTACTATCAATATTTGCTTGAATTCTGCGAATCTTAGCGTTGACCACGACCGTGTTGAGCTGGGCACGCCCCAGTGTTGGGAATAGAAGCTTCTATAGCTTTGTCTTTTCTGCAGACACCTGAACACGCCCCCGTGTCCGCTGGGCATGGGGCCGTGTGCAGCCTTCTGTTTACTTGATTTTGCTTGGGAAGATGCTGTCGAGGGGTCGGGCATGTCACGTTTATTCCTTTTCTTGTGATTATGTTAGATTTTGCTGCATTTTTGCTTCTTTTGTTCATTTACGCTCTTTTAATCATGAAAATACAAAAGGAAGACAAAAGCACACTTTTTCCAACATTAGTACTAAAAAGGGTTAGTTTTATGCCTCATTTGATGTAATTTATATGTTGCATTTTACACACATCAAATACCCCCGCACTTGAATCTTTGTTTGTCCTAAAGCAAAACTCTTTATAATGTGGCTTATACTCCCAAATGGAATGGGTAGAAGAGAAGTTTTGGGCTTGTCTTGAGTGTCGGGAATCCAAGATCTTTATTAGGCTTTATTTTTATGTTATTTACAATCCTATTCGTTATGATTTATTTAGAATGTTTCATAAGAGAAATTACTTAAAACTCTGTTCTTATACTTAGTTGACTTTCAAGAGTCAACTATCAACATTTGTTCTTATACTTAAAACTCTGTTCTTATACTTATTTAGAATGTTTCATAAGAGAAATTACTTACAACATTTGCTGAGCCCATGTTTCTTATACTTAGTTGACTTTCAAGAGTCAACTATCAACCATATTCAACTATCGACTTATCATCATATACTCGTAACATCATAATCGACTATACGGTCGACACTATATACATTTTATCATACGCTTGATGTGCGTACCACCTTTTAAGCATAACGTACAACTACTTCATACATAAATCTTCTAAACTCATACATAACCCATCAAAACCTACTACTAATCATCATGTATCATTCCAAATGAACATCAAACATATCGTCATCATATTTCTCCTAATTTATCTAACAAGAATTCGTCATACCCACATAATACATCAATCTTTCAACAAGACTTTGACATAGGTGGTGATTCTAGTCATCATCTTCACCCTAACTAACGGGTTTCACATCTAATCATCAAATTAACACAAACCATACGTAACCCATGTCCTATACGATGATTCTAACCCTTGTACATGATTAATTTCATATTAACTCACGGATTTGAACATAACCCACTTCACACATGATCACCAATCTTAGATTTAAGACATACCTTATGATCCCCTCGTGAAGGTGATTATTAATCCATGTTCCTTCTTGAATTTAGGCTTCGATTCACCCTTCAATTTGGTGATTTATTTGAATTAGGGTTTGGAGCTCTTGATAGCTCCTGAAGCTTTAAGAACACGCACGTATGTGTGTTTGTGTGTGTGTGTAGATCTTTTAATTAGTTAACAACTTTCATCTGTTTCACTTTATCCCCTCGGGTTTGCCTTTAAAACATAACTGACACCACCTTCCTCTTTTAATAGTTTTTACCATGCACTTAACTAGGTTAAATAGCCCAGTTATTTATTTCATAATATAACACATAAGGACATATTTCGAATATATAACATTTGGATTTTGGGGTGTTACATTGCCTCCTCTGCTTGTGTGATAACAATGATCCCTGAACTTACCGTAGTCACTTGTGGGAATGAACTATCTGTGATTTGTTGTTGAGAGGAACTAGGTGTATGCAAGTCAGATGCATCAATTACATCAAGCAATTTTTGTAATGGTGATGGGAATGTTGAAACGGGTGTGGTGTAGAAAGAGAAGCAGCCCTGGGAGAAGGGCTTAAGTAGAGATAATAAAGTGATATATCCCCTTTAACACGTGTCCCCTGTGCTTACAACACTTTCCTTTTGTGATGAAAAGTGAAGAGTTTGGCTTGGTGAAGATGTTTGCATCTGTTGTGAGGAAGTAACAACAGATGTTAGCTGCATTTGTGGTACAGCAGGTATCTCTAGCATCTCAACCTCTAGAGACCCTTTCTTTTTGGGTTTTCTTTAGGATTTGGGATTGGGAATTGAAATGGTTTGTATGGAAGAGTCTGGTGTGGTTCCACAGTGTTGGGTTATGCAATGTGGCCACCAAGAGCAGTGGGCTCAGCAAATGTTGTAATATTTGTTGCTTGGTTTTCCAAAATGTTTTCATTTACCACATTTTCCTGGCTTTTGGCCATCATGCGAGTAAAAGTTTCTTTGAAAGATTATTACTTTGAAGTGCTTCATCCTTTTCAGAGTTTTATTTCCTTAAAACATTTTGAAGATATAAGCTTAACAACCGGGGATAGATGAGAAAAGGATTTCCAATTCCTCTCTTGATTGCCCTTAAATTTTCTACCAAGTCTAGAAATAGTATATGGGATAGCCTATGGTTTGAATTTCTCAAAATAGCATATCCTAAGTACTGAGTTTTGAGGGGTATTTCATTAAAAGTAGTGGTTTTAGCAGATAGGCAAACCAAGAGAGTATGGAAAAATAGTTTCATTTCAGGTGGGAACTTTGGTTTAAAAAGTGTTGCTCCCACCGTCTGACCTTCATAGCCCCTTTCTATGAACTCAGCATGTAAGTCATTTTTGGGGTAAGATTCAACACATGTAAATCCTCTAATCAAAACATGGTGGAGATGGTTTTCTGCAGTGATTTCCACATGTTCTTTATTAAGAGTAGAGGTAATGAGAAATGGCCTTTTGTTTTACAAAGAAAGATTTGCATTTGCCCAAAATTCTCTGAGTGTGGCAAGATAGATGGGTGCATCTGCGGTGAGGATGTAGAGATATTTGGAGGAATTTACGTGTCGATGATGTGGTGAAAATCCGTATTCTTGCTGTGTTTTACAAGATACGGTAAGTAGTTGGGGGGTGTTTTCATATCGAGGGCCATGATGAACTGTTTGTTCAAATCTTTTGAAAATATTTTATGCAGATGATCTTTTAATTGAAAGCAGAGTTTGATGGAAGCAAATTCAGAGTTTTTCCCTTTTGAAATACTTTTGAATTTTTCAATAAGGGTGGATAGAAGTAAACTCTGTTTCTCATGGGTTTTTATAGGGTTAATGGAACAAGGATATCAGTGTGGACAACGATTACCCTTTTATCCACGTGGTCAGTTGCTATTTGTTGTAGCAAACCTATGTTCAGAACGTAGGTCTTATAGAGGAAACCTTTTGAAAAAAAAAGATATTAAAGATCTTTTTTTCAAAATATCTGTTTGAAACCTCTGTTGTGCTCAACAGACCTTTGAACAACAAGATCAGTGTTTTGAAACATCTGTTTGACTTTTGGTCAACAGGGTTTTGAGTGAAAACAGTGGTGAATTTTGATAGAATAGTGGCTCTGTTTGACTTTTGAAGTTAAACAGTTGTTTTGAAAATTGTGGTTCTTTTGCCTCAACCAGTGGTTATCACACTTGAACAGACTTTTGAACCAATGAAACAAATGTTTTACTCATTTGAACAGAGTTTAGATTTGTTGATTTTATCAATCTTTCCTTGATTTTAAAACACTAATTGTTGATTTTATAAAATTAAGAACAACATTTTAATGGTGTTCCAAACCTTTTTGTGAGATTTTCAAAATGATTTTCTTTCTTTTATTTGGATAGATACCAATGCAAGAGTAACCTATGTCTTCAATTTTAAATTGCCAACAATGTACTCTGCAAATGATAGTTAATGGGTCAATCTTGCAGATGATCCAAAGCTTTTTCTGCTTTGGATTTGGTGTTATCAACCACTACAATGGTTCCTTGGGATTAGTCAGAGGTCACAAGAAGTTTTTGCACTAATGCGTGTGTAGCGTTATATAATTTTAATGTATATTTTAAGCCCTTTTTAACACTTTAGTCAAGTTTTAAATTTATAAAACACGACATTTTACTAACATTAAACACACATATGGGCAAGTGCACCCGTCGTGAGCGTAGTATAGCGTTGGTAAGATACCGAGGTCGTCCAAGGACACAAGAGCTTTTAGTACCGGTTTACCCTCAACGTCTAATCAAATCAAAAATTTAGAAAAAGTTTTAAACATGAAAATAAAAACTAAAAATGCTGAAAATAAAAATAAAATAAAATAAAACAGATAGACAAGATGAATCACTTGGATCCGACTCGCCTTTAGTGTAACCTTTGATAATTTTCGCACTTTTGCACTTTTTAAGAGATTATCTTAGTTATAGCAGTAGGCCCCTCTTTTGAAGGTGACGTTACCCTCAACCCAGTAGTTTGAGTCAGCAAGGATACAATCCAAAAGGGTTGGATTATTGAAAGATAATTAATTAAGTTATTAATGCGTAATGTGGTAGGCCCCTCTTTTGAAGGTGACGTTACCCTCGGCTAAGTGGTTTGAGTCAGCAAGGATACAATCCCAAGTAGCCAGGTTAATGTATTAATAGTAGTTTACATATATGAGGGGATCAAGTCATTCGCACCCCCGCCATCTAATACCAGTGGATATTGAAGGAGGTCCTAGTAAGCTTGACCCAGGTCCTCGCAGGATCTATACACTGAACAAGGCAAGAACCTTACCAAACCATTCCCTTAACCCCCGACCAGGTAGCCAACATATATCTATATAGACCGTAGAGATATGAATGGTGTAAATCTTTTATTTTATATAGACAATAAAATAATGCCAAGACACCACGGACAAATGATAAGGAAGTTTCACCTTCAACATAAGAAACTAGTTATTAAAGTCATTAATACAAAACCAAATAAAAAGTGCGAAAAGATTAAAAAACAAAAGTATTACACTAAATGTTTGTCTTCACCAAGTGATGTAAGAGACTTAGGCAAACATGGCCTTTGATTGTCAAGAACTCTTACTATCAATCTTAGATCCCGAGACTACTACACACACTCTAAGATGGATGGTGGATGATGGTGGTGGATGTGGGTTGTGATGGTGGTGGAGTGTGGGTGAAGTGGGAGAGAGGTGGTTTGCCAAGGGATGCCTTTGAAGTGAACCAAGCACCCCTATTTATAGCCTGCACAGAAGCCCAGACACGGCCCCGTGTCCATTGAGCACGGCCCCGTGTCCATCCAATTTCTCTTTCTTCATTAATTGCAATTTGTCTGCATTAGCTCCACACGCCCTCGTGCCCGCTGGGCACCGCCCCGTGTGCAGAAGTGTATCTGTACTATCAATATTTGCTTGAATTCTGCGAATCTTAGCGTTGACCACGACCGTGTTGAGCTGGGCACGCCCCAGTGTTGGGAATAGAAGCTTCTATAGCTTTGTCTTTTCTGCAGACACCTGAACACGCCCCCGTGTCCGCTGGGCATGGGGCCGTGTGCAGCCTTCTGTTTACTTGATTTTGCTTGGGAAGATGCTGTCGAGGGGTCGGGCATGTCACGTTTATTCCTTTTCTTGTGATTATGTTAGATTTTGCTGCATTTTTGCTTCTTTTGTTCATTTACGCTCTTTTAATCATGAAAATACAAAAGGAAGACAAAAGCACACTTTTTCCAACATTAGTACTAAAAAGGGTTAGTTTTATGCCTCATTTGATGTAATTTATATGTTGCATTTTACACACATCAAATACCCCCGCACTTGAATCTTTGTTTGTCCTAAAGCAAAACTCTTTATAATGTGGCTTATACTCCCAAATGGAATGGGTAGAAGAGAAGTTTTGGGCTTGTCTTGAGTGTCGGGAATCCAAGATCTTTATTAGGCTTTATTTTTATGTTATTTACA
This sequence comes from Helianthus tuberosus, assembly GCA_030545235.1. NCBI lineage: Eukaryota > Viridiplantae > Streptophyta > Magnoliopsida > Asterales > Asteraceae > Helianthus > Helianthus tuberosus. Next base: position 57,068,676 of record CM060405.1, read on the forward strand.
ATCCTATTCGTTATGATTTATTTAGAATGTTTCATAAGAGAAATTACTTATTTGGGCATAACATGCCTTTTTAAAATTCCATTTATATACAAGTTCACATACCTCACGGGAGATCACTCAACACTCGGCCGAAGATGTATTTTTGTGAAACACTCGAGACCGACATGGAACTTACTTCTTCCATATGCTTGCCAAGCAATCAATCCCCCTGCTTTTTAACTATACACCTTTGTAAATATCAAGAGGACTTGTGGAAGGGTTAGGCTTGGGTTAAAGGTAGGTGGTTTTGGGTTAGTGGTTAGTAGAAAGGGCGAAAGGCGTAAAAAACGTCGGTCGTCGTAAAACTTTTTATTTGACTTTTTATTCAAACGAAGCATTTTTAAATAAAGTTTCTTTTGATGAACTTGTTTGTTTATTGCTAGACTTCATTTTTTTTTATAAGGATGTCACATGAAGACCGAGCTTTTTACTAAAATAAAGGGTTTAAAAATAAAAAGGTTTTGGTGGGTAAAGGGTGTTTGTTTTTTGGGTTTAGAAATGAAAAGGTTTAGGCTCAAAGGGGTTAACTAGGGGGATTTTTGGGTAGGTGGAAAAAAAAATGAAAAACAATGGTGTTGAAAAGAAAAAAGGGTTAGTCCTAATGCCTCTATCATTTACTTACTTGGGTTTAAGTTGGTAAGGACCGGGAATGTATTGTCATGGCAAGTTCTAGAGTTGTAAGAAAACAAGCGGCTATTCACACAAGAAACGAAAAATGAGAATTTAATCTAAAGATGTGCATTTGTATGCTCAATAAAGGCTCATAACTCACTTTTTGTGGGAATGGGTTTTTAATGTGATCAAGTATATACAATCAAATTTTAACTAGATTTGTCATGCCGTTTCATAATTTTCTTATGTTGGTTCTTTTTATCACGACGCTATCGGTTGTAAATTTGTAAAAATATAACCTTTTTTAAAACTTGTTATTCCCAAATTAAACCAAGACAAGTAAAAAAACGAAAAGTTTTTAAAAAAAATTGGGGTGATTAGTGGTTCCAATAGAGTTTTGTGTAAAGCTTGTTATTAGGACTTGCAAAATTCAAGATTTTAGCATCCCCCCCCCCCCCAACACTTAAATTACACATTGTCCTCAATGTGTCCCAAAAATAAGTTTTTAGGTTGATTGAATGTGTAAAAAGGTGTTAAAAAGCAAAATTTTATGTTACTGGGCATCTGAACACGGGCCCGTGGTGTCCGGGCACGGCCCCGTGTTCAGACTGTCAGTATCATGGTTTACTTAAGGATGGGCACGGGGGCGTGTTCAGTGAACACGACCCCATGTCCAGTTACCTGAACTTGGCGTTTTTTTGCAGATCGTTGAGCACGGGTCGTGTTGGCTGAGCACGGCCCCGTGCTGAACTTGCTGTAATGAAGAAAAAATGTCGGGAGGCTCTGTTTTTGTGCATGGGGTGTAGGTTCAAGTTTCCCTTAGTATCCTCCATCACCCTGAGTGTGTTATCCATTACAACATCATCCAAACACCATTTAATAACTAGAAACCATCATTCCTAGAAATTAACATATTACATAAGGTCCTAGAAAATTAAAAATAAAGCAGAAAACTAAAAAGTTACTAAGATAGATAGGTCAAGTGATACATGAAATCATCCTAAGGAGTTCTACCCTTATTGTAGGAATATCAAAAACCCGGAAATAGCTTTCCGGTACTGAAAGGCGTCGTAGGACTTGGAACCGAGGGGTGTTCCTTAAATGTCGTTGAGCCATTCTTCTATCTCTCTCGGGAGGAAGAAAGCGGGCTCGTTTTCCACAAAATCTTGTGGCGGAGGATTGACGCCAACCGGAACCCCATGTAATATGTTTTGAGGGGGTTCTGTGTGCATGGCGTACCACTCGGCTGGTATGATGACTTCCGGTACCACATTCCATGCCCTTTGTGTAACGATTGGTACCAAAGGAGGAGAAGAGAGAATACTCAACCTTTGGTGCAAAAGGTTGACTTCTCGGAGACATCTTTCTAGCCCTACCGTCAAATGATTGATACGGTCGACCAAGGCTTCCTCTACTCCCTTCATTTCATCGATGGCATCCCTCAAAGCATACACGTAGTTTACAAGAGAGTCTTCCACCGATGACCTTCTCCCTTGTCGGTTGTTCCTGGAGTGTGATGAAGATGTTCCGCTATTTCTGCTTGCCATTCTAAGAAAACAAACCGAAAATAGTTCAATTTATTGAAACAGCACCTCGGACACGGCCCCGTGCTCGCTGAGCACGGCCCCGTGTTCACCTCTCTGCAGATTTTTGAAACAAGGAATCTTGGAACTTTAAATTATTTTTCTAACTTTTGAAGCATTTTTAAGCAGAAATAACTTAAAGTAGTGTTATAAAACTTATTTTTAATAAGATTCCTTGAATAAAAATCTAACAAATATCACAATAAAGCTTGAAATTATGGTGATTTCAAGCTATAATGGAGGTGTTGAGAGAAAATGAAGAAGAAGGCAATGGACAAAAGTAGAAAAGACAAGTTGGTTGTTGAGAACCTTCTTTAGAATATACCTAGTATGATATATGTGAAGATCCCACCAAATCTCTGTCTTTGGAATGGGTCCAAGAGTGCAGGAATCTTGCTGCATTTATAGAAAACGACAGCACGCTGGACACGGCCCCGTGTGCAGACAAAATTCTGACACTTTTTGTCCGTATTCTGACCAAACTAATTCGTACATGACAAAAGTCGCAGCGGAAAATCGTACCATGAAAATTTCTTTCGTTACAAACACCTTGACGCACTTAAATTCATTTTTAAAATAAATTCTTTCACAATAAACACATTTATTATACTTATTTTCATTAAGAAACCATAAACTAGCTTCACTTAAATACGTACTCAACACTTCCGTACAATCTAACTTGTGACTCGATCCTCGATCTCCAATCCTTGGATATCCTCATGACTGGTACTACCTGCGCTCACCACATAAAATTCACACATTAGTACGCATTATAAACATACAAGGTTTGTTCACGTTTACTTCTCGTTTCATTAACTCTTTACATTCCAGCTTTTCCATCCTGTTATACCATCCGTGGTGAGACTTCTATGCCATTCCTGCATTTCACTTATAACTCCAGGTACACGAATAAACAACGTAAACACTTGATCGTACCAAAAGACTTACATTCATACCTAAACTTCATACACACTATCTCCATACATACATACGTACACACATACATGTCAACCTACATGCAAACTTACATATAAATACATATCAATCATTCTATATGTATCTACATATATACAAACCTACATCGTCACGTACGATCATGTCATCCCACATATATACATTCACACATACATACGTACATACATACATACACCTTATTACATGCCTTCACACAAACCTACATACATGCATACATTCGTACATACTCACTTGCGTACATACACATACTAACTACATACACCCCTACATACATACACTTAGGTTTATAAAACATACATACGTACATGCCTACATACTTACTTACATATATATTTATAATCACCTGTTTCAACATACCCAACTCATACTTACCTATTCATATACGTCTTCATATATCCTTATGTACTTGCTTACACACTATAATCTTACATACATTCGCGCATACACGCTTACATACACTTCTACATACGTGTATAGAGATATACAACATCCATACATACCTATCCACACGTGCGTTTACCCTATTGGTCAGAAAACATGAGTTAAACTAGTCATACGCAACTTAAAACGCGTTTAAACGAGTTCCCAAGCCAAAACGGAGCAAACGAGCAACTTTCGCCAACCAGGGGGGGCTCGCGTGACGCCTAGGGCCTTGGTGTCACGCTAGGCCCCTGTTTTGGCAGAACAGGTGCAGCAACTTGCTGCACATTCCCAGCACGATCCCGTTTCACGGAAACGAGCATAACTCTCTCGTTTTTGATCCGTTTTACCCGATTTTTTTTCCTATGCGTCCGTAATTTAATCCTCCACCTTGTGGAGTTAAAAACCAACATCCAACATAATAATATTTCAGACTTCTAACTCTTCGGCTTATTACCCTTTTTTCCAAACTTTGACCCGTTCGTGCATTCATCAACTTAACTTGGGTATTTTACCATAGCATCTTATAAATCTAACAATATCCGTGACGTCTATCATAACCTACTAAATTCTTGGATGTCTTGCATCCTCTTAACACATTATCGTTCATATGCTTAATTTGACCCGTTAAGGGTATTCGCGCATTAATTGGTCTATGACTAACCAAACCATCATCCCCACTTCCATACTTGTCCAAAACATTACTCTAATTGAATAACTTGCTTCTAAACTACTTTTAAGATCGTTTACCCCAAAATACCCATCAAGGGCATTTTGGTCAACTTTAATCCCATCATTTACGACGAAGGACTTTAACACATTTTTGACATCAAACATCATGTATGATTAATTAAAACACCTTATTACTTAATCGTACTAAGAAGTGATTACGGAAATCACTTACCTTATGCGTCCGTGCTCGTATCCGATTCCTCGCCTTTTCTTGACCCGTTATCCTTTCAGGCGTGAGTCCGTCTTGACATGCTTCCTATACTCTCTTTTCATCAAGATCACGCTCCTATTAGCATATGCATTCGTACATGTTAACAATCATATCAATCGCATATTTCACCCTTAACTTTCATTAGTCATTTCTAGCATACATAACTCATATGATTATATTCATATCCGTTTAACTCTTGTAATTCATCATATAATCACAAATAACGCATATTGACATAACATGTACCATACGACTTCCTATAATCCTGTCTTTACGACAACGTGTCAATTCATGTTTCTTACACTTAGTTGACTTTCGAAAGTCAACTATTAACCATATTTACTATCGACTTATCAACATATACCCGTAACATCGTAATCGACCATACGGACGACACTATATTCATTTTATCATACACTTGATGTAAGTACTACCTTTTAAGCATAACTTACAACTAATTCAAGCATGAATCCTCTAAACTCATACATAACTCATCAAATCCTTCTACTAATCATCATATATCATTCCAAATGAACATTAAACATAACATCATCATATTCCTTTACTTTTATCTAACAATAATTCATCATACCCACATAATACATCAATCATTCAACAAGACTTGAACATAGGAGGTGATTCTAGTCATCATCTTCACCCTAACTAACGGGTGTCACCTCTAATCATCAAATTAACGCAAACCATTCATAACCCATGTTCTACACGAGGATTCTAACCCTTGTACATGATCAATTTCATATTAACTCACGGATTAGAACATAACCCACTTCACCCATGATCACCAATCTTAGATTTAAGACATACCTTATGATCCCCTCGTGTTGGTGATCATTAATCCATGCTCGGTTATGGATTTCAGCTTCATCTTGCCTTCCAATTTGAGCTTAAAGACGATTTAGGGTTTGAGGCTCCATGGGAGCCTCCTGATCTTTCTCGAACACACACGTATGTGTGTGTTTGTGTGTGTGTTTAGTTATTTTATAACTTAACTTTCATTTATTCCATTTTAACCCCTCGGGTTTACCTTTAAACACAACTGACACTACCCTCATCGTTTAATACTTTTGACCATACCTTTAACTAGGTTAAATAGCCTAGTTATTTATTTCATGACGTGTCACGTAAGAACATACGACAAATATTAACATTCAGATTTTGGGGCGTTACAAAGTCGGACGGGAATCTTTGGATGGACACGGGGGCGTGCTGACCTGGACACGACCCCGTGGCTAGAAGTTGTTAATGAAGTTTTGTCTATTTTCAAGGAATTTATTCGGATCGGGTGGTTCTTTACTAGAAGGAACAACACCGAAGTGCCTGAGATACCTAAGTTGCCCTAGTTTTAGATGAGAACGCAAGAGGTTATCGGAAAGGGTGATACCTAAGCTAAATGTAGGTGGACAAGTCCAACCCTTATCCGGGCTCTCGTTAAAGAAGGTGCATGTCGAAATCGCTCAGGTCTATGTATGCATCGACGAAAATCGATGGGGAGTCCTTCACGGCACAATCGACACAGGGATGACTATCGATCAAGTCCTCGCAAGAGTTAGAGGAGATTTCGGGAGCAACGATGTTGTTATAATCCGAATGCGATCTCACTAATTCTTCTTGATCGTCGTCTTGAGATGAATTAGTTATATCCATCTCAAGTTCTTTTATCCATCGGAGAATTACTTCTTCCATTTGAAATTATTCTTCAAGAATCATTTCATCTCGAAGGGATGATTGAGAGCATTCGAGGGAGAGATAAGGATTGTTTTTACATTCGCCCATCTTAAGGCTACAGGAAAACAATGGGTCTATATAGTGGGGATTGTAATTTAAAAAATAACATTTTAATTCTTCATGAGTTCCACCACATAATTGACACCATGTACCATAAGAGGAACGAAAGTAAAAACTATCAGTATCACTCATGATTGTGTCAGAAATTACCAGCCGTCGGGATCTTACGACTCTGTTTTCAGTATCTGAAGCTTTGGGTATGGGGCGTGTTCAGTGGGCATGGTCCCGTGTTCAGCTACTGTCTGACTTAAAACAGGATTGCCAGTACCAAAGATTGGGCACGGTGCGTGTTCAGCGGGCACGACCCCTTGCTGAGCTTCTGCAGAAATTGAAAACTTAAGAAAAATCCTAAAAAAACAGAAAAATAAGAAAAACGATTAGGCCGTTGATTCCTAACTTTCTTAAAATCCTTGTGTCCCCGGCAGCGGCGCCAAAAACTTGATGCGTGTGTAGCGTTATATAATTTTAATGTATATTTTAAGCCCTTTTTTAACACTTTAGTCAAGTTTTAAATTTATAAAACACGATATTTTACTAACACTAAACACACATACGGGCAAGTGCACCCATAGTGAGCGTAGTATAGCGTTGGTAAGATACCGAGGTCGTCCAAGTACACAAGAGCTTTTAGTACCGGTTTATCCTCAACGTCTAATCAAATCAAAAATTTAGAAAAAGTTTTAAACATGAAAATAAAAACTAAAAATGCTGAAAATAAAATAAAACAGATAGACAAGATGAATCACTTGGATCTGACTCGCCTTTAGTGTAACCTTTGATGATTTCCGCACTTTTGCACTTTTTAAGATATTATCTTAGTTATAGTAGTAGGTCCCTCTTTTGAAGGTGACGTTACCCTCAACCCAGTAGTTTGAGTCAGCAAGGATACAATCCTAAAGGGTTGGATTATTGAAAGATAATTAATTAAGTTATTAATGCGTAATGTGGTAGGACCCTCTTTTGAAGGTGACATTACCCTCGGCTAAGTGGTTTGAGTCAGCAGGGATACAATCCCAAGTAGCCGGGTTAATGTATTAATAGTAGTTTACATATGAGGGGATCAAGCCATTCGCACCCCCACCATCCAATACCAGTGGGTATTGAAGGAGGTCCTAGTAAGTTTGACCTAGGTCCTTGGAGGATCTACAAGGCAAGAACCTTACCAAACCATTCCCTTAACCCCCGACCAGGTAGCCAACATATCTCTATATAGACCGTAGAGATATGAATGGTGTAAATCTTTTATTTTATATAGACAGTAAAATAATGCCAAGACACCACGAACAAATGATAAGGAAGTTTCACCTTCAACATAAGAAACTAGTTATTAAAGTCATTAATACAAAACCATAAAAAGTGCGAAAAGATTAAAAAACAAACGTATTACACTAAATGCTTGTCTTCACCAAGTGATGTAAGAGACTTAGGCAAACATGGCCTTTTATTGTCAAGAACTCTTACTATCAATCTTGGATCCTGAGACTACTATACACACTCTAAGATGGATGGTGGATGATGGTGGTGGATGTGGGTTGTGATGGTGGTGGAGTGTGGGTGAAGTAGGAGAGAGGTTGTTTGCCAAGGGATGCCTTTGAAGTGAACCAAGCACCCCTATTTATAGCCTGCACAGAAGCCCGGACACGGCCTTGTGTCCATTGAGCACGACCCCGTGTCCATCCACTTTCTCTTTCTTCATTAATTGCAATTTGTCTGCATTAGCTCTACACGCCCCCTCCCCCTCGTGTCCGCTGGGCACGACCCCGTGTGCAGAAGTGTATCTGTACTATCAAGATTTGCTTGGATTATGCGAATCTTAGCGTTGACCACAGCCGTGTTGAGCTGGCCACGCCCCTGTGTTGGGAATAGAAGCTTCTATAGCTTTGTCTTTTCTGCAGACAGCTGAACACGCCCCCGTGTCCGCTGGGCACGGGGCCGTATGCAGCCTTTTGTTTACTTGCTTTTGCTTGGGAAGATACTGTCGAGGGGTCGGGCAAGTCACATTTATTCCTTTTCTTGTGATTATGTTAGATTTTGCTGCATTTTTGCTTCTTTTGTTCATTTACGCTATTTTAATCCTAAAAATACAAAAGGAAGACAAAAGCACACTTTTTCCAACATTAGTTTTAAAAAGGGGTTAGTTTTATGCCTCATTTGATGTAATTTATATGTTGCATTTTACACACATCAGCACCATCTCATACAGTTGTTTTTGACCTTCTACAAGTGCCTGCACACTTGGATCAACTAGAAGTTGACCATTCCCAATAAGATGTTGATACCTATGTGGATGCATGTTTACCCTTGTCTTTTGGGGTTGTAGGGCTGATTCTACATACTTGTAAGGTACCGTGTTACTTGGTGGTTGTCCATAGCCTCTGGATAGTGGGTTTTGTGGTACAACAGAGGTTTGACCTGACCTCTGTGCAGGATAATGATTCACATTTTGTGGGTGAACAGAGTGATTTGACTCAACTCTTTTGGGAAGAGATTGGAAATTCCTGTTACCAGGCCTATCTTCCCTTTGGAAGTTCATTTTCTTTCTTGATGTATTTAGATTTACATCAAAAGGTATAAGAAAAGAACATTGTTAGGTCAAATGGTTTAGTTTTCCACAAATGGTGCACCTAGGAGTAGAGATACACTGACACTGTTTGTTCTATTAATATCATAGGCTTTTAACTTAAACCCGTCTTTTGCCACATGATTTTATGGTTTATACATCTTATCGTTTTAAATAAAATTTATTGTATTCACTCGTCCATAATCATCTATCGTTCATATCTTCTTTCATCATCTTTTAATCGCAACATACATGATATAATGGACAGTTCGATGCAATAGGAAGATACATGTTATGTTATGGTGTTTTATGGACAACCGAATTATAATGAAAGGATCAAGTTCATAATGGATTACTCAATAGAACAAGATGATACAGTTATGGTGTTTTACACCTTCAATTCCTGTAGATCTTTTTCGTATGGTGTTTTAAACTGCATTCATGGTGTTTTACACCTACATTTCAATAGTTGTGCTTCGTATGTTCTTCGTATGGTGTTTTACAACTGCATTCATGGTGTTTTACACCTGCATTCCAGTAGGTGTTCTTCGTATAGTGTTTTACACCTGCATTTACACCTGTATTCATGGTGTTTTACACATGCATTTCATTAGTTGTACTTCGTATGGTGTTTTACACCTTCATTCCAATAGGTGTTCTTCGTATGTTCTTCGTATGATGTTTTACACCTGCATTCCAGTAGATGTTCTTTGTATGGTGTTTTAAACCTGTATTCCAGTAGGTTTCATATCATGTTATACATATTTTTCCCTATATTAGTATAACAATATGGTACTCATATTAAGGTTAAAAAAACTCGTTATTATGGTGTAATTTATATATTTTTTAAAAGTTACGTATAAAAAGTTATTAACGTTAAAAAAAGATAGGTGAAACTTACATGTGCATTGAGGTTGATGACAGTTTCTTTATTTTAACAACACAACATAAAAAGACAGTATTACCCTTAATCTAGCCAAACTAGTCAAAAAAATAAACATAATTTACATTCTATACCCTTTTTTTATCTCAACCACTAACTACAAGATCTAAGGGCTTAAAATATTTCTTACACTTCTCACAAAACCACCCCTTTTTACACTAACTCCACCTAGGGGTGTTCATCGGTTAAGTTTATGGTTTATTTGGTTTATTCGGTTCGGTTTATTTGGTTTTCAAAATTTTGTACCCCAAACCAAAAACCAAACCAAACCAAATCAAATAAGGAATATGCAAACCGATCCAAACCAAACCAAATTCAATTCGGTTTGGTTTCGGTTGGAAACCAAATAAACCAAATCTAACCAAATTGTACCTAAGTACTTTTTTTCCTAATTTATATTTATGTTTGTGTTCCAACTTCCGAACATCGCAACTAATTGATAAAGAATTAAAGTGAGCATAACTAGTTAGTACTTTATTAAAAACGTACGTATTTTAAAGTTAAAATGAATACAAGACATGACTTTAGTTAACAACTATGAGAAACAGATTAAACGAAGGGTTTGTGACTCAAATGTAACTTTTATTTATCAATTTTTTTCTAGCTTATGAAATATTTATCATTTTGTATTCTTTATATACAAATAAGTCTTATATAATCTTTCTTTTTGTGATATAAAGCTAGATGATAGCCGAATGGTATCAACTAGGTTGTTGTTCTAAGTCATAATTATTGGGCTGCATTAAAAAAAAAAAAACTATTTTGGCCTTAAATTTGGGCTGCATTAAAAAAAAAACTATTTTGGGCTAACAAATTGTATATGATTTATAAAATATTATTATTTTTATTTAATAATTAATTAAGTTAAATGGTTTATTCGGTTATCCAAATAAACCGAATAAACCAAATAAAATAAAATGTGGATCCATAAACCGAACCAAAAACCATATTCACAATTCGGTTTCGGTTAGAAACCAAACCAAAAACCGAATTCGTTATTCGGATCGGTTTATTTGGTTACGGTTACGGTTCGGTTTACGGTTTTTATTTGGTTTCGGTTTTTTCTGAACACCCCTAACTCCACCATATATATAGATATATTCACGAATTTAAAGTTATGATGAATAGTGATCAGAATATTTAAGTATATATTTTAATTTTTTATATGAAAATTTTATGTATTCTTTTTAATTTTTTTATAATATATTATTCATCATGAGTGGAGATACAACAGAAAGTTTATTTGGCTAAGAAGGCTAGGAAGTGATCTTGACCATCCATTTAGTTAATCAAGTGCTAAGATTAAATGATGGAAATTAAAGGGAAGAAAAGAGGCGCGTGAGTTTGTTTAGGGGCATTCTAGTCAATCCAAGGCAATAGTTTCTCTCTCCTCCAATTCCCCCCATTTTTTAAACGTTAATAACTCTTTCATACGACATTATTTTTTTATAAAAATTGCACAAAAAAACGAGCGTTTTTTATCTTTAAAACGAGTATACTATTGCTATATTTTCGATTTTTTTTTTTTTGAAAACCCAGTTGCGTAAAACGCAATGGAAAAAAAACCTAAAAAATGACATTTTTCTAAAATGCAATGCACCAAAAACACAAAGAATGTCTTATTTGTAAAACGCAATGGCCAGAAAACACAATGAAATGTGTTATTTCTAAAACGCAATAGGCTAAAAACTCAAAAGAAAGTGTAAGTTCTAAAACGCAATGGACTGAAAACACATAAAAATGTGTTTTACTTAAAACGCAATGCACCAAAAACACAAACACCTGTCTTATTTCTAAAACGCAATGGCCAGAAAACACTTAAAATGTCTGTTTTCTAAAACGCAATGGACTGAAAACACATAAAAATGTGTTTTACCTAAAACGCAATGCACAAAAAACACAAAGAAATGTCTTATTTATAAAACGCAATGGCTAGAAAACACTTAAAAATGTCTCATTTCTAAAACGCAATGGCCTAAAAAACAAAAAAAAAAATGTTCTCTGTAAAACGCAATGTACTGAAAACACCTAAAAATGTGTTTTACCTAAAATGCAATGACTAAAAACACTTCAAAAATGTGTTTTTCTAAAACGCAATGACCAGAAAACGCATAAAAATGTCTTATTTTAAAACGCAATGGCATAAAAACACCAAAGAAAGTGTTCTCTCTAAAACGCATTGAATCAGGACAATAGTTGTCTGTGAATTGTCTGAACCAGGAATGCAGTTCTAAAACGCAATGACATAAAACTGTCTACGAATGCAGTTTTCCAGAGGCAAATTTATAGAAAATTAATTTTTCTCATGCATTTTTATTAAAGCAATTTAATCGACCACGGCCAGGGGCTCTGCCCCTTGGACCCCGCCAGGGGCTGCCGCCCACGGACCCCCGCCAAGATCGTAAAACGCAATGACTAAATCAAAAACCCAGATCGTGAAAATGAAATTAAAGAATTTCTTACATGGATCGAAGCCGATTTCTTCATCGATTGACGAAATTTGAATGATAGAAACACTTATCAGCGATTGAATCAAACGGATCGAGTGATTATCTTCAAAATCATGTGAAAAAACGAGATTTTGAATGAAATTAAACTGGGTTTTCTTCAAAAAAAAAGTTGAAGAACACGTTGATCGGGTGTTTGAATCATTGATTGATGACGAAAATCGCACTATAATGTAGAGATTATTGAGATAGTAAGTGAAGAAAAGGTTGGAGATGGTGGGTTTTGAAAATGGTGGGTTTTGAAGTAACTGCGGAGAAGAAGGGAGAAGAAAGGATGTGATTGACTAAAATACCCTTTCTTTTTATTTTAAAATTTGCCACATGTCATAATCCTATTGCTTCCTATACTTCCTAGCCAAAATAAACTTCCTATTTGATCCCCACCCTATTCATCATTTGATCTTTCAAATACCCTGGGTACGTTAGTTTTTTTCTCTACAACTATGTTTATTTTTTAATCCAACATTGCAATATAAATTTCAATGAAAATGTATATCGTCCTGCTATTATACCAAATCGAATAGAAACCGACAATGAATAGTAATTTATTTTTTGCTACTCAAAACATGGTATTTTTTGTATAGTAAACTATATGAGTATCAATACGTGACACCGAACCAATTTCGACACAACAAACGTCGGTACCGATATCGGTAGTATCGGAACCAGCATTCGTTATATGGTTTTCAATTGATGTAAAACACATGAACGACTTTATTTTGTTAGTTTTCTCTTTAAGTTGCTATAGCGAGTGCCGGTACCAGAACGAACAGAACCGATTCCAACTGAGTTCCCGCCGTATAGCGCGAGTGTAAACCACTAGTTATTATTATTATTATTATTATTATTATTATTATTATTATTATTATTATTATTATTATTATTATTATTATCACTAACAATTACCTTACCAACGGCGTGAATACTACGAGCCCCATCCATCTAAAACCACATCCTACTTCCCTGGTCGCTATCAAGGATATAATTTAGTATTGATGTTGAGGTTTTTTTTTTTGAACTGATTAGTTATCACGTAAACATACACTAAACACAACTTGTCCCATAGTCCATAGATGAAGCACATAGAATTACCCAATACAATCCAGACCCAATGAAATCAGAATATCGTAGGTTGACTCACCCACTGGGTCTCGTACTATATCTTTTCGTTATGGTAACTTATAACTTATCTAATTCAATGGAACGAAAATACAGAACTATTGGATAATTTTTTCTTTTTTTTTCGATTTACAGATTGGAATCATTGGATCGCATACGAATATTTTTAAAACGCTTTTCAAATAATTATTGGTATCTTTTTCTAGGAAAAGATTAAAGGAGAATATGAAAAGAGGATTTGACAAAAAGTCAAAAAGGAAAACTATATTGACCCATAAAAATTGAGCCCAGTATCTCTTAGGTGCAGGGCCAACTTCAATACCCATCATTAATATGTGAATTAGCAGCTGGGCTGACATACGAACACAAGCAAACGAAGTTTGTCAGAGGAAAACCACTCTTAATTGGACAGTAGGATTTTTCTTAATATTATTTCATTTTATAATTGCTTACTAGCTTAGAACCCTGTGTTTTATACGGGTTACATAAATTTAATTTTATATAATAAGCAATATCTTTAAAAGGGTGAGAATTGGCTACAAAGTCTATTTTTCCTACAAAGTGTAAAAAGTCATAAAATAAATCAAACACACCAACGACACACAAATAACAAAGTGAATATTACTAAAACGCCATATTTGTGGGTTTTGTATTGTGTTTTGGATGATAAGGCTTTGATTATCCCATGACTAACATTAGTGTGTTTTATGCTGATTATCATGTTGTGTTTTATATTAATAGTTCTACGATTGTGTATTTGAAGTTTTAACGGAATGTTAGGGTTTACATATTGTGTTTTAGTGATTTTCACTCTGTTATTTGTGGGTTTTGAGTATGTTTTATGGCTGAAATTGTGGTGTTTTAAGACTTTGTATACTTTGTAGGAAAAATGAACTTTGTAGCCGAACCCCACTCATCTTTAAAATACATTGTATATTGCACGAGTTAAAAAAAATAATGTAATCAATTAACACATACGGTCGTCAAGATATGTATTTAAATGGCAAATTCGATGTGCTTTTCACTTATTAAAATTTTAACTTGTTTTTTAATTTATTATTAGGTTAGAAACATGTGTATTACACGTGGTAGAACCAATGAAATATTAGATGATTATTAATAAGTGAAAAAAATAAAAGAAATAAACGTAATTTAATGCTAAATACAATTAAATAAGTTAATAAATTTAAAAATAAATACAGTAACTAAATTGGAGTAATTGCAACTATGTGAGAATTAATAATTTGTTTTTTACCAGTCAGTAGTAGTTAGAACACTTGTTGATTGTAAGGATATGCTCTTTAAAAAGATTTGAATATAAGTAAAATAAACTATTATGCGATATGCTCTCTCAAAAAGATTTGAATATAAGTAAAATAATTTTTTGTTTAGAATTATTTATAGAAAAAAAAATATTTATTCTTATTTAGTTTTTTGTTTAAAATCATTGTTAATTTTGTTTAGAATTATTTATAGAAAAACAAATTTTTATTCTTATCTAATTTTTTGTTTAAAATTATTGTTATTATTTACCATGATGATAATAAAAACAAACGTTTATATTCTTATCTAATTTTTTTGTTTAAAATTATTATTATTATTATTTAATATGATCATAATAAAAACAAACTTTATCCTTATCTAAATATTTATTCTTTTCTAATATTTTGTTTAAAATAATTACTATTTAATATGATAGATAAATAGGAAAATAAGGTGAGAAAACATCATAAAACAACACGTGTCCAAAAAATATTTTCATTTATTAGTATAGGAATATTAACATATTTTGTTTCTATAACTATCAGAATACAATTTTTTTTATAAAATTCCGAGTATGTCCTTGTTACTTGTGTATATATATCTACGTCTTGATATAAGTGTTACTCAAAACCGAATTGTTAATGGTATTGTACAAGTGATCTAAACACGGACGTACATGTTATCAAAGCTACCTTACGATTTAGTTTTTTTTATATAAAGTGGCGTCGATTACCATATTGTTGCGTCGTACTTATTTTAATATGTGTTTTATATAATAACAATTAACGAATGAAGTTTGTGAGAGGAAAACTAGTAACATTTAATTTATTTTCTTATGTTCTTTTATTAATATAATAATTACATTTCAACATATTATATTTTTTCTTTTATAACTTTTGAAATATGATTATTTATAAATTATCGAGTATGTTGTTGCTACGGGTTTGTTTTTATCTATATCAAAAGTTTTACTCAAAACCGAGTTATAAATGACAATGTACAAGTGATCGTAGCACAAATCAACACAGTAACAAAGCTGCCTCACGATTTAGGTTTTGTTAAATAAAGTGACATCACTTACCCTACCCTTTCAATGTGTTTAATTTTATCTATTTTTTTAATAAAGATTGTCGTTTTTGTGTTTTATTGTGATGAACCAAATCGGTACCGGCCGGTGTCACGACGAACCGATTTCGATAGAATAATATCGGTACTGGTATCATTATTATCCGAACTGATACATGTATCTGTTTTTTATTATCGATTGATGTAAAACACTTGTCGCTGTCCTATTAGGGATATTTCATTTGGTTGTCATTCTGAGTGAAGGTATCGTACTAGTACTATGATCGAATGTCCGCCACAATATGCAAGGAATTCAACTAGTTTATATATATTAAACACGTTTAATTTAATACGAAATTGAAGAATTGAAATATCATTAAAGCATTTTTATATAGTTACTCTCATATACTTAGAGTTGTAAACAAGCGAAACGGATACGAATAACAAGTTGTTCTTGTTCGTTCATTTAAGTTAAATCAAATAAATGAGTAACCACTTAAATAAACATGATTTTATTGTCTTGATTTGTTTGATAAAAAAAAATATTAGTACGTGTTCGTTCATCTAATAGATAAAAGAACATACATGCATGAAAACAAAAAAAAAAAATTTAAAGATGAGTAAACTGTCATTTTCATCCCTGGTGAAATGCGCCCACTTTAGACCATCGTTAAAAAAGTTTGTTAAATGAGGGGTAAACTAGTCATTTCGCATATATTTTTATTTTCATTTTTTCACCGAGTAAGTAAACGGTCATTTTCGTCCCTAAGGTTGGGTAAAATATGCCACTTTAATCCAACCTTTTTTTATGTGATTTTTGTCCTCGGTTTTTTTTTCAAAAACATTGCCAGTTTCATTCAACTCGCCAGATGCAACCCCTTCCGACATCTTTGTTGTTCCTCTACCTAGAATGTAGGGTTATCCTATCTAAACACCAACACCACCCTTAACGCCAATACAGCCACTGATGTTCACACCTGATCTAGAATACCTTGGTCCGCGAGGCTATTACAAAGATGATGACAGAAATGGGACTAGCGTTGATATCGCCGTAGGCAAGAGACAACTGGAAAAGAAGAGGATCGGTTTTAATAGTGATGAGAATAAGGGTTTTGGGGCCGGTTTTAGTGGTGACGAAGTAGTGATGCCGACGACTTCATGGAGACACCATGCCAACATATTCCACCTTATCACATCTCATGTTTCACCTCATCGTGCACATGTGACACCACCGCGTACATTGTAGCCTTACGAGAATCATCTCACGTTGAAATTTTATGTGAAAATTAGGGGTCGATTGAAAATTGGATAAAACTGACATGTTTTGAAAAAGTCAAGGCATTAAAGTGACATATTTCAGCAAATCTCTTGGACAAAAATGACAATTCACTCAGTGAAAAAAATGAGTATATATATATATATGTATGTATGTATGTATGTGTATGTGTGTGTGTGATGAAATGACCAATTTTTCGCTAATTTAACCGACTTTCTTAATGGAGGTTAAAATTTGGATGAAACTCGTATGTTTTGAAAATGCCACAGATGAAAATCATACAAAGTTATTTTGGACTAAGGGTGAAGGGAGTGGTTACCTATTTGGAATAGGTAAACTCTTCATTCACCCAATCAGACAGTGTCACGTCAATTCACCTAAATTGTTTACCTAATGCTCAAAAACGTTGGCAGTGGTTTACCTAATGGGGTTTAGGTAAACTATTTAAAAAAAAGAAAAATGTTTGATTGGTTGAGAAGGAATGGACCCCGCCACATACCCATCTCTCTCCCCCTTCCCTCACTCTCACCGAATCGGTGACCACTCACCGAAAATGCCCCCTTCCCTCCCTCTCACCGAATCGGTAAAAAGGTTGGCGGTGGAGTTGGGTTCGGTACCGAGTGGGTTACCGCCCCCACTCCGTTCACCCTAAAGTGGCATATTTCACCAAACCTCATAGACGAAAATGATGATTATTATATATTTCAAATGAAAACACCACTTTGCTACACTGGTGTCACGGCCCCCGACCCGGTTTGACCCGTTTCAGGAGCCACGGGACAGAAATCCCGTGGTATTTATTTAATTGAGTTTAACAGCGGAAGTTTATCATCAGGATCGTTGTAAAGCTAAAATTTTCCCGATTTATTTTATTTCACAACTCGGGATAAAACCCCGTTAATTTACAATATTATGATTTCACGGAGAAATCTTTATTTAACAAAACATATTTCTTTCTTTTACAATGAGCCACTTTCTTAAGCTTGCAGTGCTCAGTAGCACCTTTCCTGAATCACAACAGATCACCTGAAATATGTTTGAAAAAGGTTTTGTCAGCGGAAATACTGAGTGAATCATTCTATTTATTAAAACGACACATTTGTTATAATTTACAGTATTAAGAAAGATTACAATGTTTCCAGATAACAACCAACTACCCACAGTACTTTGTCACTCGACCCATTGGCCCATTCGTCCAATGGTGTCTGTGATTATGGTCATATCACCCCTTGGCTGCCCCAATGGTGAAGATTATCAAGTAATGTATACAAAACCCCACATACCGGCTGTAATTTGGTGATTACATAAACTTAATCACTGTAATTATAACTTTGAAAATAAACATGCTTTTGTAAATAAATTTGATAAAAAGAGAATGACTCACATTGCAGATTTAACACGGACAGAGTCTAGTCTATGGATTAGCCTTGTTAACCTAATTTAAATAATAATGCACACAAAACTGGGTTAGTAATCAATACAACATTTACGATAACTCACGAGATCAAACCCTCACAACGAATGACAAAGTGCGATACTTAAACATCCATCGAATTAACGACTAATGACAAAGTATCACCCTAATGTGGGCAACACTTAAACATCCATTGGATTATTGATCGATCGGAAAATGAATCGTAATAGCGATCGAGTTATTACCCTGTTTTGCGGCAGCAATTTAGTGAATCGTGTGTGTTTTTGTAGTATTCTGATCGAAACTCAGTGCATGTAGTGAGAATTTACGTCGTTTTAACTTCAGAAGTCGAGTCCCAAGGCCCTCTATTTATATCCAAAATTTGACCAGGCTTGCGCACCGCAAGCATAAACCCTTACAGTGCGCAAGGGACACGAAAGCACTGTAGGTTAGCCACGTCCAGGACTAGCCTTGCTGAGTTGGTTGTACGTGAAATTTTAATTTCGACAACGTTTTATATAGATAATCGTAACTAGGGTTTACCCCCCCCCCCTGAGTTTTAGGGGCCCTGATCCTGATTCCGATTGTTCTGAAAATTTTAGGGTTTGTGCAGAATCACTTGGGTGTCTCAATTAGGGGTTCCTATTGGTTAATTAAAGTAATAAACAAGACTTTTGATGAGAGTTCTTACAACTGCTGTTGTCATTTTTTTCCTTTTTTTCTTTCTTTTCTTTTTGTGGTTTTTTTTTTCTTTTTTACTTTCACCCTTTAATTTTCAGTATTGACTCCTACAACCCCTTAACTTTTTAAATACTTTTTAATCGAGTTTTACGTCTTTATTTTTATTTACGTGTCGATATAAACTTAAGTTGATTTACATTTCGACATGATTTTTTTGTGTGTTTATTTACGATTTTGCCCCCAGTATAAAATTTGTTTTAATATTTTTTAGAAGACTATGGTAGTGTTTTGTTTTAATTGGTTGGCTATATTTAATTTTTATTCGTCATGCCAAGCGGTAGTTTTTCCATCGTTTTAGTTTTTTTTAACAAAAGTATGGTAGTATTTTGTTTTACTTTGTTTACTCAATGTAATTTTTTTTGAGATTGTGTTATGAGTAGTATGTACAAGTAACTAAAACACAGACGTACATGCTATGAGAAAGAAATATTCAGCTTAATGCCCCGCAACGCGGGCATGCAAAACCTAGTTACTCTAAAAAGAGCCTACAAAAATACAAATTTATAAATAAGCATAATATATTCGTGTATATGTATAATACTAGTTTTTGCCCCGCCCGCGTTGCAGGGCAATAAGCCGAATATTTCTCTCTCATAATATGTATGTCTGTACAAAGGGCAAAAACGTAAATTATATTTTGAACTGGAGGCGAAATCATAATTTTAAACTGAGAGCAAAATCATAATTTTGAGCTAGGGGAAAAACATAATTTTATTTTGAACTGTGGGCAAAAACGTAATTTTTAGCTAAGGGCAGAAGCGTAATTTTGAGCTAGAGGAAAAAACAACATTTTATTTTGAACCGGGTGCAAAAACGTAATTTTAAACAGAGGGTGAAACCGTAATTTTAAACTGGGAACAAAATTAAAAGTGAGTTTTTGAACCGAGAGCAAAAGCGTAATTTTGAGCTAGGGGCAAAATTATAATTTTATTTTGAGCTGGGGGTAAAAAGGTAATTTTAAACAATGGACGAAAGCGTAATTTTAAACTGGGCGAAACCGTAATTTTAAACTGAGAACAAAATTAAAAATGAGTTTTTGAACCGAGGGGAAAAGCGTAATTTTGAGCTAGGTGTAAGATTATAATTTTATTTTGAGCTGGGGGCAAAAACGTAATTTTAAACAAAGGACGAAAGCGTAATTTTAAACTGGGAATAAAATTAAATTAAAGAGTTAAATGCCATTTTAGTCCCTGTGGTTTGGGCCATTTTGCCAGTTTAGTCCAAAGGTTTCATTTTTAACCTGTGGGTCCAAAAATGTTTCACAGTTGCCATTTTAGTCCACTGGGTTAACTTCATCCATTTTTTCTGTTAACGAGAAGGTCAATTCGGTCATTTTATATGGCTGAATTGCCCTTTTAGTTAACAGAATTAGATACAAAATGACCAAATTGGCCTTCTCGTTAACAGAAAAAATGGATGAAGTTAACCCAGTGGACTAAAATGGCAACTGTGAAACCTTTTTGGACCCACAAGTTAAAAATGAAACCTTTGGACTAAACTGGCAAAATGGTCCAAACCACAGGGACTAAAATGACATTTTTTTTTTATTTAAATTAAGATAATTTTATTCATACTTGTCAAGTTACATCAAAACAGAAGGTAGACGGGCAACAAGCTGCGCCGCCACCCCTTTCTGAATTGCAAACCCTAATCTACCAAAGACAAAACCCCGTCCCCCTGAGGCTGAACAATTGTTGTGGATGACCCGTTGGACCCTGGTCAGGAATTGGATAGCTTCTGGGGCTAGGGAGCCAAATGTGTCAAAGGCAAAAGGGACAAAAACATGTTGGTTCTCTGCACAAGCTTTAGCGTGCTTATCAACTTTCTTCGATTCTGCCTTTGTTGCTGCCTGTCCAGCTACAAACCCGTTTTCCCTTAAACCAACCAGAGGGGAAACCCCCGTGAGGTCTACACAAGCATGTTTCCCCCTAGCCCAACCAAAGACGAGAACATCCGCTGGTCGCAGAGTAGATCTCCCTTCCATAGGGTCTGTAAGGAAATTCACAGGAGCCTCTTTCTTAGCCGAAATCCCAGCTCTTCTCAGGATGTCCCACAAAACATCTCGCACCCAGTCATGCCGATATTTGAATCCAGGGAGCTCTTTACATTAAAAATAAGTTGGTCCAACAGAGAAGTAAATAAACAAACAAGAAGTGTGTTTGTGTTTATTCATTTAACTAAATGAATGTAAAATCATGATCATTCAAACCAAATATAAGAAGTGGGTACGTTAATCATTTCATATTATCAAAGCTCCTTATCATATGTACTAACTCGTTTACTAGATATGGATAAAAACAAATAAATATATGCAAACCGACATATGCGAGTATGTTTGGATAGCGGTGACTCGGTGAGAGTTTACATGATTAGAAGGCTTTAAATGAAGTGTGGATTAGGAATGACAAGGCATATGAGTTGTAGACGGGACAAGAACGTGAATATCAATTGTCTTTGATTTATTTTCTATATATTATTTGTGTTGTTGAAGATAAGAATTAAGATCATACCAAGCAGTGGCGGATCTTGCTCGTTGAACGTGCCAGGGCCGAAAGACACGGACACTAAAAAAAGTCCGGGCAAGCCCGGGCCAAACATAGTATATATAAAAAATTTCGATCGAAATGCGAAAAATTAGCACTACGCCCGAAAAACTTGCCCGCCTTCTAAGAACCACCCCTGATACCAAGTAGACAATATTACAAGATTTTGAGGCTGCCCTTTTATCCAAATTCCAAAGTAGTGGTTGGGGGAGCAAAAGATGAAATATATATACTTTATTAAGGATGCTAGCTTTTATACCACTTTATATGTCTTGTGTTTAAGATTGTTAGTTTAATTTAAATCTATTATACATCAAGAATTTAATTCACATGGGATGTGTGTTACAAGGTGGTCTTATAGTTTATGCTTTATTACCAAAAGCTTTGTTTTGTAGGAAAGTTTATATGCATAATGCATACCCAGTAAGTTATTAGTATAAATAATAACAGAAAAGGTAAATTATATTGGGAGTTAACTACACCATTAGTCCTTGTGGTTTATGCAAAGTAACAACCTAAAATAGTAATAGTTAATATGAAGTATTAACTTTTAATTTTGTAACAAGTTGAGGTACTAACGCTAACCTTTGTTTATTTTTAACTGATTTCAGGGGTAATTTTGTCCTTTTGCAAACAATAATTAATTTCTGGTATACAATAGGAACCTTAGGGATCAATTGTGTAAATTAGTATATTCTTTTAACATATTCTATATTTTTTTGGAATGAGACTTTCTCTGTACAAGACCGAACGGCCTCCGGGGTCATGTCAAAGACATTTCCCCGTCAGCCCCGCTCTTCCGGACGCGATGTTCGATCGGGCCCGCGCAAGCTGACTTCCGCCCGGAAACCATACTGCCCCCACACGAGAGACTCGCTGGGGTAACAGCTGGGTAAAACCGGGTTGCCCTCAAGACCGCACCATGCCTCGGTAGGATACGATCCAAATTCGCATGTTATAACAAAAAGTCGCATGTTGTAAAAACAGAAGATCGCATGTTAAAAAAAATATAAATCGCATGTTAATAAAAAAATCCGCATGTTATAAAAAACACCAAAATAGCATGATGTTCAAAAATACCAAAATCGCATGTTATACACGTTTTTTCGCATGTTGATACGGAATCTCGTACGTTTCGTACGTTAAGATATTTTGTACAATAACCGGGGAAATTGGTGAGGTGGAAGAGATGGTGATGTGGCGCCTATGTAGAATTGGGGGAGGGGAAACCACACCCCATAGTTTTATTCTAAGGCTGGAGGGTGTGGTTGGAGACCCCTTGGGGCTTTATCAGTCCACTTAAGCGCCACGTAGGAGTCATGTCACCCTGGGGGCTTTATCACGCCCCTCGTTAATTTGCAGGGTGTGGATGGAGCCCCCATCATGATTATCTAATTATTTATTTATTTAAATATTTATTTTTTAAATTAAATGGCAATTTTAATAACTAGAAAATTAAAAAAAACATAATTTCATTAAAAAAAAATAAAAACACTACAAAGTCATTAAAAAAAACACAAGGTACTAGAAAAAAAAACACAACATACCAGAAAAAAAACTACATATATTTTGCCCGAAGTTGTGCCTTACGAGCCTCCAAAATGGCTCGGTCCTCCTCTGGTAGATTTGACAAATCTTTTGTGAGAAACTCCATGTCTTTTTTGATTTGTTTCTCAATTCTCATTTGTTGGTCTTTTTTCTTAATGGAGATTATTTTGTTGAGACTTGCCTCGAACTCGCTCAACTTTGACAGGCCATCTGATGGCGTTGTAGTAGACTTTCCGTGTGCCGCTGTGAAGGGGTAAGGTCCCAAAAACCTCATAAAAAAGGATTTGGACCATACCACAAACTAACATTTCTAGCCTTTAGACCTTGCGCGGCCGCGCACTGGTCCTACCAAAGGAACAAAGAAAGTAGCAAATTATAGTCGCACGCCCAAAGGATAGCATAAATCTTTGCGCCGTCTCCCATTCAACAAAGGATTAAAAAGCCTTTGCTCAATACTTCCGCCACAACACCCAGACTTGGATATTATTTTACCCAGACTTGGGGTTTATTTGTCTGTGTCCACATAGTAAGGTGTCACACTGGATTATGGCAATAATCTTCTAGAAAGAAATATAATCGTGCACCACCCAGACGGTTATAACCGTCTGGACACGTGTCATCACCAGAAGCAATTCTGAAATCACAACAAAGGCATGCAATCAGGGAGTAAATCTCCACTTAATCACTTTCCACGTGGCGATTCCCTAACCACAGATCAAACCACGATCCGTGTGCATTCACATCGGATCGAGGCTAAGGGACGTCAGATCAAAGAATTCAAACGGAAGAAAAATAACCGCTACGACGTTAGGCATTTTCCGTTATCTTTTCAATAACAGGTTTTCCCTCCCAAACTCCCGGTTATAAATAAGAGAACTGTTCAGGTATAAAACTCAGACTACTCTCACTCTTCAAATACTTATCTTCTCCGATACCAATACTTATTCTTACGCCGGAGTCGGGTCAAGGAGAGAACCTTCTTCTCCCCTTGGCGAGGCTAACGGTGTTCTTTTTTGCAGAGCTACCGGAGAAGTTAAAACCATTACGACTGAATCAACCGAGAGAGAGCTAACCCTTTATGCGGATTCAAATCCCCTAACTATTTCGGTTCCGGCCGTTTAGTTAGTGTTTCTTCATTGGCGCCCACCGTTTTCTCAGTTTTTTCTAGTTTCTACCTCGTTTCGATTCAGTTCATTCTATTTTTTGTTTTTGCACATGGCAGAAAATTTGTCATCTCACCGGCAACCTGGTCCTCGGCCACACGTCGGAAACAATTTTCAGCTAGATAAATCTCCAGAACATTGGTTCAGCAGATGCCAAGCTGCGATAAACACAATCGTTGTTCAAATCGTCAGATCTGATTTATCAGACATCAGATCTAAAAAAGAAATTGATACCTCAGAATTGGATCCACCAACACCACGTAGGGAGGACATCCAATCCAGCCGATATAGCAGTTATCAGAGACAAATACACATGGTTCAGGGAGGTCCATCACGAAGACCAAATAAACGAAACTATGATCAACATTGGAGAGAACAGCAAGTAGTATTCCCCGTTGTTCCTGGGGGCCCCCAGGAAGAACGACCAGTGATTATCACTGGTATTTTCGGTCATTACCGAACTGACTATATGTTCATAGATCCAGGAAGCTCGATGGACATCATATACGAGCAGTGCTTCAAGCAGCTTGATCCAGAAGACAAAGCACGTTTAGAGCCGGTTGATTTTCCCCTCACCGGATTCTGCAATGAAGCTGTATTTCCATTGGGGCAAATCGTTTTCCCGGTGACCCTATCCGATGGCGAGCACTCACGTACAGTTTCAGTTAATTTCATGGTCATGCCGGCAACATCACGACATGATGTCTTGCTCGGGCGAAGGTCACAAAGGGAATTTAGTATGATCACTTCCATTCCACACGCTGCTTGTGGATTTCCAACAGAAACTGGAGTTGCAATACTTTATTCAAGCAAAGAAGTCATGTTCGTAGATGACGAACCACCAGCAAAAGTAGCCAAACCTTCGGCATCAAATGAACCAGAGAAATGGGTTCTAAACAACGAGTACCCAGAACAGACCATTCTGATAGGACCAGCCATTTCACCAGCAACACGTATACAACTAAAAGAATTATTGTCTAACAACAAAGATATATTCGCTTGGTGCCCAGCAGACATGACTGGAGTCCCACGCGACATCGCGCAACATTGCCTAAACATCAAGCCATCAGTAGAACCTGTTGCTCAGGGGAGGCGCAGTTTCAGTGAAGAAAAAGCAAAAGCAATGGACGAGCAAGTAGCAGAGTTACTTAACGCGGGCATCTTGCGCGAAGTCAAATACCATACATGGGTAGCCAACCCAGTAATGGTACACAAACACAGTGGCGGGTGGAGAATGTGCGTTGACTTCAAAGACCTGAATAAAGCATGCCCAAAAGATTGTTACGCGCTTCCAGAGATAGACAAAAAAGTCGACTCTCTAGCGTCATTCAGATGGAAATGCTTTCTTGATTGTTACAAGGGTTATCATCAGGTCCAGATGAAAGAAGAAGACGAAGACAAAACGGCGTTCCGCACAGATAAAGGCATTTTCTGTTATACCAAAATGCCGTTCGGCCTGCGCAACGCAGGCGCAACTTATCAACGCCTAATGGACACAATTTTCAAAGATGACATTGGCAAGACTGTCGAAGTATACATGGATGACCTCGTCATCATGAGTCATGAGGAAAGCACAATGCTCGATAATATTCAGCGCACATTCGACTCCTTGCGCAGCGTGAGCTTAAAACTCAACCCAACCAAATGCTCCTTCGGCATGGAAGAAGGAAAATTTTTGGGATTCATCGTCACGAAAGATGGTTTTAAAGTAAATCCAGAAAAGGTGCAGGCTATTCAGCTAATGCCGTCACCCGCAACAGTAAAGGAAATGCAAAGGCTCGCTGGACGTTTAGCAGCTTTAAACAGATTTTTGGCTAATCACGCGGCAAAATCTTATCCATTCATCAGTACGTTACGAAATTGCGCAAAGAAAACTGACTTTCAGTGGACATCTGAAGCGGAAACCGCATTCAAACAAATGAAAGAATGTTTAATTCAACTGCCAACATTGACAGCCCCAAAAGAAAAAGAGCCACTAATTTTATATCTATCTGCCGCGGAAGTAGCGGTCGGTGCTGTATTAATGGTGGAACGTGAGAACATCCAGACTCCAATCTATTACATCAGCAAAATGCTTACTGGACCAGAAACTCGGTATTCAATGATAGAAAAGCTAGTCCTAGCACTAGTACATGCATCCCGACGTCTACGCAGGTATTTTTCGGGTCACGTCATCACAGTTCTCACCAATTATCACCTAGGCCAGATCTTATCCAAGCCTGACATAGCGGGAAGACTGGCCAAATGGGCAATTGAACTGGGAGGTTACAACATTTATTACAGACCAAGACCCGCAATCAAAGGGCAAGTGTTAGCAGACTTCGCCACTGAAGTTCCTATCGATAAAGTACAAGAATGTGAGGCAATCCAGAACCCGATACCCGTTTTCGATGACAGAATCTGGACCTTACACACAGATGGTGCTTCCAATGACGATGGAGCAGGAGCAGGTCTCCGATTAATCAGCCCAGACAACCACGAGCTCACATATGCTATACGATTAGACTTCAAAAGTACGAATAACGAAGCAGAATACGAAGCCTTCTTGGCAGGTCTTCGCTTGGCGTTAAAGATGGGGGCAAGAAATCTTGAAGCTAACGTCGATTCAAAACTAGTAGCCGAGCAAGTCAATGGCAATTATGATGCAAAAGAAGCCATGGCATTATACCTTGAACACGCGCGGATGTTAATCAACCAATTTCAAACATTCAAAGTTAATCACATAAACAGAAGCGAGAACAAACATGCTGACGCACTAAGCAAGCTAGCTGCTACCAGTTTTCAACACTTAGCAAAGGAAGTGCGCATAGAGGTATTATCCAACCCTTCCATTCATCTCAAGCAAGTGAACGTTATAGAAATGGGAAATCCATCTTGGATGTCTCCGATTATCTTGTACCTCCAACACGGAAAGCTACCGGAAGGAAAGGCAGAAGCTCGGAAAATACAACATAAGGCAGTAAATTATGAAATGGCGGACGACGTCCTCTACCGGAAATCATTCATGGGCCCATTACTACGCTGTGTCGATAAAACATACGCCCAATACCTTGTCAGAGAAATCCACGAAGGATTATGCGGGATACACGCGGGACCGCGCATGGTCGTGGCAAAAATAATGAGCGCCGGATACTACTGGCCAGGAATGCACATGGACGCAGTCGACCTATTAAGAAGATGCGAAGCATGTCAACGCCACGCACCAAAGACACTCCGACCTAAAAATCCACTAATCCCTGTTACTTTCGCCTGGCCATTCCAACAGTGGGGTATCGATCTTGTCGGTCCGTTTCCTGACGCGCCAGGCGCAGTAAAGTTCATCATCGTTGCAGTGGATTACTTCACAAAGTGGGTAGAGGCTAAAGCCTTGGCGTCAACAACAGCAATGGTAATCCGCAAATTTATATGGGAGCATATCATTTGCAGATTCGGATTACCATTGCGCATTATTTCCGACAATGGTACCAACTTCGCCGCAGAAGATCTTCAAAAATGGTTCAAAGAAATGAAGATCGAGCATAACTTCGCCTCCGTCGCGCATCCTCAAGCGAATGGACAGGTAGAAAGCGTAAACAAACAGATCGTTGATGGCATAAAAACGCGACTCGGGACAGCGCGCAGAGGATGGGTTGACGAACTTCCCAGCATCCTCTGGGCGCATCGAACAATGCCAAAGACTAGCACAGGAGAAACTCCGTTCAGTTTAGTCTATGGATCAGAGGCCGTCATCCCAGCCGAGATAGGTTTACCATCACCGCGCATGATAGCTATGGAAAAACAGAACAACGAACAAGAAAGGAGAATGGATTTGGACCTTCTCGAAGAAAGGCGCGAGAACGCCGCCATAACAGAAGCAAGGTACAAATCTAAGCTCGAAAAATACTACAATGCGCGCGTCCGCGTTTGCACTTTTGTCCCCGGTGATTTTGTCTTGCGCGACAATGAAGCGTCAAACGCTGAAAAGCCAGGCAAATTAGCGCCAAGATGGGAAGGACCATACGTCATTAACGAAGTCCTAGGCAAGGGAGCATACACCTTAAAAAGGATCGATGGGACCCTAGTTCCCCGCACCTGGAACGCACAACAATTGCGCAGGTGTTACATATGATCCAAACCCCCACAAGCATACAGGCAATGTCTTTCTTTATTATATGTTCCAAAGCCTTGCGCTTTTATCAATACAAACATTATTTCTACTTATATTACTGTTTATTACAAATTGCATGTAATTTTTTGGGTTCGCGCGAAAACAATATGGTCAAACATTGTATACCTCATGAACAGTCTACGCCTTTTAGACAAACGTTCAAACATGAGCACAATACCATCTCTCATTCGCCTTACCTATTCAAAAAACAATTAAAACCATGCAACATATTGTAATTCAAACACGTATGAAGTATATACATTATCGATATATCACCAAGTGTAACAAAACACTTCAGAAACAAGATCATGACAATGATCTTCACAATTTTAGTTCCAGAAACTAAAACAGTCAAACAAAAAAACCTTGCTTCCACAAGATAGCAAGATGATCAAACAAACAGACTTTAAACACTGATCACACCCGTGATCTTCAAAAAATAAGTTTTACTAACAGACTTATACATACAAGCAAAAGACAGGAAGATACAGCCCCCAAACCTAACCAACCGTAGGTTCATCTTCAACATCCATCTTCACCGGAGGTTTCTTCCAACGACGCTGGTACACCAACCGACATATACTCGGACGAAGGGTTGGGAAACGAGCCATTAAACCTTCGACCGACAACACGACAGCCTCATTATCAACCTCCGGAGACTGAAGACCAACGTCAACAGACCTGACGGCAGGCATCATCCTACCAGTTCCGGTGAGCAGCGGCGATGGAGAATCGGCAAGTAACAAAAGAGCTTCAGCAGCATCACGGATTGCTAAGATGTCTGAGAGACGACGGGAGCGGACGGAACTTTTCCCCTTCATCTTCTCCAAATGAATGATAAAAAGAATCCCAATACTTATATATATATAAAAACTCAACCTCGGAAAATGGGAACCCTGCTCATCATTAGTTATCAGAATTATGTCACTTACGGCGCTACAGGAGCCAGGGTCACATCCTCATTAATAAGGTCTGACAAGCGCCATTGCGAAATTCAAGAACAAAGAGAAAAATACCCACTCTAATTGCTAGTTGACGTCATCACGTGTCAGAGCATGATTACAAAGATTTTTTCCTTTTTCCAAAAGGATAAATCTTCTCATAGAAGATTTCTTATTTTAAACGCGCCCAAAAACATTTCCCTCTCATAAGTCCAGTGCTCCACTTATTTGCATAAGTACAACACTAGACTGGGGGGACTTGAAGGGGTAAGGTCCCAAAAACCTCATAAAAAAGGATTTGGACCATACCACAAACTAACATTTCTAGCCTTTAGACCTTGCGCGGCCGCGCACTGGTCCTACCAAAGGAACAAAGAAAGCAGCAAATTATAGTCGCGCGCCCAAAGGATAGCATAAATCTTTGCGCCGTCTCCCATTCAACAAAGGATTAAAAAGCCTTTGCTCAATACTTCCGCCACAACACCCAGACTTGGATATTATTTTACCCAGACTTGGGGTTTATTTGTCTGTGTCCACATAGTAAGGTGTCACACTGGATTATGACAATAATCTTCTAGAAAGAAATATAATCGTGCACCACCCAGACGGTTATAACCGTCTGGACACGTGTCATCACCAGAAGCAATTCTGAAATCACAACAAAGGCATGCAATCAGGGAGTAAATCTCCACTTAATCACTTTCCACGTGGCGATTCCCTAACCACAGATCAAACCACGATCCGTGTGCATTCACATCGGATCGAGGCTAAGGGACGTCAGATCAAAGAATTCAAACGGAAGAAAAATAACCGCTACGACGTTAGGCATTTTCCGTTATCTTTTCAATAACAGGTTTTCCCTCCCAAACTCCCGGTTATAAATAAGAGAACTGTTCAGGTATAAAACTCAGACTACTCTCACTCTTCAAATACTTATCTTCTCCGATACCAATACTTATTCTTACGCCGGAGTCGGGTCAAGGAGAGAACCTTCTTCTCCCCTTGGCGAGGCTAACGGTGTTCTTTTTTGCAGAGCTACCGGAGAAGTTAAAACCATTACGACTGAATCAACCGAGAGAGAGCTAACCCTTTATGCGGATTCAAATCCCCTAACTATTTCGGTTCCGGCCGTTTAGTTAGTGTTTCTTCACGCTGCCTTACTTTTGTCCCTACCAGTTGGTCGAGACAGCTCTTCTGGTTCTTCAAATTCGTCAGCATCGTCGTTTAGATTAGTTACTATACGAGCATCGGACCCTGATGGTTCGGTGGTGGATGTCGATTTGGACCGTTTAGATCTAGGGCGGGTTGGGTCGAACGGTGGTACAAGATGCCACTTTGGAGATTTGCGAAGAAGCTCCCATGTGGTTACTAACGTAAAAACATGCCAATGGTACAATCTATAGTCGTTGTGGGCTTGTGTCATGACATAAACGTCGCTCGCACCACTTTTCCTTCGACTACTGTTGATGAGATTAGTATATATGTTGTTGAAATTGCTAACGTTCGTCCTCATAGCACCCCACTTTCCCGAAAAAGAGTCGGGTGTTCGATATACACCACGACCCATTGTGGCGAAAAACTTGTCACGTATACGACCCCAAAATACCTTTATTTCTTGGTCGTTTCCTATAAAAAAAATTATTTACAAAACAATATGTTTGAATTAAAAAATAAATTTACCAAACTATATTTTTATAAAAGTATGTAAAATTTACCAACAATCTCGTCCTCAGATACGTTGAGCCATGCTTTTGCCAACTCGAACTCTTCCTTAGGCGACCAAAATTCGACCTTCTTAGTAGCACGTTTTTCGGCCTCATTCTTCTTTTTATGACTTTTTTTTCTTCTAAAAGAGGTTTCGACTTGGGTTTCGGGAACAGATTCGGTTTCGGTTGTGTTTTGGGTTTCGGGTATGTTTTGGGGAATGTTTGAGGAAAAAAATGGGGGTCGAGAATAATACCCGAAAAACCCGGGCATCGGTTGAGTGGTGAGATGAGGAGAAGTTGGGGTGCTTGGTGGCATTGGATAATATCCAAGCTCACCCGTACGCGGGTCTCGGCGATACCGGTCCTCTTGCTCGTTGTTTTGCAAATTTTGCCAAAACGGATTGTTGGGGTCCCATGGGTTGTTGGGAAACATTGTTGATAATGTTTTAAAAAAATGTAGAGAATGGTATAAAAAGTAATGAGAAAGTGAAAGGAATGGGATAAAAAAGTGAAAGGAATGTGGGGTATTTATAATGTTAATTTATAAAAAAAAAGATAAAAAAAGGAAATTAATTTTTTTTTTAAATATGACCGTTTCAAACGGTCAAAAGCATTAAACTCCCTCGGTCCACTCGTTGGTTGCTCGTTATCATCTTGGCGGAGCCTCTATGGCGCCCCTCGTTAATTTCGAGGGTGTGGTGGGATAGCGCCCCGGGGCGCTATACATGGTGAGCTGGCGGCGGTGGCGCCCCCACACCCTCCGGCCTAACGATATATCGGTAAACTTACATAGATCATTTATTTGTAGTCTTTCTCTTTAATAACTAACTACATTAAATTTGTAACTTTATCAAAATATATAATTTTTCCAAAAAAATTAATAATTTAGAGTGTAGGATAAATTACGAGCCGTGTGAGATAAATTTCGACACATGTGGTACAAAATTCGATAATGTGTACGATATATGTAAGATAACATTTTACAAGTGTAAGATAAAATGAAACCGACTAACTAATTAAAGAGTGAATAATTAATGTAAGAGTTAAAAATTATTTAATGTTTTACCATTATATTTTTTTTCTTTTTCTTCTTAAATTGACTATATATATATATATAGGGTAAGGTTCATGTGAGAACCACCTTTATTGCGAGAACCGCGAGAACCAATGTGAACACAACCTAAAATAGCTAAAAAACCCTAAAGAAAACCTAAAAAAACTAACCTCCCCCCCCCCCCCCAAAAAAAAACCTAAACCCCCCACCCCCCACCCCCCCCAAGCTAAAATGCTAAAAACTAAACCCCAAAAAAACCTAAAAAAATCTATAATTTTTTTTAATATTTTTTATGTTAAAATCGCTACTTTTAGTAGCAAAAAAAATTTAAATTTTTTTGTGTGTGTTTTTTAGCTATTTTTATGCATTTTTGGTTGTGTTCACATTGGTTCTCGCGGTTCTCGCAATAAGGGTGGTTCCAAACGGATCTTTGTCCTATATATATATATATATATATATATATATATATATATATATATATATAGAACCTGAAGAGGTTCAAACAATCCGTTGATACACCATGGTGGAAGTGTATTCAACCAGTTACAGACAAATTTCTAGAATTCAAAACTTTGGTTTCACAGAAAGTTTGTGCAGAATTTCCAATAAATCTGTGCGAATTGCAAAAACAGCTAGTAGATATGGCATTTACACAAGACGCTGACAACCAAGGTTTCAAAATTGTTGAAAGAACAGATGAAGAAGGTAGAGGGACTGGATTGCTGCTGATTCAAATCTACTCACCTACAAAATTAACAGATGATCAAATTATTCAATTTTGCCACAATGGTATGGTTGATTTTATGGAGATAAAGGCAGATGTGAGAACAACAAATCTTCTAAATAAAATGGGAGAAAAAATGGTAATCATAGCAGGTAATATTGCTGTTAGGGCATTGTGTCCTACAATTTCCTGCAAAATGTTCTCTTCTTTCCCATATACAGATGCTTATACATACAGGCCAGCTAGGAAGATGATTTTTATTACAGATACTCCTTATAAAATCTCTTTAAAAGACAGATTTATAAACCACAATATAGACTTTGGTAAATTACCATGGTTAGAGGTTGAGAATAAACAAGCTACAGAAGCCCTGAACAGTTTTATTAAAACACATAAAAAAACCCTAGAAGTTCCTAAGTGTATGCAATGGGTAGACTAAAAATTATCAGGCGAAGGGCATTATGTTCAGATTTACACACCCTCCAAATGGAGTATGTTACTACCATTTGTGGGAGAAGGAGAATCCCTGGAAATTGATCGCATAATCAATTTGTCAGATACCGAAGAACCAGACTCAGACCCTGGAAGCCCACAGTCCATAGATTCAACACATATCAGAGGGGGTATATGCTTGCTACTTTTTAAATTTATTAACATATAACAGATAAATATTAACAGATATATATATATATATATGCTTTTTTTTAAAGTAAAAAGTAAAAATATTACAGTAAAAAGTAAATAAGGGGGTAATAAAAAATTTCTTACAGTGGGTTAAAAGAAAATGGCTCCTGAATGTGAAGGCAGAAGTTCGAGCAACCCTTAAGATTTATGCATAACGGATTGAACAAGAGGTAACAAAAGGTAAAAAAAACTCTTTTTTTTTAATATAATATGAAGAACAATGAACAAAACTAAGGAGCTAGGAGGTTAGGCTAAGGAGTGACGGAGAGAATTTTATTGTGCCATATGGATGATTAAGAATGCAAGAAATTTTTATTAAATTCTGGGATTTTCTTCTCTAGTGCTTCTAATTAATGTTGTATTTACATTAAATATACCAGTTTGATATAATATTATTGGGTTTAATATGTCTGATTGGTGCTGATTGTACAAATCCATATTTCTGTCTACATCTATTTCTTCTTCTATTTGCACTATTTGTCTATTACTGTTAGACCCTGATCCGCGTCTAAGTATTCGATTTAAAAATGTTTCAGATGTAATTATATCTTGTATACTACTTGTTGAATTTCTAGCTTCTTGTATAGTTCTACTTCTTCCTGAAAAATGGTTGTTCATTTTCGAGGTTGCCAATGTTTATATGGTGTTGGTTTTTTAATAATTTTTATATCTTCGATGTTAAGTTTGTTTATAGCGTCTGTGATTTTATCTACTTCTATTTGTATATTATTATTTTGTATATTTTCTGTTTGTTTTTCTAAACAACTTTTCTTTAGTTCTTTAATTATTTGGTTGTTTTGCTCTTTTATATAATCTAAATTTTGGGAATATTTTTTAAATTCTTCTGTATATGCTGAAATCTTTTCAAGTAACTGTTTATTAATTATTGAATATTTCTGTAGATTACAACCGAGATTTATTACTAGATCTGTTAAAGCGTTTAGATGTGGGTTATCTGTATATAGATTGTGTTTACAATTATCTTTAATTCTGCAAATAAAACTATAATTTTCTGTATTAATATTTTTAAGGCTGGGTTTTTCAGTAAATTCTAAATTCAAGAATTCAAATTTTTTGAATGGCGAAGATGGTTGAGAGTGCTCTATGGTTTAATAAATTCCGACTCCTTAGCTTTAATTCTTACCCTTAGTTTCTTGTTAGATATTCTTATATTCCAGTTTTTAAGATTAATATAAATCTAATCTGATAATTATTATACAAAACTACAGAAAGTTTGTGCAGAATTTCCAATAAAGACACTTTATTAAATCTTATACAGAAAAAGAAAGTTTTTTCAAAATTTGATTAAAAATCAGGATATAATCAGTTAAAACTCGAAGAAAATTTTAAACCATGGACAACTTTCACATGCTCAGAAGGACAATTTGAATGGAATGTTCTTAGCTTTGGGCTAAAAAACGCTCCTTCAATATTTCAAAGGTTTATGGATAGTATTTTCTTAAAATATGACTTTTGTTTAGTATATATTGATGATATACTCGTAGCAAGCCAAACAGTACAAGAACATGAACAACATTTTCAACAGGTGCTTGAAGAAATAAAAAAGAATGGAATAGTAGTTTCCAAACGAAAAATGAAATTATTTAAAAGAAAAATATCTTTCCTAGGATTAGAAATAGGTAAAGGAAAAATAGAATTACAATCACATATATCTACAAAGATACTTGATTTCCCAGAAAAATTTGAAAACTTAAAACAAATACAAGCCTTTCTGGGACTGGTCAATTATGCTAGAAAATTTGTTCCAAATTTATCAAAGTTAGTAGGGCCTTTATACAGTAAAACAACAAAAAACGGCCAAAGGTACTTTAATTCAGAAGATATAAAACTAGTTAAAGAAATTAAAATGGTAATTAAAAATATTAAACCACTAGAATTACCACTTGTTACAGATTACATAATAATTGAGACAGATGGATGCAAAGAAGGATGGGGAGCAGTTCTTCTCTGCAAACCAAATAAATATAGCCATAAGCAAGAAGAGAAAATTTGTGCATATGCAAGCGGTAATTTTCAAAACAAAACAAGTTGGACTAGTATCGATTTTGAAATACAGGCATTGATATATGCATTAGAAAAATTCAAACTTTTTCTTCACAAAGAATTTAAAGTAAGAACTGATTGTGAAGCTATTGTAAAATTTATAAAAAATGATCAAAGCAAAAAGATAAACAGGACCCGATGGGTTAATTGACAAAATATTATCCAAGGAAGTGGATATCAAATAAATTTTGAACATATTAAAGGGAAAAATAATGGGATAGCCGATATGTTATCCCGTAATATTAACAGATTGTTGCTTTTAGATGGATAGGAAAAAAGATAAAGGAAAGGCAATACTTGTACATCCTACACAGCCTACAAAATCCTCTCCGATGAATACATCATCCGAAGAAGAGAAAACAGAGAAACTCATGAGCCAGTCAATACAAGCAGCAAGAACACAAAATTTTAGACAACTGCCTGCAACACTAACAGATCTCAACAGTATTACACAATTTTACAACCCAAGTCAATCAAAGGCTACAAATGTTCGTCCTCCAAAAAATAGACATTATACACAAAGGGCGAGCTCTTAATCACAGATTACACAAAATGCGGTCATTACCTTTGAAAATTATGCATTGCAAAGATGTGATGATCCCAATACAAAGTTTCGTCCAATTATTGGGATGCAATTAACAGAAAAACAACAGTGTTTACTAGATAACCTGTGGCATATTCAGACTATGCCTCAGGCCTCAACCTTTAAATCCAGGTGTTAAATGCATTAAGCATTTATTTTTATGAACAAAGCAGTAAAACACCCGAGAAACCACAGAAGCCTAAGTTTACCCATTATGTCATATTTCGAGGCACTAAAATTTGTATTTTTAATAAATGGGAAACTGTGGCTAAGCATATCCAATGCCCTAATCCAATTTACAAAGGCTTTACAGACTTTCAAAAAGTTATAGAAACAGCAAGAGAACATTTTGGGGTAAGTGGCTTTTACATAGAACCTGAAGAGGTTCAAACATTTGCAGACATGGCTAAAATTAAGCCAGAACAAATAATTAAAAACCAAGAAGAGCTGATCACTGAGTTACAAGATCAGCTTGTACAACAGGGAAAAAATACACATTCTGTACAAGAAAAGATTGAAAATAGTTTGTTAGAACAAAAAGTTAGTATTCTCAAAACAATATATAAACATGTTTTACAAAGACTTCAGAAAAAAGAAACAAATACAGTATCAAACAGAAGCTATGATTTATTCAAAGCAAGAATGATTAATACACCATGGTGGAAGTGTATTCAACTAGTTACAGAAAAATTTCCAGAATTCAAAACTTTGGTTTCACAGAAAGTTTGTGCAGAATTTCCAATAATTTTGTGCGAATTGCAAAAACAGCTAGTAGATATGGCATTTACACAAGACGCTGACAATGAAGGTTTCAAAATTGTTGAAAGAACAGATGAAGAAGGTAGAGGGACTGGATTGCTGCTGATTCAAATCTACTCACCTACAAAATTAACAGATGATCAAATTATTCAATTTTACCACAATGGTATGGTTGATTATACGGAGATAAAGGCAGATGTGAGAACAACAAATCTTCTAAATAAAATGGGAGAAAAAATGGTAATCATAGCAGGTAATATTGCTGTTAGGGCATTGTGTCCTACAATTTCCTGCAAAATGTTCTTTCTCTCCCATATACAGATGCTTATACATACATGCCAGCTAGGAAGAGGATTTTTATTACAGATACTCCTTATAAAATCTCTTTAAAAGACAGATTTATAAACCACAATATAGACTT
Source organism: Helianthus tuberosus (assembly GCA_030545235.1). Lineage (NCBI taxonomy): Eukaryota > Viridiplantae > Streptophyta > Magnoliopsida > Asterales > Asteraceae > Helianthus > Helianthus tuberosus. Next base: position 57,106,279 of record CM060405.1, read on the forward strand.
TGGTAAATTACCATGGTTAGAGGTTGAGAATAAACAAGCTACAGAAGCCCTGAACAGTTTTATTAAAACACATCAAAAAACCCTAGAAGTTCCTAAGTGTATGCAATGGGTAGACTACAAATTATTAGGCGAAGGTGTCCAGATTTACACATCCTCCAAATGGAGTATGTTACTACCATTTGTGGGAGAAGGAGAATCCCTGGAAATTGATCACATAATCAATTTGTCAGATACCGAAGAACCAGACTCAGACCCTGGAAGCCCACAATCCATAGATTCAACACACAGAGATTTCTAAAAAGAAATGATGAAAGCATTGACCTAAAGAGACAGGTGTACACAACATCTCTAGACAAATTGTTGCCCAGCACATGCATCTGACAAAGAATACATTATTGTAGATAGTGCCTATTGTCTTTTTCTTTCTTTTATTTATATCCGTTTATTTTTCTGACATTAGAGCAATATGTAGAGTGTTTTATTTGTAGGATAACTTTTCTTTTTGCCTATATAAGGCATAGAATGCACTTGTAAAAATCATCCCAGAATTCAATAAAAATTTCTTGCATTCTCAATCGTCCTTATGGCACACTAAAATTCTCTCCATCACTCCTTAGCCTAACCTCCTAGCTCCTTAGTTTCGTTCATTGTTCTTCATATTATATTCCAAAAAAAGTCTTTTTTACCTTTTGTTACCTTTTGTTCAATCCGCTGTGCATAAATCTTAAGGGTTGCTCGAACTTCTGCCTTCACATTCAGGAGCCATTTTCTTGTAACCCACTGTAAGAAAATTTTTATTACCCCCCTAATTTACTTTTCACTGTAAAATTTTTACTTTTTACTTAAAAAAAAAGAGCATAAAATAATATATATATAGAGAAAGTATAATGTACATTACGGCTTAACCTACATAACGTACGTGACCAAATTACGCAAGTGTAGTTGAAAATCACGCACGTTATAATTGGAAACCTAATCACGCATGGGAGCATTTTTTGTGTATTATTACGCAAACATGTACAAATCACGCACGTTAATTTGATGCCCATGCGTGATAATTGATACTTGCGTGATTACTTATCCGTGCGTGATAAGTTGATCTGATGGTCAGTATTGTCGCGTACGTGAAGTATGATAAGGGTTTTTGTATGTTAACTACTCTATATATATATATGTTAATATTTATCTGTTATATATTAATATATTTAAAAAGTAGCAAGCATACCCCCTCTGATATGGAATATATATATATATATATATTGAGTTAGGATCCTGTAAAGAAGACTAAAAGTGTGAGAAGGGTAAGAAAGAATCTACACCATTAGATTTTTGATCTAATGGTTGAGATTAATAGGGACCAAATTGTAAAATTTGGTTTATTTTTTTGGACTGAATTGAAAATTCTAGGGGTAATAAAGTCTTTATATCAATTCAAAAATAGAAACTGTAAATCAAAATCCCTATAATATATATCTCTCTCTCTCCAGATGATCTCCATCTACGATCAAAGATCTCTCATTCATCATCATCATCATCTAACATCGTTATAATCATTCACACCGGCTCTGCCGACTTCGCCGGCCGGAGTCCGGTCGGGTTTCTTTAAAATGATAGAACGAGGGTGAGAGAACGAAGGGGTTGGGGTGTCTTTGCTGGAGAAACCGTCGCCGGCAGCCTCCGGAAAAGCGGCGCCGATGGCCAGAGAATAGAGAGAGGGAACCGAGATAGTGGGGGTGAGAGGAGGTGTGCGTGTGACGGAATCCATGTCGAGCGGCGAGTGGCAGCGGCAGTGGTGTGCGGATCGGCAATGGTGGTGCGGCAGTGGTGGTGCCGGAAGTGGAGAAGATGATACAGAGGTGTTATATTCTTTACTGAATGGTGTTTTTTTTTCTGAATGGTGTTATTTTCTTTTCATTAATGGTGTTTTTTTCTTTTCAGTAATGGTGTTTATTTTATTTTCTGAATGGTGTTATTTTTTTCGAATGGTGTTATTTTGTTTACTGAATGATGTTATTTTTTGTTTACTGAATGGTGTTATTTTTTGTTTACTGAATGATGTTATATTGTTTACTGAATGGTGTTATTTTTTGTTTACTGAATGGTGTTATATTATTTATTGAATGGTGTTATTTTTTGTTTACTGAATGGTGTTATATCTTGTACTGAATGGTGTTATATTTTGTTTACTGAATGGTGTTATATTTTTTTTTTTGTAAAAACACCATGAATTGAACTATGAATTTATTTAAAACACCATGTCATGAATATGCTCTAATTATGGACGGTTATAAGTCCTTAAATCAAGGATTTTCTCTCTCCAAATCCTTAAATCAAGGATTACCATATTTGAATTTGTTAATGCATTTACAATTATACCCTTTTCAATTAATTTAGATCTAATGGCTGAGATTCTTTCTTACCTTTCTCACACTTTTGGTCTTTTTTACAATAACTCCACCCTATATATATATATATATATATACCCTATATAGGTAGAGGATCCTGTAAAAAAGGCCTAAAGTGTGAGAAGGGTAACAAAGAATCTCAGCCATTAGATCTTTTGATCTAATGGTTGAGATCAATAGGGACCAAATTGTAAAATATTTTCATTAATTTGGACTGATTTGAAATATCTAGGGGCAATATAGTCTTTTAAACCCACTAGAAATTAGGTAATGCACATGTAACTTCCCCCCGTCTTTTTTAAACGTCAATAACTTTTTATACGTAACTTTTTTTTAAAAAAAAATTACACCATAATAACGAGCGTTTTTTATCTTTAATATGAGTACCATATTGCTATACTTATATAGAGAAAAAAATATGTTTCGATCAGATGTTTAGTCAATGAATGGTGTTATATACTTGCTGAATGGTGTTATATACTTCCTGAATGGTTTATATACTTACTGAATGGTGTTATATACTTGCTGAATGGTGTTATATACTTGCTGAATGGTGTTATATACTTGTTGAATGCTGAATGGTGTTATATACTTGCTGAATGGTGTTATTGTAACACCCCGTGTTTTCGGAAGTCAAAGTCAACGACCGATTTCGCGCGACTTGACTTGTAATAAGGTTTCTTTTGAATGTTTTTTTTGTTGTATTATGTGGAGTAAGTGTCAATAATTACAACAATCGACGTATTACAATCGCCATCGAATCGACTTACGACTGTGAACTATAGGAAGTAACAATGTGATAAAGTTAATTAACCGATAATCAAACTATGCTAATCAAAGCGACATCGAATCGAATCGCAACTCGAACTACGCATTTTAGTTAATGTTATACGTGTGTGTGTGTGCCTTATGTGTTACTTGTGCATGTTTAATTTATGTTATGTGTGGAATCAATCGAAACTCGAAATGTAATCGAACTCAATCGAAGTCGAACTCGAAATACAATCGAAAAGGTATGATAATTAGTGGAGAAGAGATAGCGCGAGATATGAGTGATTGGGATTAAAAGTAATTTGAATAGGAAAATCTATCGTATCGCATCGATCGCAATCAAAATCGAATCACCACAAATCATCGCGTCAAACACACCAACCAAGTGCCATCCGGCCGGATAGCCATCCGACCGGATAGCCACTTGGTCATGAGTATCAGGTGCCATCCGACCGAGATGTCATCCGACCTGACAGTCATCCGAGCGGTGTGCCATCCGACCGGACAACACTTTCCCCTTTTGGAATCCTATAAATACCCATGTCACTTTCATTCTTTCCACTTTTGGAAATCCTCTGTCCGAACAGTTCGTGCTCCTCATCTTTTCTTCGATTTCTCTCAATCCAGGTAAGATCTCGTCCTAAATCTTGTACTTTCTTGATCTACACGCACTCCTACACCTTTCTGTCTTTTGAATCTTAACTTTTAACCGTGAAATCACTAGATTTGAGGTGTTCTAGGATGATGTCCTCATGAGTTCTTGAAGAACTTCTTGTTTTGGCCTCAATCCCACAAGAACAACTTAGATCTGATAGATTTCCACACAAATACACAAAGATCTCGCGTAGATCTAAGCATAAACATAGTGAAAAAGGATTGAAAGATGGTTTCTAACTTTCTTTCAACTCTTTTACACTCAATACACTTAAAACTGATAGGATCCAACCTTGATCTAGTCTTCTACTCATTCTTAGTGTTGAGCTAACTCAAGATCTGGATTCTACTCACGAGACCACCGATTACGGGTTAAACAAGAACAACTGTCTTGAACCGGTTAACTGGCTGAACTAGGGTGATTCCTGGTCGATTTGGTCATCTGGGTTAAGATGAGATTCGGTTGCTTAACACGTTGTCAAAACGTCTCGATAAAACGACAAACAACCAAAACGACCAAGTGTAAGACGAACAGAACAACCGGAACGAAATGATGTCTGACCGGACTACTGTCCGACCGGATAGACTACATGAACGGATTGCTGTCCGAACGGATAACACCTTGGGTCCCACACTTAGTCAAATCTGAAGTTTGAGTATCGAACGAATCGCCATCCGACCGGATTACTCTTCGGATCATGAGATACTAGGACTTTTAAGACTTAACAATTTTCAACATGTTCATTAACAGGATTGCCTGGTCGAATGGACATCCGACCGAGTGACCCTTATGCTATGAATTGTTTTCATCAAGTAAACTCATCACTAAGGTCGCTGTCCGACCGGACTACCGTCCGACCGGACTACCGTCCGACCGGATGACAATCCGAACGGATTGCTGTCCGCACGACTGACCGTCCGATCGACCGACTTGAAAGATAGAGATACTTCAATGTTTCAAAATACTACAACGAAAACTTCAAAGACAAGCCATCATACACAAACACATTCATCTCTTAGGAATAAACAATCCACTCGAATAGTCATCTGATCGGACTACCATCCGACCAGATGACCATCCGAACGGATTGTTATCCGCACGATTAGCCGTCCGATCGGATTACCATCCGACCGAACTGCTATCCGACCCATTCACACTTTGTATCGTTATACGTGTCACTTATCGTTATGCTATCAATCCATTCAGGCTAACTTTACTCACTAAGCGCTCCCTTCAATCCATCAACCGCTGTGAGTATACTCGATCCCTTTTTGCTTTATGCACTTTCGGGTGTTACATACGTTACGACTATTCAAATCACATCAAACACACTACTCAATACTATTTGATCGCTAACCGTTAATGCATGTTATACGTGGCTTATGAATGCTTGTTTGTTATGTTTACACATGGAATGCTGTCTACCTGCCTTAGCAACGATAGTACTATAGTTTGGACTCAGCACCCGTTCACACGGGGGTTGTTAAGGACAATTACTTGCATGGATTACGGTGGTAATCAGGTATTGCGAACTGCCCCGGGCAGTCAACTCGTAGTCATTGGTATCGATGGATCTGTGTCGATAACTAACGTGCTTCATTTAACTATGTGTACGTGCTGGTTATGCGTAAAGGAATTCGAACTCTATATGCTATTATCAAACTTGTATGCTCACCTTTACATTATATGTATTGACTTTATTTTAACGCATGTGACAGGTGCTTAGGTTGTTTCTATGCTTCGCTTGCTGGTGATGAAATTGAGGCTAGGGAAGGAGTCCTAGAAACCAATAAACAATTTAACTATTTTAAATCTGAGTTGTCAGAACAGAATTATTTGCCTGGTTTTATCTGTAATAATTTGTTTACTGTTTGAGACATGGTATGAGACATGTTATTTAATTGAATGGTAATGATAATTGTTATGGAAACTTCTGGACAATCTGTTTCGCTCAGTGCCATGCCCCGATGTTTTCGCCATCGGTTGGGGTGTGACAATTATATACTTGCTGAATGGTTTATATACTTACTGAATGGTGTTATATACTTGCTGAATGGTGTTATATACTTGCTGAATGCTGAATGGTATTATATACTTGCTGAATGGTGTTATATACTTACTGAATGGTGTTCTAGAGTAGGAGTTGGGTGGAAAGTCTATTTTTCCTAGAAAGTCTAGGAAGGAATAAGAATTGGACATGTGTCATTGAGGGATTTTAAGTAGAAGGGCTATCATGTAATTTCACAATTTTAATTTTATTTTTGGAATGTATCTTCATTAACTAAAATTCCATGATTTTCGGAATTTTTATTATTTTCGAATTCAAATCTGGAAGTCAATGTGTTCATTAACTAAAATTTCATGTCACGTTACATCGCATATTCCATTGTTCAGAAGATTACTGGAATTTATCAGCATGTTCTTGGTGCTGTGTTTTAACAGTTTACAGGGCTAAAGTCAATTTTTTATAGACCCCATAATATAAAGATGGTAAAACACAGTGTATGAATCTGATTGCTGTTAAAACACAACTGTATGAATCTGAATACTAAAACACAACTGTATGAATCTGATTGCTGTTAAAACACAACTGTATGAATCTGAATGCTAAAACACAAGTGTATGAATCTGCTTGCTGTTAAAACACAACTGTATGAATCTGTTTGCTGTTAAAACACAACTATATGAATCTGAATGCTAAAACGCAACTGTATGAATCTGCTTGCTGTTAAAACACATCTGTATGAATCTGGATGCTAAAACACAACTGTATGAATCTGCTTGCTGTTAAAACACATCTGTATGAATCTGCTTGCTGTTAAAACACAACTGTATGAATCTGTTTGCTGTTAAAACACATCTGTATGAATCTGCTTGCTAAAACAAAACTGTATGAATCTGCTTGCTGTTAAAACACATCTGTATGAATCTGTTTGCTGTTAAAACACATCTGTATGAATCTGAATGCTAAAACACAACTGTATGAATCTGTTTGCTGTTAAAACACATCTGTATGAATCTGAATGCTAAAACACAACTGTATGAATCTGAATGCTAAAACACAACTGTATGAATATGCTTGCTGTTAAAACACATCTGTATGAATCTGCTTGCTAAAACACAACTGTATGAATCTGCTTGCTGTTAAAACACATCTGTATGAATCTGTTTGTTGTTAAAACACATCTGTATGAATCTGAATGCTAAAACACAACTGTATGAATCTGTTTGCTGTTAAAACACATCTGTATGAATCTGAATGCTAAAACACAACTGTATGAATCTGCTTGCTGTTAAAACACAACTGTATGAATCTGTTTGCTGTTAAAACACATCTGTATGAATCTGAATGCTAAAACACAACTGTATGAATCTGCTTGCTGTTAAAACACATCGTCAAGAAAACGGAGATGATAAGAACAATATTTAAATGGTGATGATGAACTCGGAGATGGTGGAGATGGAGAAGTGTTTTAATTTGATCCGGTGCTCCCCATCGTTTCTAAAGTTATCTTTTTCCATGATTGTAGTTATTTTTGGTAGGGATTGGGGTTTCCAAGATGGGTTTGGAGAGAGAGAGAGAGATAGGGAAAATCGCTTGAATTTAGGAACTGGGCGGTTATCTAATTGATTTAAAACACGGCCATTGACAAAATTGCCCCTACTCATTTAAAACAATCAATTAATTAAACTCAAATATTACAAGATTGCAATTGATTTAATCTCAACCCTTAAACACACCAATCGGATGGACCAGATCGCTTCCTAGACTTTCTAGGAAAAACACACTTTCCGTGCGAACCCTACTCTGGTGTTATATATACTTGCTGAATGGTGTTATATACTTCCTATAATTAAGGTGGCAGTTATGGGAAGTTTTTAATTAATTGAATTAATGATAAAATTACTTGTTTACCCTTTTCAATTAATTTAGATTTAATGGCTGAGATTCTTTCTTACCTTTCTCACACTTTTGGTCTTTTTTACAATAACCTTACCCTATATATATATTATATATATAGAGGCCGGTTATCATACAAATACTCTAATCGTACATTATGTACGCTACATTCTAGCCCGTCAGATCATCTCATTTAATCAGCGTGTTTTATCAATTTAAAATTAATAAAAAAGAAACCGCCAAGGTTAAAATCGTCAAATGCGAGATCAAAACCCCTAACAATCAGCACACAATAACTCTCCAAAACATACCGTAAACCCAAAAATCAACATTGCATTCTCCTTCAACAAAGTTCCTACTACTCTCCGTTGCGATTCAAGTTAGATTCATGAGTTTTGAGAAACGAAGCAAAGCAAACAACGACAGACCACAATCGAAGAAGATGAATCCAGGTATCGATTGAATTTGCGATTTTATAGTATAAATATACATGGACTTTAATGTCAAATGCGATTTTGTTTGTTTATTAATCTTTTAACTGAAACATATAGTTTTATATTATACATATTGGTCACAACTGCAATTTTGCTAGGGTTTATGACTGGTATGTTTATTTATTAGGTTTGGCATGATTATACAGTTTTCATAATTATACATGATATATGTGCGATATCATATAAGGTTTTGTGAGGGTTTTGTATAACAAATGCGATTTCATGATATAAAATACTGTTTGTTGAAGGTTTGCTAATGCTTAACTAACACATGCAAATTGATAATTAAAAGCATGCGAATTATAAAGATTGTCTATTTTTTGTTATATATTAGTGTTTTTAATTTCGCATTTGTGTTTTTAATTTCGCAAATTTGACAATGAATTATTAATATTTGCAATGAATTATTAAAATTTGCGAATTGATAACTAATTCATGCGATTTTATCACTTATTGACTTAATGTACATGATTAACTGATAAATGCGATTTTGTAAAGTTTCTTGACTATAGCATGCGATTTTGTAGAAATAGAATCTGACGATGACTTTGAAGGACAAATATCAAGACTGATAAAAGTTGACAAGAATAGAAAGAGAAGGATAGTTGTAGAAAGTTCTGAAGAGGATGACTTTGTTAAGCCACTCCCAAAAAAGAAAAAAGATGAGAAGAAATCAAAGATACAGACAAAAAAAAAAACATTCGAAAAAGGTGGAACAACCTAAAACAGAAAGTCGCGAATTCTTCAAATACAGCAATGAAGCAATACTGCTGAGATGCCAACCTAACTCATACATGGATACTGTGAGTAGATTTTCAGAAAAACAGCTTGAAGAAGTAAGGAATATGGGATTTGGTGCTATACTAAATATCAACATCAACCATATTTCGACCCGATTGGCATATTGGCTAGCAAGAAACTTTGACGAGAATTCCGATGAGCTAAACTTGGGAAAACACAAAATAAAAATAACATCGGACACAGTTTTTGAGGTATTTGGAATACCAAGAGGGCCAAAGAAGGTTGAGATAATAGCCGATAAGAGGAAAGTTAAAAAGCAAGTGAAACTTGAAAAAAGTAAAGAACTGGGAAATGCTGTGAGGGATACATTCATCCACCAGTGGGAGGAAAACAAGAGAATTACCCATGGATTAATTGCAGATACAATGGAAAATCAAAGAGACGGAGGGAGCCTGTTTAAATTAAACTTCCTAGTATACTGGATGACGTTTTTTGCGGAGATTACAAAGGAAACACTTGAAAATGATAGATGTTTGCCTGGTGTAGAAGATGTTGAGGAAATAAAGAATCTAGATTGGTGCTCATTTCTACTCGACACCTTACGTCGTACACGAGCAGGCTGGAAGAACTACAAAATACAGTTTGTGGGACCTGTTGCCTTTCTTACGGTATACATTACTACATTTAATAACACATTTAGAATACTATTTTGTTTTGTTATATAATTAAATGATCTTGCGATTTATACAGCTTCTGTACACGCATGAGTACAACAAGAGGCTTAACCTGTTTGAGAAAGCTGTGGAAATACCGTTTATTCGTTATATCACATCATCGGAGATTGATATAGTCGAAGATAATATTTCGGATAACGGACCTCAATGGATATCAAGTGAGAGTGAAGAAGAAGAAAATGAAGAAGAAAATGATGAAGAAAATGAAGAAGAAGAGGGTCCTTCAACGGAAGATTATACACTACGACCACCGGTTGACACCACAATAAGCTACAAAAGAAGAACTGCGCATGGAGTACAAAACAAAGAAACCGGGGGAGAGCCAAAAGATACCGAGAACATTGATAATTTCATGGATTTCAGTTTTGAAATCCATGAAATGTCTCAGTTGAACCTTGAGATGGGAGTTGGAACACAGACACAGAAAATGATTGATTATTGCGCCACTCCTGTTCAACTTTCACCATCCATATTCTATGACACAGCCCAGGAACAAGAACGAGAGGCTTCAAGAACCCACAAAAAGGTAAGCGCAAAAAAAAAAAAATTTAATTTCAATTAATCCATTCATATTTAACATTTCAATTAATAGTATATTAACTCAAAAAATATTTACAGAACCTGTTAAAGAAAATGAAAGCAAATGTCAAAAAGTACATTAAAATGGTTCAAGATGTTCACGAGATGAACAACTTAGTTTCAGAAGCAAGAACTAAATGTTTTTGGGATCCGGAGATTATGGCGGCCTGTAAGCAGTGGGATGAGACGCTTCGGAATAATCCCATTTGTGTGCCGCCTGCTTTGGATCAAGAGCATGAAACTGCAACCTCCCCTGTTCATCAAGATCCTGAAAATCCAGCTTCAGAAGTTCATCAAGAAGTTACTACAGCCGAAGAAGGTAGAAAGGATGATGAAGCTCAAAAAGTAATATCCAGTGTTTTGGTAGAAATGGCATCATCAGGTAAAACATGTGAACTCAAATATTAACACATGCGAAATTATTTAAAAAAAAATACTATTTTTATGCATATGCGAAACCAATAAAAACACATGCGATTTAGGTCAACAACACTTCAAATTTGATTTCGCAAATGATGTAATGTATACCCTACGATTTTGATTATAATGTATTAACATTAAATAATTTGTATCTACAGGTGTACTGCAACCAGATGATGGAGGAGTCACAGACACCCTTCTTGCAAACATTCAAACTGTGGAACCGGGTGTATACACTTACCAACTACCTGCCAAAGGTAAAAAACACTTTATATTATGAAAAAAATTAAAAAGCACAATTTATTGTATTTCTTAAATTACTCTGGCCTGCAGAAATTGGTGAAAATGAAACTGTTATCGAAGAAACAGTTAACCTTTCAGAATCTACCCAAGACATTCAACAAAAAGTTCAAGAAAAAGTGACAGAAATGGAAACAGTTTCTTTAAAAGAAACAACACAAAAAGACCCTCCACATACCGATACGGGAATTGAAGTTGAGAATGAACCGGTCGTTGAGAAGGAACCGGAAGTTGAATGCCCTCAGGTAACGGCTGAGGAATTGAATGAAGTTGAGTTGCTTTTGAGCCTGGGTCCCACCATGGAAGAAAAAAAAAACAACTAAGGGGAGAAAAAACACAAACCCAAAGCCAGTTCCAAAACAAACAATACCAAAAGGGTTAAACGAACTACTTTATAAGACAATAGAACAAGCCAAAATTCGAGCTGAGAAAAGATGTAAAGAGCTTGGAGAAAAATTTTGTTCCCCTTATTGCAACAGGGTGGTAAACTTGCACGAAGCACTATTGACTCAAGAATTGAATGTGATTCGGTATACATTTGCAACATTTGAAGACTTACAGTAAGTAAAATACTTATATCAAATAACAAACATCTAAAAATATATACACACAACAAAAAACTAATTATATATTTTATGACTGGCAGAGAAGAATTTTACCGATCAAAAACTGAAGTTGCAACATTCAAAGCTGTATTTGAAAGCTTCTATAGGGAACAATACATAGCATCGAACGGAATAGATGCATTTGTAGATATTCTAAACCTTGAAGAGAAGAAAAGGGATAAGAAATCATCACCATACAGACTCTTCTTGTTTAGCACAATGATGGTATGTTTTCATATACATTTTGTCATTTGAAAACTCTAAAAGTAAATGCATATTAAATGATTTCGCACACTAATTATAACTAAAATCGCATGTATTATAGAAGAAATTTCCCTGTGAAACATTTCTCATACTGATTTAATTTCGCATTTGTTATATGTACTATTCGCATGTGAAAAAAAATCCTTTGTTTGCATTTCTCATACAGTTATAATTTCGCATGTGTTATACACACTATTCGCATGTTAAAATTAAAATACATTGTTTGCATAACATTGATTCTATTTACATAACATACAGCCAGATATCTTTTACGACGAGGAGAAATACACAGACAACCGACGACTAACCATATTTGCCTCAAATTTTGAAGACATCATACAAAAATATGAGGTTAAAAAACTTGATTCGGGTGACTTGGTGTTTATTCCGGTACTTCAAGGTGATGACTTCTATGTCTTGTGCTTCAACTTGAAAACCGGCAAAATTGAGCTGATTGACAATTCAGCAGCTGAACAAGAGTTTAAAGAAAGATACAAGGGCCTTCCAGACACACGGGTAATACAAAAACTTATACATATAAATGTTATATATTATGTAAAAGCTACTAACACAATGTTGCTATGTTACAGAGAAGGGTATTGGTTTTATACCTTCGAAAGGCTTTAAAACCAACACCGGCTATCGAAGAACTCGCAACCTCAGTTATCGAAAGAAATGTTATGGATTGGAGGACAAAGAATAACGGCGTCGACTGTGGAGTGTTTACGATGCGTCACATGGAAACATACAAAGGAGACACAATACCATGGATGACCGGATTTGTGAAAGAAGATGAAGTAAACAACAGACAGCAAGCACAACTACATCTCCTAAGGCACAGATATCTCAGCAAAATCATTCTATCCGAACACAATATCCACCGACAAAAAATAATTAAAAAGGCAAATGCTTTCGATAAAAGGCCAGACAAACAAAGATATATGAAAGATTTGGATAAGATAATCCCAGAAAGGATGAGTGTGTATTTTGGGAAGGAAACAAAGTAAACTTCTTTGATGATGGATTTATGTTGAATATTTAAACTTGTTAGTGTTTTTTAATTTCGCAAATATCAGTATTTTTAATTTCGCAGTTGTATTTTAATTTCGCATTTGACAATGAATTATTGAAATTTGAAGTAAATACGTGGCAATTAAAATGCGAATACAATTCCATTATACAACACAAAATGCGAATTTATTTAATCATGCACAAAAAAAAAACACAAATTCACACAAAAGATGAAAGAAACTCCATTTTCATCTTCATCGAGCATCTTAAGACAGTTATTGCATCAGCCAACTCTTTCAACTGTTTCTCATCCCTCTCACCCAAATCCACCATAAACATAACAACAATTTCTTTAAGACTACTCACTTGCATCTGAGATAGCAAGTCCAGAATTTCTTGTCTTCTATTCATGTTTTCTGTTACACGAGAAATGTTGGCCTCCAACATCTCTTGACATGATCGATCCTCTTGAATTTGTTGCTCAATCCTTTTCCTCAAATCCTGCTTGATACTTGGTTCAGAAGAAGATGATGTTGGTAGATCTGCCATTCTTAATAGGATATTTGAAAAGAGTGTTAAAAATATAAAAAATATGATAAAAATTATTGATATGAATTATTGAACTCAATTATTGAACTGAATTATTTGATTTCAATTATTGAGCTGAAATATGAAACACACTATGCGAAAATAAAAATAATTATTATTAAAACTTGCGAAATTAAAAGCTATATTTGATAAATACTTTAATATTTGCGAAATCACAGACTTAAAACATGCGAAATTACAAAAATATTAAATTTCATTGTTTGCGAAATGTCTAATTTAAAACTTGCGAAGTTATACAAAAGATCCATTCTTAACTACCTGTATTATGTTAACACAATACATGCGATATAACCAAACAACACATGCGATATGGTAACCAAACAAAGAAAACCATAAACAACTTATCTTCAACCTCGTTACAATCTAATAAAATGAAAAAAAGCCTTCAGATCAACTAAAACCCAAAACTCAAACATAATTAAACTATTGACGAATCCTAAATGACGAATCCAGTTTCAATCAAAGAATCAAATCAAAAACCCTACAAATCGAATTGATACAAACAATAATTAATTGGACGGTTACGAAACGAAATCCATATCTGCTTCCTAATTGCCGGAATTCCCCTAAGATGATCGAATGAAATGTCTGATATACCCTTATTTAATTAAATTAAATCAGGACACGTGTAAGGCTGTGGGTAGCGCGTACATAATGTACGATAAACAGATTTGTACCATACTCTTTACCTATATATATATATATATATATATATATATATATATATATATATATATAGGGGACCGCTAAAATGAAAACCACATCCAGTTGTAAGAACCGCGAGAACCAGTTCCTAACCATTAGATCAACAAGATGGATGGATGAGATTAAAAGTAACTAAAATGAATATTAAATACATTTTTTTCTTATTATGTCTTTAATATTTTAATCCAAAAGGGTAGTTTAGTAAAATTATTTTTTTTGTCTTTATTATTTTTATTACTTTTTTGTTTTATTATATTAATTTTTATTTTTTAAAAAGAATTTTTTTATTAAAAGCATTTTTAAATTCAATTTTTTTAATAAGACAACTTTTTTTGCGCGCCGGTTTTTTCACGCCGGGCTTTTTCAAGCGTCGTTTTTTTAACGCGCCGTTTTTACACCGGGATTTTTCAAGCGTCGTTTTTTTAACGCGCCGTTTTTACACCGGGATTTTTCAAGCGTCGTTTTTTTAACGCGCCGTTTTTTACACTTTTTACGTTTTACGTAAACTTTTTACTTTTTACGTTTTACGTAAAAATTTTTACGTTTTACGTAAAAAAATTTACGTTTTACGTTTTACGTTTTACGTAAAACTTTTACGTTTTACGCGAAACATTTTACGTTAAAAAGTTTACGGTTTAACTTTTTTTTTACAAAAACTTTTTTACGCAAAAACCAACGCACCCAGAAATCGCAAACTCGGGAGGTGTCTCAGATATATTGTTATCATCATCGACTAGGGGAAAAAATAAAAAAAACCAACAAGTCGTACATTCCCGAATCAACAAACAGATTGACATAAACAAGAATCATCTTTCATCAATCAGGATCACAACAATTCAACCCGGTTAACCATCTCGACACCATTCATCTAGCATTTATCATCCTTTGAACATGATCCATATACCTTATTTTGATCCTAAATTATCATTCATCTTGAATAGGAACAATACCACGTCATTTTTATTAAATACAACAATTGTTTAACAATTTCCAGAATCATCAAATTAATCACACATGTTTACAGGTTCATGGTTAACACTTTCACAAATATTTCAACATTTAATCATTTAGTAAAGAACCATCATACATTATCCAGTGACAAACACAAAAACACAAACAGTGGCATAAAGGACTGACCAAAGGGTTTTGAACGGGCGAGTGTGCGGCACTCGTCGGAGCTGACCGCTGCCGCTGCCTTTTCGAACCGAGACCCGAATGAAACTGAGCTGATCGGTTTAAACTCTGAACTCGAGCCGAAACTAATTCTCGAACCGAACATAACTCAGATTTGAGCTAAACAACATCAGCCACAACAAGATCAACATCACTTTCATTCTTCAGGAAATAAACGGAACCGAAGCAAACCCGAACCAGACCCGAGACCCGTGGTTGACCGAACCAAACCCGCCCTGAGCCGAGACCATAATCTGACCCAAAACAGCTTAACCCGAACCGAAACTTCTAAGAACCGAAACTGCTGGATTTGACCGATGAAACCCGTGAAAACCCAAACCAAAACATCATCATCTTCAACATCAACAGTAGCCTAGCATTATCATCTTCAAGCATCAGAAAAGAAACGAGGAAAGAAAGAAGAGGGGAAGCCAAATTCTTACCAAAAATTCGTCGGGCATTAGAAACACCGCCGTCGCCCCTCACTGCCGTCGTCGTGAGCGGCGGCGCTGCTCCTAACCTTCGTCTCTCTCTCTCTCCTTCTCTCCAGTCTCTCTCTCTATCTCGTCTCTGTGCTTCTCTCTCTCACCTCTCTTTCTTCCTGTCTTCTCTGTCTTTGTCGCTACAGCCGTGCGCCGCCACCATCATGGTGGCTGGCCGTGTATTCTCGATTAACAGGGGGTATGGGTGTTACTGGTGGTTGTTGACGAATGGGAGAGCCGCCAGAATAGAAACCGGCTCCACCGATCGTCGATCAGAAAGACGAGGGTGAGGGGGTTGTCGGCTGCCTGTTCATATCATAAGGAGAAAGAGAGGTGATGGTTGTTGCAGATTCAATATAAGGAGAGATGATAGTTGTTGGGGGGTTTATATTTTGAAGATAGAGAAAGGAAAAAGGGTAACGATGGTGAAGAGTGAAGATCAGAGAGAGTTATAAAAGAGGAGAGAGATAAATGACATTGACTTTTAAAATGATCTCACAAATGAGAAAGAGGATTAGACATTTTAGTCAAATGACTAAAATGTCCTTTAATGTGATTGGTGGAGAGTGGTTCTTATGGTTCTTACAACTGAGAATGGTTTTCATTTAGTGGCTCCCTCTATATATATATATATATATATATATATATATATATATATATATAATGGAAGTGTTGATGGAAAACCCATTTAATTGATAAAACATAGTAAACCCTATTGTGTGGACATGGTTGCTCTACATCATTAGACCTTAAGCCAACTTTAAGGGTTATTTTGGTCATTGTGCATGTTGTACCCTACCAACACCCAACCCACATCATCGAAAGTACAGGTCTTTTCCCCCACCTACCCATCAACTTTAGTCAAAGATTTTCTTTCTCTGTACCTTTTGCATTTTATTTCCTTTTTCTCCACTTCTCTTTCACCATTGTTATTATTCTTTCCCAAGCTATTTTCTCCCAAATTCTCGTCTTGTTTCCCATGTGAGATGAATGATCCGCATGATTTCGTGGCTGATCTTGACGAATTCCATGATCTTGTTTGGGCTCATTCTTGATTTACTCATACAAGAACTTGTTAACATACAAAATCTAAATCGATTAAATAAATTATGTTTTACGAGAAGTTATTTAAACTAAGTACATAACTCTCATACCTAAATAGATCGTCATCGCACTGCACTTTTATAGAAACGTCATTTGAAAGTTGTCTATCCTCCATATGTGCAGTCATCGTCGAAACTGCCCTTCTTTCCATTCCTTTATTCTCTTTATCCTTTCCTCATCACGCTCGCTTTGTCGAGTTTTTTTTATTTCTTGTTACTTTTTCTTTAGCGTTCCTTTTTTTGTTTTCCTCGTCGCATACTCTTAGTCCGTTTTTTCTAAAAACTTTTTTACAGATTTTCTCATTGGTTTCACCACCACTTTTTCCTACAAAAATTGTAAATAAATCCTTTATATTAGAACTCATGTAGATATACATTATATCTCTATAAATAATAATTACCAGGTCAAAGCATCGAATGATTAGATGTTTGACCAACTTAGTATGTGCCTAACTGCTTTTGTGACCTTCACAACGAACTCCTCTTCAAGTGGAATTGGTAATAAAGCTTCTCCTTATACACATATTTTCATAATAACTTCAATGAACACCTCTTTATATGTATCTATCATTATGATTCCTTTGGCAACTATATTTGAGGCAACGCTATCCGTAAGATGACACAAATTATCCTACAAATATATATATATATATATATAGGGGTCCGTTAAAATGAAAACCACCGTCAGTTGTATGAACCACGGGAACTACACCGTAAGGGGCGAGTTGGACCAAATTTTTTTTTTCATAAACGTAGATGCGTGTATTATAAACACATTTGTAAAAAAAAATTCAAAAAAAATGTCGTGTGTGTAGTTTTATGATTTGATATATATATATATAGGATTAGGTTCAAGAGTGAACACTAGTGTAGTTTGCGAACTGAGTGAACTAATCCTGGCCATACACGTGTGTAGATTAATGGGCATGATTTGATATTGAAATGTGACACTAGAGTATTTTATGATTTGATGATGAGATCCTGGCCATACACATGTGTAGATCAATGGCCATGATTTGTTCACTCAGTTCACAAATACATTGGTGTTCACTCTAGAACCCCACCCTATATTAAAATGAAACACTTGTACCCAATACTTACAAGTGGTTCTTTACGTGGGCATCTTCAAAATCTTCATTGCCCCACATTTGACGGCTTCTGAATTCGGAAGCATCGGTCATACCTCTTTTCAGTTTCTCTAACTCATCTTCAAGTTTATTGAACCATTGATCATACTTCTTCTTAGTGTTCAAGCAATGCTTAACGGTCTTGGGTAAGTAAAAATATTGTTGTGGTGTTACAAATTTACCCATCCCATTTACATACCCACGTTGTTTCTTAGTACCTAGGCATGCGTAAGCACATCATCCGTTCCATGCACAGCCTCTCCAGAACCTTCTAATTTCTGCATAAGCTCATTACTATAAATTGGGTCAAAAATTAACATATGGGTCACAGATGTGCATTTTATTCAGACAACATAAAGTTACCTTTGTTGGGTGAAATCTTTCTGTTGTGTACTTAATATATTTATAAAATTACATGATATTTAGGGTCGGTTAGTATTTTGCAGTTATCAGGTAACTTAAAGGTACTTAATATCTATATATAAGTACATGATATTTCACCCCGCAAAGGTTACTAAATATTGTCCGACTAAAATACACATATGTGACCCATTTGCTAATTTTTGACCCAATTCTAGGATGAGCTTACGTAGAAATCAGAAGCTTCTAGAAAGGTTACATGTGGAACACATGATGTGTTTATGCAGGCCCGGGCCCTAAGGAACAACGTGGGCATGTACACAAGATGGATACATTCAATGCCACAACTGTATTTTACTTACCCAAGACCGTTAAGAATTATTTGGACACATGATGTGTCTTAGGGTGAAGGGAGTGGGGTGCGGCAAACCCTCAAACCGAATCGGCAATGGGCGGCAAACCAATGCCAACCCATTTGCCGCATGATGTGTTTGATGAAATGGGTTTAAATTGGTGGGGCATTACCGAATCGGTGAGGGGAGGAAGAAGAGAGGGAGGGGGGGTTTGAGGTGGGGTCCAATCCAATCTCAACCAATCACACATTTTTCCTTTTTAAAAAAAAATAGTTTACAACTTCACCAAGTGTCTAAACCATTGCCAACACTTTTCACCAAAGTTTAAACACTTTTCACCGATTGACATGGCACGCTCTGATTGGTCGGTTTTTTGGTTTGCCACTAAAAGTGTTTAACCACTCCCTTCACCCTTAGACTAAAGGGTATGGTTTGGCCCATCCCCACGGGATGAGCCTCCACGTAGGCGCCACGTGGGCGGCTCGTGGGGGATGGGCCTCCATAAAATTTGAGGGTGATGGAGGCTCGTGTGGGATGGGGCCCCACCTCATTATTTTATAATTTTCTAAGTTTTAATTTATTAACTTAATTAAAACTTTATAAAAATTAAAAAATACAACATAAAACAACATAAATAATTTCATTTCATAACATAAAAAAAATTACATTTCCTAAAAAAAAAAATTACCGAAAAATAAAAAAAAAAAATTACATTTCCTAAAAAAAACTACTCGTCTTCGTCCTCGTCCTCGTCTTCGTCACCGTCCGCTACGTTAAAGTTGTTCCAAATATGTTCTACCAAATCCTGTTGAAGGTTTGCATGCGTGAAGTCGTTGGTAGCGAGAACGAGTTTAAATCCTGTTGTGGCGGATCTACCGGGACAGTATTCCCGATAGATGCATTCTCATCATACTCACAAATTGCCCGACCTTCGTCTTCAATAATCATGTTATGGAGCAAAATGCAAGCGTACATACACAGGCGCAACCTCTTCGGTGTGAACGCACGTGCCGGTTGTTCAAGGATGGCCCATTTTTTTCGTAAGACACCAAAAGCACGTTCGATGTCTTTTCTTGCAGCTTCTTGACGCTTGACAAATTTTTTTCTTTTTTCGTCATCGGGATGTCGAATAGTCTTCACAATTGTAGACCAAGACGGATATATCCCGTCAGCAAGATAATACCCACGTCTATACTCAACCCCAGAAACTGTAAAACAGGTGTCCGGACCGGTTCCATTAACGACATCGGTAAAGATCGCCGATTGGTATAACACATTGAGGTCGTTGAGTGAACCAGGAAGACCAAAGAAAGAATGCCAGATCCACAAATCTTGTGATGCCACGACTTCAAGTATCACGGTTGGATAGCCGTGATCACCGCGAGTATATTGGCCGCGCCACGCAGTCGGGCATCTATGCCACGCCCAATGCATACAATCAATACTACCGAGCATTCCCGGAAACCCGTGCCGTGCTTCATGAGCTTGGTACAACTGCTGAACATCATACACGTTTGGTTTACGCAAATATTTTTTGATATACAGTTTCACCACATTACGGCAAAACCGATACAAACATTCCCGCGTAGTTCTTGCCGACATTTGTAAGTATTCGTCCAAAGCGTCGGCCACTGTCCCATACGCCAGTTGGCGAATGGTCGCAGTACACTTTTGTAACGTGGTGAACCCTTCATAACCGCGAGCATCGGGTCGTTGCGTGAAAAACGGGTCTAGCCCCGCCAAATCATCAGCAATCCGTGTGAATAACCGACGACTCATTCGGAATCTGCGTCTGAATATCTCGGCATTGTAAAGGGGTGCATCCGAAAAATAATCGTTCACCAATTTCTCGTGCGCTCCTGTCGTAAAAGGTATATAAATACGAGGAAATAAGGATAATAAAATTTATTAATGATAAACCTTTGCGGTCTATGTTAACTCGTATTCGTGTGGTAATAATGCTTTCAGACGAGACGTCTTCCTCTTCGTCTTCCTCTTCCTCCTCGATAAGAATCTCCGCCGCCCGTAGCACAACGTTCGCGATAAACATCTCCTCTTCCTCATCCGAAGACGAGGACCACCAAGAATTAGATGGCATTGTGGATGAAAAGGTAATTTTTTTTTTATAAAAGTGGAGAGAAAATGGTATAAAAATGAGAGGGTTGTGGGTTGAAAGTGGGGAAAAATGGTGAAAATGGGAGTGTTTTTATAGAAAAATAGATTTTTTTTAAAAATAGCCGTTCACCAACGTTCCATTTTTGAAAAATGTGCATGTTTGCTTCGTCTCATCCGGCGCATGGGGGCCGTTTGGGCCGAGCCGGGGCTAAGGGGGCGGTGTGGGGGACCGGCGCCGGTCCAAGCCGGGGCTAGCCGGCCCCCATACCCTTTAGTCTAAGAAGAAGAAGTATGATCAACGGTTTAACAAACTTGAAAATGAGTTATAGAAACTGAAAAGAGGTATGACTAATGTTTTCAAAGTCGGAAGTTGCCAAATGTGGGGCAATGAAGATTTTGAAGGCGACCCACTTGAAGAACTACTTGTAAGTCTTGGGTACAAGTTTCTTTTTAAAATAACTTCTATATATTTTATAAGTAAGAATTCATTGCACGTCTTGGCTAGAAGTAACATGCTATATATTTATAGGATAATTCGTGTTATCTTGCGGTTGGCACCGCCTCAAATATAATCGCCAAAAGAACCAGAACGATGGATACATGTGAAGAGGAGTTCATTGAAGTTATTATGGATATATATGTGTATAAAGAGAAGCTTTACTACCAATTCCATTTTAAGAGGAGTTCATTGTGAAGGTCAAAGATGCAATTGGGCGCATACTAAGTTGGTCGAGACATCTGGTCATTCGATGCCCTGACTTGGTAATAACATGATTTACATAGATTTAATGTTACATGAGGTCTAATATAAAGAATTTTTGTATATTTGTTGTAGGAAAAATGGTGGTGAAACCTTTGAGAAAACCTGTAAATAAATTAGAAAGTAAGAAAGAAAAAAACGGGCAAGAGAACCTGACAAGGAAAACAAAAAAAAAAAGAGAATGAAAAATTAAAGGAGATATGAAAAAGTTAGAAAGTAAGAGAAAAAAATCGACAGATAGAACCTCATGATAAAAACAGAAAAGAGAAGGAAGCAGTGAATCAAGGAAAAAGAAGGATGGCAAGAGCACAGAGAAAGACAAGGATAAGAATGGAAAGAAGTGTAGTTTTGATGATGACAACACATGTGGTTGGTGAACAACTTTCAAATCACGTAATGACAACACATGTGGTTGGTGAACAACTTTCAAACCACGTAACTATAAAACTGAAGTGTGAGGACGATCTATTTGGGTACGCAAGTTACACGTACTTAACTTCATTGATTTTGAAATGGTTTTTACATTAGATGAGCTAACCAGTGTTGCCATTACTTCTTATATGATGTAATTGCTTAAATTTAGTTTAAATAACTTTTCGTAAAACAGAATTTATGTAATCGATTTAGATTTTGTATCTTAACAATTGATACAGACAAAATGAATGATTCATCAAACCATTTGCCCAAAACACTCTAAACAGAATGTCATGGTCAAAGGAAAAAGCCGCATTCGGTTAGAAATGACTCGAGCTCTTATGCTTGAATCCAAAGTTCTAATCGTTTTGGACCGAAGCTCTTGCTACAACTGTTTATCTTCTTAATCGATTATTAACCAAAGCTCTTGAACTAAAGCCTCTGTTTAGATACCTTGTCCACATTTACAAAAATTCCTCTACCCCTTACCGTACAACCTCGAATGGTTGTTCTGTTTTTGCCCACATACGGAAAACTAATCGGACCAAACTTGCCCATGTGCTGAGAAATGTGTATTTATGGATTATTAGGTAAACCAAAAGGGTTGCCGGTGTTATAGCCCCAAGAGACGACATGTGACTACCACCATAAACTGTGGTTTTTTAGATACACAATACTTTTATAACTCCCAACACATCGGTCAGGGGGTGGAGGAACATGAAGGCACACTGAGTTGGTTGAAATGGTTCCTAATGCCAAACGAAGCTGAGTAACCTTATACCACACAAGCTGAGGAGCCATCAAAGCAATAAGATAATGCCACCCAAGAATCTCCTGATCTAATCTTCGAGGTAAGTAATTCCCCTAACCTTGTAACTAATCTTGATCATGATCCGGATCCGACTATTGCTACTAACCATGAGAATCATGTGACAACAATAGAACAAGTTGAGATGTGTGATACGACTCAAGAATAAACCTTGGAACCATATGTTCTACCTCCTAAAATCAATAGAGGAGTCCCAACAAAACGATACTCTAGAAAAGGAAGCAAAAAGGTCCAAGTACCCTATGGCCAACATAGCCATAGAAAGCCTGTCCAAAGAAGCTATAGCTTTTCTCATCTATACTGTGAACAAATACCAACTACAATAGAAGAAACCCTGAATACAAGAAATAGGAAAGAGGCCATGGAAACACCATAAAAAAAAAAGACAAGTCGGAAAGGTGTGATTTTCCGTCAGGAAAGAAAAAGGTTGGGTGTCAATGGGTTTTTACCATCAAGTATAAACCAGATGGAACCATTGAGATATACAAAGCTTGATTGGTAGCTAAGGGTTATACTCAGACATATGGAATTAACTACTCCGATACATTTTCTCAAATAGCAAAAATTGACACAATTAGGGTGCTTTCTCTGTAGCAACAAATAAATTATGGTCTCTCCATCGATTTGATTAAAACTACTTTTCTTCATGGAGATATGATAGAAGAAGTGTACATGAAGGCCCATTCAAGGTTAACAGGAGACTTCCGGGAAACAGAAGTGAGTCGTTTAAAAAAAAATCCTTGTATGGTTTGAAGCAGTCTCCTAGGCATGGTTTGGTAAATTCACTCTTGCAATGAGAAGTTATGGGTATAAATAGAGCAATGCAGATCATACTCTTTTTCTCAAAAAAAAAAAAAAAAACGGCCTTCTGACTTGTTTAATCATATATGTAGATGACATGATTATCACTAGAGATGACGTGGAAGAAATGAAAATACTAAAGGAAAACTTTATTTCAAAATTTGAAATGAAGGATCTGGGAAGACTAAAGTACTTTCTTGGAATTGAAGTACCCAGGTCTAACCAAGGAATCTTCATTTGCCAAAAAAAGGTATGTTGGTAAGCCGGTAGAAACTCCAATGATAGTTAACCATAGACTACATATGGTGCTTATGCTGTGGGGGTGGTGAGTCAGTTGATGCACCTACCACAGGTAGCCCACATGGAAGCCATTCAAAGAATTCTCAGGTATCTCAAAGACACAACGGGTCATGGAGTTGTGTTCAAATCTAATGGACATCTAAAATATTCAAGTCTATACAAATGCAGACTAGGTTGGTGATAAAGGGATCGGTATCGAAAATACCGATACCGAAAATCGCCAAATGTGGGTACCGTTACGGGGACAGTACTAGTATTTGACGGTAAAATTCGGTAAAATATTGTTACCGTACCGAACCGAACCGAAAGTACTGGTATTGAAAACGTCAAAAGTGGGTACCGGAAATAATTCGGTACGGGAAATTCGGTACCACCGGTACCGATACCCGGTACCAAATTCTCATCCTTACGAGAAACAGAAGGTTGTTGCTTTGTCAAGTGTAGAAGCCGAATTAAGATGAATAGCTTTGAGGTCTAGGAGAAGTTTTATGGATACCAAAGCTTCTTACAGACATTGGTTTGCGGGTTGGTGTTTCTGCAGTCAGGTGGCAATTGGGTGCTAAAGTGGTCACGTCTGCGGGTTAGCGGGCCCAACCCGACCCGAACCTGAACATGGCCCGAACCCGAAAATCGTGTTATACATATGAACCCGAACAGGATCCAGATATTTGCAAGTTGAGCGGAATACGACCCGTTCATCCCAATTTTTTAATTTTATTTTGGCAAACTAATATATTAAATTAAAATTTTCACTTTAAAAAACACAAATGTATATAATACAATTACATTTTAATTATAAAATATTATGTTAGTTTCTTTTTATAAGTTATAACTTATTACTAGTAGTATGACTTGCGCTTCGTGACGGGGGCATAGATAGGTTATTCATAGTAATTGTTGGAAGTCTAGCACTTAAAATTCTTACCCCACGCTTCGCGACGGAGATTCCACTTGTGCCGGTGAAAGCAACTAAAGTTGTCCATTTACCCAAAGCTTCCCAAAAGTGATCTGTAGCATCTTCTTTATAGATGTTGCTATTTCAGTAGAATGACATAGTATGCAAAAGTGTTTATACAAAATTTACTTATATGAAAAAAAAAAAAAACACTATAACCTTACTCTCAGGTTAGTATCACAGTTAGATCCAACTAATTTTCTAATTATAACCTTATGTTGTGCACACTCGCGTATAAGGATGATACTGTGTAAACTGACCAGGATCATATGCTATTAATATGCAAGACCTGGTGCAGCTTAATACAATAATACCTGCACTGTTAGGATAAGTCTTCAGTTTATTTCGGATAGTTTTTGGTACAGTTTGATATATTTTTTCTGGCATCAGAAGGCAAAACTCACGGGCCTAGTGAAACAAAAAGCAGATATAGTGGTACATACCAAGAAGCAAATCAAATTAGCCTAGCATAATTGAAGTTAATTAAGTATTACCTTCAACTGAAATGATTTAAGATCGCGTGCAGATCGCGAAACCTTTGTCCCTTCAGGTGCAAATAGCCTACAAATAAGTTAAACTAAATATATTAATTAATTATTTATAGGCACTATTTATCTATACATCAGTTCTGAGTTCTCAACGTTACACAATTGAACTTCAGTGCAGAAAGATACAATAGTCCAACAATTCAAATCAGCAACTTGAAAACATAAATAAAACAAACTGTTGATGTTTACATGTATTGGAAGTAAACCAAATGAATCGAGTAATTAGCCAATCTAAAATAGCATCAAAATGGCTGACATTTTCAACTCGAAAACAGCTTTTAGTGGCAGTACATTTCTTTTGTTCTATGATGCTTCAAAAGAAGATCATTCTATTAGAAAGTATAAAATATGGGTAATTTTATATATAAGGCCAAACAAATTACACCAAGATAGCCGGTAAGCGGGCAACAAGCTGCGCCGCTACCCCCTTTTGAATAGCGAAACCTAACCTAGTAAAAACGAAACCCCGATCTCTAGGAGACGAAAGTATAAACATAATTACGTTTATGTATATTCGAATATTTACGTACATATATAACTTAGCCTATGTGACTTATAATTGTATGCATATAATGACCGACACATTCGAGTGGTTATGTTGGTTGGGAGGCACCGGTTCAAAGGGTGGTTTTCCCTCCAATTTTAACCGCTCTTAACTGCCATTTTATGTATTTGTATATATATGTCTTGCCGGCAAAGTATGACTGGTACCAAGACAATTTACAACCGCCAAATTGTCCATCCTTCAATTCTGCAAATATTGTTCAAATTAAGTTTCTTAATCATGAATCCAATGAGTCATGATGCTTCCGCTGTATATCATTCTGATGGCCAACAAAGTGGTATCAGAGCCAGTTTCGTTAGCGACGATGATCTCATGCCAACTTCAACGATGATGCCGTGTAAACATTGTTCAGACGAGAAGAAAGAACGAAGATGGTTGCAAAGGCGGTGTTATTACTGCAACAAACCCGGACACCAAATCTCAACATGTAAGATGAAAGAAAATGATGAAGAAACCCAACTGCTTCACCTGGCAATCAACACCGGAACCAGCAACAACAAGACGCAGATTCTGATCATCAAAGCGATCAAAGAATGGAGTATGTTGTGGTCGGCACAGAGGGAGGATTCTGTTCAGAGATGTGGTACGTAAGTAAAACACTCAAACATCACTATTATGGAAATTTAGATATGTTTAAACGGATAAAAAACATGTCTAGTGTTGAAACAAAAACTGGAGAAAATCAATTTTTCTTCATAAGGGGTATAGGGGTTGTCGAAGTCATGTCTGGGTCCGAAAAGATTCGTATACAGAGTGTATTATACACTCCGGATATAGACAGAAATGTGCTAAGCCTAGATCAGTTAATTACTCAAGGTTTCATGGTGAAATTCATGGGTGATAAGTGCAAGATATTTCCGACGTTTAGTATTCCCTTAATTAATAAGAAAAATGAACAAACTGGGATGACTAGGGAAGAAGAGATCGGTAGGTTGGAGAAACAATATATGATCAGTAAAGATTCAGAACATGAGAAGTTTAAAACTGAATTCTTAAATGATTATTTTGAAAGCCTGAACATATCGACAAACGAACCAGACTGGAACGTTTTAATACTTGTAGCAATGACATTCAAGGAGTTCCAAGCCTGTAAAGCACTCCTTGATATGTTAGATGATGAGTAATATGTTAAGAAGTACAAGTATCATCTAGAAAACAAGTTTAATGACATGGTCGACTGGTTTCTCAAAGAGAAATTGGAAATAACTACAAGACCCCTACCTGCGTATGCATCAGACAACCATAAGGTATGTTTGCTGGATCTGTACATGGCCGTAAAAAGGGAAGGTGGACACCGGAGGATCACCGAAAACAATATGTGGGCAATGATTGCCAGGGATATAGGTTTTGAGTATGATGAAGGAGAATATATGAGGCTGATATATTATTACAAGTATAAGTCAACTCAAGAAAATGTGCTCGAAAAAGAGGAAGTCAAAATGGTGGTTGATCCGAGACAAAGCAGGAGTGAAGGAGACAGGATGTTTGAAACTGATGCAGATCAAACGGAAGGCAACTCAAAGAGTGCAGACACTGCTGGAAAAGATGCAGAATATTATGCGTTCTTCGCCGGAAACGATTGGCAAGGAATCAAGAGGCTGAATACTAGGAGGTTGTTCGACTTTAATAGGGCAAAGGCTGCTGTGGATGATGCCAACAACAGCGTTATAATGCACTCTCGTAAACGTAATTATGTTTAGGGGAGTGTATTAGAAAGTATAAACATAATTACGTTTATGTATATTCGAATATTTACGTACATATATAACTTAGCCTATGTGACTTATAATTGTATGCATATAATGACCGACACATTCGAGTGGTTATGTTGGTTGGGAGGCACCGGTTCAAAGGGTGGTTTTCCCTCCAATTTTAACCGCTCTTAACTGCCATTTTATGTATTTGTATATATATATGTCTTGCCGGCAAAGTATGATCGGTACCAAGACAATTTACAACCGCCAAATTGTCCATCCTTCAATTCTGCAAATATTGTTCAAATTAAGTTTCTTAATCATGAATCCAATGAGTCATGATGCTTCCGCTGTATTTCATTCTGATGGCCAACACATTCTACCACAGGTAAAGCACTTTACAGGTGTTCTAATGCAACAACACGTTGCTCATACTGTAGCAACTCATCACGCTGAACGCGATTAACAATTTTACAATATTAGTCTAACTTTTTGACATAAAATGCTCAGGGCAAATTTCAACCTGGTGAAATGTCCTGTTTGCGGTTTGCCTGTTAGTATTTTCTTTTATTTGACCCGCTAAGGATAAACCGAGATACATTGATCCATATTGACACCTCTAGTCTACTATTGAGTAAAATAAGTATTGGATGCCATCTAGTAAAACCGTAGAAGGTATTTATTTGGCCTCTATGCATCATGTTCCTCTATAATTATGTCAACTCATCATATTTTAATGGAAAATGTTTATAGTTTAAAGCAAGATTGGTGTCAAAAATTAAAATTGGTATAATGGCCAAATCAATTTGACCGGATAAATACAAAGTTCAAACAATTGTTTTCTTTGTGTAGTCCCGAATCCAAGATTTAAAAGGAAAACGTTTGTATACAAAGACTATGGGGAGCATTCGACACAAAATCAATTTAAAGTAGAGAACCGCGAGGACCGCAAAGATCATGGTTGTTTCATACTTTTTCTTGATCTTTGGAATTATGTATGAGGAGCTTTGGATAATCTCAACTTATCCATAAACGAGTCAAAAACTTGACCCGGACAGATATCAATTTGACCAGAAACCCAAACCCGTAAATTTCTTGTTATGTTCGGGTTTGTTAGCGAAATTCACACCCCTTTTATAAAACTTATCATTCAAATCTTTAATTCATTGTTTAAATCCCTTCAATTCATGATACATGCAACAACTATTTTATATTTGCATGATAATCCCAAAAAATTGCTAATTCTCTAACATCACGTTAGTCAGACTAATTAGCATAAACCGATCACCACAAATAAAAAACACAAAGACAATATTAAACATATGATTGAACACGAATTCATCCTCTACAAGTAAATATTTAAATCTTAAATTGTAATAGTAAAACAGATCAGTAATTTCATTTAATAACCACATATGTGTGAATAGACTTTCCATCATAAATTTATCAATATCGATGGTTAAATATATTAATAACTATAATACTCAATCCTCAAAACATAAATAACATCATAATTTTAACTACTTATCAAAGCTTAATAATATGTATGATTAAATTATCGGGTTATTTAAAATTCAGAATAATAACTGATTTAAAATTAAATTTTCAACTTGTTTAATTTTCTAGAAATCAGGTGACAAATTAATAGAACAATTAATGTGATTGAAACATTTAAATCATTAAAAGTAATCGATAATTATAGGCAACCTGATTTGGAAAATTGAAGCCTACATGACTTTTTAACCAGCGTTAGCTTTCTTCATTGGACTATACGTAGTGGGGCGGTATATACCGCCGGAATCCTCCATGGCGCCCCATAGCGCCTGGACACACCACTACGACCGTAAGATCCGTTTCACGTTGGATTATGGATAGTGGAGCTTCTCGGCACATGACAGGGAAGAAGACTGATAAGTGGTAAAATACATATATTTGTCCCGTGTAAATTGTATAATTATTGTATAGGTTTTATTTGTTTTTATTTAGTTTTAGTATTATATCAAGGTCCTGTTGCAAATGGAGCAAAAACAAGTAATATGGAAATAACTAGCCAGTTGGGCAGAGTGGGGTGCCAGAGACCGAAGGAAATTCGCCGCTATTTTCTTTTGGGCTGCTAAAATACCCGGCAGGCGAAGAAGCTGCTATATTATCATTATATTATATATTGAAAAGAGAAAAAAAAGGCCATCGAGTTATTTGCTGTTAAATTTGTGATCATGGACCCCAAGCCCATTTCTTAGTGTGATGCACATAGAAGTTAATGGACCAACATGACTGAAGACTCAAAACCAGTTAGTCCGACCTGGTTAGAGCAGAGCTTCAGATGACCTAGCAAGGAACCTGCAAGATCACAAGAGAACAAGCACACCGTTAGCCTCGTCACAGGGAGGGGGGCCTCTCTGTGA
This sequence comes from Helianthus tuberosus, assembly GCA_030545235.1. Taxonomy (NCBI): domain Eukaryota; kingdom Viridiplantae; phylum Streptophyta; class Magnoliopsida; order Asterales; family Asteraceae; genus Helianthus; species Helianthus tuberosus. Next base: position 57,136,457 of record CM060405.1, read on the forward strand.
CCAAGCTCGGGCGTGAGAATAAGTATTTGTGAGGAGGAAATAAGTCAAGGAGAGAGAGAGATGAGAGAGAAAGCGATTACCCCTTGCTGGAAGTCTTGGCGGGGTATTTATAGCTTTTGGGTGTGCTGACGTGGCAAGTTAGTTAGGGTCGGACCAGTCATTATCATGGCGGTTATGGAAGTGGGGCCCAGTTAGTTACGCCGCACCAATGTATCTGTCCGTTCCATTTGTGGTGTGAGGTGCGGTCCGACCGTGATATGCCGTAGATCGGTTCTGCTTATGGCGATGGTTCGGTCCGGTCAGGGACGTATCCTCATCAAGTCCCCCTAGTTCGTGACGTTTCTTAAGTAAAAGCTTCGAACTATAACGGCGTGATTTTGGCGGTCTGAATCCCCGGATTTGCCGTTTTGTTGAGTTTTTCGAATTTTAAGTTTTCTTTGGGCGGTGACATATTGCTGGATGACCGTCGGTTATTTTAACTTTTCCGCTTGATGTGACGCTTGATATGAGTCAGCTGTCATGACGTGTCAAGCCCTGATTGGCTGGTTTTGAGGCGGTTCCATATCTCTATAAAAAAGGAGGAAAAACGATTTTTTGTTTTCACTTTTTACTTTATCTTCTTCATCTTTCCTCTGAGACAAAAAATCTATTCACCAAATCAGGTTAGTTGCTCTCTTTGGTATGGCGAACAAGAGCAACTTGTCCGGTTGCTTTAGCACTTTGAGTAAAAAGGGTTTGGAGTGGTATATAGACACTTATGCGATTCCTGCCTCATTACACCCTGCTCTCCCCGAAAAGGATACACCCATTTATCCTTTTGTACCGGGGAAAATAGGGATTTATACCCGTCTTTTCGATTATTGCAACTATCGTCTTCCTCTGACGAAGTTTCTGATCGAAGTTCTTTTGTTTCACGAGGTTCACCTTACTCAGATGAACCCCTTCGGCCTTGCCAAGGTGTCGCATTTTGAGTTGGCTTGTCGTGGATTGGGATCCGACCCGGATTTGGATGTGTTCCGGGCTTTTTACAAGTTGAATAGGTCCGGTAACTGGTATACCTTCGAAGTTAGGGATTAGAATTCCTGCTGTTATACGTGGATCACTATAAGCATAAAAGATTGGAAAGACAACTTCTTCTTGGTTGATGATCGGTGCGTTCCGGAGTTTATGACATGGAGACTAAGGAAGTCGAAACTCCCGCCCCCTCTTCCTGAAGACTTTGAATACGACAAAGATTTATATGCGAACTTGATTAAAGAAGCCGGACGCATACAGAAATATCCGGAACACATCCTTGTTATGGGGCGGATCAGCACAATCTGGACCGAACCAGAGTGGTATCCTACCCTCAGGTGGAACAACAAGGGTTAGTTGTGCGGTGTTCCTTGAATTCATTTTGATTTTTGATGATTTTTTTTTTGCGACGGACTATAGATATTATTTGTTGCCTGTTTCTTGTGCAGTTATGGGTTTGAAAGAAGCCTTGAGGCTAAAATCCTTTGAATCCAAGGAGTTCGAGATCCAGGCCACTAGGACACCGAAAGGAGATCCCCCGTACCTAAACGTTGTTCAGGAAAATCTTTATCAAATTCGGGAACCCGAGGCTCCGGATAATCTGGGAGGTTCGGCTGGTCAAGGAGGCTCAGGTTCGGCTCCCGCGGCTCAGATAGTGGATACTGCTCCGACCCACACTGTGGCGGTGACTGGTGATGCAAAGGGTAAGAGAACTAGCTCGAGCGGAACGAAAGGGTCCGGATCCAAGTTTGTGATCGAAGATGAAGGAGTCCATCTTTCCGTTGGTGATGAAGATGTGCGTAACGAAGGTGTAAAAAGGGGGGGGGTGATGATGAAGAGGAGCATCCTCAGGCAAGCTTGAAAAGAAAACGGGTTGCTTCGACTAAATCTGGTCCGAAACCCAAGCAGGTGAAAAGGAAGAAAACAGATTTTAAGACTGTCACTTTAGATGATGAGGATGACCAGGTTACCGAATACTCTACTGCCGGGGGCATACTAGAGAATTTAGATGCCCATCTTCACGGAGGTCGTACCCCAAGGGACCGTCCGGTGAACATTCCATTGAGCCCCTTGTCCTTCGGAGGGGGAGCTACCAAGGTTATCGATGATACTCATATGCCTGATCCATTGTCTTTCAAAAAGATTGATCCTTCTCCTTCGGGTAAGCTTACGACTGGGGTTGCTTCTAATGTTTCAAGGTCGAGTCCACGACCATTTGATGGTTGGGATAGTACCTCTTCTTCCCCTTTGTGGTTTAAAACTGAGGCTGCTTTCTTGTCCCGGGAGTTAGGTTCGGGCGACGTTGGAGACATGGACTCAGCTCGAGCTCTAGAAAAGTATGTACCCGAGTGGTCGCTGGTGAATAAAGATAGAATTGTGGGCGCATTGTCAGCAAAGATGACACTGTTTCATCTTGGGACTCCGACCGAACATGCACATTATCGGAAGATGAGTGGTCCGGAGCTTGGAAATGCCCTAATGCTGAATCAAGCTCAGTCAAAATCTTTGGTGGTGGAGACTTATAAACGTTGGATTGAGTCGGAATCAAATTGCAGCAAGCTTGAGCGCGAAGTTGCTAATTTGAAGAATGAAGACAATGTTCGATCGAAGACGAAACAGGAGCTAACTTCTCTCCGATCTCAGATTGAGCGTCTGAAGGAGCAAACCTTGGAAGCAAAAGAAGTTAATAGATCTACTCAGGCTTCGGCTGCTTATGAAGCTCGAGACAAAACCCTTCAAGACATGGAGGCTCTCAAGTTAAGATTTAGTGATCTGGAGAAGAGTTCATCCGATGCGGAGGAAAGACATGCAGCTGAGCTGAAAGAAATGCAACAATCTTACGACAAGCTTTTGGCAGACCATCACCGTCTGATAAGTGGTGCGTTCATAATTTATTTTTCGATGTTTATTTCCTTGCTAATTAAATCTTGTTTTTCTTTAGATAACAAATAACTCAAGAGAGCCCGCGACCGGGAGATCGAATCGCATACTGCGACTATCGATGAAGCGAAAGGCATGTTGACCCGTACTGAAGGAGAGATGGTTGATTTATATTCCCGGGTGTCAGAGCTCATGCTCACCAAGCAGTGGTTCCTCACAGAGGGGATTGTTTGGGTAGTTAAGCTAGTCCACCAAAGCCCGGAATTGGAGAAGGTTATGGCTGACTTGGTCAATAGTGTTGAAGCGATGGGAGTGAATGAGGGCATTACGCGAGGCTTTAAAGCCGCCTATGACTCGATTCGTTCTGCTGAGGAGGTTCGTGGATATGATGAGAGAGCGCAGGGAGTGTTAGAAGCTGCCATAAAGGCCTTTGATAATTTCAATATCTCTGTGCTTGACCAAGTCTCGGATTTGATGGATAAGCCCTTATCCGTTATTAAACAACAGAGCAAGCTGCCGATCGTGCAAAAAGACAACGACGAAATTTGAAGTTTTGGTTTTAATATCCGTACCGTACTTTACTATCATGGTGATCTGTAATTATACAATTTGAACTTTTTCTCTTGGCATTGAAACCGTACAATTTCAAATTTCTGTTTCTTTTTGCATGTAACCCACGCAATCCTGAAGTATTCGACTGACATGTTTGGTATGAAATCATGACTTTGGTAATATTCGTTCGTTCCTGGCTACTTAGTTCTTAGTTTGCGTCCAAACTTCACTCTTCGACCAGGTTTTTTGTTAGGTCATCTTAGGTGACCGGGTCATAATAAGAAATTCTTTTAATTTCCTTTGCTTAATCGATTGTTTATAGTCGGACCGTTTTAAGTGCGGGCCGTTCTGCTTAATAGATTTTGTTATTTTTGAACTATTTAAGCCTTCTCGATCGACGCGAGGCATGGGTCGAGGCCCGTTTGTGCACATTTATGAAATTGTTCGAACTTATACACATGCTATTTGTTATACTTATAAAAGTACAGATCGCTTTATTCATTGATTCGTTAATCATAGGTCCGGGAAAAACCCTCCCGGTTACAAAGAAAAATGGAAATTTGTCGGGGCATTACCCTCCCGATTTATACATGGAAATTGGAAATAAAAACAATAAAATAGCGATCTTTTTTAGCCGTAACAGGCTATTCACATGAAACATTTCTTTAAATGTACCCCGTTCCATGTCCGGGGTACGGGAGTTCCATCGATTTTTTCCAACACGTACGAGCCCTTGTCGCTAGCTTCTTTGACTCGGTACGGCCCCTCCCACTTAGGGGTTAGCTTGCCGGGGACTTCAACACGGCTTGCATCATTGTTTCGGAGCACATAATCTCCAACCTTGAACTTGTAGAGCTTGGCGCGTGCGTTGTAATACTTCTCGATCTTCTTTTTGTATCGGGCTTCTTTAATCGCCGCGATGTTCCGACGTTCTTCAAATAGATCAAGATTGGACCGGAGTTCATGCTTGTTTTCCTCCCAATTTTTGCACCTTTGGTTTGGGAGTCCAATCTCTGCGGGGATCACTGCCTCGGTGCCGTAAGTAAGACTGAACGGAGTTTCTCCGTTGCTAGTCTTGTGTAACGTTCGGTGAGCCCCTAAAACGTTCGGCAACTCGTCCGCCCAGCCTTTTCCCTCGTAACCAAGCCTCCTCTTTATCCCATCGACAATTCGTCGATTTATCTGTTCGACCTGCCCGTTCCCCTAGGGGTGGGCAACCGAGGAAAAGACTTGGTTAATCTTTAAATTTTCACACCAGCGCTTAAATGGGTTTTCTGCAAACTGCTTTGCATTGTCGCTTACAATGTAGAGTGGAAGGCCGAAACGGCATACGATTTGTTCCCAGAAGAAACGCGTCACATTGTAGCCTGAGATAATTGTGTATGGTCGGGCTTCCACCCATTTGGTGAAATAATCCACCGCGACTAGCAGATACTGAGCGCTTCCACTTGATCTTGGAAAAGGTCCGACGATATCAACGCCCATTTCTGAAAAGGCCATGCAACGGTTACTGGTATTATCTCATTTTTTGCTCGGAGGCTGATTGGTGCGTGCTTTTTGACACTCGTCACACTGTTGGAGCTCTTTAACTGCGCTCTCGTGCATCCCGGGCCAGTAATATCCCGCATTTTTGACCTTTGTGACAATCATCTTAGGTCCGGCATGGATGCCGCAAATGCCATAGTGTATTTCCCTGATGATATAACTGGCTTGCTCCGGGTCCAGACATTTTAACAAAGGCCCGAGGAAAGTCTTTCGGTATAGACCTCCTTCTTGCATCTGGTATTGAAGAGAGTTGATTTGGATCTTTCTAGCTTCCGCTTTATCAGTCGGCAAGACATCATGCACTAAGTAGTTTATTATGGGCGTCATCCAGGTTTGTGTTGGAGCTTCGACTTGCATAACTTGCGGAGTTGCAATTGAAGGTGCGGCTAAAACTTCCACCCTCACCTCTTTGGCTAGGTGACTGAATGATACCGATGCCAATTTGCTCAATGCATCTGCCTTCTTGTTCTTGCTACGGGGAACATGCTCGACTTTACATGCCTCGAATGATGCCATAGCTTGCTTTACTTGCTCGAGATACTCGATCATGTTTGCTTCCCTCGCTTCATATTCTCCGTTTACTTGATTCGCTACGAGCAACAAATCCACATGGGCTATGACATTTTTTGCTCCGACTTTCATCGCTAGACGTAGGCCAGCCAAGAGGGCCTCGTATTCGGCTTCGTTGTTTGAACTCTTAAACTCTAGCCGGAGCGCGTATGTCATATCCGTTCCTTCTGGATCGGTGAGAATTAGGCCCGCCCCTACTCCTTCGGCGCTAGAAGCTCCGTCGGTATACAGGGACCAAGGCTTCTCTGGAGCTTTTTCAACCTCTTCCGTTTTTTTATCCTCCGGCGTTTCAACTAGGAAATCGGCTATCACCTGCCCTTTTAAAGGACCCTTGGTTCTGAAGGTGATATTGAACACGCCCAGCTCGATCGCCCATTTCGCCATTCGACCTGAAACTTCAGGCCGTCGGAGAACATTCTGAATTTTTTGATCTGTTCGTACCTCGATCGGATGAGCTTGAAAGTATCGGCGAAGTCTTCTTGAAGCATGGACTAGTGCCAAGGCTAGCTTTTCCAAATTTGAGTATCTTGTTTCGTAATCTTTTAGCGTTCGGCTTACGTAATAAATGGGGATTTGAACCCCGGTTCGGTGAGCAACTAGTACTGCACTGATAGCTCCAAACGACGCTGCTAAGTAGTCCGTTAGCACCGCATCTTCTTCCGGGACGGTGAGGGTTGGCAAAGTACCGAGGTAAACCTTAAGTTCTTCGAAAGCTCGTGCAGCTTCTTCCGTCCATTTAAACTCCGATCTAAAGCTTTTTCTGAGACCATCCATGAACGGGAGCGATCTGTCTGCTGCTTTTGACAGGAATCGGTGGAGAGCAGCCAACCGTCCACTTAATGACTAAATCTCTTTTACCGACGTCGGAGGCTTCATTGTAAGAACTGCATCAATCTTGTCTGGGTTGGCTCGCAAGCCTCTTGCCCCGACCATGACTCCTAGAAACTTACCTTCTTCTACCCCGAACGTACACTTTTTGGGGTTTAGCTTCATGTTGATGCTTCGGAGTCGGGTAAAAGTTTCCAGTATGTCTTTTAGCATGGTAGCTTCATCGTGACTTTTGATCACGATATCGTCAACATACACTTCTACGTTTCGCTCAATTTGATCTTTGAAAGCTTTGCTCATCAAACGTTGATATGTAGCACCGGCGTTTTTCAAACCGAACGACATCTTGGTAAAACAATACACTTCTTCATTGGTGACAAAGGCTGTCTTATCCTCATCTTCGACTGCCATTTGTATCTGATGGTATCCCTTGTAAGCATCCAAAAAACACTTCAACCTGAACGTGGCGACGGAATCAATCTTCTCATCGATCTCTGGTAGAGGAAACAATCTTTCGGGCAGCATCGTTTAGATCGGTGAAGTCAATGCACATTCTCCATGAATTATCTTTTTTCCGTACCAAAACGGGATTTGACACCCACGTTTGATACCAGACTTCTCGAATGATTCCGGCGTCTATGAGGCTCTTCACATCTTTTGCAATTGCTTTGGCCCGGTCCGGCGCATGTGCCTTTTCCTTTGTGCTATTGGTTTGATTGATTCTTTTACGTTCAGGTGATGTTGTGCCATAGATCTGGGGACTCCTTGCATATCGGAGTGCTTCCATGCGAAAACATCAATCGAATTGCTTAACAATTCCCACAGGAGCTTCTTTGTTCGTTTTGGGAGTTGAGCACCGATAGCTACTTGTTGTTCGGGAAAATCCGGATTGATCGCCCAAAGTTCCGTAGGTACTTCGGACTTTTTGGTGCTCGTTTCCACTGCATGTCTTACTTCGGCAACAAACGAGTTTGATTCTGAGAGAATAGTGGCAACTCCGGCCTCAGTGGGGAATTTAATAGCTCCATGTATTGTCGAGCTGATCGCTCCAATAGCTCGTAACCCGGGTCGTCCGAGTATTATGTTATGCGATAAATGAGTGCCCACAACCAGGAAGGTTAGTTGGACAGTCCTGCTTTTATCACCATCTTTGAATGTGGTCGGAAGAGTAATCTGTCCAATCGGACGAACCACCTCTCCGGAAAAACTAATTAGAGGGGTGGAGACTTCAATCAACCTCTTCTTTACTTGGGGGTTCAGCTGCTGGAAACACTGTAGATACATGATTTCAAAGGCGCTTCCTCCGTCCACGTAAATTCGTCGGACCAGGTGTCCGGCGATGACAGCCGAGATTGTAATCGGTCCGTCCCGAGCATCGTCGGGATCGATCGGAGGGAAGTATGTTGGTTGATGCATCCATGCTGCCATATGCTGGTTCGACCGTTTTACCCCTATTGATTCGGTTGACCGGATCATATTGATTCCGAGCTCGGTGTTCGGATTATCAATTGCTGCTGCCGACTTCTTCCCATCTTTCACTTCTTTCACAAGGTGAGAGAGTTTACCAGATCACACGGCCTTTTCGATTTCTTGCTTCAGAGCCCAACATTCATCAGTTGTATGACCCTTGTCTCGGTGATATTCACAATATTTCTTGGAGTGCTTATCCGAGGTGGGTCGTTGCTTCGACGGCGTAGGGAACCGAGTAGTCTCCGTACTGAGAATTTTGCTTGGCGATTTGGTGAGCTCGGAAAAGGTGTTGAAACGCACGTTTCCTGTTCGGAAGCTGCTTCGATCTGACTTCTGATACGGGCCACGATTTCTGTTCCAACTGCTGCTTCTATCTTTTGGTGGTGACGCGTTGCGTCTCCACGAAGTGCTTCGGGGCTTGGCATTTCTTGCTGTGGTTTCGTTCGGTTGACCGCAGACACTTTTTCCCCGAACGAAAGCTCGAGCTCTTTCCATAAGTATCTCCATAGTTTTTGGAAGATCTTCATGGAGTTTTTCCACAAGTTGATTATTCCGAACTCCGTGGCAGAACCCATAGACTCGGAGTTGGTCAACCGCTCCACTTATCTGCATGCTTTCACGATTGAAGCGATCGATAAAATCTTCTATGGATTCTCCGTCTCGGCGCTTTATAAGGTGGACCTCGGTAATGTCTTTCTTGCAGCGTCGCTGCTGACAAAAGTTTTGCAAGAAAATACGCCGGAAATCCTCAAAGTGGTCGGTCGAGCCCTCTGGCAGCCCATCAAACCAAACCCTTTCTGATCCGGTGAGAGTTTGGGCGAACATAAGACACCAAGCCGGCATAGGCCACTGCTCGACCTTAGCCGCTCCGGCAAAAGCGAACATATGGTCGTCCGGATCAGACGTACCGTCGTAAAATTTCAGTGTGGGGGGCATCTTTAGTTTAGCTGGGAGTGGGGCATTGACGATCCGTAACGTAAACTTTGATTGGGAAGTCATAGACGTGGGGTGGTATGGCATGAGCAGCTCTTGATCTTGGGGGTTTAAACCCATAGATCCCTGGAGAAACAGGTCGTTTAGACCGTTATTCATCGGAGCACTTGTAATCGAAGAAAATTTTGTAACGTGTGTTATAGGAGTGGAAATCATATAACTTACCAGAGATCCGGAAGCGAAGGTTCCAACGGAGACGGGGTTTCCCCCTGGATAGACGTTGTTAAACAAATTTGCTCGAAGACTCTGCAGCATCTCGTCTCGCTGTTGTTGCTGCTGTAACTGACGCAATAGATCGGCATTCCTTAAAAGGAAAGCGTTGTCGAAGTTAGGTAATGGCGTGGCGACCGGGGCAGTAACAGACAGCGTGGTGACAGAGCTTCCGCCTACAGAATTTGCAGCTGGAGGGGCCGACGCGGATCCTATCGAAGCTGCTGAGGCAGCAACTGCTGTTGAAGCAGTTGTGGAGGCAGCGTTTCCTTCCCATATATCATTGTAAGATGGGAAAGTGCTGGTGGAGACTGCTGTCGTTGATTCTGCCATGATTTCAAAAAACAAGGAAATGAATTATGTGAATTCGAGGGGATGGTGCCACTGAAGACTTAAAACCAGTTAGTCCGACCTGGTTAGAGCAGAGCTTCAGATGACCTAGCAAGGAACCTACAAGATCACAAGAGAACAAGCACACCGTTAGCCTCATCACAGGGAGGGGGGCCTCTCTGTGACCAAGCTCGGGCGTGAGAATAAGCATTTGTGAGGAGGAAATAAGTCAGGGAGAGAGAGAGGAGAGAGAAAACGATTACCCCTTGCTGGAAGTCTTGGCGGGGTATTCATAGCTTTTGGGTGTGCTGACGTGGCAAGTTAGTTAGGGTCGGACCAGTCATTATCATGGCGGTTATGGAAGTGGGACCCAGTTAGTTACGCCGCACCAATGTATCTGTCCGTTCCATTTGTTATGTGAGGTGCGGTCCGACCGTGACATGCCGTAGTTCGGTTCTGCTTATGGCGATGGTTCGGTCCGGTCAGGGACGTATCCTCATCAATGACTATTGGCAAAAAGTGAATGAGCATGAGCCTACAAATCGTGGAACATGGAGTTTGAATTCAAGGGCAATGTTATTAATATTTTGGCCATATTATTTTACTTGGACAAAAAGGGAACTTGGGGGTGATTTTTGGTGGACGACAGCTTGGCAGGCCCATTAGGGGATACATCAATTGGACGCCACTTTTTGTGAAGATATATATCAACATTAATTTGAAGGGCTGCCAATCAACAGCAGGCGAAGACAGAGGGGGGACACATCAGGCGACGAGCAGGAACAACTTAAAGGACGATAGTAAAAGGTTGTTTTGTGGGTATCATTGGGATCAAGCGAGAGATTTGGAGAACAAGAGATTACCGGGTTTTGTTATCCGACTCTTTTAGTTTTCTTATTTTCTTTGTTTTGTCGATGAATTCTTGTTTTGAACCTTGTTTATTATCTTCGTTCTTGACTACGTTTCTTGGCTAGATCTTTTATACTACCTAGGTTAAGATGAATATTTAATAAGGTTTGAATTTCTTTTCGTTTATTATCGTGTGTATGGATTTTTCTTAAAAAGTAAAGAACTTTGGAATCTTTAATTTAGTGCGTATGCGTATCTTGTTTTGACTATTGATTGTTTATTCGTTTCACATGAACCTTGGTGAATGTCTATCATAGGATAGGTTTGTGTTGATTGTTCGAGTCTTTGCGGGTTCGGGTAGTCTTTGGGTGAATTGGCCAATAACCTTAGAAACGGTAAATAAAATATATTTAGAACTTGATATTCTGCTAATTTTGTCGCTGAGAGGCTCGAGGTTATTAATAGGTCTCGGTTTGATGTATAGCTAGGATTAGGTTTTGAGAGAAATCGGTCTTAGTTCCCTAATCTTATTCGTGTCTATTAAACTAAATTAAAATCCATAGTTGCCTTAGACTTTCGCGCCGAGAGGTAGATTGTCGGATTAAGGCACTTTTAAAGAAGTTAGAGGACTGAGAGGAAGTCTAACCAACCGGTAGTCATAACAGCCCTGTAGAGTCTCACAGGTTTCTTCCTGAGAATGGTCGGGAGGTCTTAGTAAGGATTTCTTAGGGTTTAGCACACGAAGATCCCGGTTCCAAACCACTTTAGTTTCGAATAGAAATTCATTCCTAGTTAAATAGGATTCCAGCCTAGGTAGTCGTTTATCACCTCTGAGTAAAACCATCGTTCCAAAGTCGCATCTAGTTAGTTTAATTAATTAGTTTAAATTCAATTGCATTTTTTAGGATTGTTAGAAAACCCCCCGAAACAATAAAAACAAGTAATTCAGTTAGGTCCAATGTTTTCAGAACCGGACCGGACGTCGAACCGGTCGACCTACCGGTTCACTGGTCGAACCGGTCGGATCGGTCGGACCGGATGTAAGAACCGGATAACATTATAATTAATTTTAGAATCACAACTTATACATAGACTAAAATATATAGAAAATATATGTTTATATGATCTGATATATATGTTTATATGATCTGATGACAAAATATATAAATAATTTGTTTAATTTTGTTGATAGAAGATACGAAAATTCAAAAATATTAGTTCTACATTAAATGTTTTTTGTTAGAGAAAATAGAAACTAAAAAGAAAAAAATAATGCATATTTCAAAATTAATTATGGGGTTGACATTCCCAATGTTCAAACGTCTTTTCTCTGCTTTGTTTATTAAATTAGTTTCCTTTCATTTTATCTTTTCTATTATCTATTTTTACAAAGCTTTTCTCTTCTCCTTATCTACAATTGATGAAGAAACCAGGTGAAGAAAACCTCCATCTCTTGTTCATTTCCACTGAGAAACAACACTCACGTCAACGATAACATTAGGGTTCAGATCTTGAATTCTTTGTTCAACAAACACCAACTGCTTCTCCATTTCAAATCTTGATTCAACTCCCACTGGTCCGACCGTGGTTCATAATCCGGCGGTTCAACCGGTGGCCGTTAGCGACCGGCCGGTTTGTGTCAAAAACGGTCCAACATGGTCAACCGGACCGCCATCGGTAACGGTTCCCGGTTCAACCGGTCCGGCCGGCCGGTCCGGTCCGGCTTTAAAAACACTGGTTAGGTCAGTTAAGTTAGTCGAGTCTAGTCAACGTAATTAGAGAGTCTCGTGGGTTTGATACTCGGACTTACTTAGGCTATACTGCATTGACCGGTACACTTGCCGGTTGTATGGTCTAGGTTTAGAGAGTCTTAGTCTTATAAATTTAAAACTTAGAGTGTCTAGTTTAGGGTTAAAATTAGTTAGTTTAATTAGACCACTTTTAGCACATCAAAGACTACTGTATGATTTTAGAGGGTTTAATGGAGGATATGTGGGATTTGCAGGCAATCAAGGTGGTCGAATAGTTGGTGAAGGAACTTTATCGAATGGAATTGTTACGTTTGAAAGAGTAAACTACATCGCCGAGCTTGAGAACAATCTTCTGAGTATTTCTCAAATATGTGATCGTATGTATACAACGCACTTTACAGATAAGGAATGTTTGATCTTGAAACCAGGATTTGTTTTTCCTGAAGAATGGGTTATCATGAGAGCACCTAGAGTGAATGATTTGTACGTGTTGGACATGAGTGTAGCAACTACTACCACGGGTCAGGCTCACTGTTTTATGTCAAGAGCAACGGAAAAAGAATCACAGTTATGGCATCGAAAGATGGGCCATATTCATCTGAGAAAAATGAATCACCTGGTGCATAACGACTTAGTTATTGGTGTTCATGTGAAAGGTTTTCATTTTGAGGGGGAGTGCATTAGCTGTGTTAAAGGCAAGCAAAAGAAGAAATCACACCCTGGGAAGAAGGTTAACTTAGCCTCGAGACCATTAGAGATACTCCATATGGATCTTTTTGGTCCTGTAAATGTCAAAAGCATAACTGGTGATCTCTATTGTCTAGTAGTAACAGATGACTATTCGAGATTTTCATGGGTATCTTTTCTGAAGACAAAAGATGAGACATTTGAAAGTTTGATGACATTGTTGAGAAAAATTGAAAACTTGTACCAAACTCGAATCAGAAGAATCAGGAGTGACAACGGTACAGAGTTTAAGAACAACAAGATGGAAGAATATTGTGATGAGTGTTGGATCGTGTACGTGACCCTGAAAGTCAGTTAAGGTTGTTCAACATCGATTACTAAGGCGGAATCAAAGTAAACAACGTCCAAAACAACTTGTATCCTTTAATCTTTCTTTCTATTATCAACCGTGAGCTTTTACAATGTTTTCTAACAAAAATTTGGCAGCACCTTCGCTCACACACACAACCTCTCTACTGTTCCGTTTGAAATGAGACTAACACACTCCTATTTATAGACATGAGACCCTTCCGTTTGAACTTAACATAACCTGGTTCAAACGGAACCCTTATCTCAAACGGAACCCTCATCTCAAACGATCATTTCAAACGGAACCCCTTTAATCACTTCCTAAATCAAATCTAAACCCTAAATCTATTACTATTTCACACTCATACAATCTATCTAGACATAAGACTTGATTATGACGTAATCAGCAGACATTTGGTGCACCAACAATGAGAGAGGTATACTGCAAGATTTAGTGCTCCTTACACTCCACAACAAAATGGAGTAGCTGAAAGAAAGAACATGACGCTAATTGAAACGGCTAGGACGATGCTTGCTGATTCGAAACTACATATCAATTTTTGGGCAGAAGCAGTGTCAGCCGCTTGCTATACACTCAACCGGGTTCTTATAGTGAAGAAATTCAACATGACATGTTTCGAGCTGATTAACAACCGCAAACCTAACCTGAAGTATCTGGAACCGTTTGGGTCTCCCTGTAGAGTTCTAGAACCTTTTGGTAAATTTGGTGCAAAAAGCATTGAAGGAATTTTCGTAGGATATGCGAGTCCATTGAAACGAGTCTTTGTTCCAAGCTTGAAGCGGATTATTGAAGCACATAATGTTGAGTGTCAGAGTTATACCATGCCACCACAGAATCCAGGCGACTCATGGCGTTTTAATTATGATACTTTGTGGGATTCGTTTGACATAGAAGAAGAACCAGATTTCTTTGACGAGCTAGATATTCTAAGAGAGTATGAAAAATCACAAGAAAGTTTTCCAGCTGAGTCATCTAGACGTATACAACAAGCTTCCAATGACGATGAAGCCGCTCCTAGTAATGCTGGAGAACATGATGATGTTCAGCAAACTCTTGATAATCAGACGGCAGTAAACGATAATCAAGAATCTGAAGATAGACCTATATTCGATTGTGGTGATTCAGATTCAGAGGGGGAGCAGATTCAGATTTCAAGTCAAACAAATCCAGTCAATGAACAAGGTGCAAATCAGAATGTCACAAATTTGGAAGGCGAGGTAGTTGTTCCAGGCAAGGTGATGCCGAGAACTCTTTTGTATCATCCAGAAGAGCTGATTATTGGAGAATTACAATCAGGCGTTCGCACAAGACGTCAAATTGACCAAGGCCTTACTTGTTTTTATTCAACAGTTGCTTCGTTACAAACTGAGTTTTCACTTAGTTGTTTTATTTCGCAGATTGAACCGCGAACATATAAAGAAGCACTAACTGAAGATTCTTGGGTCAACGCGATGCAAAAGGAGTTGAGTCAATTTGAGAAGTTGGGAGTGTGGAAATTAGTAGATTTTCCAGATGGTCACAGGAAGATAAACACCAAGTGGGTGTTCAAGTGCAAAAGAGATGATCGAGGGGTTATTATTCGTAACAAAGCTCGACTCGTAGTTCAGGGTTTTAGTCAGCAGGAGGGTGTAGATTTCACTGAAGTATATGCTCCAGTTGCTAGATTTGAAGCATCGGAATCTTCCTAGCATTTGCATCTTGGAAAAATTTTAAAGTTTATCAGTTAGATGTTAAATCGGCTTTTCTCTATGGGAAGGTAAAAGAGGAGGTATATGTCGGACAGCCACCGGGCTTCACCGATCCAATCCACAAAGACAATGTCTATTTACTGGATAAAGCGTTGTATGGTTTACACCAGGCCCCGAGAGCTTGGTATGAGACATTGTCTCAACGTTTCCTTTCCAATAGCTTCATCCGTGGAAAAGTGGATGCCACTCTCTTCACCAAAGAAGTCGACGGACATCTTCTAATAGTTCAAATATACGTGGACGACATCATATTTGGGTCAACAAATGAAAGTTTGTGCAAAGATTTTGAAAAAGGTTATGAAGCAGAAATTTGAAATGTCATCGATGGGTGAGATGAAATTCTTCTTGGGTCTACAGGTTTATCAACTGCCTAAGGGAATTTTCATTCATCAGACGAAGTATGTTCATGATATCTTAGAGAAATTTGGGATGTCAGGTTCTACTCCAGCTTCCACCCCATTAGCGACGAACCATGGGATAAACCCTGATCTCACCGGAGAGAAGGTAGATGAAACGTTATATCGTTCCATGATAGGATCGCTGATGTATTTGACAGCTTCAAGACCCGATATTATGTATCCAACCTGCCTTGCAGCAAGATTTCAATCTAACCCGAGAGCTTCGCATATGGTGATTGTGAAACGGATATTACGCTACCTGAAAGGAACTCCATCACTGGGGTTGTGGTATCCAAAAGAAGGCGATTTCACGCTCTAAGGGTATTCCGATCCCGATTTCGGATGTAGCAAAGTTAACACTAAATCAACAACAGCGGGGTGCCAGTTTTTCGGACCACGATTGGTTACCTGGCAATGCAAGAAGCAGACCTTTGTAGCTTTGTCCACATGTGAAGCTGAGTATGTATCTGCTAGCAGTTGTTGCTCTCAGATTTTGTGGATCCAGCAACAGATCAGAGACTATGGTTTGCAATTTCTTAACACCCCTATCTTTGTTGATAATGAGGCAGCGATAAACATCACTAAAAATCCTGTTCATCACGCTAAAACAAAACACATTTAAATTCGTCATCACTTCATCCGAGATTGTTTCGAGAAGAAGTTGATACGAATTGAGAATATCCACACTGACGAACAAAAAGCTGATTTACATACCAAAGCGTTTGATAAAAAACGTTTTCAATATTTGTTAAAATTGAACGGTATGAAGCTTTTATCGGTGTTGGAAGAGATTCTTGGCGTAGATGAAGGTACCACTGTAGATGATGTTGAGAAGCAATCTGCAATGGTTTGTCGATTTTTTACTTGTTTTTGGTATTTAGGGGGAGCAGTTTATATTTTCAGAAAATACAAAAACAGTAAAAAATATCAAAAATCCAAAAACATGAGATATTTTCAAAATACAAAAACAATAGAAAACCGAAAAGAGCTTGTGTAAAAAGGGAAAATGATGGTACATCGGCTTGACAGTTACGGTATGCTAAAGATATGTAAAGTTTAAAAAGTGTTAAACAGTCTTGCTGATGATATGCCGATAGGTTTTTACACATTTAGTAGGTTTGTTCGGGATATAAACACAAATCTTTACTTACTTATTTCGTGGGGAACGCTACTTGGATATATAGGTAACCCCTGAAATCTTGTTTGAAGGATCCTTTTTTCTGAAATACTAGGTCTTTATACTCAGTGATATCTGGGGTATTATCCCGGGACTTCTGATTTTGCGGAAGCAATGGCCTAGTCCCCGTATAATACTTTACTGCTGCTTGAAATATAGCAATCCCCTCAGCATAAAAAATGATGAAACATTGAAAAATGCTAATCATGTGTTGTTGAAAAAAAGATCCTCTAAAGGGGACACACCAAAAGTCGAAGCCGTCATCTCTCTGATTTTGCGGAAGCAATAGCCTGAGCTCTCATGGCCCTCGCATTTAACCCCTTACAGATATCATATGTGGTATACTCACCTGTAAGACTGAATATTGTGTTCTTGATACGGGAGTATATTCAAGAGGTGGGACACATGAATGAGTTTAAGTCTTTAAAACACTAAATTCGTATCTTGAACAGATTGAAATTTGTGTGAGAATTTAAGTGGATCAGTATATCGACAATCTAAGCAAATTGTTTAATTCTGAGTATGAAATCAAAGCTTAACGGTACTTATGACTTGTCGACAGCTGATATGATTTCCTAACACGCTCACCAAAAATATGTTTGTAAATAGTTTACATTTAATATATTTCATTTCTGTTTAAGCATTCTAGTTTAGAAACTTTATTCAAAATCCAAAAAGATTTTACATTTCTGCTTTATTTTTTTGACAAACCAAAGTGGAAAGTTGATCTTCAGATTCGAAGTTTGAAGCAGATGCAGAAAGTTTCTGAGCTGGACAGAAGAGTTGTGAGCTTAATATGTTAAACTTGTGAATATTAAAAAGTCAAAACAAGTTCATTAAGTTGAAACTTGTAATTTTCAAGATAATGTGTTGTAAATTGTTGAACAAAAGTCAGTTTTTGTTTTGTCTCGGATCAACCATGTAGGACCGGTTTCGGATCCGAACGAGTCGATCAGAGGCGTTCTCCTATGTTTCAGGTGCGGAATTACAAGAAACACAGGTAGAAATAGCTTTAAAACACTGTTTGATTGATTGGATGACAATTACAGCTCAAATCTCACACCGGCAGCACTTCGGCGTAGTTGTCAAGAGTCTTCTTTTATGATTTCGCTCAAGAGAACCCTATATATAGGGTGATGGTTTCGCTTATGTGACAGACCACATAAGCGATACCCCATGTTAGTGATTTCGCTTATGTGTCATGTACACATAAGCGATACCCTCTTGTACACATGAGCGAAATCATCTCCAACTACCTATATAATTTTACATATTCTCGTACAACGTGCCCTGATCTATACAATGAAATCTAAGATTCGATACAAGACGAAGTCAACAGATGTAGTGCATCAACAAACTCCCCCTCAGATGTTGACGAGTCGCATTCAGCACCAACTGTATCTTCAGTTCTTCAGTCTTGATCTATCTATGGGCTTTTCCTAACTCTCCCTCTCAGATGTTCTCTTCAGACTCCCCCTCTCGATTTGCTGGTATTCCTTTGTTCTTCAGCACAATCTTCAGGATCTCTGTCTGTCTCTCTAAAACTTCAGATATCAAATCCTGGCTTTTCAAAATCAAGTCTAATTCTCTTGATCAGATCTCTTGATTCCTTAAGTTCATCAGCATCAGGTCAATATCTGGAAAAATCTTAACCCAAATATAAATTTCTAAATTTAACAAATTATATGCACCAATACTAACTCTCCCTCAAATTCACATCTCACTTTCATTTGATGAACCAATTGTAAAATTTCAAAAATAAATTTTTCATTTAAGATTTACTCCCTCTTTACAATAATGTCATCATGTTTAGCACTTGAAATTTTGAAAATCAGCTTTTCAATATCAGTTGTCGAAAATCTTTTTGGATTTTTCAAAACTTATGCTAAAACACACTAAAATCTTTTTGGAATTTTTTAATGTAAAGAAATGCAATGCAGTAAAGAAATATTTACAGACAATATTTTTGTGAGTTCGTGTAAGAGGATCATATCAGTTTATGACAAGTCACAAGTACCGTTGAGCTTAGTTACACATTAAGAATTAAACAATTCACTTAGATTGCCAATATACTGATCCACTTAAATTTTCACACAAATTTCAACTGATTCAGGATATGAGTTAGTTGTTTTAAGAACTTAAACTCATTCATGTGTCCCACCTCTTGAATATACTCCCGTATCCAGATCCCAATATTCAGTCTTACAGGTGAGTATACCACAGATGATATCTGTCAGGGGAATAAATTATAGTACGAGGGCCGTGAGAGCTCAGGTCGATCTTTCGATACGCAGAGAGATGACGGCTTCGACTTTTGGTGTGTCCCCTTTAGAGGATCTTTTGCATTACAACAGCAATGACTATCAATTTTATTGTTTCATCAATTTGCTGAGGGCTGCGCTATATTTCAAGCATGAGGAAAGTATTCTCCGGGGACTAGGTCAGAAATTCCTTTCAGCAGAAGTCCCGGGATAATACCCCAGATATCACTGAGCATAAAGACCTAATATCTCAGAATAAGGGACCTTTCAAACGAGATTTCAGGGGTTACCTATATATCCAAGTAGTGTTCCCCACGAAATAAGCAAGTTTGAATTTTAGTTTATATCCCGAAAAAGCTTACTAAATGTGTAAAAACCTATCGGCATATCATCAGTGAGACCGTTTAACACTATTTAAACATTACATTTCTTTAGCATACTGTGACTGTCTACTGATGTACTATCATTTCCTCTTTTCACAACAAAACTCGTTTTTCATTTTATCATGTTTTTGTCTTTTTCAAATTTTCAAATGTTTTTGGATTTTCTGAAATTTTCTACTCCCCCTAAAATGCAAACACATTTTAGGAAATTTGAAAACAAACTGTACAATAGAATTGACAACTGACATCGAATCGCATCAAATCGCCATTCACTATGCATAAACAATCAGAGCTCCCCTTCTCACAAACCATTTTCTCATTTAGATTTCAAAACACTTAAGTTTGTTTTAATCAAAATGATTTTTCCGGAAAATGAGTTTGTATTTACCACTTGTAGGTTTACCACTTGTTAACTATGGGGATATGGTTCATCATCTTGTCAGTTTTATCAACTGTAGTAAATCAAGTACAACTTAATGTCCTTGATTCACTGTTTGCAATTAAGCAACCTCTTTCCACTTGTAAGAATATCCAACATTTAAAACATATGTAGGAATAAACCATCTACACAAACCATTTTACCAATCAAGATGCCGATTCCTGCTTCACATTTACCAACCTGGAAGCTCCGGCAATTCCTGCAATATGACTTGCCAAAATTTAACTATTCACAAAAACAATTTTCAAGAAAGATGCCGATTCCTGATCCGCGATATAAACTTGGGATCTCCGGCAAGTCCTGAGACTTACGGAAAACAAACTTCCACCCAAGTCTTCTCAGACTTGGTGGCTTCCAATTCCTGGGCAGTAGGGTTATATGTTGCCTTTTTATTTGCATAAAAATCTTTAACCCCCTTTACTTTCCCTTCAATCATTTTCTTGAAAATTTTCTTAACATTACCATTCAGTGATGGAATTTCCACATCATCCACTGAACTTTTCTTTTCCACCTGTGACTCATCTGATTTTGTGGAATCAGATTCATTGCCAGATTTTACATCAGATTCTTTAACAACCCACTTTTGATTGTCAAAATGAGCCTTCTTTTTGTAAAATCTTTTAGAACTTTCACCAACTTCATTTTTTGAATTTTCAAAAATTTTGAAGTTTGTAGTTGGTGAAACATTCTTTTCAACCAGTTTTTCTTTGAGTTTATCGGATACTCCCTGTTTTCTGTTGTCTTTGTTTGGACAATTGTGAGCTATGTGTCCAACAACTTGGCATTGAAAACAAGTTCTTGTGTCTTTTGGAATGTCTCTTGAATGAAAAACTCCAGTTCCTGTTCTTTTTCTTTCAACAAGAAACTCCTGGTTTGTTTCTTTCCAGAAAGGTTTCTTCTGTTCATCTTCAACACTTCCACCTGAAACAAATTTTGTTTTTGGTTTAGAATTGTTTACCTTTCTGTAACTTTCTTGCTGAATAAAACCTAAACCTTTTCTTTTGTAATTACAATTTTGGTTTGTTTTCTTTTGAAAACCAGAACTAAAATTGTAATCCTTTTTCCCTTTTTTCTTGTTTAACCTTTGTTGAACTCTTGAAGTGTATTTTTTAGATTTTTCATTAAGATTTAAAGTTTTAGTGTCAGAAATATTAATTTCTGTGATTTTGAAAACCTTTTTGATCTTGTCAAATCTAACACTATCCATAGGAAACTCTTCATCAGAATATAATTTGTCAGAACCATTTAAAGTATATGCAACTTTAAATGTTTCATCATCCAAATTTGCTTTTGATAACAAAAATTCTTTACTATAAGACCGTTTTTCTGAAGATTTGGAATTTGTGACCGATGAACTCGAACTTTTGATTGACGAACTTGAACACCCAGACTCAGACTTTGACTCAGACACCTCTTCAGTATCCAACACCTGATCGACCATCTTTTTGATTAACTCAGACTCATGATCAGTATCAGACGAGGTAAACGTGATATCAATGTTATCTGGTAAAACGTCAGTTTCCTCTGATTTTAACTTTATATTGACTGCTTTTTCAACTTGCTCCTCATTTGGTTTCCTAGGAGAATAACCTTCCCAGATAGGAGGCGGACACTTGTTATACTTAACAGTCGATTTCTTACCAGTCTCTTTCTTTTTCCTTTCATCTTCAAATGCTTCAAAACCAGCAACAGTAGGATAAACTCTATCAATCACATAGTCAGAACATGAATAACTAAGAAGTAACCTTCCGATTCTTTCGTTCTCAATCTTTTCATTTTCCAAATCCTGCTTCAGTTTTGCATTCTCTTCAATGTAATGATTAATTGCTTTTTGCTTTTGCATCAAAGTCGAATTAGTCATGGTTAACGCCTTCTCTCTTTCAGAATTTGTTGTTTGAAGACTTGTCACCGTTCTGTTCAAGACACTGTAAGATTCTTTCACATAATTGATGTCAGACAGCAACTTCTCTATCAATCTTTCTCTGTCAAACAACAACACATCTTTATCTTCACACTTCTTGTAAATTTCTGAACACTTTGTGCAAGGCTTTTCAACCTCAACAATCTTTTCAACCTCTACAGTCTTCACCACTTCAATAATTTTTTCTTCACAAGTTTCCTCTTCAACTTCAGTCACCTTTTCTTCTTCAACAACATTTTCAATCTTCACATCTTGTTGTTGTTCTTTTTCAGCTCTTTTTTCTTTCAGCTTCTCCATTCTATCTGCAAAATAAAAATGAAAACTTTCAGGAGATAAATGTCTTTTTGCAACATTAATATGTTTTTCCTCTTCATCATCACTGCTGCTATCAACCGGAGTTTGATCAAACTGTGTAGATTTTTCAGACTCTGTATCTGAAACACCAGAATCAACTGGTGTTTGATCAAAAACAACTTCTTTTTCTGAACTATCATCATTTTGAACACTCTCATCAGAACTTTTCAAACTTTCTTCATCACTGTCAGAACTTTCATTAAATGCATCAGATTCTTCTTTCACACTATTCACTGTTTCACCAATAGATCTCATCCACTTAGCAAACAAATCTGGTTCTTTGACTATTTTTGCAATAAATGCTTTGAAACCACCTTTCTCATCCACAAACATATCCCAGCTAAATCCTTCAGGTAATTCTTCATCATTCTGATCTACCAAACATGCTGAGTTTTCAGAAGATATGTATTTGCTCCAGTTAAAATCTACCAAGCATCCTTTCTTTGAATCTTCAATCTTTCTACCATGAGCCGTTTGTGAATCTTGTAATTGACCAACTTGCTGATAGATGGCTTTCCGGTAGTAGTCTTCTTTTTCGAACGGATTCTGAGCACCAATCACTTCTCTGTTTTTGCACTCCCGTTTGAAATGACCTTTTTGCCTGCATCTGAAACAAGTAACTTTAGATTTGTCAAATCCTAAATTAGAAACACAAGCATCAAGAAAATCATTTCTTCCAGTGATTGTTTTGAACTTCTCAGCCCTTCGAAGAACACTAGCAAGACCCCACTTAATATCCATGAGTTCCATTTCTTCAGCATCTATCTGATCATAATCCTCCTTTGTCAACATAGGATTTCCAATTCGACCAGCTACCAATCCCTCATAGGATACCAACACAGAACCAAGTAATGCCATGTGATCCTTTGCTATGTCTTCTGAAAAACTTTTACCCTCTGGCAGATTAAGAGCTATATTGCACTGAATTATACACCCATTTCCCATTTTAGTGCTCTCTGATGAAATCTTAGGATTAACACTTGGGTATGATGAAAAACCACTACTGCTTTTGTTCGCATTTTGATCAACTTGTTCTGTAGAATTCTCCACACTGTAAGCAGTCTGAATCTTAGGACTTCTTTCAGCTTCTGATGTAGGAACACTGCCTTTGTAATACATTTTCACATCTTGTTGACCACTTGGATTATTCATCCTGGCAATCTTTTGCTGTTCCAGATCCTGACTTTCAATCTTTTCAATGAATTGAGATATCGATAAACCATCATACACACCCGTATTCTTCAGTATCATCAAATACGTTCCCCACTCTTTCTGTGGTAAAGCATCTGCAAGCTTATCGACCCATTCCTCATTCTCTTTTGTAATGTCCATCATCGACATCGTTCTCACCAAGTGACAGTACCTTTCAATCAACTTCTTTGTGTCTTCCCCAGGCAGACTTGTAAACAGATCAAATTCTTTCTTAAGCAACGATTTTTTATTCTTAATCATATTTGCACTTCCTTCAACTTTTACTTTCAACGCATCCCAAATTGATTTTGATGTTTTATCATGTTGAAGAAGTATGAATATGTCTTCTTTGATTGCCTGTTGTAACAAACTAATCATCATTTTTTCAGCCCGATACATCTCTCGTTCTTCATTGCTGAAATCTGAAATCTGTTTAATTGTTTGTAACTCAGTTCTTGGTAAAACGTACTTCTTCAAAATGCACTCCCATGATCTCAAATGATTAGCTTGAACCCAGTTTTCAAACCTATCTTTCCAACCATAATATTCCTCAATACCCATAAGCTTTGGCGGTTTCTGTGTAGTTCCCGTCTCATTCTCTAAGTTCACAGCTTTAGCAATTGAAGATTGACCCGTCGGTGTTGCAAATGCGTTGTAGAATTCAGTACTCATGATGACTTATCAAATTTTTCAACACTGTGTCTTAAAAGCGAAATCAGTTTGTAAGTTGCCACAAAAGCGAAACCCTAAAGTGACGTTTGAGCGAAACCCCAAGTTGTACGTTTGAGCGAAACCCCAAGTTGTACGTTTGAGCGAAACCCCAAGTTGCACGTTTGAGCGAAACCCCAAGTTACCACAAGAACGAAATCTCAATTTACCCTAAGAGCGAAATCGCTGTGACACAAGAACGATACCTTGACCTCAAAAGCGAAACCCCTTCGAACCAGAATTTAGGCCATTTTACTTAGAATCTAAGTCTCAAACATTCCAGGGTTTGTCTATGCAAGATTATCTATGTGCTGAATAATTTTGATCCAATTTTGACCGTGAAAACCCTCTGAATTAAAAAAAATATGTGTAGAAGTGAGAAAAACCAATGAAAATCAGAAGAAAACAAGCTAATTTCAGCAGAACTCCTCCTCCTGAGCTCTGATACCACTTGTAGGACCGGTTTCGGATCCGAACGAGTCGATCAGAGGCGTTCTCCTATGTTTCAGGTGCGGAATTACAAGAAACACAGGTAGAAATAGCTTTAAAACACTGTTTGATTGATTGGATGACAATTACAGCTCAAATCTCACACCGGCAGCACTTCGGCGTAGTTGTCAAGAGTCTTCTTTTATGATTTCGCTCAAGAGAACCCTATATATAGGGTGATGGTTTCGCTTATGTGACAGACCACATAAGCGATACCCCATGTTAGTGATTTCGCTTATGTGTCATGTACACATAAGCGATACCCTCTTGTACACATGAGCGAAATCATCTCCAACTACCTATATAATTTTACATATTCTCGTACAACGTGCCCTGATCTATACAATGAAATCTAAGATTCGATACAAGACGAAGTCAACAGATGTAGTGCATCAACAAACCAAGGTCGTTAAGTTGGACTTGGTAGACGAATTGAGTACTCAGGGTCATTTACTTGAACCTGGATACTTAAGTAGATTACTAAAACTGATAAAAGTTAGAAAAGATATTAAAAGAGAATAGATTATAATGTTATATTCTCGAGTAGCAGGAAACAAGATCCCCATGGCAAAGATAGTGTAAAGTTTGAACCAGAATTTGAACTCTAGCATATTGAAAGGGGGAGTCTACATTCTAAATCAACATTCAAAGGGGAGTTTTGAAGATGGAGATTGAAGGATGCTTACAGTGTCAGACAAATTGGACAGAGAAGAAGATATATCAAGACTAAAGACTGAAGATTTGATGTTAAAGACTTCGTTAACATCCAAGGGGGAGTCTGTTGGTGCATAGATGTCTGTTAACTTCGTCTTTATAGAGTCTTGTATCTAGATAGGATAAATCAGTGCTCAGCAGGTTAAAATTAGGGTTTGTGTGTGATTGTATAATTTCGCACGAAATAGCACTAAGCTATTTCGTACGAAATTAGGTCATTGCTATTTCGCACGAAATAGCATGTGCCAATTTCGTGCGAAATTACACCGCCTATATATAGCTGAGTGGTTGAGTCATTTGTAATAGTCTTGATTTCAGAGCCGAGGTGCTGCCAGTTTGTCAAACGATCAGGATTGCTTTGAAATCATTAATAAAAGGATAATTAAGAGGATTTAAGCTGTTTCACATCTATATCACTGATTTCGCCTTTGATATGGATCATAAACTCTTCTGATTAACTCTTTAGGGTCACACAATGATCCAACATGAATAAGCGCTAAACTAGAAATGACGAGCTAGACATGTTAAAACATGTCTAATAATGTTATAAAACTAATTTGGTGTCAAAACTTTAAGTTTTGAGTAAATTACAAGTTTTGTCCTTTATGTTTACATCAAATTGCCGGCGCTGTCCTTTATTGCAAAAGTTGACAAGTTTTGTACTTAATGTTCCAATATCTTGCACGTTATGTCCTTTAGGCCAAACCCAGTTAGGATTTTTAGTTAAGTATGGTCATGTGACTTGCACATGAGGGCTTTCCTGTCTTTTTACATTACAAGTGCTATTCTGTAAATAAGTATTATTCAGGGACTAAATGTTTTATACCAAACTAAAAATTAAAAAAGAAATATAAACCTCTCTTCTCCTTTCTAATCTTTATAATCTGAACATCTCCTCTCCTCTCTTCTCTCTCTTTCCAGAAGACTGTATCGATCCTCACTCAAACATAGTTCGCATATTTCTTGTTGAAATTAAGTCTCATCTTCTCAGATCTGCGGGTACGGCGACTATAATAGTTATCACACCCCCAAAATCCACCTGCGGAATACCACCGCCTGGAGGCGTGACTGACCAGGATCCAGCCACCAATCATATTGAACAGGCATGTACGAAATTATAAAATTCAACCAATACAATTGGTGTCCAAACAAAAACATAGTTTAAGTTGCAAGCGGAAGCATAACGTTTAAAACCAACACATAAGTTTAATTGTTTCAAAGTTTAACATGGCACACAGCTGTCCATGTCCCACAACGACTCTTTTCCATGTAGACTCCAGCTAAGTACCTATTGACCTGCAAAGCATGTACTAACGAGTCAACAACAAGTTGAGTGAGTTCACAGTTGGGTGTTCGTTTTAAGTTGTTTCGAAAACAGTTTCCTTTATCTGGCATCCTATCGTGGGGGTTACCCCATAGTTGAAAATGTGATCTGTTTAACCCAATTACTCTGGCAATCCAGTCGTGGGGGCTACCCCGTGTTTAGTTATCTGGCTTTTCGGCCGTGGGGGCTACCCCATGTTTACACTAGACTCGTTACCATATCGACTGCTGACTGTAGTCATGTTTATGTGCCCTGAACTGTCAATGTCTATCATCATTGACGTGCCCAAATCCATTAGTTCACGCCCGTCCTCTGCGGCACGGTGTGAGGTTTGTCAGACCTAAATAGCGCTATCTAACTAATGACCCGCTCGCCATTGGCCCGACGATTAAGTCGATATAAAAAGGAGGGACTTCGTGATAGAGTTTTGGTCTAGTACGAGTTATCTGCCCATGAGGACGAGGAATTATATTCCTGAACCGATGTTGTCCTACCCAAGAAGGACGAGGAACCCATGTTCCTTAACCCCAATTCCCGACCCCTGGGAATCCCATGCTTTGTAGAGGGTGTGAACTCACCTTGGTTTGCTCGGCAGATACACAAAAAGTTCAATCAAGCTATAAGTGGTCAACCACGTCCTAGTACGGTTACCACACGAGTCAGATACAAACCGAGTAACGCACATACGTTTTCTACATGTATACTAGCACGTTGCAAACAAGTGTTTCTCATGGCAGTCCAATCAACAATGCACAACATACACATTCAACAGCAACACATGAAGCCCATAAGTTCGGCCCAAACACCTAAGCCCGTAGCATTGTGCAAGTCCAAATCAGAAGGAGTGTGTGCGTGGTCTCGAGTCGAGACTAGGGATCTCGAGTCGAGACTGTGCGATCTTGGGTTAAAGCCTACGAGTTCTCGAGTCATGCATGAACTAGTCGGGACTAGATGGTCTCGAGTCGCAACCGGACCCGCAACCGTGGTCTCGAGTCATGCTGTTTCTATGCTGATGTGGTGTGGTCTCGAGTCGAGACTAGAGGTTCTCGACTCGCAACCTGTGTCGCAACCGAGGATCTCGAGTTGTCATCTATATGATCTCGAGTCGAGACCAAGGGTCTCGACTGGCACACCTGTTAACAGCTGGCAATTGTACTATCCAATAGCATTTCGATTTCATGATATGGTGTACTATCCAATAAGGGTTCACAAACATGTTTCCTTGTCTAGCAATTAACCAAAATGGATCAAACATCTCAATTTTCAAATATCCAAATCATATTCAACAAGTTCTTCACATATTCATCATGTTCTTCATTAGAGTTTTCATCTTGCACACTTGATTAATCAAAATAAGCATAAACCACAATAGTTATACAACCTAGTCATCCATATCCGGTCAATACATGCATCTATAGGATTTATCATCAACATTCAACCATTTTTATGTTATCTAAACACATCCTACATAACAAACATGAACATGTGCATTCCAAATCAAACAAACACTTTTATCAAACACTAACAATAGTCATAATGCATTCATCATGGATAACCAAAATCCTAATATCGGCATTTCAAGAAAGATGTATAAAACTTAACAAGCAAATGCATATTATCATACAATCTCATCACACATCATCAACCGAAATAAAGGCACCTAGCGTGAATCACTAACCGGTTGTGAAGAGGCACCGAGATAGTAAAGAAGATGAATAAGATGGAGTGTCCGAGTGTTGATGATGAGCTTGACCGAGTCTCCTTGTTGATGCCGATTTGATCCGAGAGAGAGAAGAGGGGAGGTGATGTTTGATCTTTAGGGTTTAAGGTTTTCTAGAGAGAGAGTGTAGGGGAGTGTGTGTTGTCCAAAGAAATGGCAAAAATGGCTAGGAGCATGAGTTATATACCAGCTCTTAAGTTGGTTCACCCTAGTGGGTTTTCGAGTGGGGTGGAGAGGGACATGGCCCAACCGGCCCAACAGTTACACTATTCACTCGAGACCGCATGGTCTCGAGTCGGGTTCTTGTGTCTCGGGTCGCATACATACAAGCATACATATAAACATAACACATAATCACATAGGATGTTCACTTATATCATTAAACCAACAAGTTAACTAGTCACATAACGTTCAAGCATGTTACATCAAGATACAACGAAAGGTTCTAAATTTCGAGTTGTCACATCATCCCCAAGTTGAAAGAAATTTCGTCCCGAAATTTGGTAAGCACTCACTGAGGAAGCTAGTTAAGTTGTATAGTTTTCCTGGGGTGTCACATCCACCCCCCGTTGATCTGGAATTTCGTCCCGAAATTCCGTAGCTTTAGCCTCAGTAGTGGTTGTACTGTTTGCGAACAGTTGGGGATACTTTTGTTTCATCTGATCTTCGCGTTCCCAGGTGAACTCTGGGCCGCGACGTGAGTTCCAACTAACTCGAACGAGAGGTATTCTAGTGCTCTTGAGGACCTTAACATCCCGGTCCGTGATTTCAACTGGTTCCTCGACGAATTGTAACTGCTCGTCGATAGTGAGTTCCTTCAAAGGAACTATGTGGGTCTCATCTGACAGACACTTCTTCAGATTCGACACGTGGAAAACGTTGTGAACTGCACCGAGTTCTGCTGGTAGGTTCAGTCTGTAGGCCACCTTGCCTATTTTCTCGATGATTTCAAAAGGTCCAACGTATCGTGGGTTAAGTTTGCCTCTTTTACCAAAACGAACCACACCCTTCCAGGGTGAAACTTTGAGTAGTACCCGCTCCCCAACCTGGAGCTCAAGTGGTTTCCTGCCCTTATCGGCGTAGACTTTCTGACGGTCACGAGCTGCCGCCATGCGTTGTTGTATTTGAGCAATTCGTTCAGTTGTGTCTTCCACATGTTCTGGACCAGTGATCTGACTATCCCCCACCTCTGCCCAACAAAGAGGTGACCGGCATATACGCCCGTACAATGCCTCGAACGGAGCAGCTTTAATGCTGGTGTGGTAGCTGTTATTGTACGAGAATTCCACAAGTGGCAGATGCTTTTCCCAGCTGTTGCCAAAGTCGATTACACATGCACGAAGCATGTCTTCTAAGGTTTGAATAGTGCGCTCGGACTGCCCGTCCGTCTGAGGATGATACGCTGTGCTCATGTCTAATCGTGAGCCAAAGGATTTGTGCATCGCCTGCCACAGCTCTGAAGTAAAACGCGCATCTCGATCCGAGATAATAGAGGTGGGCACCCCGCGCCTCGAAACAACTTCCTTGAGGTATACTTCTGCTAGAGTGGAGAATTTATCCGTCTCTTTGATAGCCAAGAAGTGCGCAGACTTTGTGAGTCGATCCACGATCACCCAAATTGTATCATTTCCGCGCTGGGATCTAGGCAGGCCAGTAACAAAATCCATGGAAATTTGCTCCCATTTCCATTGCGGTATCTCTGGTTGTTGGAGTAGGCCTGAGGGTTTCTGGTATTCAGACTTGACTCTCGCACAAGTCAAACACTTGCTGACGTAAGTTGCTATGTGGGCCTTCATGCTAGGTCACCAATACGTAGTTTTGATATCGTGGTACATCTTATCCGAACCAGGGTGTACCGAGTAGCGAGCCTTGTGTGCTTCATCCATCACAAGCTCTCGCAAGTTGCCATAGAGTGGGACCCAAATGCGTCCCGTTACGTAGTAAGCACCGTCTTCCTTTTGTTCTAAGCGTTGCCTTGAGCCGCGTAGGGCTTCAACCCTGACGTTTTCTGGTTTCAATGCCTCTAGCTGAGCGTCTCGTATTTGGGAAGGAAGGGTAGAATGTATGGTGAGTTGCAAAGCTCGCACGCGCTTAGGCGCGGTGTCCTTTCGACTGAGGGCGTCGGCCACAACGTTGGCCTTGCCCGGGTGATACCTGATCGAGCATTCGTAGTCATTCAGAAGTTCGACCCATCGTCGTTGTCGCATATTCAGTTCCTTCTGCTTGAAGATATGCTCGAGGCTCCTGTGGTCGGTGTAGATGGCGCACTTAGTACCATACAGGTAATGTCGCCAGATCTTAAGTGCAAAAACAACAGCTCCCAGCTCTAAGTCGTGCGTAGTGTAGTTTCTTTCATGAACTTTGAGTTGGCGTGAAGCGTAAGCTATGACTTTATCTCGTTGCATCAACACACAACCAAGACCTTGAATTGATGCGTCGCAGTAAACCACAAAATCGTCTGTGCCCTCTGGCAAGGAAAGGATAGTTGCGCTGCAAAGTCTATCCTTTAGGTGCTGAAAGGCTAATTCCTGTGCATTTCCCCATCGATAAACAATGCCTTTCTGCGTTAGTGAGGTGAGAGGCTACGCAATCTTGGAAAAATCCTTTATGAACCTCCTGTAGTAACCTGCCAAACCCAAGAATTGGCAAATTTCCGTTGGTGTACGAGGCGCAGGCCAGCTCTTAATTTAGTCTACCTTGGATGGATCAACGTGAATCCCATCCTTGTTCACCACGTTGCCTAAGAAATGGACCTCACGAAGCCAGAAGTCACATTTCGAGAACTTCGCATAAAGATGTTCTGTTCGAAGGAGTTCCAGAATAAGTCGTAGATGCCGCTCGTGTTCCTCCTGACTCTTAGAATAGATCAGGATGTCGTCGATGAAGACTATAACGAACTTGTCCATGTAAGGCTTGCACACTCGATTCATCAAGTCCATGAAAATCGCAGGTGCGTTTGTCAGCCCAAAAGGCATGACCAAAAACTCATAGTGTCCATATCGAGTTCTAAAGGCTGTTTTGGAGACGTCCTCTTCTCGGACTCTCAGCTGGTGATATCCCAACCTCAAATCAATCTTTGAATAGTAGCTCGACCCTTGCAACTGGTCGAACAATTCGTCGATACGGGGTAGAGGTTAACGATTCTTTACTGTCACCTTGTTGAGTTCCCGGTAATCGATGCACATTCTGAAGGTGCCGTCTTTCTTCTTCACAAATAGCACTGGAGCTCCCCAGGGCGATGAGCTAGGACGAATAAAACCCTTATCCAAGAGTTCTTGTAGCTGCGTAGAGAGTTCTTCCAACTCTGATGGAGCTAAACGATAAGGTGCACGAGCTGTAGGTGCAGCTCCAGGAGCTAGTTCAATCTGAAACTCGACTTGGCGATGAGGCGGAAGACCAGGTAATTCCTCAGGAAATACCTCAGGATAGTCGCGTACAATTCGAAAATCTTCTATCTTCTTTTCTTTCTACGAGGGGTCCGTAACGAGAGCCAAAATGGCAGTGTGGCCCTTTCGCAAGCACTTCTGGGCCTTAAGGAAAGAGATGACGTTCTCAACAGCACCCCTTTTGTCGCCACGAATCATGAGTGGTTCACCATTGGAATCAGGAATACGAACAATCTTCTCGTTGCAAAGAATCTCTGCTCGGTGTTGAGATAACCAATCCATCCCAATGACAACGTCGAAACTACCCAAGACGACAGGGATGAGGTCGATAGAGAAGGGCTGGTTAGCAAGAACAAGTTTACAACCCTTGACTACGTGTGTGGCTTCTAAACTCTTACCATTTGCTAGCTCTACAGTGTGCTTGTTGTTCAAAGGTGTTGGAACACGCTTAAGCATTCGACTAACCCCTAGTGACATGTAGCTAGTATCGGCACCCGAATCAAATAAAACTGTAACATAAAAGTCGTCGAGAAGGAACTTACCCGCCACAACATTGGGGTCATTCCTTGCTTCACCTTGGCCAATCACGAACGCCCGCCCCTGGCTCCATTGTTGTTGTTGTTCCCATTGTTACCATTCCCCTGATTATTGTTGTTGTTCTGGTTCCTGTTCAGTTGGGGACAATCTTTCTTGAAGTGGCCTTCAGCTCCACACTGAAAGCACCCTTTGTTGTTACCCTGCTGCTGCTGCTGCTGTCGCTGGTTCTGTGGGGCCTGTTGTTGACGATTCTGGTTTGCGGGGTACAAGCTTCTGCAATCCTTGGCGGCGTGACCTGGCATGTTGCACCGATGACAGTTACCCCTGGTGCATGGCCCGCTGTGGTGTAGGCTGCAGCGATTGCACTTTGGGTGATTCCCTTTGTACCCACCATGACTTTGACCACCAGACGATTGCTGACTGGGGCTTTTGTAGTCGTCAGTCTTTCTCTGCTGAGACTGAGACTGGACAGGAGCAGAACCCTTACTTGAAGCTCCATCCCATTTCCGTTTGTTGTCACCAAGAGCACCTGAAGTAGTTGCAGCACCTATGCGCTTTGGCAACCTGTTCTGCTCCATCGCCTGATCCATGAGACGGTGAGCCAATTGAACAACTTCCTGGATAGTGGCGAGGTTTGCTGAAGTCACATGACTTTGGATTTCTGGTACCAAGCCCTTGAGAAATAGTTCGATGCATTTGATGGGAGGATCCACCATAGTAGGACACAGAATTGCCAGTTCGTTCGACCTTTTCACATAAGCTTCAATTTCTGACCCCGTCATCTTGAGGTTGAAAAACTCTACTTCCAGTTTGTGAATCTCATCACGATTGCAGTACTCCTCTTTGATCATTTCCTTAAAGTTGTTCCATGGGGTGGCGTTAGCAGCAACCAACCCCAACATTTGAACCTGAGCATTCCACCACGTGAGGGCTAAACCCTCGAGAGTACCGGTAGCATACTTCACCCTGCGTTCCTCAGGGCATTCACACATTTCGAACATAGATTCTAGTTTCTCAAACCAGTGGAGGAGACCTACGGCTCTTTCAGTGCCGCTAAAAGTAGTTGGTCGGCAGTCCATGAAAGTTTTAAAAGTGCACACAGGTGGCTGAACATGTTGACCTATCGAGGGTGAAAGAAAAGACAGAGTTTAACACAAAGGTTGGTTCACGAGAGTAGGATCTAAAGATCCTAGAATGGGTTTGGACTGCAGGATATACCTCCTGCGTGTGCAGCTGCCAGTTCCGCAACAACTCGTTCGTTAATCAGAGCCGTCAACTGGGCTTGTGTCATGTTTACGCGTCCAGACATGATCTTCACATCAAGAGGAACGTGAGTGAGAGGGGTTCGCGAAAATGCGATGACAGAAGAGAGTAAGCACACACGTTTTCAAGCAACAGTAGTTATACTAACCAAGCATACTATGAGCAATGTACTATGTAACAAACAAGTAGGCAATATATACATAGATCATATCACCTAGAATGTCGAGCCTTGCATGTGGAGTGAAGCGTCGTTGTGGATCGTAGAGCACTGTACAGGTTATAGTCTGATTTTAATAAAACTTTTTATTTTATTAAAACCAAGTTCTCTATAACCAATGGCTCTGATACCAATCTGTCACACCCCCAAAATCCACCTGCGGAATACCACCGCCTGGAGGCATGACTGACCAGTATCCAGCCACCAATCATATTGAACAGGCATGTAAGAAATTATAAAATTCAACCAATACAATTGGTGTATAAACAAAAACATAGTTTAAGTTGCAAGCGGAAGCATAACGTTTAAAACCAACACATAAGTTTAATTGTTTCAAAGTTTAACATGGCACACAGCTGTCCATGTCCCACAATGACTCTTTTCCATGCAGACTCCAGCTAAGTACCTATTGACCTGCAAAGCATGTAGTAACGAGTCAACAACAAGTTGAGTGAGTTCACAGTTGGGTGTTCGTTTTAAGTTGTTTCGAAAACAGTTTCCTTTATCTAGCATCCTGCCGTGGGGGTTACCCCATAGTTGAAAACGTGATCTGTTTAACCCAATTACTCTGGCAATCCAGCCGTGGGGGCTACCCCGTGTTTAGTTATCTGGCTTTTCGGCCGTGGGCCCATGTTTACACTAGACTCGTTACCATATCGACTGCTGACTGTAGTCATGTTTATGTGCCCTGAACTGTCAATGTCTATCATCATTGACGTGCCCAGATCCATTAGTTCACGCCCGTCCTCTGCGGCACGGTGTGAGGTTTGTCAGACCTAAATAGCGCTATCTAACTAATGACCCGCTCGCCATTGGCCCGGCGATTAAGTCGATATAAAAAGGAGGGACTTTGTGATAGAGTTTTGGTCTAGTACGAGTTATCTGCCCATGAGGACGAGGAATTATATTCCTGAACCGATGCTGTCCTACCCAAGAAGGACGAGGAACCCATGTTCCTTAACCCCAATTCCCGACCCCTGGGAATCCCATGCTTTGTAGAGGTTGTGAACTCACCTTGGTTTGCTCGGCAGATACACAGAAAGTTCAATCAAGCTATAAGTGGTCAACCACGTCCTAGTACGGTTACCACACGAGTCAGATACAAACCGAGTAACGCACATACGTTTTCTACATGTATACTAGCACGTTGCAAACAAGTGTTTCTCATGGCAGTCCAATCAACAATGCACAACATACACATTCAACAGTAATACATGAAGCCCATAAGTTCGGCCCAAACACCTAAGCCCGTAGCATTGTGCAAGTCCAAATCAGAAGGAGTGTGTGCGTGGTCTCGAGTCGAGACTGTGCGATCTTGGGTTAAAGCCTACGAGTTCTCGAGTCATGCATGAACTAGTCAGGACTAGATGGTCTCGAGTCGCAACCGGACCCGCAACCGTGGTCTCGAGTCATGCTGTTTCTATGCTGATGTGGTGTGGTCTCGAGTCGAGACTAGAGGTTCTCGACTCGTAACCTGTGTCGCAACCGAGGATCTCGAGTTGTCATCTATATGATCTCGAGTCGAGTAACAGCCGGCAATTGTACTATCCAATAGCATTTCGATTTCATGATATGGTGTACTATCCAATAAGGGTTCACAAACATGTTTCCTTGTCTAGCAATTAACCAAAATGGATCAAACATCTCAATTTTCAAATATCCAAATCATATTCAACAAGTTCTTCACATATTCATCATGTTCTTCATTAGAGTTTTCATCTTGCACACTTGATTAATCAAAATAAGCATAAACCACAATAGTTATACAACCTAGTCATCCATATCCGGTCAATACATGCATCTATAGGATTTATCATCAACATTCAACCATTTTTATGTTATCTAAACACATCCTACATAACAAGCATGAACATGTGCATTCCAAATCAAACAAACACTTTTATCAAACACCAACAATAGTCATAATGCATTCATCATGGATAACCAAAATCCTAATATCGGCATTTCAAGAAAGATGTATAAAACTTAACAAGCAAATGCATATTATCATACAATCTCATCACACATCATCAACCGAAATAAAGGCACCTAGCGTGAATCACTAACCGGTTGTGAAGAGGCATCGAGATAGTAAAGAAGATGAATAAGATGGAGTGTCCGAGTGTTGATGATGAGCTTGACCGAGTCTCCTTGTTGATGCCGATTTGATCCGAGAGAGAGGAGAGGGGAGGTGATGTTTGATCTTTAGGGTTTAAGGTTTTCTAGAGAGAGAGTGTAGGGGAGTGTGTGTTGTCCAAAGAAATGGCAAAAATGGCTAGGAGCATGAGTTATATACTAGCTCTTAAGTTGGTTCACCCTAGTGGGTTTTCGAGTGGGGTGGAGAGGGACATGGCCCAACCGGCCCAACAGTTACACTATTCACTCGAGACCGCATGGTCTCGAGTCGGGTTCTTGTGTCTCGGGTCGCATACATACAAGCATACATATAAACATAACACATAATCACATAGGATGTTCACTTATATCATTAAACCAACAAGTTAACTAGTCACATAACGTTCAAGCATGTTACATCAAGATACAATGAAAGGTTCTAAATTTTGAGTTGTCACAATAGTCGCCGGAATTAGAGTTGAAATTGAGTCAGATCGCATAGTTCTTGTTGAAATTGGGCTAGTCGGTGGACTCTATGGTTGTGCCTGAGTAAGAGCTTTAGCCACTCTGATTTTTAGTATATATCCAGTGGTGCCAAAATGTGTGGCCATGCTTTATTGAGCATTTGAGTCGTTGTGATGGATGGATTTATGTGTACAACAATTTTAGGATAAAATTTGAAGTCAAAGTTCACAGTTGTTTTTTGGGTTTATGTTAACAGAGTTCTTAATTGTTTGAATTTGATTCTATTTGGTTTTAAAAGATTGAACCTGGAATCTGAAACAGGTTATTACAATTCATATTAAAGACCAATTATATATCAAATTCACAATGAAGTTTGAACATGATATATAGAGCCCTAACAGGAATTTATATTATCAGGAATTTCATGGCGGAGGTGGTGGTAGTGGGTGAAGAGAGTTGAGGGAGAGGACGTGAAAGTTATTTTTTACACAATTATTAATCACTTAATAAAAGTTATTTATTCAATAGGCCCTAACATGTGAAATGGCAAGAATACTCTCATGTGCAAGGCACATGAGCAGATTTAACTAAAAAAATCTAACTGGGTTTGGCCTAAAGGACATAACGTGCAAGATTTTAAAACATTAAGTACAAAACTTGTCAACTTTTGCGCTAAAGGACAGCGTCTGCAATTTGATGAAAACATAAAGGACAAAACCTGTAATTTACTCTTAAGTTTTTTTACTTGAAAACTCTTTCGTCGTAAAATGCACTTTTATGCGTTTTTTACTTTTATTTCATAAAAGTTTGACTCGTCATTTCGCCTACTAAACGTGATGATTAGAAGGTATAATAGCAAGCGATTATCACCTTCAATATTACGATCACGTAGCAAGGTTCAATTAAAACTTTGACTTGACCAAAATGGTCAGAACCGAAAGTCAAAACAAAAGTCAATTTGCTTGACTTTTGGCTTATATCTAGCCAAAAGAAATGAAAGAGACTAGGAGAAACACTTACTTGTGTTTGGAAGAAGATTTGAACTCAAGATAGGAGGCCTCAAATACAGAAGCAAGCTCCAAGGGAGTTTTTGAGTGAGAAAGAGAATAATGGTATGAAGAGCTCAAAGAACTCAAGGCTATTTATAGTGTTCTTGGATTCATGAGAGCTTGACAAGAGTGTGATGAGGTGTTAGTGATGTTGCTTAGTGTTTAGACAAGTGTTAAGACCAGATTAAAGGTGGCAAAGATGGTGCTAGGTGTCACAAATTGAAGCAAAGTGACAGAACTTGGTGAATAAGCAATTTTCTGCAACTAGGCATGTCATGCGGACCGTATTACTTAGGTAATGCGATCCGCATTGACCCCTGGCAGGCAGAATTTTGTTTTTTGATAGTTTCAGTCCCTGGACTTGTATTATCGCATTTTGGCCATTTTAACCATTCTAAACTAATATTTAGGTTATATAAGGGTATTAGGGCATGTGTAACTTAGATTTTGTTCTGGAAATGTCGTGAATATCGTGTTGTTCGATCATACGAATATGTATTTCGTAAATAAGATAAAATATAAAATTTTATTAAATATGGAAAAGATCGAAAGTGTACAACGGTTGAAATTTTTGCAAATGTTACATGGTGCGAACCAAAATGGGTTGAACAAGTAAAAATGATTTTTTTGGTGATAAACCAATGAACTTTCAAAATAAGACATTCTGGTGCGAACCAAAATGGGTCGAACATGTAAAAATGAATTTTGGAAATGTCATGAATATCGTGTTGTTCGATTATACGAATATGTATTTCGTAAATAAGATAAAATATAAAATTTTATTAAATATGGAAAAGATCGAAAGTGTACAACGGTTGAAATTTTTGCAAATGTTACATGGTGCGAACCAAAATGGGTTGAACAAGTAAAAATGATTTTTTTGGTGATAAACCAATGAACTTTCAAAATAAGACATTCTGGTGCGAACCAAAATGGGTCGAACATGTAAAAATGAATTTTGGGTGATAAACCAATGAAATTTCCAAATAAGACCTTATGGGGCGAACCAAATGGGTCGAACATGTAAAAATGAATCTTTGGTAGTAGACCAATGAATTTTTTAAAATAGATCCCTATGGTGTAAACTATTACAGGTCAAATGAGTAAGATGATAATTTCGCACCTTTTTGGAAACAAACATTACATGGTTTGTTGAATCGCTAAAAGGGTAACCTATGAACGGGTTAAATGGCGATGTTGTCACCATTTTAATATGATATTTAATGATTTGTTGTTAAGCCTCATGCTTACAGGTAGGCATAATGTATGGGCATGCATTGCCACGAATTGGAAGGTAAGAATCAAAATGTATCGATAACGGGTCAATGCTTTGACTAACGGGTCGCTTTTTGTAAAATGTCATACCGGAGGTAAAATCAGAATATAAAGGTTTTCCTATAATAACCCACCATAAATGAAGTTGCGGTGGAAGATATAATGAAAATATTACTATGAAAATAGGAGGTATGAATTAGATTGCGAAATGCCATCTAACGGGTCGGTTTGGGTGATTAAGTTCGAAACGAAAGAATGATTTAAAAGATTAAAGGATCCGGGTTCGGGTCATGGGTTTGAACCTATAGTTATGGGGGAAAGCCATAAACATGATAAACTTGAAGTTGGGTCAAGTTCGGTGTAAAATTGTGAAAATTTGGGCAAGATTCCGTATAGGGGTAAAAACTGCCAACTTTCAAAACTTTCTGGAAATAAGCTTCCCTCGCGTCGCACGAGGGAATAAAGTGTTGCTCGTCGCACGAGGCGAGGGCACCCTATTTCAGCAAAAAAATGGTTTCTTTCGTCGTTTTAACCCGCGTCGACCATTTAACTTAAACACTAATTGTTTTTGCTATTTATGATAGGTTTTCTCTGGACTGGAGCCGGACGGATGTGCGACCAAGCACGCAAGGGATCAAACACTATTTAACCAATTTATATCTTTTGAGACGACCCAGGGGATGGTCAAAGCATGATCATGCGTATCGAAGTTTTCAAACTTAAAAATTTGACTATTGTAAAATAAATATCATGTGTAATAATTTGTTATGTCGATCGTATGTGTTGTCTGTTAACCCAAATCTATAAGTTCTATGTTTAAAAAAAATTGGGACCAAATTATCCGCATTTTTTCTAAGATATTATACCTAATGGGTTAAAGTGTTACAAGTGATTTTGATAGAAGAAATGAATTATTTGATTTTATAATATTTTTTTGATATTGTATTTTAGTTACAATGAGGGTTGTATTAAAAAAAATTGCTTTTGATTAGTTTTTTTAATTCGTTCTCACGGTTCTCGCAATATGTAGCGTTCTCAAGATAACTCTCCCTTATATACATACACACACGACACACATATGAATACATATATACACACTTTTCATATCATCGAACTTAAATCATCTTCATCTTCATCATACATGAAATCACCTTTTAAGCTTAACATAAACATGCTTCAACATTTAATCAAAACACATTAACACACACACCCACACTCTCACGGCTCACACACATCTATAAAAAAACTAAAAAACAATTTACGGGCCGGATTTTTCTCGACCTAATTATCTGCATTTTTTCTAAGATATTATACCTAATGGGTTAAAGTGTTACAAGTGATTTTGATAGAAGAAATGAATTATTTGATTTTATAATATTTTTTTGATATTGTATTTTAATTACAATGAGGGTTGTATTAAAAAAATTGCTTTTGATTAGTTTTTTTAATTCGTTCTCACGGTTCTCGAAATATGTAGCGTTCTCAAGATAACCCTCCCTTATATACATACACACACGACACACATATGCATACATATATACACACTTTTCATATCATCGAACTTAAATCATCTTCATCTTCATCATACATAAAATCACCTTTTAAACTTAGCATAAACATGCTTCAATATTTAATCAAAACACATTAACACCCACACCCACACTCTCACGGCTCACACACATCTATAAAAAACTAAAAAACAATTTACGAGCCGGATTTTTCTCGACCTGTAAGTATCACTTATTGTAGGAATTCGTTCGTGCAAAATAAATAAAAATCTTATATTAACTTGAACTACAATACCGATAGGAAAGCAATAAGAAAAATACTGTTACAACTGAGATAAACAGAAAAATAAGAACATAATTATAGAAAAATAAATAAGTTCTTGGCTGAGGATCATGTTAGACACGGGTCCCTTAAAACAAATTTCTAGTCTCCTAGGAGAAATCGTTTGTTTCCAGGATACAACAGCCTAAGCAGTTGCACTATACGATCACGCCACACCAGTGAACTCTTGGCTGAGGATCGCGTGTGCCACATCACCAGTGAGCCTATACGATCACGCCACACCAATGAGCCTTAAAGTGCGCCATCAAAGCGCCACATTGCGCCCATCGCCCACGCCACGCACGCACTAATATGTGAGTGCGAGCTAGGGTGCTCCGCACCCTTCGCGAATACACTAGTGTGTGCTTCCATGAAAAAATAAGGATGGAGAGTTCCCACTTAAATACCCCTTTAAGTTTCATTTCTCCTCCTATGTGAGACAAGGTGCCACTTTCCCAATTTTTCAGCATTCAATGTTTCAAACACCAAACTTTGAGCATCGATATCTCATTCATCTTAGCTCCGTTTTGGACCTGGTTTAGTTCATTGCGAAGCTCTTCCAACATAGAACACAAACCCACAAATAAATATATAAAAAACCCTCAATTTCTTATATTTATTTCTAGTCCAAAAATAGGAAAAATGCATTTCCTATATTTGTGAAAATTGCTATTTTCACAAATTTCCAACAATCCCCCACATAAATATAAATCGATCTATCAAGTTTCAACGATACACATTCAACAGTTGAGTATTGCAAGATAGGTAGGTGTAACCTTTGAACCTTCTTTTGTGAAGCATACTTGGCCTCCTAAGGTCTTGTAGACGCGGTGTCTTTGAACAATCCCCCATTTATGTAGGCGACAATACACATTCACGCAATACTCTCCCTGGTTCAATCAATTCCTCATGGTTGTGTCCGTTTATGGTCATGGAACACTTTCTTGGTTCTGCGGGAGCTCTAGGATTTGCGCCTCCCCACAAATCCATTCGAAGCGACCCCACTTCTCTCTAACATAGGTGATTCCTCTGAATCATTAAAAGCATCTTGGTTAATTTGGATTTACTCAATTAATTAACCTCAACATGCTTAACCTTCCTTCATGTCACTGATTGGAATGGACTGGAAGTATATCACTCCCTTTATTAATTTTGGGGTACCCCCCATAGTGACTCCCTTTGGGTTTATGATTAAGTTGTCCTGTTGAACCTAGATCTTGGGATATCTAGTCAACTAGGTTAGGTTTCCCTCCTATTCCCTTCTTCTATGGGCTTTAGTCCCATTCCTCTTGACGGATTATAAACTAAATCTCTGCTTAATCCTTTTGTTAACGGGCCTGCAACGTTCTCCTTTGACCTAACATAGTCAACTGAGATAACACCGGTTGAGATTAGTTGTCGTACCGTGTTATGTCTATGTCAAATGTGCCTTGATCTGCCATTGTACATTGAGCTTTGAGCTCTAACAATCGCCGATTGATTGTCACAATGTATGCAAATCTCCGCCAAAGGATTTGGCCATCTTGGAATATCTTCCACAAATTGACGTAACCACTTCGCCTCTTCCCCGCTTTTACCCAAAGCGACGAACTCGGATTCCATCATGGATCTAGCTATAACAGTTTGCTTGGAAGACATCCAAGCTATAGCCGCTCCCGCAAGTGTAAACACATATCCACTTGTCGATCTGTGATCTTTTATATCCGATATCCAATTCGCATCATTGTATCCTTCGATCACTGCTGGATCACAGGTATATGCTAAGTCAGGTCTAGTACATGTCATTAGATACATGAGACTACCAATGATAGCTTTCCAATCCATAATCTCTTGTGTATCTTATGTATCTAAGCACCATTGTGATAGCTTTCCAATGATCCGAACTTGGATTACTGGTGTATCTACTTAGCCTACTCACAACATAGGCTAAGTCAGGTCTAGTACATGTCATTAGATACATGAGACTACCAATGATCCTTGAGTACTCTACTGAGCAACACTCTCGCCTCTATTCTTTCTTAGACGTTGGGTGTTATCAATTAGAGTTCGAGCTATATTAGTATCGTCCGAATTGAATTTCCCAAGGATGTTGTCCATGTAGTGAGATTGACTCAATACAAGACTGTCACACCCCCAAAATCAACCATGCGGAGTATCACCGCTTGGAGGCGTGACATGACCAGGATCGAGCCACCAATCATATTGAACAACGTAATTAAGTAAATAAAACCAACCACAATACAATTGGTGACCAAAAGCTAGTTAACCAAATTCAACTTAAACAGCGGAAGCATAAGACGTAAAACCAAAACATAAGTTTAATAAGTTCATAAAGTTCAAATGTTAAGCATGGAACATAATAGTCCATATCCCACAACGACCTCCTCCTCGTGCAAGCTCCGTAAGCATCTAACGACCTGTAAGGCATGTAACAACGAGTCAACAACAAAGTTGAGTGAGTTCACGGTTGGTTGTTTAGTATTAAATTGTTTCCAAAAACATGGTTTGTCTTTTGCTGGCTTACTTGTCGTAGGGGTTACCCCATAGTTGATAATATGATTAACCAGTTCCTTCTTTATTACCCAAATCATATCCATAATCAGTGGGGGCTTCCCCATGTGAACCACTAGACTGTTACCATATCGACTACTAACGAAAGTAAGTTGTGCCCTACGTCAATGTCAATCATCATTGACAGTTTGCCATAGTCCATTAGTATACGCCCGTCCGACTGGCACGGTGTGAGGTTTGTTAAACCTAATAGCACTATTAACTAATGACCCGCTCGCCATTGGCCTCGGCGATTAAGTGGATATAAAATGAGGGACTTGATGATAGAGCTTTGTCTAGTAAGTTTTAAGGTTGTTGTCCTACCCAAGGAGGACGAACGTACATATTCTAGCCAAGGAGAATACGCAGGATTAATATTGGCATCCTACCCATGGAGGATGGCGGTACATATCCTACCCAAGGAGGATATGTAGGTTCCGTTTTAATTCTTTAACCCATTCCCAACCACCGGGAATCCCATGCCTTAGAAAGTGTGAACTCACCTCGGTTTGCTCGGTTAGATTAATTACTCAAATAATCAGGAAATCAAGCACGTCCTAATAAGGTATAGATAACAATCAGTTTCTCATGCAGGACACGTATCCTACGTACGGTTATCTACTCATTACTTCTATCACATACCACACAAGTGTCCTAATATAAAATATATATATTCTAAATATATATTTATCCATTTTTATTTACAAAAACCAACCTCCGACACTTCGTATTTTGTTACAAAAATTATGGCGAAGTTTATATTCGAAACACAAGTTATAAAATATACTTGTAACGCTTGTTTAGAAAATATTTTCTAAGTGTTGGAATTTTTAGAAAATTTCGCCAGAATTTCCTTTGTAAACGGAGGTGTCCATGCTTATTAGCATATCATTTTCTTTTCAAGAATTCATCCAAACAATTCTCAGCCAACAATATAAAATCTTTACTTATCAATCTTGTTAAAAACAAGCATTAATTTCTACATCATGAACTTGAAAGTTTATAAAAATGTGTAGTAACTTACAAGTGTATTTAGTAAGTCTTGTTACCCCTTTAATTTGAGGTTGATT
The DNA here is from genome assembly GCA_030545235.1 of Helianthus tuberosus. Lineage (NCBI taxonomy): Eukaryota > Viridiplantae > Streptophyta > Magnoliopsida > Asterales > Asteraceae > Helianthus > Helianthus tuberosus. The sequence goes on from CM060405.1 coordinate 57,180,091, forward strand.
CTTTAAAAACTCCATTTTAAAGAATATGGATCTTTACAACTTATGTTTATATTTTCTAAAAATACTTCTTCATGTATTTTTCTTGTTACACATGTGTTTCTTCACTTTGTTAACCACCAAAAATGATGTATAGTTATGTAAGAACCATGGTTTAGTAAAACTTGTATCTTAACTTGGTTTCTTGGTAAATCATACTTGAAATATTTAGATTTACAAGACTTTAAACTTACTTTGTTCATCATTTTACAAGAAACATTATATTCATTCAAGTTCATGACTTTAGTGAGGATGATCCATAACCTTTAACATGTTCATCATCTCATCTTACTAGATTATGCTTTTAATCATGATCTAGCAAGATTACATGGTGATCAACATCATTTCTACAAACAAACAATAATCAACAAGTATATCAACACTACAACAACATGATTCCTTTATATTTAAAGCTTATATTTAAGTTTCATCTTTATGTTCTTTAGTGTTCTTGATGTTCTTCAAGATTAACATCATGAACCTACTTTAACCACTTAAATAAGATGAAATATGAAGGGATTCAAGTTCTTACAACTAGCTCAAAGCTAGGGATGTTCAAGTGAAGAAAAGTGGTGGTTAATAGCAGGTAGAGAAGGTCCTTCAACTTCCGAGAACACCAAGCTTCGTTGTATAACCCTTAACACCTTTGTATGGCCTTAGAATGGTTGAAGAAGATTGAATGATGATGATGGTGGGGTGCCTTGGGTTCGGCCGAAGCCAAGAGAAGAGAGGAGAGAAAGAGTTTGTTGTTGGAGTGAAGATGAACTTGTGAATGAAGGTCTAGTGGTTAAATAAAGAAAGCTTCCAACATCTTATTAACCTTTAGGTCTTATGTCTTCTAAAGTACTTAACAAATCCCTTAAACAATTAAAGAAAATCAAAGGGGTGGGGGCCACTTGCATAACCGGTTTTAGGGGGGTTGGTTTAGTTAGTGTGTAATGGTAGTTAGTTTATTTGGTTGGAAGTTAAGTGACTTAGTTAGGTGCTTGATGTGTTATGTAATAATATAGTGTGTTATGATGTTCGGGAACCATAACTAGATCAGAAAAATAAAAACAATGCTTCTAGCATTATTTTGGTGTTTCGGGTAGTGTCCGGTTGTTCGGTTAGATACCGTTCCGTTAAAGTGCTAAGTTATCCCGTTTAGTGTCCTATATATATATCTTTTTGTAACATTTTTAATTCCCAAGACTTGGGAAATCATACAGGATTATTTAGTCAATTTTCTGCACAAGACTAGTATGTTTACAAGCACATGTAAGTATGACGCAGTAATCAGAAAGCAGTTAAGTAATTCAGCACAGTCATCAAGCACTTTAATTATCATTAATAACTCGTACGGATACATGTAATTATGAGGGTTTTCACATTCTCCCCCTGTTAAGAGAATTTCGTCCCGAAATTTAGCGCGTGATTACTGAGGAAGCTAGTTAAGTTGCATGGTTTCCTGGTTTTCCTAGGGTGTCACATCATCCCCCCGTTGGTTTGGAATTTCGCCCCGAAATTCTGCAGTAGCTTCAGCCTCAGTAGTGGTTTCACTTTTCTTAAACAAATGGGGATACTTGTGTTTCATTTGGTCTTCTTGTTCCCAGGTATACTCTGGGCCATGACGGGAGTTCCAACGATCTCGAACAAGGGGTATTCTGGTACGCTTGAGAATCTTAACGTCTCGTTCTGTGATTTCAACTGGTTCCTCGACGAATTGCAACTGGTCGTCGACTGTGAGCTCCTTGAGAGGAACAATGAGGGTCTCATCTGACAGACACTTCTTCAGATTCGACACATGGAAAACATTGTGAACTCCGCTGAGTTCTTCGGGTAGATTCAACTTGTAAGCGACTTTGCCAATTTTCTCAATGATTTCGAACGGTCCGACATAGCGCGGATTGAGTTTGCCAAAACGAACTACACCTTTCCAAGGTGAGACTTTAAGTAGCACTCGATCCCCAACCTGGAACTCGAGTGGTTTCCTTCGCTTATCAGCATAACTTTTTTGACGGTCGCGAGCTGCCGCCATTCGCTGTCGTATCTGAGCAATCCTCTCGGTTGTATCTACTACAAGTTCTGGGCCAGTGATTTGACTGTCGCCAACCTCTGCCCAACAAAGAGGTGATCGACACTTCTGTCCGTACAATGCCTCGAACGGAGCGGCCTGGATACCGGTGTGGTAATTGTTGTTATACGAAAACTCCACTAACGGGAGGTATTTTTCCCAGCCATTACCAAAATCGATTACACATTCCCTAAGCATGTCTTCAAGGGTTTGGATGGTGCGTTCAGATTGCCCATCCATTTGTGGATGATATGCCGTGCTCATGTCTAATCGAGAACCAAAGGACTTGTGCAAAGCTTGCCACAATTCAGATGTAAAACGTGAGTCACGATCAGAAATGATGGAGGTTGGCACTCCGTGCCTTGATACTACTTCCTTTAGGTAGATGTCTGCTAGAGTAGAAAACTTATCAGTTTCCTTGATAGCAAGGAAATGTGCAGACTTGGTCAGTCGATCCACGATCACCCAAATGGTATCATTTCCGCGTTGAGATCTAGGCAGGCCAGTAATGAAATCCATGGAAATTTGCTCCCATTTCCATTTCGGGATCTCTGGTTGTTGGAGTAGGCCTGATGGTTTCTGGTATTCGACCTTGACCCTAGCACAAGTCAAACATTTACTGACGTAGGTTGCTATGTTGGCTTTCATGCTAGGCCACCAATACGTAGTCTTGAGATCGTGGTACATCTTATCCGAACCAGGATGTACTGAGTAACGAGACTTATGTGCTTCGTCCATCACAAGCTCGCGTAAGTTTCCATAAAGTGGGACCCAGATGCGCCCGTTTACATAGTAGGCACCGTCTTCCTTTTGTTCTAACCGTTTCCTTGATCCTCGTAGGGACTCATCCCTGATGTTTTCTGCTTTCAATGCTTCGACCTGAGCATCTCGTATCTGAATGGGAAGGCTAGAGTGAATGGTAAGCTGTAACGCACGTACACGCTTAGGTATAGTATCCTTTCGACTAAGGGCGTCAGCCACAACATTGGCTTTGCCCGGATGGTACTTGATCGCACATTCATAATCATTCAAGAGCTCGACCCATCGGCGTTGTCGCATGTTTAACTCCTTTTGCTTGAAGATATGCTCGAGACTCATGTGATCGGTGTAAATGGTGCACTTGGTAGCGTACAGGTAATGTCTCCATATCTTAAGTGCGAAAACAACTGCTCCCAATTCCAAGTCGTGCGTAGTGTAGTTCCTTTCGTGAACTTTAAGTTGGCGCGATGCGTAGGCAATGACCTTATCACGTTGCATCAACACGCAACCAAGTCCTTGGATGGAAGCGTCGCAATAAACCACAAAATCATCTGTGCCCTCAGGTAATGAGAGGATAGGCGCGCTACAAAGTCTATCTTTTAAGTGCTGAAAGGCAGATTCATGTGCATCACCCCAACAGTAGGTGACACCCTTCTGAGTCAGTGAAGTGAGAGGTTGCGCAATATTTGAGAAATCCTTGATAAACCTTCTGTAATATCCTGCCAAACCCAAGAATTGGCGGATTTCTGTCGGTGTACGGGGTGCAAGCCAGTTCTTGATCGAGTCAACCTTGGATGGATCCATGATGCGTGTGAAGTGTTATATATATTAGGTGTATATTTTAAGCCCCTTTAACACTTATTTTTAGCCAAGTTTTAAATTTATAAAACACGATATTTCACTAACACTAAACACACATATGGGCAAGTGCACCCATCGTGAGCGTAGTATAGTGTTGGTAAGATACCGAGGTCGTCCAAGGACACAAGTGCTTTTAGTACCGGTTTATCCTCAACGTCTAATCAAAATAAAAAGTTTAGAAAAAATGTATTAAACTAAGAAAAATAAAAACTAACTAAAATGCTGAAAAAATAAAATAAAAAGAAAAACAGATAGACAAGATGAATCACTTGGTTCCGACTCGTATCTAGTGTAACCTTTGATTATTCCCGCACTTTTGCACTTATTTAAGAGATTATCTTAGTTATTGCAGTAGGCCCCTCTTTTGAAGGTGACGTTACCCTCACCCCAGTAGTTTTAGTCAGCAAGGATACAATCCTAAAAGGGTGGATTATTGGAAGATAATTAATTAAGTTATTAATGCAAATTATGGTAGGCCCCTCTTTTGGAGGTGACGTTACCCTCGACTAAGTAGTCTGAGTCAGCAGGGATACAGTCCTAAATAGCCGGGTTATAGTATTAATAGTAGTTAACTTATGAGGAGATCAAAGAGTTTGGACCCCCGCCATCCAATACCGTTAAGTATTGAAGGAGGTCCTACTAAATTTGACCCAGGTCCATTGCAGGACCTCTAAACGCTGAACAATGGCAAGACCTTTACCAAACCGTTCCCTTAACCCCCGACCAGGTAGCCAACATACCTCCATATAGACCGTGGAGATATGAATGGTGAAAATCTTTTATTTTATATAGACAGTAAAATAATGCCAAGACACCACGGACAAACGATAAGGAAAGATCACCTTCAACATAAGCAACTAGTTATTAAAGTCATTAATACAAAACCAAGTAAAAAGTGCAAAAGATTAGAAATAAAAAGTATTACACTAGACACTTTGTCTTCACCAAGTGATGTAAGAGACTTAGGCAAACATGGCCTTGATTATCAAGAACTCTTATGATCAATCTTGGATCCCGAGACGACTCACACACTCTACGATGGACAATGGATGATGGTGGTGGATGATGGTGTTATGGTGGTGGTGGGTGGTGGGTGAAGTGTGAGAGAGGTGGTGTGCCAAGGGATGGTTTGAGCTTAAGCCAAGCACTCTTATTTATAGGCTGAACAGAAGCTCGGGCACGGCCCCGTGTCCACATCCTTCTCTTTCTTCATTTATTGCAGCTTGTCTTATTAGTTGACCACGCCCCCGTGTCCGCTGAGCACGACCCCGTGTGCAGAAGAATCTTTGTACTATGAAGATTTGCCTGGATTGTGCGAATCTTATAGTTGACCACGGCCCCGTGTCCGCTGAGCACGGCCCCGTGGTGGGCAATAGAAGCTTCTACCACTTTGTCTTTTCTGCTGACACTTGGGCACGCCCCCGTGCTGGCTGAGCACGGGGCGTGTTCAGTCTTCTGTTATCTTGTTTTGCTTGGGAAGATGCTGTCGTGGGGTCGGGCATGTCACGTCCTGTCCCTTTTCTTGTATTTATGTTAGATTTTGATGTCTTTTTGCTTCTTTTGTTAATTTGTGGTCATTTAATCCTTAAAATACAAAAGGAAGACAAAAGCACACTTTTTCCAACATTAGTACTAAAAAAGGGTTAGTTTTATGCCTCAATTGATGTACTTTATATGTTGCATTTTGCACACATCAAATACCCCCACACTTGAATCTTTGCTTGTCCTCAAGCAAAACTCTTTAATAAGTGGCTATTACACACCCAAATGGAATGGGTAGAAAAGAAGGTTTTTGGGCTTGTCATAGAGTGTTGGGATTTCCAAGATTCTTTATTTAGTTTTATTTTTATTTATTTACAATCCTATTCGTCATGATTTATTTAAAACTTTTCATAAGATAAATTACTTATTAGGGCATAACATGCCTTTGTAAAATTTTATTTATATACAAGTTCACATACCTCACGGGGATCACTCAACACTCGGCCGAAAATGTATTTTTGTGGATCACTCGAGAGCGGCATGGAACTTACTCCTACCATAGGGTTGCCAAGCAATCAATCCTCCTCCTTTTTAACTTATAAACCTTTGTAAATATCAAGAGGACTTTTTTGGGTGAAGGGTTAGGCTTGGGTTAAAGGTAGGATGTTGGGGTAGTGGTTAGTAGAAAAAGGGCGAAAAGCGTAACAAGCGTCGGTTTTCGTAAGACTTTTTAATTTTTTTTGTAACTTTTATTTTGATGAAGCTATTATTCAAACAAAGTTATTTTTGATGAACTTGTTTGTTTATTTTCTTTTGCTTCATCATCAACACACATTTTTTTTATAAAGTCTTACGAAAAATCGAACTTGTTACTAAAACAAAGGGTTAAAAATGAAAAAGGTTTTGGTCGGTAAAAGGGTGTTTGGTTTGGGTTATGAAATGAAAAGGTTTAGGCTCAAAGGGGCTAACTAGGGGGATTTTGGGTAGGTGGTAAAAAAAAGAAAAATAATGGTGTAGAAATAAAAAGGGTTAGTCCTAATGCCTCCATCATTTACTTACTCGGGTTTAAGTTGGTAAGGACCGGGAATGTATCGTCATGGCAAGTTCTAGAGTCGTAAGAACCAAGCGGCTATTCACACAAGAAACGAAAAATGAGCATTTAGTCTAATGATATGTAATTGTATGCTCAATAAAGGCTCAAAACTCACTTTTGTGGGAATGGGTTTTTATGTGATTAAGTATATATAATCAAATTTTAACTAAGTTTGCCATGCCTTTTCATAATTTTCTTATGTTGGTTCTTTTTATCACGACGCTATCGGTTGTAAATTCGTAAAAATATAACCTTTTTGAGAACTTGAATTTCCCGAGTTAAACTTAGCCAAGTAAAAAAAATGAAATTTTTTTGAAAAAATTTGGGGTGATTAGCGGTTCCAATAGAGTTTTGTGTAAGGCTTGTATTTAGGACTTGCAAGATTCAAAGTTTTAGCATCCCCCCCCCCCCCCCCCACACTTAAATTACACATTGTCCTCAATGTGTCCCAAAAATAAGTTTTTAGGTTGATTTAATGTGTAAAAAGGTGTAAAAAGCAAAAAATTGTTTTTCTGGGCGCTGAACACGGCCCCGTGGTATCCGGGCACGACCCCGTGTTCAAGTGCCAGTAACAAAATTAAATTAAGAGAAGCAGAAGCCTGGACACGGGGGCGTGTTGAGTGAACACGGCCCGTGTCCAGTTACCTGAACTGGGTCTTTTTCTGCAGATAGTGCAGCACGGGGCCGTGTTGGGCGAACACGGCCCGTGCCGAGCTTACTGTAAACGAAGAAATTTTTCGGACGGTTCTGTTTTCCTGCATGGGGTGCTGGTTCAAGTTTCCCTTGTATCCTTTGCCATCTCAGATGTGTTTTATTCATTTCAACACCACCCAAACACCAAATTAACTAAAACCATCATTCATTAGTCATAGAGAGAATTACATATTAGTCCTAAAAAATAAAAATACTAGCTAGTTAGGTCAAAGAAACACAAGAAATCCAAACCAAGAAGTTCTAGCCTACTACTTCTTCTACTAGCAAAATTTCCGAAAAGATAGATCTCTCGGTTAAACGTGGCTTGTCAACTTCTTCCTCCGGGTATGGGTTCCTTATACGTCGGCGAGCCACTCTTCGATCTCCCTAGGGAGAAGAAAAGCGGGCACATGAGCATTGGGTTGAGGAGGTGTAACTTCCACCGGGATTTCTTGGAGTTCTTCAAGAGGGGGTTCCGCTGGAATGTCGTCCCAACCGGTAGGATTTTGGATTCCAAGTGCTAGGTTCCAACCCTCTTGAGGGAGGATTGCTTCCATGGGAGGTATTACAAGAATGTTTAACCTCTGGTGCAAGAGGTTTATTTCTTGAAAACTGTTTTCCAACCCCACCGAGAGATAATTTATACGGTCAATGAGGACCTCCTCCACCGAAGTCATCTCGTCTAGGGCTTCACGTAGCGCCATTACGTATCTTACGAGAGTTGCTTCAATCGATGGCCTCCTTTCCCGTTGACTGTTCCTTGAGTGCGCAGAAGAGGTTCCACTGTTTTGGCTAGACATTCTACGAAAACATACCAAAAATAGTGTGTTTTAAAGAAACAGTACCACGGACACGGCCCCAAGCTCAGTGAGCACGTCCCCGTGTTCAACTTTCTGCAGATTTTCAGAACAAGGAAGCTTGGAGTTTTAAATTATTTTCTCAACTTATGAAATGTTTTTGAACAAAAATAACTTAAAACAATGTTGTGTAACTTATTTTAACAAGATTCCTTGAAAAACAATTCAATAAACATCACAATAAAGCTTGAAATCAAGCTTTAATGGAGTTGTTGGTGCAAGAAAGATGAAGAAGAAGGTAATGGATAAAAGAGGAAAGGACAAGATGTTTGTTAGAACCTTCTTTTAGAACATACCTAGGAAGGAATGTGAGAAAATCCTTTCAAATCTCTGTCCCTGGATGGTCCAAATGTGCAGGATTCTTGGCTGCATTTATAGAAAACGACAGCATGCTGGACACGGCCCCGTGTCGGCTGGACACGGCCTCGTGTGCAGGCAAGATCCTGACACGTTTTGTCCGTATTCTGACAAAAGTCAGAAGGGAATCTTTTGGTGGACACGGGGGCGTGTTGACCTGGGCACGGCCCCGTGTCAGAAGGCTGCTTTATGAAGTGCGTCTCTTTTTAAGGAACTTTTCCGGATCGGGCGGTTCCTTATTGGATGGAACAACCCCAAAGTGCCTAAGATACCTTAATTGTTCTAGATTAAGACGAGAACGCAAGAGGTTGTCGGTGAGGGTGATTCCTATGCTATATGTAGGTGGACAAGTCCAACCCTTTTCCGGGCTCTCGTTAAAGAAGGTGTATGTCGAATCGCTCAGGTCTATGTATGCATCAAACGAAGTTGATGGGGAGTCCTTCACGGCACAATCGACACAGGTACGACTATCGCTCAAGTCCTCACTAGAGTTATGAGTATCTTCGGAAACAACGAAGTTGTTTGAATGCGGTTCCAACCCTTCTTCTTGGCTATTGTCTTGGAAAAGATTACTGAAATCTTTCCTAAGTTCTTTTAACCAATTAATAATTAGATCTTCTAGTTGAAATAATTCATCGAGAAGCATTTCTCCTAGAATATCCGGTTGGGAGCATTCGAGGGAGAGATAGGGATTATTTTTACTTTCGCCCCTCTTAAGGATACTAGTAAATGATGGGTCTATATAGTGGGGTTTATAATTTAGAAAAAAACATTCTAATTCTTTATGGTTACCACCACATAATTGACACCACATTGTACCATAAGAGTGCCGAAAGTAAAAAGTATCAGTATCACTCATGTTTGTGTCAGAAATTACCAACCGTCGGGATCTTACGGTTCTGTTTTCAGTAACTGAAACTTGGGCACGGGGGCGTGTTGAGTGGGCACGACCCCGTGTTCAGCTTACTGTCTGACTTAAAACAGGATTGCCAGAACCAATGATTGGGCACGGGGCGTGTTCAGCGGGCACGGCCCGTGCTGAGCTCTGCAGAAACAGAAAAACTAAAAAAAAATCCTAAAAAAAAATTGAAAAATAAGAAAAACGATTAGGCCGTTGATTCCTAACTTTCTTAAAATCCTTGTGTCCCCGGCAACGGCGCCAAAAACTTGATGCGTGTGAAGTGTTATATATATTAGGTGTATATTTTAAGCCCCTTTAACACTTATTTTTAGCCAAGTTTTAAATTTATAAAACACGATATTTCACTAACACTAAACACACATATGGGCAAGTGCACCCATCGTGAGCGTAGTATAGTGTTGGTAAGATACCGAGGTCGTCCAAGGACACAAGAGCTTTTAGTACCGGTTTATCCTCAACGTCTAATCAAAATAAAAAGTTTAGAAAAAATGTTTTAAACTAAGAAAAATAAAAACTAACTAAAATGCTGAAAAATAAAATAAAAAGAAAAACAGATAGACAAGATGAATCACTTGGTTCCGACTCCTATCTAGTGTAACCTTTGATTATTCCCGCACTTTTGCACTTATTTAAGAGATTATCTTAGTTATTGTAGTAGGCCCCTCTTTTGAAGGTGATGTTATCCTCACCCCAGTAGTTTGAGTCAGCAAGGATACAATCCTAAAAGGGTGGATTATTGGAAGATAATTAATTAAGTTATTAATGCAAATTATGGTATGCCCCTCTTTTGGAGGTGACGTTACCCTCGACTAAGTAGTCTGAGTCAGCAGGGATACAGTCCTAAATAGCCGGGTTATAGTATTAATAGTAGTTAACTTATGAGGGGATCAAAGAGTTTGGACCCCCGCCATCCAATACCGTTAAGTATTGAAGGAGGTCCTACTAAATTTGACCCAGGTCCATTGCAGGACCTCTAAACGCTGAACAATGGCAAGACCTTTACCAAACCGTTCCCTTAACCCCCGACCAGCTAGCCAACATACCTCCATATAGACCGTGGAGATATGAATGGTGAAAATCTTTTATTTTATATAGACAGTAAAATAATGCCAAGACACCACGGACAAACGATAAGGAAAGATCACCTTCAACATAAGCAACTAGTTATTAAAGTCATTAATACAAAACCAAGTAAAAAGTGCAAAAGATTAGAAATAAAAAGTATTACACTAGACACTTTGTCTTCACCAAGTGATGTAAGAGACTTAGGCAAACATGGCCTTGATTGTCAAGAACTCTTACGATCAATCTTGGATCCCGAGAAGACTCACACACTCTACGATGGACAATGGATGATGGTGGTGGATGATGGTGGTGGATGATGGTGTTATGGTGGTGGTGGGTGGTGGGTGAAGTATGAGAGAGGTGGTGTGCCAAGGGATGGTTTGAGCTTAAGCCAAGCACTCCTATTTATAGGCTGAACAGAAGCTCGGGCATGGCCCCGTGTCCAGTGGGCACGGCCCCGTGTCCACATCTTTCTCTTTCTTCATTTATTGCAACTTGTCTTATTAGTTGACCACGCCCCCGTGTCCGCTGAGCACGACCCTGTGTGCAGAAGAATCTTTGTACTATGATGATTTGCCTGGATTGTGCGAATCTTATAGTTGACCACGGCCCCATGTCCGCTGAGCACGGCCCCGTGGTGGGCAATAGAAGCTTCTACCACTTTGTCTTTTCTGCTGACACTTGGGCACGCCCCCGTGCTGGCTGAGCACGGGGCGTGTTCAGTCTTCTGTTATCTTGTTTTTGCTTGGAAAGATGCTGTCGTGGGGTCGGGCATGTCACGTCTTGTCCCTTTTCTTGTATTTATGTTAGATTTTGATGTCTTTTTGCTTCTTTTGTTAATTTGAGCTCATTTAATCCTGAAAATACAAAAGGAAGACAAAAGCACACTTTTTCCAACATTAGTACTAAAAAAGGGTTAGTTTTATGCCTCAATTGATGTAATTTATATGTTGCATTTTGCACACATCAATCCACATGAATCCCATCCTTGTTCACCACGTGGCCTAGAAAGTGGTCTTCGCGGAGCCAGAAGTCACATTTCGAAAATTTGGCATACAACTGCTCTGTTCGAAGAAGTTCCAAAATAAGCCTCGGGGGTTGCTCGTGTTCTTCCTGACTCTTCAAATAGATCAGGATATCGTCGATGAAAAGTATGACAAACTTATCCAGGTAGGGTTTGCACACTCGGTTCATGAGATCCATGAAGACCGCAGGTGCATTCATCAATCCGAAAGGCATAACCAGAAACTCGTATTGCCCATAACGAGTCCTGAATGCTGTTTTAGAGATATCCTCGTCTCAGACTCTCAGTTGATGGTAGCCTGACCTTAGGTCAATCTTGGAATAGAAACTCGACCCTTGCAACTGGTCGAATAAGTCATCAATGCGCGGAAGAGGATAACGATTCTTCACGGTCACCTTGTTGAGTTCGCGGTAGTCAATACGCATTCTGAAGGTACCGTCTTTCTTCTTCACGAATAATACCGGAGCTCCCCCAGGCGAAGAGCTAGGACGTATGAAACCTTTTTCCAAGAGTTCTTGTAGTTGCGTGGACAGTTCTTCAAGTTCTGATGGAGCTAGACGATAAGGTGCTCGAGCTATGGGCGCAGCTCCAGGAGCTAGCTCGATTTGAAATTCAACTTATCGATGAGGCGGAAGACCAGGTAATTCCTCAGGAAATACCTCAGGAAAGCCGCGCACAATAGGAATGTCTTCTATCTTCTTTTCCTACGACAATATATCGAAAACGAGGGCTAGTGTTGGTGCACTACATCTGTCGACTTCGTCTTGTATCGAGTCTTAGACTAGATAGATTAGATCAGGGCACGTAGAATGAGAAAATGTGATAGAGTTTGTGAGATTTCGCTTGAACATTTGAATGATGAAGGGATTTCGCTTGAAGCTTCTCAAGCGAAATCAACATGTTAAGATTTCGCTTGAGTTATGCTGAAGCGAAATCCTGATATCTATATATAGGAGGTCTTGGTCAAGCGAAATTAAGAAGAGAGTGTCATTTATGTAATTCCATACCGAGGTGCTGCCGGTGTGAGAACTGATTGTAATTGTTTTTATATCAATACAAATCAGTATTAAAGTGAAGATTCAGCTGTTTATAGATCAAATACTTGTTTTCCGCACCTGTATTTGATGGAATTCCTCTGAACCGACTCGTTCGGATCTGCAAACCGATCCTACAATTGGTATCAGAGCCAGTTGAGGAGTTCTACAGGATTTCAGCTGAAATTGAAATCATTCTCATACTTCTACACCTTCTTTTCATCAGTTCAGAATTTTTTCACGGTCAAAATCTATTCAATTTCTCACGGATTGTTTAATAGTACAAGATAACAAACCCTTGAAAGTTTCACAGACAAATTCAACCTAAAAGTGATCAAAATTGACTTCCGAATGGATTTCGCTTGAAGAACAAAGTTTGTGTTGAACGATTTCGCTTGAACTCTCAAGCGACACTTATCAGTTCGCTTCTAAGGTTATCTGTTTTCGCTTCAAGGATCTCGCTTCAGAGTTCTTATTCGCTTCAAGGTTGTCGCTTCAAGGTTTTCGGTTCAGAAAGTATTTACTTGAAAGTTTCGCTTGAAACAATTTCGCTTCAAAGGTCTCGCTTCAACCAAATTGACCAGTTCGCTTGAAAGTAATTGAAACATGGATAACGATTTTCACAACGCATTTGCAACATCACCTAGTTCATCTTCCATTGCTCAGAACATGAATTCAGAAAATGAAACGGGAACTACTCAGAAACCCCCGAAGCTAATGTGCATTGAGGAATACTATGGATGGAAAGATCGTTTCGAAAACTGGGTGCAAGCAAATCATTTGAGATCATGGGAATGTATTCTGAAAAAGTATATACTACCACGTTCTGAAATGGAAACAGTAAAACAGATTTCAGAGTTTGGTAATGAAGAACGGGAAATGTATCGAGCTGAAAAAATGATGATCAGTTTGCTTCAACAAGCTATCAAAGAAGACATCTTTATACTACTTCAACATGACAAAACATCAAAGTCAATCTGGGATGCTTTGAAAGTCAAAGTTGAAGGTAGTGCAAACATGATTAAAAGCAAAAAGGCATTGCTTAAAAAGGAGTTTGACTTGTTCACAAGTTTGCCCGGAGAAGATACAAAGAAACTCATTGAACGTTATTGTCACTTAGTTCGAACAATGTCGATGATGAACATCAACAAAGAAGATGAAGAATGGGTGGATAAGCTAGCTGATGCTTTACCTCAGAAAGAGTGGGGAACATATTTGATGATACTGAAAAATACCGGAGTTTATGAAGGGTTGTCGATCTCTCAGTTCATTGAAAAGATTGAAAGTCAGGATTTAGAACAGCAGAAGATTGCAAGGATGAATAATCCAAGTGGTCAACAAGATGTAAAAATGTATTACAAGGGTAGTGTTCCTACTTCAGAAGCTGAGAGAAGTCCGAAAATTCAGACTGCTTATAGTGTTGGAGATTTTACAGAAAAGACTGATCAAAACTCAAACAAAAGCAACAGTGGTTTCTCATTGTATCCGAGTGTTAATCCGAAAAGCTCATCAGAAAGTTTTCAATCTCAAAGCACAAAGATGGGAAATGGTTGTGTGATTCAATGCAACATAGCTCTAAATCTTCCAGAAGGTCAAAGTTTTTCTGAAGACATTGCGAAAGATCATATGGCATTACTTGGTTCCGTGCTTATCTCATATGAAGGTTTAGTTGCTGGTCGAATTGGAAATCCTATGCTTACTAAAGAGGATTACGACCAAATAGATGCTGAAGAGATGGAACTAATGGATATCAAATGGTGTCTTGCAAGTGTTCTTAGACGTGCTGAAAAATTCAAGACAATTACTGGGAGAAATGACTTTCTTGATGCTTGTGTTTCTACTTTAGGTTTTGATAAATCTAAAGTTACTTGTTTCAGGTGCAGGGAAAAAGGTCATTTTAAACGGGAGTGCAAGAATAGAGAAGTTAGTGGTGCTCAGAATCCATTTGGGAAAGATGACTATTACCGGAAAGCCATTTATCAGCAAGTTGGTCAGACACAAGAATTACAGACGGCTCATGGTAGAAAGATTGATGATTCAAAGAAAGGATGTTTGGTAGATTTCAACTGGAGCAACTACATTTCTTCTAACAGCACAGCATGTATAGTGAACCAAATTGATGAACAATTACCTGAAGGATTTAGCTGGGATATGTTTGTTGATGAAAAGGGGGATTTCAAAGCTTTCATTGCAAAAATTGTTAGAGAACCAGATTTGTTTGCTACTTGGATGAGATCAATTGGTGAAAAAGTAAAAGATCAATCGAGTACATTTGAAGAAAGTTCAGAAAGTGCTGATTCTGACTCATTTAGTACAGATGAGAGTGTGCAAAATGAGGATACTTCAGAAAAAGAAGTTGTTTTTTATCAAACACCATCTGATTCTGGTGTTTCAGATGCTGAGTCTGAAAAATTTGTAGAGTTTGATCAAACACCGATGGAAAGTAGCAGTGATGATGAAGAAGAGAAACATATTAATATTGCTAAAAATCATCTTTCTCCTGAAAGTTTTCATTTCTATTTTGCAGATCACATGGAGAAACTGAAGGAGAAACAAGCTGCAAAAGAACAACAACAAGATAAAAAGATTGAAACTGTTGTTCAAACTGAAGAAGTTAAAATTGTAGATGAAGAAAAAGTAACTGAAGCTAAGAAGGTGATTGAAGAAGAAAAAGTGATTGAAGTGGTAAAGACAATTGAGATTGAGAAAATTGTTGAAATTGAAAAGCCTTGCAAGAAATGTTTGGAGATCTGCAAAAGTTGTGAAGAAAAAGATGTGATTCTGTTTGATAGAGAAAGACTGATAGAAAAGTTACTATCTGACATCAGCTATGTGAAAGAATCGTATAGCGTGTTGAACAGAACAGTAACAGGTCTTCAAACAACGAACTCTGAAAGAGAAAAGGCTTTAACGATGACGAATGCTACATTGATGACAAAGCAAAAGGCAATTAATCATTACATCGAAGAAAATGCTAGTCTAAAGCAAGAGTTGGAGAAAGAAAAGATCGAGAATGAAAGGATCAGAAGGTTATTACTGAGTTATTCTTGTTCTGATTATGTTATTGATCGAGTTTATCCTACTGTTGCAGGTTTTGAAGCATTTCAGGATGAGAAGCAAAAGAATAAGACTGGTAAGAAATCGACTGTTAAATACAACAAGTGTCCGCCTCCTATCTGGGAAGGGTATTCTCCTAGAAAACCAAATGAGGAGCAAGTCGAAAAAGCAGTCAATATAAAGTTAAAATCCGAGACAACTGATGTTTTACCAGATAACATTGATATCACGTTTACCTCGTCTGATACTGATCATGAGTCTGAGTTAATCAAAAAGGTGGTCGATCAGGTGTTGGATACTGAGGAGGTGTCTGAGTCAAAGTTTGAGTCTGGGGATTCAAGTTCGTCAATCAACAGTTCTAAATCATCGGAAAAACGGTCTTACAGTAAAGAATTTTTGTTATCAAAGGAAAATTTGGATGATGAAACATTTGAAGTTGCATATACTTTAAATGATTCGGACAAATTATACTCTGACAAAGAGTTTCCGATTAGAAGTGTTTGTTTTGATATGATCAAAAAGGTTTTCAAAATGACGGAAATTAATTTTTCTGAAATTAAGGATCTAAAATCTATTGAAAAACCTAAAAAATACACTTCTAGAGTTCAACAAAGGTTAAACAAGAAAAAAGGAAAAAAGAATTACAATTCTGATTCTAGTTTTCAAATGAAAACAAATCAAAATTGTAGTTACAAAAGGAAAGGTCTTGGTTATATTCCACCTGAAAATCGTAAAAATGAAAAATATGTTAGAGATTTTAAATCAAAAATGACATATGTTGCAGGAAAAAGCTATGAAGAGGAGTCAAATAGCTTATCTTTTAAGAAATCAAATCAAGAATTCCTTGCTGAAAGGAAAAGGACAGGAACTGGAGTTTTTCATTCAAGAGACATTCCAAAAGACACAAGAACTTGTTTTCAATGCCAAGTTGTTGGACACATTGCTCACAATTGTCCAAACAAAGTCAACAAAAAACAGGGAGTCTCTGAAAAACTTAAAGAAAAAGTGGTTGAAAAGAATGATTCACCAACTACAAACTTCAAAATTGTTGAAAATTCAAAGAATGAAGTTGGTGAAAATTCTAAAAGATTGTACAAAAAGAAGGCAAAAGATAATCAAAAATGGATTGTTAAAAAATCAGATGTACAATCTGGAGATGATTCTGATTTCACAAAATCAGAGGAGTCACAAGATGAGATCAAAGATTTGATGAATGATGTTGACATTAAATCATTGAGTGTGGAAGAGATTAAGCAAATGGTTGATAAAGTTGAAAGCTCAGATTTTGATATTGAAAAAACATTTAATGAAAATGTTAAGAAAATTTTCAAGAAAATGGTTGATGGGAAAGCAAAGGGGGTTAAAGATTTTTTTGCAACTAAAAAGGCAACTTACAACCCTACTGCTCAGGAATTGGAAGCCACCAAGTCAAAAAAGACTTGGGTGGAAGTTTGCTTTCCATGAAAGTCTTAGGACTTGCCAGAGATCCCAAGTTTATATCGTGGATCAGGAATCGGCATCTTTCAAATGTTTGAAGTTTTTGATTGAAAATTTCTGATAGTGTTTGGATGTTTACAGGTTGTATGACTACGCCGGAGCTTCCAGGTTGGTAAGTGCGAAGCAGGAATCGGCATTCTGATTGGTAATTTTTACATTTGGTATAGTAGGTGCATACATGAAAAGGTTAATCAAGGTCATTAAGTTGAACTTGATTGGACCATATTTACAATTGGTATTTCGAATAGACAATGTGATGAACCACACTCCGAATCTTCAAATGATTATATCATAAAAACTTATTTTCCGGAAAAATCATTTTGATTAAAATAAACTTAAGTGTTTTGAAATCTAAATGAGAAAATAGTTTTGTGATAGGAGGAGTTCTGATTGTTTATGCCGAGTGAATGGCGATTTGATGCGATTTGATATCAGTTGTCAAGTTTATTGTACAGTTTATTTTCAAATTTCCTAAAATGTGTTTGCATTTTAGGGGGAGTAATTTTTCAGAAAATCCAAAAACATTTGAAAATTTGAAAAAGACAAAAACATGATAAAATTCAAAAATGAGTTTTTGTTGCATATAGAGGAAATGATAGTACATCAGTGGACTATCACAACATGCTAAAGAAATGTAAAGAAAAATGTGATAAATAATCTTACTGCGGATATGTCAGTAGGTTTTTGCACATTTAGTAGATTGTGACGAGATATAAATCTAAATTTCAAACTTGCTTGTTTTGTGGGTTAACACAAACTTGGATATATAGGTAACCCCTGAAATCTTGTTTGAAAGGTCTCTTAATCTGTTTTATTAGGTCTTTATACTCTATGATATATGGGGTATTATTCCGGGACTTCTGCTGAACGGTAGTTCTGACCTAGTCCCTGGCTAATACTTGCTGCAATGCTTGAAACACAGCATTAAACCCTCAGCATGCTGAAACAATAAAATTGATATATGCTGCTGTTGTAAGCAAAAAGATCCTCTAAAGGGGACACACCGAAAAGTCGAAGCTGATATCTCTCTGCGTATACGGAAGTATCGACCTGAGATCCCTCGGCCCTTGCATACCTAATTTATATACAGATATCATTTATGTCATAATTACCTGTAAGACTGATTATTGGGATTCTGGATACGGGAGTATATTCAAGTAGTGAGACACACGGATAAGTTCAAGTGCTTAAAACATTAATATCGTATCTCGGATCAATTGAACTTTGTGTAAAAATTTAAGTGGATCAATATACTGACAATCTAGGTAAATTGTTTAGAACTTAAAATGAAATGAAGCTTAATGGTGTTAGTGATATGTTTCAGAAACTGATATGATCCTCTTGCACAAACTCACAAAAATATTGTTTGTAAATATTTCTTTATTACATTCCTTTACAATAAAAAATTACAAAAAGATTTTTAGTGTGTTTTAGCATAGCTTTTGAAAAATCCAAAAAGATTTTCGACAACTGATATTGAAAAGCTGATTGTCAAAATTTCAAATGCTAAACATGATGACTTGGTTGTGAAGGGGAGTGAATCTTAAAATGTCAAAAAGGTTTGTTAAAATCCTACAATTGGTATTTTTTTTGGAAAAACCTACTTTTGGTTCATCATTAGTTTATGATATGAGAGAATTATCTGATTATATCAGATTGATGGTATAGTTAAATTGTTAAATTTAGAAAATTTATTTCTGGGTTAAGATTGTTACAGGTGAGCCAGGTTAATTCATTCAAAGCTTACAAGAGTCAGACCTTGATCATGAATCTAAAAGTTTGCTAGCTGCTAATGCTGATGAACTTAAGGAATCAAGAGATCTGATCAAGAGAATTAGATAAAAGCCAGGCAATGATCTTGTAAACAACATTTGAGTCAGACATTGATCCTAAAGCAGATGTTGCTGAAGAACAAATGAATGCCAGCAAATCGTGAGGGGGAGTCTGATAGAGCAATGTGATTATGGAAAAGAAGATAGAGAGAGAAAAGCCCAGAGACTGATCAAGAATGAAGATGTGAAGACACAGCATTGGTGTGACTCGATAGTCGACTCGTCAACATCTGAGGGGGAGTCTGTTGGTGCACTACATCTGTCGACTTCGTCTTGTATCGAGTCTTAGACTAGATAGATTAGATCAGGGCACGTAGAATGAGAAAATGTGATAGAGTTTGTGAGATTTCGCTTGAACATTTGAATGATGAAGGGATTTCGCTTGAAGCTTCTCAAGCGAAATCAACATGTTAAGATTTCGCTTGAGTTATGCTGAAGCGAAATCCTGATATCTATATATAGGAGGTCTTGGTCAAGCGAAATTAAGAAGAGAGTGTCATTTATGTAATTCCATACCGAGGTGCTGCCGGTGTGAGAACTGATTGTAATTGTTTTTATATCAATACAAATCAGTATTAAAGTGAAGATTCAGCTGTTTATAGATCAAATACTTGTTTTCCGCACCTGTATTTGATGGAATTCCTCTGAACCGACTCGTTCGGATCTGCAAACCGATCCTACAATTAGAATGGCAGTGTGGCCCTTTCGCAAACACTTCTAGGCCTTAAGGAAAGAGATGATGCCCATAACAACACCACTCTTATCGCCATAAATCATGAGAGGTTCTTCACCAGAACGAGGAATGCGGACTATTTTCTCCTTGTAAATAATCTCCGCTTGATGATGAGATAGCCAATCCATCCCAATAACGACGTCGAAACTACCAAGTACGATAGGAATAAGCTCGTAGAGAAGGTCTGACCAGCTAAGACGAGGTTACAGCCCTTGACTATGTGTGTGGCTTCAAGAGTTTTACCGTTTGCTAGTTCTACCGTGTGTTTGGTGTTCAAAAGTGTTGGAGTGCGCTTAAGCATTTGGCTAGCTTTTAAGGACACATAACTAGTATCGGCACCCGAATCAAATAAAACAGTAACAAAGAAGTCGTCCAGAAGAAACTTACCCATCACAACGTTGGGATCGTTCCTTGCATCACCCTGACCGAGCACGAAAACACGTCCCCTGGCACCATTGCCATTATTGTTACCCCCGTTGTTGCCTCCATTGTTTTTCCCGTTTCCTTGGTTGTTGTTGTTCTGATTCTGGTTCAGCTGAGGACAGTTCCTCTTAAAGTGGCCTTCAGCGCCACACTGAAAACATCCTTTATTACCCTGCTGTTGCTGCTGCTGGTGGTTCTGTGGAGCTTATTGTTGTTGTTGGCGATTATGATTTGTTGGTCGTGCGCCCCTGCAATCCTTTGCTTCATGACCAAACTTGTTACACCTCAGGCAACGACCCTTGTGGCACTGCCCGCTGTGGTGCAAATTACATCGATTGCACTTAGGGTGATTTCCCCTGTATCCACCCTGACCTTGATTCCCAGAAGACTGCTGACCGGGGCTCCTGTACTCATCTGTCTTTCTCTGATGAGACTGAACTGAAGTAGAACCCTTGCCCGAATTTCCATCCCACTTGCGTTTGTTATCACTGGGAGCATCAGTAGTAGTAGCGCTGATACGCTTGGGCAGCTTGTTCTGCTCAACTGCCTGGTCAGTGAGACGATGAGCCAACCGGATGATTTGCTGAATGGTGCCGAGATTAGCCGAGGTCACGTGGCTCTGAATTTCTGGCACTAAGCCCTTAAGGTACAGCTCGATACGCTTGATAGGAGGATCCACCATAGTGGGACACAAGATAGCTAGTTCGTTCGACCTCTTTGTGTATGCCTCGATTTCAGACCCTGTCATCTTCAAGTTGAAAAATTCCACCTCTAGCTTGTGGATGTCATCACGACTACGGTACTCTTCTTTGATCAAATCTTTGAAGTCGTTCCATGGGGTGGTGTTAGCAACCGCCAGCCCTAGCAGTTGAACCTGTGCCTTCCACCAGGTTAATGCAACACCTTCAAGTGTTCCAGTAGCAAATTTTACCCTACGATCTTCAGGGCATTAACACATCTCAAAAACAAACTCAATCTTCTCAAACCAATGAAGAAGGCCTACAGCTCCTTCGGTGCCGCTGAAAGTACTAGGTCGGCAATCCATGAATGTTTTGAACGTACATACGGGAGGCTGAGCATGTTGACCTGTGGCGTGAGAATAAAAACAAGGTTAAGCACAAGAGTTGGTTCGCGAAGGTAGGATCTAAACGTCCTAAGATGGGTTGATATGGCGGGTTATACCTCCTGCAGGGACAGCTGCGAGTGCCTCAGCAACTCGTTCATTGATCAAACCCGTCAACTGGGCTTGAGTTAGGTTGATACGTCCTCCGCGCCCGTTCATGATCTTCACAACGAAGCAACGTAAGTGAGAAAAGTGTCGCGAAAGTGCGTAAGTGTGGGACGACAGTAGAGAGTAAGCACACAAGGTTCAAATAGCAATTATCACGTTAATTAATGCACAGTGTGAACCATCTAACCGACAATATAACATAATCATACCACCTATTGTGTCGAGTATTGCACGTGGAGCGAAGCGTCGTTGTGGATCGTTGAGCACTGTACAGGTTATAGTCTGGTTTTGTCAAAAAACTTTTCCCTTTTTAAAACCAAGTTCACTATAACCAATGGCTCTGATACCAATCTGTCACACCCCCAAAATCCACCCTGCGGAGTATCACCGCTTGGAGGCGTGACATGACCAGGATCGAGCCACCAATCATATTGAACAACGTAATTAAGTAAATAAAACCAACCGCAATACAATTGGTGACCAAAAGCTAGTTAACCAAATTCAACTTAAACAGCGGAAGCATAAGAAGTAAAACAAAAACATAAGTTTAATAAGTTCATAAAGTTCAAATGTTAAGCATGGAACATAATAGTCCATATCCCACAACGACCTCCTCCTCGTGCAAGCTCCGTAAGCATCTAACGACCTGTAAGGCATGTAACAACGAGTCAACAACAAAGTTGAGTGAGTTCACGGTTGGTTGTTTACTTTTAAATTGTTTCCGAAAACATGGTTTGTTTTTTGCTGGCTTACTTGCCGTGGGGGTTACCCCATAGTTGATAATATGATTAACCAGTTCCTTCTTTATTACCCAAACCATATCCATGATCAGTGGGGGCTTCCCCATGTGAACCACTAGACCGTTACCATATCGACTACTAACGAAAATAAGTTGTGCCCTACGTCAATGTCTATCATCATTGATAGTTTGCCATAGTCCATTAGTACACGTCTGTCCGACAGGCACGGTGTGAGGTTTGTTAAACCTAATAGCGCTATTAACTAATGACCCGCTCGCCATTGGCCTCGGCAATTAAGTCGATATAAAATGAGGGACTTAATGATAGAGCTTTGTCTAGTAAGTTTTAAGGTTGTTGTCCTACCCAAGGAGGACGAACGTATGTATTCTACCCAAGGAGAATACGCAGGATTAATATTGACATCCTACCCATGAAGGATGGCGGTACATATCCTACCCAAGGAGGATATGTAGGTTCCGTTTTAATTCTTTAACCCATTCCCAACCACCAGGAATCCCATGCCTTAGAAAGTGTGAACTCACCTCGGTTTGCTCGGTTAGATTAATTACTCAAATAATCAGGAAATCAAGTGTCACACCCCTTTCTGCGACGGAAGCACGAGGTGTGATCATGAAAGGTTCTCATTGCATACGAAGAGTAAACATACTACATGCTCAAAAATATCTTCAAATATTACATTACTGAAAACATATGTCAAGTGTTTACAACACGAGATAACATATTGTCTTAAAAGTCACAACTTTATTTAAAGATAGACAAAGCGACATCCACGAGCATGAGTAAGACCACGCGCACATCCATCCTAGTTACCTGAAATACATGTGAGTTTTGGAAAAACGTCAACATAAAGTTGGTGTGAATTCATGCAATTTTTGTATTTCACGTTTGTATACTTTGTATGAAAACATAATTTGTATTTTGTATAAATCAAGTCTTTTGTGTACACCACGTACTCATGTATAAGTCAAATATTTCTGTATGTATCAAGTGTTAATGGGTTGCAAAGCCATTAACATGTGACACGACATAGGAAGTCACCAAACCATAGGCATTTTTCTGTAGTCGATTCACGACTGAGACACAAAAACATTGCTTGGTAAAAGAGTGGCCAAGAGTGGGGCTGCCCGGAACCCATTAGATCTAACCTTTTGTTCTGCGGTCTAAGTATGTACACGATTAATGGTGCTTATGGTACCCTATTCGTCACACGATTTCTCGTATCATTCTTGTATCCATCATACCATTTGTAAACATTGTAATATTTGTAACATGTATTTCACCCCCGAAGTTATAAAACTAAAAACAGTTAAAGAAGAGGGGGAGCATGAACTCACAACTTTGCGTTCCTTGCGTCGTAAACTTCACCGGATTTGCTTACTTAACGTCGTAACCTATACGCGTTTTCTTAACGTTAGTCACTAGACTTGTATCGCACAAGTACAGTCACTCTCTTTTGTATTTGTATTGTTGTGTTAAAAATATTTCATATTTTTAACTACGTATCTTACTTATATTATTTTC
This sequence comes from Helianthus tuberosus, assembly GCA_030545235.1. Taxonomy (NCBI): domain Eukaryota; kingdom Viridiplantae; phylum Streptophyta; class Magnoliopsida; order Asterales; family Asteraceae; genus Helianthus; species Helianthus tuberosus. Next base: position 57,203,382 of record CM060405.1, read on the forward strand.
TCAAAAATAATTATAAGCTTTTCGTATTTTGCACTTTGCACCCGAATTATGTATCTTGTGTGTTGTATGTGTATTTTTATGTTTATACTCCTCACGAGTATTTAGTGTATTTTTAAGTCTTAATACACTAGTACGTATAACACATACTATACACACTTAGCACAAAAGTTGGTGATAAAATAATATATATTTTTCTCTCAAAAATATACATACTTATATCCATTTTTATTCTTGAAGAAATCCTCATTTCTTATCACCAAAAATTAGGGAAACCTTGGTAATACTTTTAAACACATTTTTAGGGAATAAGTTTCTCAAAAACTTATATTTTTCTAAGTGTCAAAATTTATAAAAATTTTGACAGAGTTTCCCCTAAAAATGGAGGTTTCCCATGTTTCCAAAACATGTGTTTATTTTCTTTTAAATCGTCAACAATCTCCTCATTCAACAATAAACAATACACAACTAGTTAAAATAGATATAATCGCAGGAATACATGAACTTGTGGTTTTTCCAAAATAGGTAGTATATTTCCATTATTTTTAGTGGATCTTTGTATAGATCAACTTCGTTTCTTGAAAGTCTCGTTTTTAAAGAAGTTACATCTTTACAACTTCCGGTCAACATTTACAAAAATAGTTATTTTGTCGAAACTTTGTGTTACACAAGTGTTTACACACTCGGGTGTTTGCTAAAATCATTCTTTTTCATGTAAGATTCGGCTTTAGAAAATATGATTTCTTGGTCACTTGGTCCTTTGAAAGTACCGCTTGTAGATACGTAGATCTACTAGTTTTAAACACTATTTCACAAGTTAAATCGATTTTACACAAGTTCAAGTTTGATGTGTGGTAGAGTTTCATCACCTAACCCTTGTTACACTTAAACAAGCTTTATGTCATAATCCATGATCATGACCAATCCGGGTTAAACGATGATCCGAGCTACCACAACATAGATCGGGCCTAAATAACCACACAAATCAAATACTACATGATTTACACAACATATGTGCTTTTAACCACCGTTTTAGTGTTTTAAGTAGACTTTTGTGCTTCAACTTGCATGTTCATAAATTTTAACCGTCATATATCGTTTTAACCACTTTAGAATAGTTCGAGTAGGTGATTTAAGCAACATACCACTAGCTCGAGGCTAGGGAAGAATCTAAGCGCAAATAGGGTGGATAAAAGCAAGAGAATGAGGTCCTTCGCCTTCCGATTGCACCAAAGTTCCTTATACGCGATCCTTATCACTTGTATGAGCTTGGAATGTGAAGATCAAAAATCGAAAATGGTTGTATGCACAAGGGGGTGTTCGGCCGTGACTTATTTAGAGAGAGAGAGAGAGTGTTGTTGTGGTGTGTGTTAAGCTAGCAACTTATAGACAAAGATTAGAGTCATGGTCCATTGGATTATATGTCATTTAGATACTAAACATATGTATTATAATAATAATTTAGAGGACAAGGTATGTCCCCTAGATGGGGACGGTTTCTAAAGGGGGGGGGGGGGTTCTAGTTAGTTTCCAACTAAACATTAAGTATGTAGTTAGGTTAATCTAGTTAAGTTAAGTGATTAACCCGGTTAGTAGTGTGTAGTGCTTTACAGTGGGTGTTAGGGTATTCAGGGACCCTAACTGGCTCAGAAAAAGATAATTAATGTTATTGGCAATATTTTTATGTTCCGGGTAAAGTCCGGTTGTTCGGTTACATACCGATTCGTTAAAGTGCTAAATTGCACCTTTTAGTGTTTAATAAGTATCTTTTTATAACACTATCGATTCCCAACACTTAGGGAAATATTCCGAATAATAAAACGACATTTCTGCATAATATTTATATGTCTAAATGCTGATTTATTGCTGAATTATATAAATTCTGCACTTAAAGTGCGTTTCGGGTGCTTTTTAGTGCTTACTTTCGCTTCCGTATTGCATATATATTAAACCCTTGTATGTACTCTTGGGTTTTAATGCACTTTTGTCGTCGGACCTACACCTAGGCCTCAATTTTATTGTCTGACTGCTTTCTGCAGTTCCGTTGACACATAGTGTCTTACCGGTGGGTTTACTTAGTATTTTTGACGCAATGCTCTCGTTTATGCCTAAAGCAATATTTTGTAGTATACAACGTCCATGAATTCACTTGTTTAGTATGTGTTCAGACATTGCTGACAATTAAGCACATAATTGCAGTCATTAAGCAATAATTAATGTGTACGGAAATTACCGGGTTGGGTCAGTTGTCACAGTCCCCCCCCCCGTTAAAAGAATTTTGTCCCGAAATTCAGGTTGAACTAACTCTCGCAGGAGTCTTCTTGAATAGGTGGGGATACTTTTTCTTGAACTGGTCTTCACGTTCCCATGTGTACTCGGGTCCGTGCTTAGAGCTCCAACGTACTTTGACAAGTTTTACGCTGCTCCTCCTGGTCTTGTTGACTTTCCAGTCGGTAACCTCAACGGGTTGTTCTGTAAATCGGAGGGCTTCATCAATATGCACTTCATCCATTGGGATGATCACGCTTTCTTGTGTTGGACTCTTCTTCAGGTTGGATACATGAAACGTATCATGTACTCCATTAAGTTCTTCCGGTAACTCCAATTTGTACGCCACGGTACCAATTCTCTTCAATATTCTGAATGGTCCGATGTATCGTGGATTCAGCTTTCCGCGCTTTCCAAATCTGACTACGCCCTTCCATGGTGAGACTTTTAACAACACTTTGTCTCCCACCTTGAATTCTACCGATTTTCTATTCGGATCAGCGTAGCTCTTTTGTCGATCTCGAGCCGCCTTAATGCGCTCTCGGATCTGCGCAATCTTGTCGGTTGTCTCTTGTACAAGTTCAGGACCAACCATACGCTTATCTCCGGCATCTGCCCAGCATAAGGGCGATCGGCATTTGCGGCCATACAGAGCTTCGAACGGTGCGGCTTTTATGCTCGTATGATAGCTGTTATTGTAGGAAAACTCAACTAAAGGTAGATGAGTATCCCAGCTGCCGCCTAGATCCATGACACATGCGCGAAGCATATCTTCTAACGTTTGTATAGTCCATTCGCTCTGGCCGTCTGTTTGTGGATGGAATGCCGTGCTTAGATCTAATTGAGATCCAAAGGCTTCCTGAAATGATTGCCAGATTCTCGTGACAAAGCGTCCATCTCTGTCTGAAATGATTGAGATTGGCACTCCATGACGTGCCACAATTTCTCTTAAGTATATTTCAGCAAGCTTTCCAGTGCTATCCTTCTCTCGGATTGGTAGGAAATGCGCAGACTTCGTCAATCGATCAACTATTACCCATATCATATCGTGCCCTCTCGGGGTCCTGGGTAATTTCGTTATGAAGTCCATCGAGATTTGTTCTCACTTCCACACGGGAATCTCTGGTTGTTGTAGTAGGCCAGACGGTTTCTGATATTCTGCCTTAACCTTAGCACAGGTTAGGCATTTTCCAACGTAGACAGCAACGTCGCTCTTGAGTCTCGGCCACCAATAATATCCTTTCAAATCTTGATACATTTTATCTGATCCTGGATGGATCGAGTATCTCGATTTATGCGCTTCATTAAGGATGACTTCTCGTATGCCACCATAGAGTGGAACCCAAATACGCTTCTTAAAGTATAAGGTTCCCTCTTCATTTGGCGCCATGTATTTCAGCATACCCCGTAGGTATTCAGCTTTACGGTTCTCTTCTTTAAGAGCTTCTTGTTGTGCATCTCGAATGCGTGCAGTGAGGTTCGTTCGAATCGTCATTTCCAATGCTCGAACCCTTAGGGTCTTAACCCTTTCTTTTCGACTCAACGCGTCCGCTACAACGTTCGCCTTTCCAGGATGGTACTTAATCTCACAGTCATAATCATTTAGCAGCTCGACCCAACGTCGCTGGCGCATATTCAATTCCTTCTGATCAAATATGTGTTGTAAGCTTTTGTGATCTGTGAAGATTGTACATCGAGTACCATATAAATAATGTCGCCAAATCTTCAAGGCGAATACCACTGCACCTAGCTCCAGGTCGTGAGTGGTATAATTTCTCTCGTGAACCTTCAGTTGTCTTGAAGCATAAGCGATGACTTTTTGGCATTGCATGAGCACGCAACCCAAGCCTTGTCGTGAGGCGTCGCAGTATACCACGAAGTCTTCAGTGCCTTCGGGTAATGATAGTATCGGTGCATCGCAGAGCTTGTTCTTAAGTAGCTGAAAGGCTTCTTCCTGTTTGTGACCCCAGTCGTATTTCTTGTCTTTCTGGGTAAGGGTCGTTAGCGGTTGAGCTATCTTTGAGAAATTCTCGATGAATCGCCGATAATAGCCCGCTAAGCCCAAAAATTGTCGAACTTCAGTTGGGGTCTTGGGAGCTTCCCAATTCTTTATTGCTTCAATCTTGGACGGGTCTACATGAATGCCCTTCTCATTCACCACGTGACCAAGAAATTGTACTTCGCGAATCCAGAATTCGCATTTCGAGAACTTTGCATAAAGTTTCTCTTTCTTCAGTAGTTCCAGAATAGTTCTGAGATGTTGCTCATGCTCTTCTTTCGTTCGCGAGTAAATCAGGATATCATCGATAAATACAATCACGAATTTATCGAGATATGGTTTGCATACGCGGTTCATTAGGTCCATAAAGACCACTGGCGCGTTCGTCAATCCAAATGGCATCACAAGAAATTCGTAGTGCCCATATCGCGTTCGGAATGCAGTCTTTGGCACGCTTTCATCTTGGATTCTCAGCTGATGGTATTCAGATCGAAGGTCGATCTTGGAATAGTAGCTTGATCCTTGCAGTTGATCAAACAAGTCATCAATCCTCGGTAGCGGATACCGATTCTTGATTGTGAGCTTGTTCAGTTCCCTGTAATCGATACACATCCGCAGTGTTCCATCCTTCTTCTTCACGAACAATACTGGCGCTCCCCAAGGTGAGAAGCTTGGCCTTATGAATCCTTTATCCAACAACTCCTGAAGTTGTGTAGACAATTCTTGCATTTCGGATGGAGCAAGTCGATAGGGAGCCTTGGCCACAGGAGCGGCTCCTGGAACCAAGTCTATACGGAATTCGACTTGTCGTTGCGGAGGTAGTCCTGGCAACTCTTCTGGAAACACATCAGGAAATTCCTTCACCACAGGAATGTCTTCGAGTGTTGGCTCCACAGTCTTCGTATCTACAACGTGTGCTAGGAAAGCAACACATCCTTTCCTTAAGCACTTCTGTGCCTTCATACAACTGATGATTCGTAGAGGCGCGTTTCGTCTTTCTCCATGTACTATGAGAGTTTCATCATTCGCCAGAGGGATGCGAATGATTTTCTCATGACAAATGACTTCAGCTTTGTTCTTGGACAACCAGTCCATTCCGACCACTACATCGAAGCTACCTAATTGAATAGGTAAGAGGTCGATGCTAAATCTTCGTTCACCAAGTTCCAGCGTGCAGCCTCTAACAACTTCGCCCGATTCAACAAGTTTACCATTGGCTAGTTCTATGGAATAAGGAATTTCTAATCTACTAGATTCTATTCCAAGTATGCGTTTAAATTCCACAGACATGAAGCTATAATCGGCGCCAGTGTCGTATAATATGGATGCAAAGTAATTGTTAATGAGGAACGTACCGTTGACCACATTAGGGTCCTCGCGTGCGTCCCTTGCTCCAATCACAAATGCTCGGGCCTGAGCATTGTTTCTCTCTGGGCAGTCCTTCATGAAATGATCTTTGCTTCCACATCTGAAGCATCCTTGGTTTCGCCCATTCCCGTTACCAGCACCGTTTCCATTTCCACCATTGTTCCTATCATCAGCCCCATTACGATTTCCATTCCCGTTCCTCTTACTCCAGCAGTCTTCAGTGCGGTGACCCAACTTTCCACACTTGTCACACTTTAAGATGCGACAAGCTCCCTCGTGGTGGCGTTTACACCAATGGCATTTGGGCAAGGTGCCCAGGTATCCCCTTGCTGGTGCGTCGTTCATGGCTGCAAGAGGTTTCGCCCCTTGAGGCGGGTTAGGGTCACGCTTCTTGTTGGAACCTTTCTTGTTACGAGTTGTTTGATTCAAGTTTGCATGCTTCCTTTTCTTGTCGCCAGACGACTCAGCATGCGTCTCGGCATTTTCTGTTGGGTTTAGTGATAGCTTCTTCATACGAACACAATCTTCAGTAAGGCTGACAACCAGAGTTACAGCCTCGGTGATTGTTTGTGGTTTGGCCGACGTCACCATGCCACGAAACTCTGAGGCCAGTCCCCAAATATAGCGTTCAACACGCTTGAATTCGGGAGTCACCATGTAGGGAAGCACTCTGGACAGATCGTGGAACCTTCGAGTATAACCATTAATGTCAGCACCTTCCATGGTCAAGTGCCAGAACTCCGTCTCCAGCCTTTGGAGTTCAGCACGAGAGCAGTACTTCTCTCTCATTCTTTCCTTCAGTTCCTCCCAAGTTAAGCCATAAGCAGCATCATCACCCAAAGTTTGGACTTGCAGGTTCCACCAAGTCAGAGCTTCATCGACAAACAATCCAGTAGCAAAGGTGACTTGTTGATCCGCGGTACACTTGCTCATGCGGAAAGTAGCTTCAGTCTTCTCCGTCCAGCGCACAAATGCTACTGCACCTCCTGTGCCATCATAGTTCATCGGCTTGCAGTCGAGGAACTGCTTGAAAGTGCAGCCTTGGGCTGCATTGCCTCCAGACGAATCTCCATTCCCATTACGCCTAGCGTTGCTTGGTCCTCCACTGTCTTGAGTTCGGTTCGCCTCGTACTGGGCGATAGCAGCGGAGATCCTTTCCTCCAGTAGGGCATTCAGCTCATCAGCAGTTCTTGGCAGTGGGGGAGGAGGAGGTTGATCGTCATTGCGAGCATTCACAGTTTTCATGGGTGCCATGTTCTGACAGAACATAACACAACAGGTTTAGGAATTTGTTTGATATCGTCACACTAGACAGTAGTATCATATATATTCACAGGTATATATATACCACATAAGTGACATCAAACAATTATTACTCTAGCAGAGTACATAGTAGGCTTGCACTGAGGGAATCTATACGTGACGAGACTTGCTGTGATTTTTGTGCACTGAATTCCATAATTATGTATGCATCCATAATTACGTAACTCCTTGCACAGTCCGCCCAGTTCGTTTCATCCTCGTATTTTCTTCCTTCAGATGGGCCATTGCTTTCAGGTAAAGTCACATATACTTGTGACATTCTACTTCTAGTACATGCTAATTATCACACATAATTGCAAGTAATTTCTAGTCAACGACAAGTGCTACTCAAGTGCACTCTAAGTCTCGTAGTGTCTTTTCTAGACTCATGTAGACAGTTTCAGGCAGTGGATGTCGCGGGACGTTTTATGCAATGAAAACTCTTTGAAAAAAATTGTTTTCGTGAAAGGATCCTAGAGATTGTAGACTAGACTCGAGAAAGAATCCTGGTTCACTACAATCGCAGCTCTGATACCAATCTGTCACACCCCTTTCTGCGGCGGAAGCACGAGGTGTGATCATGAAAGGTTCTCATTGCATACGAAGAGTAAACATACTACATGCTCAAAAATATCTTCAAATATTACATTACTGAAAACATATGTCAAGTGTTTACAACACGAGATAACATATTGTCTTAAAAGTCACAACTTTATTTAAAGATAGACAAAGCGACATCCACGAGCATGAGTAAGACCACGCGCACATCCATCCTAGTTACCTGAAATACATGTGAGTTTTGGAAAAACGTCAACATAAAGTTGGTGTGAATTCATGCAATTTTTGTATTTCACGTTTGTATACTTTGTATGAAAACATAATTTGTATTTTGTATAAATCAAGTCTTTTGTGTACACCACGTACTCATGTATAAGTCAAATATTTCTGTATGTATCAAGTGTTAATGGGTTGCAAAGCCATTAACATGTGACACGACATAGGAAGTCACCAAACCATAGGCATTTTTCTATAGTCGATTCACGACTGAGACACAAAAACACTGCTTGGTAAAAGAGTGGCCAAGAGTGGGGCTGCCCGGAACCCATTAGATCTAACCTTTTGTTCTGCGGTCTAAGTATGTACACGATTAATGGTGCTTATGGTACCCTATTCGTCACACGATTTCTCGTATCATTCTTGTATCCATCATACCATTTGTAAACATTGTAATATTTGTAACATGTATTTCACCCCCGAAGTTATAAAACTGAAAACAGTTAAAGAAGAGGGGGAGCATGAACTCACAACTTTGCGTTCCTTGCGTCGTAAACTTCACCGGATTTGCTTACTTAACGTCGTAACCTATACGCGTTTTCTTAACGTTAGTCACTAGACTTGTATCGCACAAGTACAGTCACTCTCTTTTGTATTTGTATTGTTGTGTTAAAAATATTTCATATTTTTAACTACGTATCTTACTTATATTATTTTCTCAAAAATAATTATAAGCTTTTTGTATTTTGCACTTTGCACCCGAATTATGTATCTTGTATGTTGTATGTGTATTTTTATGTTTATACTCCTCACGAGTATTTAGTGTATTTTTAAGTCTTAATACACTAGTACGTATAACACATACTATACACACTTAGCACAAAAGTTGGTGATAAAATAATATATATTTTTCTCTCAAAAATATACATACTTATATCCATTTTTATTCTTGAAGAAATCCTCATTTCTTATCACCAAAAATTAGGGAAACCTTGGTAATACTTTTAAACACATTTTTAGGGAATAAGTTTCTCAAAAACTTATATTTTTCTAAGTGTCAAAATTTATAAAAATTTTGACAGAGTTTCCCCTAAAAATGGAGGTTTCTCATGTTTCCAAAACATGTGTTTATTTTCTTTTAAATCGTCAACAATCTCCTCATTCAACAATAAACAATACGCAACTAGTTAAAATAGATATAATCGCAGGAATACATGAACTTGTGGTTTTTCCAAAATAGGTAGTATCTTTCCATTATTTTTAGTGGATCTTTGTATAGATCAACTTCGTTTCTTGAAAGTATCGTTTTTAAAGAAGTTACATCTTTACAACTTCCGGTCAACATTTACAAAAATAGTTATTTTGTCGAAACTTTGTGTTACACAAGTGTTTACACACTCGGGTGTTTGCTAAAATCATTCTTTTTCATGTAAGATTCGGCTTTAGAAAATATGATTTCTTGGACACTTGGTCCTTTGAAAGTACCGCTTGTAGATACGTAGATCTACTAGTTTTAAACACTATTTCACAAGTTAAATCGATTTTACACAAGTTCAAGTTTGATGTGTGGTAGAGTTTCATCACCTAACCCTTGTTACACTTAAACAAGCTTTATGTCATAATCCATGATCATGACCAATCCGGGTTAAACGATGATCCGAGCTACCACAACATAGATCGGGCCTAAATAACCACACAAATCAAATACTACATGATTTACACAACATATGTGCTTTTAACCACCGTTTTAGTGTTTTAAGTAGACTTTTGTGCTTCAACTTGCATGTTCATAAATTTTAACCGTCATATATCGTTTTAACCACTTTAGAATAGTTCGAGTAGGTGATTTAAGCAACATACCACTAGCTCGAGGCTAGGGAAGAATCTAAGCGCAAATAGGGTGGATAAAAGCAAGAGAATGAGGTCCTTCGCCTTCCGATTGCACCAAAGTTCCTTATACGCGATCCTTATCACTTGTATGAGCTTGGAATGTGAAGATCAAAAATCGAAAATGGTTGTATGCACAAGGGGGTGTTCGGCCGTGACTTATTTAGAGAGAGAGAGAGAGTGTTGTTGTGGTGTGTGTTAAGCTAGCAACTTATAGACAAAGATTAGAGTCATGGTCCATTGGATTATATGTCATTTAGATACTAAACATATGTATTATAATAATAATTTAGAGGACAAGGTATGTCCCCTAGATGGGGACGGTTTCTAAAGGGGGGGGGGGGGTTCTAGTTAGTTTCCAACTAAACATTAAGTATGTAGTTAGGTTAATCTAGTTAAGTTAAGTGATTAACCCGGTTAGTAGTGTGTAGTGCTTTACAGTGGGTGTTAGGGTATTCAGGGACCCTAACTGGCTCAGAAAAAGATAAGTAATGTTATTGGCAATATTTTTATGTTCCGGGTAAAGTCCGGTTGTTCGGTTACATACCGATTCGTTAAAGTGCTAAATTGCACCTTTTAGTGTTTAATAAGTATCTTTTTATAACACTATCGATTCCCAACACTTAGGGAAATATTCCGAATAATAAAACGACATTTCTGCATAATATTTATATGTCTAAATGCTGATTTATTGCTGAATTATATAAATTCTGCACTTAAAGTGCGTTTCGGGTGCTTTTTAGTGCTTACTTTCGCTTCCGTATTGCATATATATTAAACCCTTGTATGTACTCTTGGGTTTTAATGCACTTTTGTCGTCGGACCTACACCTAGGCCTCAATTTTATTGTCTGACTGCTTTCTGCAGTTCCGTTGACACATAGTATCTTACCGGTGAGTTTACTTAGTATTTTTGACGCAATGCTCTCGTTTATGCCTAAAGCAATATTTTGTAGTATACAACGTGCATGAATTCACTTGTTTAGTAAGTGTTCAGACATTGCTGACAATTAAGCACATAATTGCAGTCATTAAGCAATAATTAATGTGTACGGAAATTACCGGGTTGGGTCAGTTGTCACATCAAGCACGTCCTAATAAGGTATAGATAACAATCAGTTTCTCATGCATAACACGTATCCTACGTATGGTTATCTACTCATTACTTCAATCACATACCACACAAGTGTCCTAATATAAAATATATATTTATCCATTTTTATTTACAAAAACCAACCTCCGACACTTCGTATTTTGTTACAAAAATTATGGCGAAGTTTATATTCGAAACACAAGTTATAAAATATACTTGTAACGCTTGTTTAGAAAATATTTTTTAAGTGTTGGAATTTTTAGAAAATTTTGCCAGAGTTTCCTTTGTAAACGGAGGTGTCCATGCTTATTAGCATATCATTTTCTTTTCAAGAATTCATCCAAACAATTCTCAACCAACAATATAAAATCTGTACTTATCAATCTTGTTAAAAACAAGCATTAATTTCTACATCATGAACTTGAAAGTTTATAAAAATGTGTAGTAACTTACTAGTGTATTTGGTAAGTCTTGTTACCCCTTTAATTTGAGGTTGATTCTTTAAAAACTCCATTTTTAAAGAATATGGATCTTTACAACTTATGTTCATATTTTCTAAAAATACTTCTTCATGTATTTTTCTTGTTACACATGTGTTTCTTCACTTTGTTAACCACCAAAAATGATGTATAGTTATGTAAGAACCATGGTTTAGTAAAACTTGTATTTTAACTTGGTTTCTTGGTAAATCATACTTGAAATATTTAGATTTACAAGACTTTAAACTTACTTTGTTCATCATTTCACAAGAAACATTATATTCATTCAAGTTCATGACTTTAGTGAGGATGATCCATAACCTTTAACATGTTCATCCTCTCATCTTGCTAGATTATGCTTTTAATCATGATCTAGCAAGATTACATGGTGATCAACATCATTTCTACAAACAAACAATAATCAACAAGTATATCAACACTACAACAACATGATTCCTTTATATTTAAAGCTTATGTTTAAGTTTCATCTTTATGTTCTTTAGTGTTCTTGATGTTCTTCAAGATTAACATCATGAACCTACTTTAACCACTTAAATAAGATGAAATATGAAGGGATTCAAGTTCTTACCACTAGCTCAAAGCTAGGGATGTTCAAGTGAAGAAAAGTGGTGGTTAATAGCAAGTAGAGAAGGTCCTTCAACTTCCGAGAACACCAAGCTTCGTTGTATAACCCTAAACACCTTTGTATGGCCTTAGAATGGTTGAAGAAGATTGAATGATGATGATGGTGGGGTACCTTGGGTTCGGTCGAAGCCAAGAGAAGAGAGGAGAGAAAGAGTTTGTTGTTGGAGTGAAGATGAACTTGTGAATGAAGGTCTAGTGGTTAAATAAAGAAAGCTTCCAACATCTTATTAACCTTTAGGTCTTATATCTTCTAAAGTACTTAACAAATCCCTTTAACAATTAAAGAAAATCAAAGGGGTGGGGGCCACTTGCATAACCGGTTTTAGGTTTTAGGGGGTTGGTTTAGTTAGTGTGTAATGGTAGTTAGTTTATTTGGTTGGAAGTTAAGTGACTTAGTTAGGTGCTTGATGTGTTATGTAATAATATAGTGTGTTATGATGTTCGGGAACCATAACTAGATCAAAAAATAAAAACAATGCTTCTAGCATTATTTTGGTGTTTCGGGTAGTGTCCGGTTGTTTGGTTAGATACCGTTCCGTTAAAGTGCTAAGTTACCCCGTTTAGTGTCCTATATATATCTTTTTGTAACATTTTTAATTCCCAACACTTGGGAAAGCATACAGGATTATTTAGTCAATTTTCTGCACAAGACTATTATGTTTACAAGCACATGTAAGTATGACGCAGTAATCAGAAAGCAGTTAAGTAATTCAGCACAGTCATCAAGCACTTTAATTATCATTAATAACTCGTACGGATACATGTAATTATGAGGGTTGTCACAAAGACCATTTTGGGTTCTAGTAATTTTTACTCCAAGAATCACATTCAAATGCTTAATAATCACCGTTTTGAGATTGACTCAATACTCACCATTTTCAGATTGACTCAATACAAGACCATTCAAATGCTGAATTGTAACTGCTCTGTCATTAATATCTGGAAGCTTCTGCGTGCGCGCGCGCAAGACAAACTGGTGCGCGCGCGCCATCTTTGGCTCAATTTCATGCGCGCGCAGGTCTGCATACTCATGCGCGCGTGCGCCACGTCACCAGTGAGCCTATACGATCACGCCACACCAGGGAGCCTTAAAGTGCGCCATCAAAGCGCCACATTGCGCCCATCGCGAGTACACTAGCGTGTGGTTCCATGAAATAATAAGAATGGAGAGTTCCCACTTAATTACCCCTTTAAATTTCATCTCTCCTCCTATATAGGACAAGGTGCCGCTTTCCAAATTTTTCAAGATTCAATGTTTCAAACACCAAACTTTGAGCATCGATATCTCATTCATCTTAGTTCCGTTTTAGACGTGGTTTAGTTCGTTGCGAAGCTCTTCTAACATAGAACACAAACCCACAAATAAATATATAAAAAACCCTCAGTTTCTTATATTTATTTCTAGTCCAAAAATAGAAAAAATGCATTTCCTATATCTGTGAAAATTGCTATTTTCAGAAATTTCCAACACTTACGGTGCCATAAATCACTGTAGCGGTAACCGTTTTGAGATTTTGCCCTCTCGTAAAGGGTGCCATCTGATTTTTTTCTATAAAGGTAACTTTAAAAAAAATTGGTGAAAATTTTTATTTTTTAAAAATCTTTGAAAGTAGAAGGTTTTTACAGTTCTCACAGAACTCAGAACACAGGATCATTTCATTTTTACTCTTCATTTTACATAAGGCCAGTCGGTATGGGGGACGGTCAAGGGCCGGCGAGGCACGGCGCCGCCCCGGAACACCGCCCCCTTGGCCAGTCCCCGTCCTCTTCGTCCGCCCACAGCCGATCTCACCGTGCCTCCTTCTATCACATACAACTATATATACATAAATATATATACATAAAGGGGCTCATCCCCACCCATTTGGTCCATCCCGTTTAGACCCATCCTTACATCCGCTTACGTGACGGTCTACGTGGCGGCCCATCTCTTGGGGATGAGCCTCACCATACCTTCCAGCCTAATTCACTAGCTAGCCATAGAAAAAAAAAATATTTTTTTTAACGGCCAACAAAAACTTTATTTCATTTAGCCAGCGGCTAACACCAAAATTACAAAAACGCCAAGACCTCCAGAAACATCCACATAAATCAAAAAACAACCAAACTAAGAAGACATAAAATCAAAAAACATCAAATGATTTCCATTGTTCCCAAGTCATCGCTGATTCCTTCGACCAGTGTTTTACCCATCCGAAGCTCCTCAGTTTGATCTCCTCCACCGCAACATAGAAAAAAATATTAAAGTACGTTGTACCCCACCAATGACTGTTTGTCCAATTCTAGCAAAAGAACAAAAAAAAATTATGGAAAGGAGACTATTAACCTTATTACCTTTTTTATCTACTTTTTTAAATCTAGAATTCTAGATATAAAATTACTTTTAAAATATATTTAGATGGGCATTGGGCAGTGTCTTTTTTATCTACTTTTTTAAATCTAGAATTCTAGATGTAAATTACTTTTAAATATATATTTAGATGGGCAGTGTCTATCTAATATAACTTTAACCGTTGTACGAATAAAATTCGTGATATTCTTATGAACACTTGATAGGAAATTAGTAAAAATATGATTTGCTTACGCAAATAATTATATGAATATATGTGTTATGTAACTAATTATATATAGTGTTATATAACTAATTAATCAAAACGTGTTCAAAACAAAAACAAGATGAATTAGACTTCGTGCTTGAAATTTGTTATTAGAATAACAAAAGCTGTAAAAACTTAAAAGAAAATGGATGGAACTTGTACCACATAATGGTACATATTATGCTTCCAGGTCCTTGAATCATTTTGTCAGCCTGATTTGTAGGGACGATCCGAGTCGAGACAGGGCAAACTTGGACTCGGCTCGATTGTAAACCGAGTTGGCTCGACTCTGCTTGAATTTGAAACCAAGCTAAAAATCTTAAGTTTGAGCTCGACTTGATTTTTAACCAAGCCGGCTTGGCTTGGCTCGATTAGGCTCGAATTTAAAAATGTATATTAATAAATAGCTTTCAAAATTCAATAGTCTAAGATATTATTTAATAGTATAAAAAGACATATCCAAAATAAGTTCACCGTACTATATTACAAGCCAAAATTAAGTTCAATTAAATACCAAAAAAGTTTTAAATCTCAACAAATATAATATAAATTCACTAGGTTAGAACCCCGTGTATTATTCGGGTTGAATAAGTGTAATTTTATATACCAAATTAAAACAGTTATTCTTTAAAAATCTCGTTTATTACACGAGTTGAACAAATGTAATTTTATATATTAAATAACAAAAAGAATTATATCTTTAAGAACCCCATGTATTGTACTGAATAAATGTAATTTTATATATCAAATAATAAAAATCCGTGTATTGTACGTGTTGAATAAATCTAACTATATATACTAAATAATAAAAAAATTATATCTTTAAAAACACTGTGTATTACACGGGTTAAATAAATGTAATTTTGTAACCTTGTATACCGCAAGCGGGGCGAATATATACTAAATAATAAAAAGTTATATCTTTAAAAACACCATATATTACACGGATTAAATAAATGTAATTTTGTATGGTAAATAATATGCTATTGGATTCGTTTAACAAATCATAAATTTGGTTCGGTTTAATTCGAATCAAATCACAAACTTGGTTAAGTTTAATTCGAATTGATTAGAACCCTAATTTAAAAAATCAAACACAGAATTATATTATTAGCTTCTCTTCCTAATTAGTGTTTTTTTAAGTTTGATTTAATGTATAATAAGTTATTTTGTATATTTTGTTTGTACTTTAATTTTTTTATATGAGCATATTATTGTTTTTTTAAGTTTAAGATTATTGTTTTGTGTTATTATTTAAAAAATATCTTTAATTTATAACTTAAATTTGAAGATAATATATTATTATAAAAAATAGAATGATTCTGTCCGACATTCAAAGTAAGATAAGATTTAATATTAAATTATTATTTATTATTTAATTAATTGATATAAGATAAGTATGAAAAGGCAGGAAATTACAAATGTAGACGCCTATAATGAATGACACGTGTCACTTATTGGTTTCTTTTATTATAGTAGATAGATTAACATCATAATCAACCACAGATATGTCAAAGATGTATTAGTGCACTCCTCAATACCTGCAAATAATAACCAATTTTCTATAATACATTATATGTATATTAAAATAAAGCATATTAAAAGTAAAATAATCCGAGCTAACAACCGAGCCAAATTAATACGGCTCGTTACGAACCGAGCCGAGCTAGGCTCAATTTCTAACCGGGCCGAGCCGATTCGCCTCAGTTTCAAATCAAGCCATATCGAGCGAGCTTTTTTCGAGCTAAATCTGATCGAGCTTTTTTCGAGCTAAATTCGAACGAGCTTCAAACAAGCTATGAGCCATAAGAGGGGAGGGGATGGTGATCACTCATCACTCACAACATTCAATCAAGTTCCGCCATGTCATCAACAATTATTCCATCACTCACAACCTTTTTTAGTGGCAATGGTCATCACTCACCACCACACCCAACAATTTCCCCCCAACCAACAATCACCCTCACAATATAAAAAATATAACGCGTTAAAAATTCACGGACTATGCATCATCACTCGTGTTGGATGATGGTGGCGGTGGTCTTGTTCAAATCTCCACACATGAAAAATGGCCCATCACGGAAAAAAGGACACCGCCCCCAGTCCCCTAAGCTTTTTGGACAACCGTATTGATTTGGATGGGACGGTATCCCAAACATTCCATCATGTTGGGATTGAACCCTATTAGAGGAACAGATAATGAAAGCCAAAACCGGATCATGTCAGTGGATTCACAATAAGCAGCAGTTTACGCTAAGTCTTCTCCCTTGAAAGTAAGTATAACATCTGATGGTCTTACATCCACTGTCCTGAAACAACTGCTGTTGCTCTTCTAACTCCTGATGAAGCCAAAAGACTGTTGAGAACTAAGCACTGCTGATGACAAAGCACTGCCCAATCAAGGACTGATCAACCTTGAGGAAAGCACTGACATAAAGAGAGAACAGTAGTTTAGTATATCATCTGTTTTATGTATAGTCAGCGGTTAGGTTTAGCAGTGTTTGTATAAGAACAGTAGATACAGGTTGTTAGACTGTTAGACGTCGCTTTCATGGTGACGTCAGCTGTGATGCCTCAGCGGTTTGGATTGTCTATAAATGGAACAGTACCCTGTACTGTTACATTTGATTCGTTTTGAGAGAGTTCTTCTCCTCAATTCAATTCTTTCATCTTGTGCAATCCAACCTTGGGGCATCAAGCTGAGGGGGAGCTTAGTTTGTAAGCATGTTTGTAATCATTGGATTCGTATTGTAAATCTTTTGACTAAATGAATTGCATATGCTTTTTCAAAACTATTTTCTCCTTTGATTGTGTTTACAAAGTTTGTTATTCATTTCCGCTGCACTTTACATAGTTTCATACTCATTCATTGTTCAAATCATACAAACAAACACAATCATGAGAGCCTCCGATCCTAACAATTGGTATCAGAGGCTGGACAGTCAAAATTCGATCTAACAATCAATTTGACATAACAGTTCGGCTCAGAATTCATTGATACTAAGGTTGGGTGCATTTAGCTGAAAAAAAGAGTGCCAAATAAACCATGCTCAAAATGGTTATTCAAAAACTCTGTAAATCAACCAAGATGTCATATGACACACAAATCTCACACAACTAGTGATATCATACACAAAACACTCATGGTTTTTTTTTAGATCTGAAAACATGTCTGTTAAACTATGGGATTATTTTTTTTGTAATTTCAAAATTGATTTCAATTGTTGTGATAAAATTTGTGATGTTTTTGTTATACTATATGCTAAAGTATGAACCTCAGATCTTAACAAAAACCTATGGTCATAAAACATTAGTGTTTTGCTAACGAAAAAAAGAGGGAAATTAAAACTTTAGTCGTTAGATCTTATGTGTTGAGAACAGGTTGAGATCCTCAAAAGGAACAAATTCACTCTATTTAAATACATTAAAAAAACAGGAGTCAAGATAGTCCATATCATATGTAATGTGAGATTGGTCAAACATTTGTATAAAAATGGCTAATCCTCTTAAAACATTACTGCAAAATGATGCTGGATTAAAGTGTTCCTTCAATAAAACCTCCTAGTAAGTATTTCATTACTTATGAATGGGAAGGGTAAAAAGGGAAAAAGAAAATTCACAAAAACTCAGAAGTGTGTTTATCTCAAAACTTTTGAAGTCAAAAGAAAAGAGTATAAACATAAAACACTTAAGAGTCAAAGCTTGGGGTAATAATGGTCATTAAGCAACTGTTTGTGCTCATTGGTTCATGAAAGTTCAGGTGACAATAGTATTCTCAGTGATTGAACTTACAGGAGGACTAGAAAATTCTTCAAAACTCATGTGTCCATGTGTCCTCATGTTTGTAATCAACTAACAATAAAATGGTACCAAACAGTGGTCAAAATGTATTTCCTACCACTGCTGTCAAACCACTGACCATTTTCATAAACTTGAGAATGATATGATTACGTGTTTTATTGAAGATATACCAGATCCTTTTTGATGCTATTCTCAGAAAATCCTTTAATCATTTTTATACAAAGGATTTTCTCGAATAACCAGGATATATTGTTCATTTTTTTAAAATAATATATTTTGAACTTTTGCTTGTTTTTATTAGCAATTGTCTCTGTTACCTGTCAGGAAATAGTACCTTATTTTTATTGGTATTATTGTCCTTTTAAACGGGTCAAAAGGAAATGGTACTTATGTCAAGATCATGTCATACTTAGGTTTGTTTTAAACATTAATCAAAGGTTGATTGCTGTACAGTGCTTAAACTACTGAGGCACTCATGTTTTAATTTGAATATTAAACGAAAATGAGTTGCCTTAGCAAAAAGTTCTCATCATCTGGGGTACTAAACCACTGTCAAGGAGTTGAAAAAGCTTCAAAATGTGTAATTGACATGTGGCAAAAAGTTCAAACATCTGTTTCCTAATTACTATCCACTGCTGAAAGTCAACCACTGACCCTTCATTTTACTCGGCAAGCACTGTTCTTCAAAAAGCAGTGTCTTATCCACTGATAGTAAAAATCATCCACTGACGTCACATTATTACCGTTGTAACCACTGATGTTTGCTTCATCAGTGGTTTTCAAAACAACTGTCCTCTGCTATTCATCCATTTCATCAGAGTTTGACACGTGGTCAGTTTTTAGCCTTCAGATCATAATAACCGCTGCCACATCAGCGATCACTTTTTCCCTAAATAAAACCCTGATCAAAACCCCAAACAGGGTTTTACACTGTCGAATTGAATTCCAAAGTTCTCTTCTCAAAGCAGTTTCCAACTTTTCTTCCCAAATCACTCTCCGATTCTTCTTCATCAAAATGACGAAGTCAAAACCAAAATCAAAATCTAAACCAAAATCACCATCATCTTCAAAAGAGGTCGCTCAAACGGCCGAAGAAAACATTGAAATCCCATACAAATCACCGCACAACTACTTGGGACTCCTCACAAAACCCTCAAACAATCGCACCTTCGATTCCGTCATTAACACACTCTCTGAATCAAAGTACAAAACTTTGTTGACAGCAGACGCTCCCATTTACCTGCAAACCCAGAGAGAGTTCTGGAAAAATGCTACTCTTGAGAAACAAGACGATAAAGTAGTAGCCATCAACTCCTCGATACAGGGTAAAGCGATCCAAATCACTCCACAAACAATCTCAGAAGTCTTTAAACTCGATGATCAGAAAGGTAAAACTTCTTTTGACAAAACCGAGTTGAAAACTGACTTTTTGAAAAGAGGGTATGCAGAACAATCAAAGGTAGATACCTTACAAAAAGGATATTTTCCGTCTGCACCCAGATTTCTATTTCACACACTTTTGTCGTGTGTTTCAAATAAAACAACATCGTTTAACGAAATACCATTGAAGATTCAATGCCTGGGCTATGCTATTTTAAACAATAAAGATTACAATTATTCCCAGGAAATCTTCAATGACTTGGTAAAGAATGTTGATAGCAAAACATTTTTACTCTTTCCAAGGTTTCTAAGTTACTATTTTAAACAAAAATTTGAAAAAGAAAATGAAAATGCGCCAAAACAAGGTGTTTATTTTCAAATAAAAAGTTTAACACCTGAAACATTCACTAGAATGTTGGCACCAATAAAAACAAAAGCAGAGGTGTCCGAGCATAATTTAGCAGTTACTACTGCTCCTCAGACATCTGCTGCTGAGCCCACTGCTCCAGGTGATCATAGCAGCACTACCACTGCTTTGAAACCCACACCTGCCACTACCAAAAAGACCAAAAAGAAAGCATCCAGAAAGCCCCCCAAAACCCAAAACAAAGGCAACTCTGGAAGATGAGTGTAACACCCCGAAAACGGGTTTGGTAATCAAACCACGTTAATATTTATGAACGGGTAAAATACCGTTAGTGGTGAAATTAACCCGGTAAATATTAGGGATTAAATAAAGAAACCTAATATTAAATAAAAAGGAATAAAAGCTGTTGAGGAAAACAAAGTATATATAAGGCCCGAGTTAACGGGACTTAAAATGAAACGGGTTATAATTTCCCGAACCCATTAAAATAACTAGGAATAAAAATAACCTAGTTAGAAAGAAGCCATGTAGTAATATGTTAGAAGGTTAAAAAAACACCTAAAATAAAAACCTAATAATAGTTTGGGGACCAAAGGTGTTAAGTTTGAAACTAATATTATTAAAAAAAACACCAAATACACATGACTGGTTCGATCAAAAACACAGGGGCGACCAAACATCCTCCACCAAACCCTAGTTCATGCAAATTGTCCAAATTGAAGGTCCAAATCAATCCCAAATCAAAATCCGAGCACGAATTAGTGATCTCCACTGAAAAAGGAGTCACAAGGTATGTAAATTTCATGAGAAATCTCTAGTTGAATTTCTGAGTAAACCTAGAGAATTCAAAAATTGTTGATGCATGCTTGTGGTAAGGATGATATTGAAGTGAAATAGTGTTTAGGAGTAAACCCTAGACAAGAATATATTGAAATCATGCCTAGCTCAAGTAAATTCAGATTTTGTTGATGCTAAATTCATGTATGAGATGTTTTAGGGTTTTGATTGCTAAAAATTAGTATTATGATGTCAAGAACATGCTTAAATTGAAAGCTGAATTCAACCAGCTCCTGATCAGAATTTACAGCCGACTTGTATTGGCTGTAACCTGAACAAAACGTGACAAAAACATGTGTTTCTTGAGTCTAAAATGTAATTCCAGGAAATATCTTTAAAACCCCACTGGAATCTCATTTTTTCGACGAAAATTGAGCGTTTTATGAATTTTTCCGTATCAAAGGTTTAAGCTGCGTTTTCTGGCAGAATTTGCAGCCCATTACGAATGTCATAACTCAATTTAGGAATTTATTTATGATCTCAAATTTTTACTGTAGATAGTTTTAAGCGATTAAAAGAATCATTAATTGGAATTTCGTCAATCGGATAAACGAGGAATTTTTAATGAATTTTTCCGTAAGCTGCAGTCAGAAGTGACGAATCTGATTGCAGCTTAGTAAATGATTTTTTACGAATTTTTGGTAAAGAGTTAGATCTTGAAATTTTAACACAAGGCCTAACCCTCCGAGAGGTACGCCACATAAAAAAAATCATAATTTTTGAAGACTTGTAAACAGGTTAAACAAGTCACCAAAAACAGCTCATTTTCAGTGATATGAAATGCCTAAATGAAATCGCGGCCTACTAGTTAGTATGTAAAATTTGATTTCGTTAAGAGTTCGGATGAAATATGCCTAAGTGAGTTCATTGAACCAAATGTGCATTTGAATATGTTGATAAGTCAATTGACTTTTAAAAAGTCAAACCGACCAATGATTAAATCGAATGATAATTTTGATATGGACGAATGATAAATTCGACATAAAACCCGTAGGATGGAATAGTCATAAATGATTATGACTAATCTAACCGTCTTACGAATTTTGATGATGATGGTTTGACCCTAGACAAGCTAGATGAAGACTTGGGAAAGAAGCGGGTCAAACGGATCGAGTACGCGAAAAAAGAGCATAACCGGATGCAAGGTAAGTGAAACTTACACTTTTTGTAGAATATGTGTTTGTTCTAAAAGTTTCTTATACGATTTAGATGATATTCAAGATATGGCTCCGACACGAAACGATACGGGTCGGAGCATATCTAATGATGAAAAACTATGTTTTATGATAAAGAGGCAAAATGGTCATGAAGTGACATGAATAAAAATGAGTTTTCGAACGGCTACTTTATAAGTAAGCCTAAACGAGTAAAAAGGGGAAACGGTGACTTAGTCACGAACAAATAGGTAAAAGTTGAAATATAGAACAACACTAAGCGACATAAGTCATGTCGGGCTAAATGCGTAAGAAATGGATGTAAGAGACCTAACTAATTAGTGAAAAATCCGAAATAGTTACTAAATGAAATGGTAAATAGATGCCATTCAATCTAAGCGCAAATGGTTGGTCTTTTAGACCAAACGGGTCAAATGGTGATGTAGACACCATTTGACAATTTACGACTAATAAGTGTTTGTCGAGTCTTATGCTTACAGGACAAAACGGCTTACGATTTATCAATGCTATGATATAACAATTTAGCGAGACAAGGTACTAAAAACGGGTCATTGTGTTGATCTGAGCCAGGTACGTATAAATAAGATTATGGTTAAATAAGCGAATTGGGTCAAAAGTGTTAAACAGGAATTTCAAGCCGAGAGCTTGAAATTCTGAATTTTTAAGTAGTTTTATATCAGGTTTTAACTCCATTGGATGAAGAATTAAATTACGATCGCGTGAGAAAAAGAATCACGCGAGTCGGATAAGTAGAACAAAAGTTATGCACGTTTTTTGTGAATTATAAGTTTGAGTTTTTGAGCTGGGAATCTGCAGTTCAGCAACAAACAATTCTGGACAAAATAGGGCGTCGCGCCACGCGACGTCTAAAGCAAGGAGCCGTCGTGCGACGCGACGGGTTCTATAAAAAATAAAATAAAAAAATGTTTATTTTAATAGTATACGCATTGCGAACCCGTTTAAATACGTTTTAAGCTACGTATGACTAATCTAACTCATGTTTTATGAGTTGTAGGTAAATTTCTAGTACCGGAGGACGATCAAGCTCAATGAAGAACCGAACACGATCAAGAAACAAGCTTCCGCACGACCAAGCTCAATGAAGAACCGAACACGATCAAGAAACAAGCTTCCGCACGACGTTTCGTTGTTACTTTTAAATGACGAACTTAATTACATTATGTTGTAAACTTTTAAATTGTAAAAGGTTTTAATAAACCCGTATTTTTCATTGTAATTGTAACCATAATTACATGATTATGTACTTAAATTATACGAAAATCGTAAATAAATAGCAAGGGTCTTACAAGTTGGTAATCAGAGCTCATGGTTAAAGAGTAAAGTGTGTTCGGTTCGAGGCTTGATCACAAATCCGGTAAGTACATGTATGTTAATGGTTTAGCATGCTAAAGTGTTGTAAACAACACTTAGGGTTATCGTGTAATACACGTTACCCCAATTAAAATGATTGATATAGATGACGAAATTACGTGCGTTGACACATATAGTAAAAAGCCTTGTATTACAATACGGGCGTTTATTAATGTCGAAATTACTAACTTTTGTAAATGTTCAGTTGAAGGATACTCGCACCTGAAGATGGCGAGAATGTAACTAGTGACGGACATGACGGTGGAACGGTCCGAGGTATGACAAGCAGAGCATACTCATTAAGGATCTAAATCGCGTGACGATCGCGAACAAAGATAACGACAAGAGAAGCCCGTAAGGGCAAGCATTACCAGGTGCACGTTTTTAAATTTAATCGCATAAGTAGTAATATGCAACAAACACGTAGGGAAAGACGGTTGCATATATCTAATAAAACCTGAATAGGATGTCTATCCAGGATGATGTTTCCAAGAGAAGTTTAATAGAAACATGTGTTATTCACGATGATGAATAACAAAGAAATAATAGGATTAGTTCATATGGAAACTTGGACGGGGGGTAATTATCCAAGTGGAAAACTCTCAATATAATGTTTTTGAGAAAAGTAGCGATCACATTAAAGAATGTGATTATATAATAGTTCAATAGAAAAGAAAACATTTTATATGTACAAAAGTAAAACTAGTAAAACTAATGATTGTTGTTTTGCAATTAAATAAAGTTTTACTAAATGAAATCAGAGATATGAAATAAATAGAGGCGTTACTTACATGGGGTGTGATGTGAAAACTACAAAAAGGGCATGTGTATCATGTGTTGATCGCTTCCTCTGGCCAAGTAAGTAGTGGCATATGATACCATGAACTTCTTGTAGCGGACACATTTACGTCCGATGTAGTAAGGGCGGGGTGAATGGGACTAACTAAAATGTTACCCAAATGAATCAAATAAATAAAATGTTTGATAGTAAACGTAAACGCAAGTCGGACGACGGAAGCGTATTATGTTAGAATAACGAGCCCGAGAGAAGGGACAAAGATTAAAGTAAATGAAAATACAAACCAACTAATGAGAATGTTAAGGAATAGGAATAAAGTTTGACTGTCATAAATGATGAGATTAACACAAACAAGTCAAACAAAATAGAATCAAGAATAAAAGACTTGACTAAATAAAAGCAATGGATTTCGCTAAGACGATCAAATAAATTAAGATGATGTCTAAAACCATATAAGAATGGTTACTTGATGATAACTACGGTAAAGATACCCGATAGATGGGTAGGATTTTGAAGACATGCGTAAACCAAGAGACGGGTACGCGAAATAGAAAGTCAAAGGACTCGGATTAAGAGTCACGACTAAAAGACGATGAGAATTTGCAAACAGAAATTTTGATAACTACGTTCAACTATTCTAAAGTTGAACGGGTCGAATAAAGAACAAAGTTTGACGTTCATAAGTGATAAAACCTCACACGAATAAGTCAAACGAGACAAATAAAGTATAAGAAATTGGTAGTACAAATAGGCGCAAACCGAATAATAGTAGCGTGAAATATTAATGAACCTATGTGATGGGTCGTAAAGGAATGTAGATAGGAAAAACGCAAACTGGCGAAACAAGAATGTTAAAAACATTAAGATAAAGAACCCGGGTAACGGGTTGTAAAGAGGTACAGGTATGAACCGGATAATGGTAAGAGTAGGACAAACAGACGAGTAAATGACGCAAGGAGTCATAAAGTTGGAAGATTAGTCCGAAAATAAACAAATGAAACCTTAGACTACGGTTAAGGTCAACTAAAGTTCAAAAGCAAAAATAAATGATTCCAAGCATAACAAGGGATGCCTTGAAGCTATATATGTATAAATATACATTTGAATATAGACGTGAATAAAAGATGATCTATAGGATCATCATAACCTACGGGTCAATAGCGTAAAGCGATGGAACTTGTTACGACTCCCCGTGTAAAATGAGAACGGAAAGGAATAAATTATTGATTGCCGATTTCCTTGATGTGAGTAAATTGACATAAGCTAAAGAGAAAAACGTTAAACTAAAATTCAATTTTTGTAAGAAACAACGTTTTAACAAATATGAATACTATGAGAAGAACTCGGAAATAGTTAATATTAAAGGATATAGGTTTTAACACCGATAGGTGTGAAACGATACATTTGAAAGAAATATTTTCGACAATGGAAAGTCGACATAAACTTAAAACAAGATGTGATGTGATTACGGTCACTAAAAGCGACATAGAATTTAACCACGTTGTAACGTGAGTTACGAGGTATGAAATCAGAAACACGCAAAAGGCCGGGATGGCAATATGATATACCCGAGTAACGGAGTATAAAATGATGGCGACAAATCAGTCTAGCCGATAAAAACCATTCGAAGTCGAAATAGTGTTACGACTTACGCAAGGTACTTGTCAATATAAAATTAGCTAGAAGTAAAAATGTTGAATAATAAATACGACCGAGTAATCAGATGACAACTCGGTCAAATAAGTAACCAGAATAAGAAATACAAGCTGAAGGTAATGGCCTACGAGGCCTTACACGTGAAAGGCGCATATGCCAAAAAAAAAATACACATTACCATACTTTTTGGTAAGATTATTATATGCGAGTAATGCTCAAGTGATCACCGAAAACAAAGGTTCAGATGATCTAAACTAATAAAGTACGTGAGAAAGGTTTCGGGGACGAAACCTCTTTAAGGGGGGTAGACTTGTAACACCCCGAAAACGGGTCTGGTAATCAAACCACGTTAATATTTATGAACGGGTAAAATACCGTTAGTGGTGAAATTAACCCGGTAAATATTAGGGATTAAATAAAGAAACCTAATATTAAATAAAAAGGAATAAAAGCTGTTGAGGAAAACAAAGTATATATAAGGCCCGAGTTAACGGGACTTAAAATAAAACGGGTTATAATTTCCCGAACCCATTAAAATAACTAGGAATAAAAATAACCTAGTTAGAAAGAAGCGTTGTAGTAATATGTTAGAAGGTTAAAAAAAACACCTAAAATAAGAACCTAATAATAGTTTGGGGACCAAAGGTGTTAAGTTTGAAACTAATATTATTAAAAAAAACACCAAATACACATGTCTGGTTCGATCAAAAACACAGGGGCGACCAAACATCCTCCACCAAACCCTAGTTCATGCAAATTGTCCAAATTGAAGGTCCAAATCAATCCCAAATCAAAATCCGAGCACGAATTAGTGATCTCCACTGAAAAAGGAGTCACAAGGTATGTAAATTTCATGAGAAATCTCTAGTTGAATTTCTGAGTAAACCTAGAGAATTCAAAAATTGTTGATGCATGCTTGTGGTATGGATGATATTGAAGTGAAATAGTGTTTAGGAGTAAACCCTAGACAAGAATATATTGAAATCATGCCTAGCTCAAGTAAATTCAGATTTTGTTGATGCTAAATTCATGTATGAGATGTTTTTAGGGTTTTAATTGCTAAAAATTAGTGTTATGATGTCAAGAACATGCTTAAATTGAAAGCTGAATTCAACCAACTCCTGATCAGAATTTACAGCCGACTTGTATTGGCTGTAACCTGAACAAAACGTAACAAAAACATGTGTTTCTTGAGTCTAAAATGTAATTCCAGGAAATATCTTTAAAACCCCACTGGAAT
Source organism: Helianthus tuberosus (assembly GCA_030545235.1). Lineage (NCBI taxonomy): Eukaryota > Viridiplantae > Streptophyta > Magnoliopsida > Asterales > Asteraceae > Helianthus > Helianthus tuberosus. The sequence goes on from CM060405.1 coordinate 57,230,416, forward strand.
TGCATTTTTTCGACGAAAATTGAGCGTCTTATGATTTTTTCCGTATCAAAGGTTTAAACTGCGTTTTCTGGCAGAATTTGCAGCCCATTACGAATGTCATAACTCAATTTAGGAATTTATTTATGATCTCAAATTTTTACTGTAGATAGTTTTAAGCGATTAAAAGAATCGCCAATTGGAATTTTGTCAATCGGATAAACGAGGAATTTTTAATGAATTTTCCCGTAAGCTGCAGTCAGAAGTGACGAATTTGATTGCAGCTTAGTAAATGATTTTTTACGATTTTTTGGTAAAGAGTTAGATCTTGAAATTTTAACACAAGGCCTAACCCTCCGAGAGGTACGCCACATAAAAAAATCATAATTTTTGAAGACTTGTAAACAGGTTAAACAAGTCACAAAAAACAGTCCATTTTCAGTGATATGAAATACCTAAATGAAATCGCGGTCTACTAGTTAGTATGTAAAATTTGATTTCGTTAAGAGTTCGGATGAAATATGCCTAAGTGAGTTCATTGAACCAAATGTGCATTTGAATATGTTGATAAGTCAATTGACTTTTAAAAAGTCAAACCGACCAATGATTAGATCGAATGATAATTTTGATATGGGCGAATGATAAATTCGACATAAAACCCGTAGGATGGAATAGTCGTAAATGATTATGACTAATCTAACCGTCTTACGAATTGTGATGATGATAGTTTGACTCTAGACAAGCTAGATGAAGACTTGGGAAAGAAGCGGGTCAAGCGGATCGAGTACGCGAAAAAAGAGCATAACCGGATGCAAGGTAAGTGAAACTTACACTTTTTGTAGAATATGTGTTTGTTCTAAAAGTTTCTTATACGATTTAGATGATATTCAAGATATGGCTCCGACACGAAACGATACGGGTCGGAGCATATCTAATGATGAAACACTATGTTTTATGATAAAGAGACAAAATGGTCATGAAGTGACATGAATAAAAATGAGTTTTCGAACGGCTACTTTATAAGTAAGCCTAAACGAGTAAAAAGGGGAAACGGTGATTTAGTCACGAACAAATAGGTAAAAGTTGAAATATAGAACAACACTAAGCGACATAAGTCATGTCGGGCTAAATGCGTAAGAAATGGATGTAAGAGACCTAACTAATTAGTGAAAAATCCGAAATAGTTACTAAACGAAATGGTAAATAGATGCCATTCAATCTAAGCGCAAATGGTTGGTCTTTTAGACCAAACGGGTCAAATGGTGATGTAGACACCATTTGACAATTTACGACTAATAAGTGTTTGTCGAGTCTTATGCTTACAGGATAAAACGGCTTACGATTTATCAATGCTATGATATAACAATTTAGCGAGACAAGGTACTAAAAACGGGTCATTGAGTTGATCCGAGCCAGGTACGTATAAATAAGATTATGGTTAAATAAGCGAATTGGGTTAAAAGTGTTAAACAGGAATTTCAAGCCGAGAGCTTGAAATTCTGAATTTTTAAGTAGTTTTATATCAGGTTTTAACTCCATAGGATGAAGAATTAAATTACGATCGCGTGAGAAAAAGAATCACGCGAGTCGGATAAGTAGAACAAAAGTTATGCACGTTTTTTTTGTGAATTATAAGTTTGAGTTTTTGAGCTGGGAATCTGCAGTTCAGCAACAAACAATTCTGGACAAAATAGGGCGTCGCGCCACGCGACGGCAAAAGCAAGCAGCCGTCGCGCGACGCGATGGGTTCTATAAAAAAAATAAAATAAAAAAATTGTTTATTTTAATAGTATACGCATTGCGAACCCGTTTAAATACGTTTTAAGCTACATATGACTAATCTAACTCATGTTTTATGAGTTGTAGGTAAATTTCTAGTACCGGAGGACGATCAAGCTCAATGAAGAACCGAACACGATCAAGAAACAAGCTTCCGCACGACGTTTCGTTGTTACTTTTAAATGACGAACTTAATTACATTATGTTGTAAACTTTTAAATTGTAAAAGGTTTTAATAAACCCGTATTTTTCATTGTAATTGTAACCATAATTACATGATTATGTACTTAAATTATACGAAAATCGTAAATAAATAGCAAAGGTCTTACAATGAGATCCCAGAGCTAATGCCTGTGACAACACAAATGTCACCAAAAACCACTGCTGCTACTTCCTTACAGCAGATGGTAGAAAGATCTCCACCATTGCCTAAAACTCCTCCTGCATCCTCACAAAAGGATCAGGTTGTAAGCACAGGGACCCCACAATATGAAGCTCTGGATTCAATCGGATCCATCTTCCTCAGTCCTGATCCCAAGGACATGTCTCTTTCATCTCCCATACCCTCACCAATAATATTACCACAATCCATGCTACCTTTGTTGCATGCAGTTGACATGGCTCAGACACAAACCAGTTCCTCTCTATCACCTATCACTGAGAGTATACCTCCACAAGTGACTGGGTCTGATGCTACTACCTCTGCTATCCCAGCAACAATTGAGGAGGTTACACCCCCTGAGTTACAAGTAACTCTCGGTGGTAGTTCAAGTGGAGCAGCAACTACAACTGATGGATCAACAGATCTTCAGTTGGACAGTTGTTTCATTAGTAAGACTCCCTTGAAGGCAATTTCTTCCATAGCACCATCGGTAACCACCAGTGAGTTGGTTCTAACCACTGGTACCATCAAAGGTCTATCAAGTGCTGAAGAAAGAAGTCCCCAGTACCAAGAACAAGGGGCATCAATGGGTGATTTTTGGGACTCAGTTCCTAAGTCAAACATCGATATAACCACTACAGGTGGGGATTCAGATGATCCCATTAAAGTGGGTGATGATTCAAAATACCAGGAATTGACGGGCAGAGTTGAAAAACTGGAAACCTCAGTTGCTGAAATAAAGGATAAGGTGCAAGAGATTTTAAAAGCTCAAAAAGCACAATCCACTGTTGTTCCACCACAAACACCTATTCCACCTCAAGCACCTGCTCCACCATAAGCATTTGTTGCAAATGAGCTCTGGAATCTTTTCCAACCCATGCTGGAAAAACAAAAACAAATGGTTGATCAGCAGCATGCTATACATGTACAAATGCTGACAAACATGGTGGAATCAAGATTCAAGGATACCCAAGCAGATATCAAGGCTATAAAGGCCAGCATACAAAAGACAGCCCATGGTGGAAAAGTTCCCTCTACTATCTTCTTCATGGATAAACCCCTTGCAGATAATGCCAAAAAGGGGGAGAAAATCAAGTTGAGAAAGAAAGGAATAGAAGATGGGCTGTATATTGAACCAGAACAAGAAAAACAGCCATCTAAACCACCTCAAACCACAAAATCCAAAACTTCCATTCAAACAGCTGATACATCAGTAGTTACAAAAACTGCTGTCAGTAGCCAAACAGCTGCCATTTCATCAACACACACCATCACAACCACTGTTCTACCACCATCATCATCTACAATCATATCACCACCATTGCCTCCTGCCATAAAGCAGAAGACAGCAGATGTTACAACATCTACTGTAATGACAACAGTGGTTGAGACACCAGTTGTTTCAACAACTGTTGGTCAGACACTTTCCATCAGTCAAACCACTGATCCACCAACGACATCATCAGCCTCTCCTACAATAAAAATGAGAAGGGTTTTCATTCCTGATGATGAGTCACCACCATCAAAAACCACTTTAACCCCTGCTCAAAAGCAGAAGACATCTACTGACACATCAGTAGTTGTAATGACAACAGAGGTTGAACCACTAGTTGTTTCAATAGCTGTTAGTCAAACATCCACCACTGCTCTCATCATTCCTACATCACAATCAAAATCCTATTCATCCGCAAAGCTCTACACCAGAAAAAGAAAACTTACTCAGTCAAATGAGGATAAATATGATCCCACTGCTGCAAAATATCTGTTGGAACTAGAAGCTATAAAAAATGAGATGAGGCAATTCTACACAGATGATGATCCTTCAAACAGAAGATTTCCTTCACTCGTTGGCTTCCTAGTTCCAGAAGACATGGATGAATATCTTGAGCTCAAAGCAAGACAAGCCAAGATAAGAGCAAAGGTTGAATGCGAAGGTCAAGGTGATGAAGCCATTGCTGAAAGATTGGAATTTCTGCTCACAAAAGTCAAACAAATAAAAGATTTTGCACAAGAGCTGAGCAAAGAAAAGGCAGATAAACGAAAAGAGATGAGAAGAAAACTTCTTGCATACATCATGCAAGAAAAATTTTATCCTGTTGAAGAAAACCAATTTGAAGAATGGCCAATAGTGGCTTTAAAGCATGAAGCTGATAGGATTGATAGAATCAAGAACGATCCTAGAAAGAAGAAAAATGCTCCAAATTGGAGCAAATACAAAAAGCTCATCGCTGACCTAACAACTGAGTACAAAAGAAAGAAACAAGAATTGATAGATGCAAAAGTGGACACTGCCAATGCCATATCAAAATGGTCAAAGCAGCATACTGATGAAGCCTATGAAAGGTTGAAGAAAAGGAAGATAACTGTTTCAGGCACTTCAAAGAAACATGAACAAATGCTGAAACTTGAACAACAGATGGAAAACCTCAAAACACTGTTCAAGTCAACAGAAAATCATATTCTTGTGTCAAACCAAGAAGAAGGACAACAGCTGACGAGTGAAGAGGTAAAGGAAAAGGAAGATGAGTACTTCACAGAAACCATCATGAAAATGGGTCTAAAAGAAGAGAGCTCAGAAAAGCTTCAAAACCTTTTTAAGAAGGCGTTAACTAAGCCTGCATCACCAAACACTTCAGAAGTTTCAGACATTGAGCCAGATCAACAAAAGAGACAGGAGCAAATAGAAAAAGAGACTGCAGAAGACATAGCTGCAGCAAACAATGTCATTGAAATGGCCTTCAAACGAATGTCTGAAAGTCTGCAAGTTTTCACAAGGCCAACATTTCCCAACTCATCTTCAAATAAATCTCTCCCTAGAAACCCATTTGGTTTAAAAATACTAAAGTGACTCTCTGATCAAATGTCACACCCCGATTTCCACGTGTCACCGGTGGGCCCGGTGGGGGAGTATCGTGACGTGGTTGGCAACATAATAGTCAAACAACACAATATTTAAATGCACAGCGGAAGCAAAGTATAGATTTAATTCAACCAAACGATATTGTAATATTAAGTATCACAAATAGTCGAATATAAATCCACAGGTAGATCAAATAAAAAGGAAAACAAATATTCAACAGTTTATGACATCCAAGCTGGCGAGACTTAATGTGGATGCTAGGAGACAAGCCAGCCTATTTCGCGTAGTACCTGCACTTAACCTTTTTAAGAAAAATACGTCAGTTTACACTGGTAAATACAATCAACCGACTCATTTTGAAAAGAGTTTAAGAAAATGCATTTAAGGCACAAATAATATTTTATAACTTGGGATAATTATGTAAATATATAATACTTGTAAACGAATTACATGTTTCTTATGCATTCAGTAGCCCGATCCGTAGACCGGGTTAAAGATCAATGGACACACCACTTTATATAATGAGACACTGACAGGTGTACGCCTACACCTGAGTGCTGAGGTCGTGGCCATTTCGTAAAATGATGCCAGGGATATCCGGGACATGGTCATTAACCCCCCAAAGGCTTTAAGCAACAAAACATTTCAAAACAGAGCATATCAATGATTTAACCTCTATTCGATTAAAGATTCAATGCTGGACCAAGCGGTATTTTATATACCGTACCCCAAGCCCGTATAGGGAAAATAAGTTAAAAGTATTTACCTGAGTAAGTATAGTTCAAAATCAGCGAGTGCAAGTATCTTTTACTGGTTCTCCTAATCTGGAACGAAGGTTTATAATAACCTATTAGAATCCTAACGGGTCTTTAGTTAAGCTTACGCTTGGACCGGTTAGTTTTAAAGATACGGTTCGTACGCACGATTAAGCGAAGACCGGATAGAATGTGATTTAGACCCGAAAAGTTTGAAGACTTGCTTAATATGGGTATATGATACACATTCTGGATTTTGAGATAAAACCGATAAGGTTTGACCCGTTTCGGCTAATTTATGTAAACTAGTTACATAAACCGAACGCGCATGAAGCGTAACGGGTATCCGTAAGAGTCCTAACCAGGTTTCCTAAGTTAACACACCTTAAATAAGTTGTGATATCAGTAGGATACCACCCATGATGCCCAAAACGAGTTTAATCTCTTTATAAGCCCCGCAGGGGCATTTTGGTCATTTTAAAGATTATAAAAGGGTTTAATTAGACACCTGTGATCCGGGTCTGATTTGATCAGTAAAATAGCTTATTTTAACAGGTTATAACCTTTGGTAATAAGTCTTATATACTAAAATAGTTTTAAACCCAAACTATGCGTTAAATACGCGTATATAGTCGTTTTAAGCGATGTACGGGTTAAAATACGATTCTGAGTTTTCTGATCAAATAAACAGGCTCAAAATACTCCATTTATTATTTAAAATCAGTAGCAATTGGATTGGCGTTAAAAGGATTTGTAAAACTCATTTTATGGCCGAAAAGGGTATTTTTGGTATTAACCGAATCGAGGCGATAAACCTAGCTTATGATCAGTTTAAAATTAATTAAAAATCTTTAAAAATCCCAAAATATTATATCACATCAGTGGGTAAAAGGTTTGGTGTCCAAAATTTGGTTTAGATAGGCTTTACGCTAATGACGCCGTTTAATTACTTAAAAGCACTCAAATTACGTCATTAAGCATAACTCCTTATCTAGACCTCCAACTGATGTGAAATTTTTGGTACAAGTCTAAAAATCAGTAACTAAGATTATGGCACTTTCACATTTCCAAAAATCTCGTTTTATGGTCATAAGGGCATTACGGTCAATATTTAGGCGTTTAACGGAAACATCGGACGATTAGGGATTTGAGTGGTATAAACGCAGAGGCTTATACACACATGCAACTAGGTCCTAATGGAACTTTAAGGCATGTCTAAACCTATATAAGTCGGGTCAGAACTGAGGTCAACGCAAAAGTCAAACTTTTGCGTCTTTCGGCTCCGAATCGGTTCTAAATAGAAAGTTGTCGAATCAAACAAGCGTAGACAAGTTATTATACTTATTTTCAAGTTATATGACTGATAAAACAGGCTACACGCCTTCCATCTCATTAAATATGCGATTAAGGTTTCTGTTGACTTTTTCGGAAAACCTTTGACTCGACAAACAACATGGTTAGGATTTAAATCAGCGAGTGACCTTTTAGGGGTTTAATAACCATATAAATACCAACCTATAATGACTTTCGATTCGACAAATCTCTGGACCGATTGTGATTTATCACAAAGTCAAACCGTAGTTACGACGGTTTGATTTCTAGGCTTTAAACTAAGTATAATTGAATTTAGAAGGATCAAAGGCACTTACACACGTCTAATGGATGTTATGGAAAGCTTGTATCAGTTCTTGAGCTCTTGAGAATGTCCAGAAGATGAAATGTGCATGAATGTGAGAATGTGGGTCATTTATGGATTTTTCAAACATCACGGATGATCAACAACTAAGTCTATAGATGTTACCAAAAGACCAACATGTGTCCTATAAGCTAAAAACCACCTTAGGGCAGCCCAAGGTATCAAGAAATGTGATTTAAGTCGGTTAAAAGACACCAACAGACAGCTGCCAATGTTTTCTGCATCTGCAGGTCGCAGGCGGCCCGCGTGGCCTTCTGCTATGTGTGAGGCGGGCCGCGAGGCCCATCCGGATCAGGTCACACATGTTTTGTTATTTGCACTTTGGTCCTTGGTCCCCCGAAAGGTCATTTTCAAGCTGTTTCTTGTATGCTAAGACTTTGTAATTCATATATGGGGGCTTTAATACTTATACCCACTTTGTTAAGTCCTCGGGTAACTTTGTGATCACCCGAAAAGCCCTAAATTTCAATGTTGACGTTTCTAACCCTCACACACGAATTTTATCACAACTTGCTCATACGATAACGAAACTTCATGGAATTTTTGTGGTACATTCTAGTGAGATTAATTAATCGTTACAAAGCTTCGGGTTTGCTTAAAAGGTCACTCAGAGGTATAACTTAAACATGTTGGCACATTTAACCCCTGTAGTTTGTAATCTCTCACTTTCTTTCACAATTCGCTTCGTATGATCCATGATCTATTCGTTTAAGGTTATAAACATCATGTAGGGTTATTGCAAAGTATATTTATTCATTGTTGACACTTTGAACCCTTCTTTTTACACAGTTTCACTGTTTGTCAACTTTAGTCCTTCAAGAACATTCTTTCACACATTCAATTCTATGACACGTGTCAACACATTATAGGACGTAAATTTTCGAGGTGTTACATCCTCACCCCCTTAAAATAAATCTCGACCCGAGATTTACTGAAATAAGTAAGGGTATTTTTCTTTCATCGTGGATTCAACCTCCCATGTGAATTCGGGACCTCTTTGGGCATCCCATTTGACCTTTACAAAAGGTATATGCTTCCTCCGAAGCTTCCTCACCTGTCGATCTTCGATCGACAAAGGTTTTTCCACAAATTTCAAGCTCTCATCAATATGTACATCTGTATAGGGTATAACCACTGATTCGTTAGCGAAACACTTCTTCAGATTGCAGATGTGGAACACATTGTGTATACTACTGAGCTCTTCAGGTAAGTTTAACTTGTAGGCAACTGACCCGACACGTTCGATAACCTCGAAAGGTCCTATGTATCTCGGGCTTAGTTTGCCTTTCTTACCAAACCGCATCACTCCTTTCCAGGGTGACACTTTAAGTAGGACTTTGTCACCTACTTCGAAGTGAAAATCCTTACGATTTGGATCAGCGTAAATCTTCTGCCTATTCCGGGCAGCTTGGAGATTGTTACGAATCTGGACAATCTTGTCCGTCGTTTCGAACACGATCTCTGGTCCCGATAACTGGACTTCTCCAACTTCCGCCCAACAAACAGGCGATCTACACTTTCTACCGTATAATGCCTCAAAAGGCGCAGCCTTGATGCTGGTATGGTAGCTATTGTTGTAGGAGAATTCGATTAATGGTAGGTTCTTATCCCAACTACCTCCCAAATCGATCGCACATGCTCGTAGCATGTCTTCCAACGTTTGAATAGTACGCTCACTCTGACCGTCAGTCTGTGGATGGTAAGCCGTACTAAAGTTCAAACGTGTGCCCAAAGATTGTTGGAAACTTTTCCAAAAATGTGATGTGTATCTAGTATCTCGGTCAGAGATAATAGCTACAGGTATGCCATGTAGAGCTACAATCTTATCAACGTACAGTTAGGCTAACATATCGGAGCTGTAGGTCTCTTTAATAGGTAGGAAATGTGCTGACTTAGTCAGTCGGTCAACTATCACCCAGATGGTGTCATTTCCTTTCCTTGTCTTGGGTAACTTGGTGATAAAATCCATAGTTACCATTTCCCACTTCCAAGTAGGGAGTTCAGGTTGTTGTAGCAAACCTGACGGTTTTTGATGTTCTGCCTTGACTTGCGCACACGTCAAGCATTTAGCTACATAGGTAGCTACAGACTTCTTCAAACCTATCCACCAATAATTTGCCCTAAGATCCTGGTACATTTTATCAGCTCCAGGATGAACAGAATATTTAGAGCTATGGGCTTCCTGGAGGATAACATCTCGGAGTCCTCCATAAATTGGAACCCATATCCGTCCATTCAATCTAAGAATTCCATCCTTACTAAGAGATAACTGCTCCTCAGTTACTCCTAGCTTTTCGTTAGGATAGTTAGCTTCCAACACAGCTTCCTTCTGTGCAGCTAACAACCTTTCTATCAAGTTGTTCTTTAATTCCATGCTCTTGGCATTGATTCGGATGGGTTTCACTCTTTCTTTCCGACTCAAGGCATCGGCGACTACATTCGCCTTGCCGGGATGGTATCTTATTTCATAATCGTAATCATTCAGAGTTTCCATCCAACGGCGTTGCCTCATGTTCAAGTCCTTCTGGTTGAACAGATGTTGAAGGCTTTTGTGATCAGAATAGATCACACACTTGATTCCATATAAGTAGTGCCTCCACAGTTTTAGTGCGAATACAACGGCACCCAATTCCAAGTCGTGGGTGGTGTAATTCTTTTCGTGCACCTTTAACTGACGTGAAGCATAGGCAATGACTTTGCCTTTCTGCATAAGCACACATCCCATCCCGGTGTGTGATGCATCACAATAAACTACAAACTCCTCTATTCCATCAGGCAATGTTAGTACCGGAGCATTGCTCAACCTTTGTTTCAGAATATCGAAGGATTCCTGCTGCTTAGGACCCCAGTCAAACTTAATCTTCTTACGTGTCAGCGAAGTCAGGGGTGCAGCAATCCTTGAAAAGTTTTCTATGAATCGCCTATAGTATCCTGCCAAACCTAGGAAGCTACGTATTTCTGTAGGCGTCTTTGGCTCGTGCCAATTCATGACAGCTTCCACCTTAGCGGGATCTACTTGGATACCATGCTCACTAACAACATGCCCAAGAAATTGGACTGCTCGAAGCCAGAATTCACACTTCGAGAACTTGGCATAGAGCTTTTCTTTATGAAGTAGTTCCAAAATGCAGTGAAGATGCTTCTCGTGGTCAGCTTGGTTCTTTGAGTAGATGAGGATATCATCGATGAAAACGATGACGAATTTATCTAAGTGCGGCTTGCAAACGCGATTCATGAGATCCATGAATGCGGCCGGTGCATTAGTGAGCCCAAAAGGCATCACTAGGAACTCGTAATGACCATAACGAGTCCTAAATGCAGTCTTATGTACGTCTTCATCTCTCACCTTCAATTGATGGTAGCCTGACCTCAAGTCAATCTTTGAGAAGAAACTTGCCCCTTGAAGTTGATCGAACAGATCGTCGATTCTGGGCAAAGGATACCTATTCTTGATGGTGACCTTATTCAGCTCGCGGTAGTCGATGCACAGGCGCATCGATCCATCCTTCTTCTTGACAAATAAAACTGGTGCTCCCCAAGGAGACGAACTAGGTTTGATGAAACCTTTGGCTAGCAAATCATCTAGCTGTGTTCTCAATTCCTTCATCTCTGTTGGTGCCAACCTATAAGGCGCCCTTGCCACTGGTGCTGATCCAGGAATAATGTCAATTCTGAATTCTACTTGCCTCTCTGGTGGCAAACCAGGAAGTTCTTCAGGAAAAACATCAGGGTATTCAGAAACGACGGGTATATCCCCAATCTTGGGCTTCGGCTCATCTATAATCACTTGCGCCATGTAGATGACACAACCTTTCTTTAAACACTTAGAGTCCTTGAGTATAGACATTTTCTCGGGTAGCCCATACTGGGTATCTCCCTGGATAGTAAGTGATTCTCCAGACGGAGTCTTGATCATCACTCGCTTCTTATTGCAAACAATCTGGGCCTGGTTATGAGATAACCAGTCCATACCTAATACTATGTCAAAGCCGGCTAACTTAAAGGGAAGTAGGGATAAAGGAAAAGAGTGATTCCTAATGGATATGAAACATCCATCTAAGATAGTTGAGGCGGTTTCTAAAGTACCATCTGCTAGTTCCACCTCATACTTCACACTTAAGTTCTTAACAGGTAGTTTTAATAATTCACAAAACTTATTATCTACGAACGACTTATCAGCGCCTGAATCAAATAACACTCTCGCATAAACATCATTTACGAGAAAGGTACCTGTTATCACGTTGTCGTCCTTGACGGCTTCTTTAGCATCCATCCTGAAGACCCTCGCATTGGTCTTTTTCCCCTCATCATTCTTCCTTGCAAATTTTGGGCAGTTGGATTTGATATGCCCCTTTTCATTGCAACTATAACACGTTGCATCCTTTATATTCTTGCACTCCAGGGTCTTATGTTCCGTAGACTTGCAAATCCCACAAGGCCTTGGCTGGTATTGGGATTTTGAGTCAAGTCTGCACTTTCCAAAATGGTGCTTCCTGCAAATTTTACATCTGGGTTTTTCACCCGACTGCTGACCATCTTTCTTGAATCCTGACCCCTTCTTTTGGTCATTGCTACCCTTCTGCTTCTTGTCTGAACGCCGTGAGTTGTCATCCTCACGCTTTCTTTTCTCGGTATCAGTTTTCCTCAATGACCTCAGCCTGACAGCATCTGAGGTCAGGGATAACGATATGTCCGTTACTGACCGAAAAGTGGTTGGTCTGGAGGCCTTTACACTTGCTTTGATCTCCGGTTCCAAACCCCCGATAAAACGAGCTATACGTTTAGGCTCCGGAGTCACCAAATAAGGGACCAACCTTGACAAAGTATTGAAAGTAGTAAGGTAGGCCTGACAGTCCAGGTTTTTCATGACCAGCGCCAGGAAGTCAGATTCAATTCTCTCAACCTCATGTTGAGGGCAGAAATTTTCTTTGATTAGTGCCATGAACTGTTCCCAGGTCATGTTGTATAATGGGACTTTCCCTGTGGCTTGGATCAAGGATCTCCACCAGGCTAAGGCTTCTCCTTTGAAAGAATGTGAGACAAACTTCACAATATCCCTATTATGGCAACCACTAATATCCACCACAGTATCCATTTCATCCATCCACGCCATGCAATCAACAGCTCCTTTTTCCCCATTGAAGTCTCTGGGTTTGCACGACACGAAGTATTTATAGGTGCAACCCCTATTACGAGGTTCTTGGTTCTGTAGAACTCTTTGGGATGGATTACTTCTTTGATTCGAGGAGTGGTGAGAATTACTGTTGTGGGCAGTGTGGGTCCTGGAGGGTGTTCTAGTGTGTGATGCAGAATGGGTCCTCGTATGGGTACCACTTGATCCATGGTGTTGTCTATCCATAGCTCTGTTAACCGCATTGTCTATCATAGCTTGCAACTCTGCACCCGCTACGTTTACATGGGCATTTTCATTTACTATCCCTGGGTGACTGTTGACCTCGTTCAAGTCTGCCATGTATCTTGAACTGTAACATATCGACAATAATTTATTGGTGAGTTTATTATAGAATTGACTTTTATGGCAATTTTATTAACCGTGGTAGCATAGACCATAAATGGTTAATTTATTACTCACATAAATTTAGGATTTCTAATATAATTTATCCTAATTATAAAACAATAACAGTTATTATTTGCACATAAGGCCTAGTCACAGGGACAATATAGATCATAAGCTATGATTTCAGAGAATCATAGCATGAAGGTTTGAACAAAGTTCATTACCTTTATCAGACAGGGTCACAGACTAATACTGTCTTTTGTCTCATATAAAAATGAGAAGGGCCCGTAGGCATTCCATTACCAATGGATGGTAAAAGAACTGATCATATTTATTAATGATTTAACCCATGATTCAGAGATCATTTTTATTGGGTCAGGAATCTTCTTAAAGAATCCTTATATAGAATGACGTGTGTGATTTTAACGAATCACATCTGCCAGGAGTGTTAACATGTTTTCAGACGTTAACTGGGATTGGAATCTTTTATACAGGTCTTACCATTTTGGCCAAGTCTTATAATGACATGTAGGCTAGGTTTTACCTTTAAGATCCTTAATTGATATTTAAGAGGCAGATCATTTACAAAAGGAATGATGTTATTTTGTTTATTTCATGCATAATATATAAATGCTTTAAATGATAGAAATAAAATTTCCAAACTTAACATTCCATTTTAATATACAAGTAGTACACTTCTGCCCTAAACGGGACTTTTACAAATACTTGCCCACGCAGGAGCTATACTGATAACACATGTCCTCACAGGGACTATTTACAAACATAAGTGTCCACGCAGGGACTAATAAGACAAGTCCTCGTAGGGACTAAGTACAAAGGTAGATGTCCACGCAGGGACTACATACACACATAAATAAATGTCCACGTAGGGACTTGATTAATAAGGAAATACAATATTACATATGGGGATTTAACGATCCCTTTTCTTCTTTCCCTTCAGCAAATCAGCTAAACCACTCATGAATCCTTGGTTCTTCTTACGCTCCCTCTGGAGGTCTCGCTCAACCCTATCCAACCTATGACGGAGCTCCACCTGCTCAGGAGGAGGAATCCGTGGTGGCTGATGCTGAAATGGTGGCTGAGTAGGTACTTGATACCCACTAGCTGGATGTCCCATTCCCCAAGGGGTTCCATATGGTCCCTCAGGGTTTTGGGTATAGTAGTTTGCAGCCACTAGGTAGGGATCCTCTGCATAATTATAAGTAGAGTATGCTGGCTGTCCGTACGGATTGTAAGCTGTCGGAGCAGTATATGCAGGGATAGGGTGGCCAAAACCTGGTGATGGCGGTACAATAGGTGCTGAATTCACCTCCGAAACTGGAACAGAAGGTCCACCCATCTGTGGGACTTCATGAGTAGGCGGGTAATGGCTACCGCTAGAGTGTTGAGGGGTGTTGAGACGAAAATCAACTTCTCGTGCTGAGATCCGTGCACCAGTCCTCCTACGTCTTGGTGGTTCTGGAGGCTCTACATGAACTGGCGGCGGTGGAGGCGGTGGCGTGACTGCCTCGAAATGGGGATCCCCAGAGGGATCTTGCTGCTGCTGTGGTGCCTGCTGGTGAGGTGATGAGTGTTCAGATGGTGTATAGTACCACTCACATCGTTCGAACCTCGCCATGTGACTATCCGGACCTTGGTAGGGTGGTCCGTGGTAAGATGAACCATCAGAGATCGAAAAAGGATGGTTCCGGGATCCGGTTGAAGCTTCGACGGGATCTGTGTCCTCGTCCATATCTTGATCACCAGAAAAGTGATCCTCCGGCCCTAGTGGGTTAAAGCCCACGTGTTCGGGTAAGTACTCTGCTGGGTTAAACTGACCCTGAAATACCGGAGTAGGGTCACCGAAGGAATTGTGCGACGGAGATTGCTGTTGCTGGTCGTGGGGCTCATTCTCTGATTGAGGCCCAAAGGAGTGTCGATATGAAGGCGTTGAAACATGTGATGTAGATCGTCTGGCAAGCTCCTCATAAACCCTCCAAGGTTCTTGATGATTGTGACTCCTTGTAGAAGAAGAAGTTCGTCGGTGCGAAGGACCAGCCTCATGGTCGTTAGGCGCGCTAACTTGCCCTCTTCCTCGTCCTCTGAATCTTGGCGGCATTGTTTAACCTGTTAAAATACACAAGGTAATAACAAGGAAAAATAATAAAGGACAAAATTTTAAAATAAAACATTTTCGGATTATTCCTAAGTTCTTTGTCTAGACTCGAAGATTTAGGAATGTGCAATTGTGTCATTGAGATTAAACACAAAAGGCTAGTGTTTAATTCACTCAATGTTGGCTCTGATACCAACCTGTCACACCCCGATTTCCACGTGTCACCGGTGGGCCCGGTGGGGGAGTATCGTGACGTGGTTGGCAACATAATAGTCAAACAACACAATATTTAAATGCACAGCGGAAGCAAAGTATAGATTTAATTCAACCAAATGATATTGTAATATTAAGTATCACAAATAGTCGAATATAAATCCACAGGTAGATCAAATAAAAAGGAAAACAAATATTCAACAGTTTATGACATCCAAGCTGGCGAGACTTAATGTGGATGCTAGGAGACAAGCCAGCCTATTTCGCGTAGTACCTGCACTTAACCTTTTTAAGAAAAATACGTCAGTTTACACTGGTAAATACAATCAACCGACTCATTTTGAAAAGAGTTTAAGAAAATGCATTTAAGGCACAAATAATATTTTATAACTTGGGATAATTATGTAAATATATAATACTTGTAAACGAATTACATGTTTCTTATGCATTCAGTAGCCCGATCCGTAGACCGGGTTAAAGATCAATGGACACACCACTTTATATAATGAGACACTGACAGGTGTACGCCTACACCTGAGTGCTGAGGTCGTGGCCATTTCGTAAAATGATGCCAGGGATATCCGGGACATGGTCATTAACCCCCCAAAGGCTTTAAGCAACAAAACATTTCAAAACAGAGCATATCAATGATTTAACCTCTATTCGATTAAAGATTCAATGCTGGACCAAGCGGTATTTTATATACCGTACCCCAAGCCCGTATAGGGAAAATAAGTTAAAAGTATTTACCTGAGTAAGTATAGTTCAAAATCAGCGAGTGCAAGTATCTTTTACTGGTTCTCCTAATCTGGAACGAAGGTTTATAATAACCTATTAGAATCCTAACGGGTCTTTAGTTAAGCTTACGCTTGGACCGGTTAGTTTTAAAGATACGGTTCGTACGCACGATTAAGCGAAGACCGGATAGAATGTGATTTAGACCCGACAATTTTGAAGACTTGCTTAATATGGGTATATGATACACATTCTGGATTTTGAGATAAAACCGATAAGGTTTGACCCGTTTCGGCTAATTTATGTAAACTAGTTACATAAACCGAACGCGCATGAAGCGTAACGGGTATCCTTAAGAGTCCTAACCAGGTTTCCTAAGTTAACACACCTTAAATAAGTTGTGATATCAGTAGGATACCACCCATGATGCCCAAAACGAGTTTAATCTCTTTATAAGCCCCGCAGGGGCATTTTGGTCATTTTAAAGATTATAAAAGGGTTTAATTAGACACCTGTGATCCGGGTCTGATTTGATCAGTCAAATAGCTTATTTTAACAGGTTATAACCTTTGGTAATAAGTCTTATATACTAAAATAGTTTTAAACCCAAACTATGCGTTAAATACGCGTATATAGTCGTTTTAAGCGATGTACGGGTTAAAATACGATTCTGAGTTTTCTGATCAAATAAACAGGCTCAAAATACTCCATTTATTATTTAAAATCAGTAGCAATTGGATTGGCGTTAAAAGGATTTGTAAAACTCATTTTATGGCCGAAAAGGGTATTTTTGGTATTAACCGAATCGAGGCGATAAACCTAGCTTATGATCAGTTTAAAAATAATTAAAAATCTTTAAAAATCCCAAAATATTATATCACATCAGTGGGTAAAAGGTTTGGTGTCCAAAATTTGGTTTAGATAGGCTTTACGCTAATGACGCCGTTTAATTACTTAAAAGCACTCAAATTACGTCATTAAGCATAACTCCTTATCTAGACCTCCAACTGATGTGAAATTTTTGGTACAAGTCTAAAAATCAGTAACTAAGATTATGGCACTTTCACATTTCCAAAAATCTCGTTTTATGGTCATAAGGGCATTACGGTCAATATTTAGGCGTTTAACGGAAACATCGGACGATTAGGGATTTGAGTGGTATAAACGCAGAGGCTTATACACACATGCAACTAGGTCCTAATGGAACTTTAAGGCATGTCTAAACCTATATAAGTCGGGTCAGAACTGAGGTCAACGCAAAAGTCAAACTTTTGCGTCTTTCGGCTCCGAATCGGTTCTAAATAGAAAGTTGTCGAATCAAACAAGCGTAGACAAGTTATTATACTTATTTTCAAGTTATATGACTGATAAAACAGGCTACACGCCTTCCATCTCATTAAATATGCGATTAAGGTTTCTGTTGACTTTTTCGGAAAACCTTTGACTCGACAAACAACATGGTTAGGATTTAAATCAGCGAGTGACCTTTTAGGGGTTTAATAACCATATAAATACCAACCTATAATGACTTTCGATTCGACAAATCTCTGGACCGATTGTGATTTATCACAAAGTCAAACCGTAGTTACGACGGTTTGATTTCTAGGCTTTAAACTAAGTATAATTGAATTTAGAAGGATCAAAGGCACTTACACACGTCTAATGGATGTTATGGAAAGCTTGTATCAGTTCTTGAGCTCTTGAGAATGTCCAGAAGATGAAATGTGCATGAATGTGAGAATGTGGGTCATTTATGGATTTTTCAAACATCACGGATGATCAACAACTAAGTCTATAGATGTTACCAAAAGACCAACATGTGTCCTATAAGCTAAAAACCACCTTAGGGCAGCCCAAGGTATCAAGAAATGTGATTTAAGTCGGTTAAAAGACACCAACAGACAGCTGCCAATGTTTTCTGCATCTGCAGGTCGCAGGCGGCCCGCGTGGCCTTCTGCTATGTGTGAGGCGGGCCGCGAGGCCCATCCGGATCAGGTCACACATGTTTTGTTATTTGCACTTTGGTCCTTGGTCCCCCGAAAGGTCATTTTCAAGCTGTTTCTTGTATGCTAAGACTTTGTAATTCATATATGGGGGCTTTAATACTTATACCCACTTTGTTAAGTCCTCGGGTAACTTTGTGATCACCCGAAAAGCCCTAAATTTCAATGTTGACGTTTCTAACCCTCACACACGAATTTTATCACAACTTGCTCATACGATAACGAAACTTCATGGAATTTTTGTGGTACATTCTAGTGAGATTAATTAATCGTTACAAAGCTTCGGGTTTGCTTAAAAGGTCACTCAGAGGTATAACTTAAACATGTTGGCACATTTAACCCCTGTAGTTTGTAATCTCTCACTTTCTTTCACAATTCGCTTCGTATGATCCATGATCTATTCGTTTAAGGTTATAAACATCATGTAGGGTTATTGCAAAGTATATTTATTCATTGTTGACACTTTGAACCCTTCTTTTTACACAGTTTCACTGTTTGTCAACTTTAGTCCTTCAAGAACATTCTTTCACACGTTCAATTCTATGACACGTGTCAACACATTATAGGACGTAAATTTTCGAGGTGTTACATCAAAAGACCCATGTATTGACTCTGGTCAGAATCAATGGTGAAGTGAAGCATATATCAAGGAATCAAGCACTAGGCCTGGGTGTTGAAGATCTACAAGATCTCCTTGAGCTTACACTTTGTCGGGATGAAGATGATACAAGTTCTCAGGATTTTGAGCTGAAATTTAAAGAACAAGTCAAAGAACTTCTGATGAGGAATAACGATCCAGAATAATGAAGGGTTTTGGCATTATCTGTTCCAGGGGGAGATTGTTCGGATTGAACCCTATCAGATGAACAGATAATGAAAGCCAAAACCGGATCATGTCAGTGGATTCACAATAAGCAGCAGTTTACGCTAAGTCTTCTCCCTTGAAAGTAAGTATAACATCTGATGGTCTTACATCCACTGTCCTGAAACAACTCCTGCTGCTCTTCTAACTCCTGATGAAGCCAAAAGACTGCTGAGAACTAAGCACTGCTGATGACAAAGCACTGCCCAATCAAGGACTGATCAACCTTGAGGAAAACACTGACATAAAGAGAGAACAGTAGTTTAGTATATCATCTGTTTTATGTATAGTCAGTGGTTAGGTTTAGCAGTGTTTGTATAAGAACAGTAGATACAGGTTGTTAGACTGTTAGACGTCGCTTTCATGGTGACGTCAGCTGTGATGCCTCAGCGGTTTGGATTGTCTATAAATGGAACAGTACCCTATACTGTTACATTTGATTCGTTTTGAGAGAGTTTTTCTCCTCAATTCAATCCTTTCATCTTGTGCAATCCAACCTTGGGGCTCAGGCTGAGGGGGAGTTTAGTTTGTAAGCATGTTTGTAATCATTGGATTCATATTGTAAATCTTTTGACTAAATGAATTGCATATGCTTTTTCAAAACTATTTTATCCTTTGATTGTGTTTACAAAGTTTGTTATTCATTTCCGCTGCACTTTACATAGTTTCATACTCATTCATTGTTCAAATCATACAAACAAACACAATCATGAGAGCCTCCGATCCTAACACATCCATACCACCTCCTGCTTTTTCAGATTGTTGTAGTCTGTAAGACAAACTCGTTTGTGTAAGAGAAGGGTGTGAAATATGTATTAGTCAAGAGATATTCGTGTTTAACAGGGACCTCAACCAACACTAATGAATTAGTAGTTTAGTCGTTTTCTTGAGCCAAGAATAACGTTGAAGACTGTAGTTCAAATCATTTTTAATTAATGTTTTTTTTTATTTCTTGTAATTAATTTTACAAGTGGTTGAATAAAACAAAAGTATAAAAGTGGTTGATGACTGTAGTAGTTAGTTTTCAGCAAAGAATAAAACTAAAACAAAAGTATAACAATGGGTTAAATAATGAATATTTTACTTTAGAACGATCGAGATGGTATAGATTCGTCAAAATAAAACAAACACGTTAAATTTGTTCCCCTATTTATCGCCACATAACCAAAATCTTTCAAACATTAACACTACTTCATAAATAAAACCAAATATATTCATAAATCTCCATTTTAATATTACATGATATAATAATACCAAATTAAATCAACAACCAAGACTAAAACACCATTTCAACAGGATACTCATCAACACAATCATTCCAAGGATTATGAACCGACGGTTTAACACTCCGAACCGCCTCCCAAACCGCACTATTACACTTAAACCCGCTTCCAAACGCAATCTGCCAAACCCGGTTCCCTTTCTTCATCCTCCCTTTAGCCTCCGTGTAAGCCAACTCATACCATGTCGAACTCGAAGACGTGTTCCCGAACCGGTGCAACGTCATTCTCGACGGTTCAACATGCTCCTGAGTCAACTCCAAGTTCTTCTCCATCTCATCAATAACCGCCCGACCACCAGCATGAATACAAAAATGATCAAACGCCATTTTAAAATCCGGCAAGTAGGGTTTAATCTTCCACTTTATGATCTTTCTAGCAACAAGATTAACGAAAAACAATAGCTGCTCGCTGATTGGTAATACAAGCGGACCTAAGGTTGTAATATTTGTTTTCAAAGCCGTAGCTACGACTGACATTAAATCTTTTGAAAGAGAAACTCCGGTGTTACCGTCGCCGTCTTGTTCCTGGTACACGCAGCGATACGCTGTGTCGTCGAAGCCGTAGTGTGTCCGGACAACGTGGAGGAGTTTGTATTTCGACCGGTTTTTGTCGCTGGAGTTGTTGGATAACAAAACAGCGGCGCAACCGACTCTGAACAGACAGTTTGGTATCAGCATTGACTTTTTGTTACCGAAATACCAGTTTTGAGTAATGTTTTCTGTGCTCACGACCAGTGCGTAAGTGTTTCGGTGAACTTGTAGCATATCTTTTGCTAGATCTATAGCGATTACGCCTGCACTGCATCCCATACCACTGAGATTAAACGTTTTGATGTTTCCTCGAAGCTTGTATTTGTTAACTATCATGGAAGATAGGGAAGGTGTTGGATTAAAAAGGCTGCAATTCACCACTAATATTCCGATATCTTTAGGGTTTGCTTTTGTTGATTTGAGTAGATCATCTATGGCCCCGAACATTACTAATTCAGCTTCTTCTCTTGCGGTAACCATTGATGGTTCTGCTGGGATCGCGTGTAGGGCTGCGGGGAGGTAGGTTTCCTCCCCGAGGCCGGAGCGTTCAAGGATCTTACGTTGGAACTCCAACGAAGATTCGTTGAACGCTCCGTGAATTTTGGAGTGTTCCATGAACACTTGGTATGGGACTTTGAGGTGGGCTGGTGGACGGTAGCAAGAATAGTCAACGAGGTAAACGGGTTGGGGTCGGGTCATACGGTAGGTGGTGAATCCGATTATGGTGATGAAAGTTATGGTGGTGACTAGGATGAGGTGGTATTGGAGGTGGTTGTAGAGGTTGATGACGTCATGGTGGTTGAGTTGGGTGGCGTGGACGGAGGTGACGGCGATGAGAGGGAGGAGACAGAGGGTTAAAAGATGGGTGATTAAGTAATGGTAGCCTAATTTCACGTATTTTAGTTTGACATTTGCGTGAAAATCTGGGAGTTTTCGTGGGGGTTGTTGGATCTCGATAGTGGCGGTGCTGGTGGCCGGGGGACGGTGGGAGGCGGTGGCCATACGGCGGAGATGGAAAAGAGTTTTGAGGGTGGTGATGGGAAGGAAAATGTTATATACATGGAAGACTTATTAAAGTGGGGTTTGAGAGCATTCACACTCTATCCATCAAAATATGAAGGGGAAGTTTTTATATTATAAAGGGTATAAAAAGTGGTTGTGAGTGGAGGAAAGAGAAAATGTTACTGTTCATCTGTATATTTGGGGGGACACTGTTCACCCAGTATAATTTTTTTAATATATATTGAAAGTGGTTGTGAGTGAAGGAGAGAGAAAAATGTGATGATAATATTATTTAATTGAAAATGAGAGAGAAAAAGTATTTGTTTTTAGTGGAAATATATTAATATAGGAGTTGTTTTTTAGTGGAATGTATGTATAATTTGATAGGGGTAATAACGGGATTTCATATTCTTCCTACCAAACAAATAGTGTGATATTTGACATTTTCTTACATAATTGTTAGATCTATGAGGGAGGGTATGGTTAATCACTCTAAGATGATTGAGTTAAATTCTATCCAATAATATTATACCATGTCAACTTCCTATTTCACTCCTCATTTTGCACTCAATCAAGGATATGGTTAATCACCCTAAAGTGTTTGAGTTATATATTTTTTATTTTCTAGAAATTAATCATAAATAAACAAAACATATTTTAATGTAAATAAAGGTACTTTTAATTAAAAAAACACATTACATAAAATTAAAATAAATAACATGACATTAAAATATAAAAATAAATTTAAAAAAAACCTAATTTAACTATTCGTCGTCGGAATCCGCCAAAAGGTGGGTAAATCTTGTTCTCCAAGATGCTCCACAAGATCATATTTTAGTCTATAATGCGTATCTTCCTCAATGAGCTCGTTATAAGCAGTGTCTTTGAAAACGGGCTCGACTGGAGGATCCCGAATATTTACTGGTGCAATCGATTTTCCGTCGTCTTTTAGAATCATATTATGCATAATAATGCACGCATATACGACCATCCTAATTTTTTTAACACTCGTAGCACGCATCGGGCGATGAAGTATATGCCATTTTGCCTTTAAAACACCAAAAGCCCGCTCCACGTCTTTTCTTGCCACCTCGTGTTGCCTCTTGAACTTCTTTTCTTTCACAATGTGAGGATACGG
Source organism: Helianthus tuberosus (assembly GCA_030545235.1). NCBI lineage: Eukaryota > Viridiplantae > Streptophyta > Magnoliopsida > Asterales > Asteraceae > Helianthus > Helianthus tuberosus. The sequence goes on from CM060405.1 coordinate 57,253,264, forward strand.
AAATGATTTCACAAACACGGACCAAGCAGTGTAGATTCCATCGGTAAGATAGTAACCACGCTTGTACAAGTGGTTGTTCACGTAAAATGGGCATTTTGGTGCAGTTCCATTTCGCTCAGTAAGAAATAACGGAGATTGTTGGAGCACGTTGGTGTCGTTTTGTGAACCTGTTGGACCACAAAAAGCATGCCAAGTCCATAAATCCTGAGAGGCCACCGCCTCGAGCATAACTGTCGGGTGACTATGATCCCCCCTCATATATTGACCCCGCAACTCCGTTGGACACATTCTCCAAACAAAATGTGTACAATCAAGACTACCCAACATCCCAGGAAGGTGATGTTTCTGCTCATGAGCTTGGTACAAGAGCGCAACGTCGTGGCTAGTAGGTCTACGTAAAAACTCGGAAGCGTATAAATTACATATCGTTTAGCAAAAATTTTCTAGACTTTCTCGGGAAGTCCTTGTGGACATATTTAAATACTCGTCTGGAGCGTTACCGGTTGCTAGTTGCTTAATTGCCGAAGTAACTTTTTGCATCGATGTAAAACTCTTCCTACCACTCGCATCCACGGCGTCTTAAAACTTTTTGCTAGTTATTCGCTTACACGTCAATCAAAATTTTTAAAAACAACCTTTTGGACATACGAAACCTTTGACGAAAAACCTCTTCGTTGAATACGGGCTCCTCGACAAAATAATCTCTCATAAGGTTTTCGTGACATTTCACTCGATCTCGACGGACAGATTTCCTTTTTCTAGAAGTGCCCGTGTCTTCCAGTTGAGCGGCTTCGTTAATAAGATTTTGGAAAAAAACATTAAACTACTATCGCTTGAGGAAGAATCATCGTCTTCACTAATATCAATTGGAAGGAATAGCGGTGGTATATCATCCATTGAAAAAATAGAAGAAGTGAATTTTTTTTTAAAAATAGAGTTGGATGGAGAAGAAAATGGTGAAAAATGATGTTAAATGGTATTGTTTTTATAAGGAAAAGTTATATTTTTTTTTATATAAAACGGCTACTAAATAACGGCTATAAAACGGTCAAATTTGTTCCCCCAATGCACTCAATCAAATCGGTGAACATATCCCGAATTGCCTCACCGATTACCCACTCACCGCATAACTCAATCAAGTGGGTGTGGTCACCGATCGGTGACTCACACTCCCCGCACCACTCACCAAGCATTATACCCCCTACCCTTAGTGATTTTTCCGGAGTGTTTATATAGTTCGGTTAAGGTTACATGTATATTGGGTGGTTTAATGGCGAAGGGGGATTCAAGGCTTTTGGATCACCTTCATCTGCGGGTTGTTTGCCACTAGCCCACTAGGCAACCTTTGATTTTCTATTCTTAAAAATATAGTTTTTTCCATTCATGTTTTTAAATAAACGTTCCTTTGATGGTTTATTATAGTCCAAGTACAAAAGTACTTTAATTTAATTTCACCATTAAATTTTCAGTTGTGTTTGGTTTGAAGCCATCATTTAGGTGCTGTTTGTTTTTGCTTATATTGTCTGAAAAGAGCTTATGTCTGCGGGCGGGCGCAGACATAAGCTCTTGAAGACTGTTTGTTAAAAATAAAAAAGAAGATCTTAAAATAGCTTTTGTTTGCTTAAAAAAAAGCTATGAATTATAGGTTCAAGATCTTCACACACCATCTTCACACATCATCCACCCTTCTTCTCCTTCCTGCCACCACCACCTCCGCCACCACCACCGCACCACCTCCGCCCGATCTTGAACAAACTGAACAGCATCAGCATCATCTTTCATCAAATCTTCGGAAAAAGAAATAAAATGAAAGAAATGAGGTGATTTCTTACCGGTGAAGCCCGTCGGACCAACTCACCACCGCTATCACCCCTGCCGTCGAGCCGATTTCCGATCTCCAGTCTCTCTCTCATCTCTCTTCTTTCCTGTTTCTCCGTCTCCGTCGCCGTGCGCCGCCGTCAGCGGCGGCTCTGGTTTCATCGTCTTGAACGGCCGGTAATCACCGGTTTGTTTAGGGTTGTACCGGTGGGTGCGAGCTATACAAGAGGAAGAAGGTGCCTGTGGTGTCATCGGTGAACTGAATCCGGAGAACAAGATCTCCGCCGGTTATTCCGGCCGCTGGCATGTAATCAGAGGGAGGGAAAGGGGAACCGAGGGGGTGCGGTGGTGGTGGCAGAGGTGGTGCGGTGGTGGTGGTGGGTGTAGAGAGAGAGAGTGTTACTAGAGAGAGAGCAGTTTCTAGAGAGAGAGAGCTGAGAGTGTGTTTTGTGGGTGAAGTTTTTGAAGAAAAAAAAAACAAACCCTCTTCTCCTTGCAGACTGCAGACATTTGGGCCACATCTTCTCTTGCAGATGCCTGCAGATGTGGTTCGCAGACTACAGACATTTTACATCTGAAAAAACAAACATCACCTTAAAGAACATAAAAAAGAAAAAGTTAACGTACTTAGACCATGTGTAGTGGTTAAGAAAAATAATGCCCCCATCATGGGGCATTATCCGACACGTAACAGTCCAGTCAGCATGGGGCGTTATTGCAAAAGTGTCATAGTGGGAATAATGCCCAATAATACCCCTTCCAATCATTAAACAAAAAAAAAACCAAAAAAAAAAACAATAAAGTCACTTAAATAAATAAAGAGTGTTGATATTGGTACACCATTCTACTCTATCTCTATGTATAGAAAGAAAAATGGTTTCCAAATAAAATTTTAAGTTAAGAGATGAACCTAAATTATAAATAAACTAGTAAGATTCTAGAGAAACATTACAAGTCAAAGGAGAACATTACATGATCTCTATAAAAACCATAAGTTAGCAACAAAACAAAAAAAATTGTATCACCATCTTGTTGGCAGCCGTGTTTGAAGAAATCTTTGGGACTTCCAAAACTTTTTCAACAGGTCCACAGTAGTTAAACTAAATAAATTACAAATCATCCCCAAATGGACATTGTGATGATTAAGTGATGTTATTTAGAACAAAATTATTAGGAGTTTAAATCTTGTAAAATGTATGTGTTAGTGTATTTATCATATAAAATCTAGAAATTGTTATTAAAATAAGACAAATTTCCAGTCGTTATTATATGTATTTGATGAGTTAACAAGATTCGGTAATTTTTATTGATGTGATATTCATATAAAACATCACTTTTATCATAAAATTGACATAAATAACTAACTAGAAAAAATAATTTTGTTAGAGTGTTAATATTCTCACACCTCTCTTCTTTATGACAGCTCTATCTCTCTTTATATAATACACTAAAGGTGTAAAAATAAAATGTCCATTTTTTGTAAGAGCAACTTATATTACATATATAAATACAACTTCATATTGCATTTGCAAGAATTTAAACTCATAACATATGGTCATTTACTATAGCTTGTGCAGAGAACCAACATGTTTTTGTCCCTTTTGCCTTTGACACATTTGGCTCCCTAGCGCCAGAAGCTATCCAATTCCTGAACAGGGTCCAACGGGTCATCCATAACAATTGCTCAGCCTCAGGGGGACGGGGTTTTGTCTTTGGTAGATTAGGGTTTGCAATTCAGAAAGGGGTGACGGCGCAGCTTGTTGCCCGTCTACCTTCTGTTTTGATGTAACTTGACAAGTATGAATGAAAGCTAAATTATTTCAAAAAAAAAAAATTACTATACCATTAGACCACAAGGTCATAGGTAATTAGGAGTTATAAATTATTAGTTATACGTAATAACAATTTTTTGTAAATTAAAGAAAAAGACTTCAACTGTTCCCACACCCCTACATCTTATTTAGTTCTTTTTTACTCTATCTCTCTCTATGTATACATAAAAAGAGATAGAGGTAGTGTGTGTGAATATTAACTCTCAAGAAAAAAAAAAGTTAACAAATAAAATACCTATATCACATATCTATAAATTCAAGAACTTTCGGGGTGATAAAATTCTTTTTTATCCATCGGCAAAGTAACGAATCATGGGTGAAATTCCGTGACAAAATTCGGGCGTAAAAAAAGATATCACCGGTGAATAAAAATTGTATTTCTGTTGGTGAATTTTAATAGATTAAAAGATGTTTTAAAGTAGCTAATTAGCTATCTCTATGAAAATTAGGCCGTACATCCGAATGTGTTATTTTGGTTAATCAAGCTTCGTCTTTTTTAGATAAACTAAGGCTCTCGGTATCCACACATCCCCTCTTTTTATTTGCACATCCCTAACCCTACAGGAAGTGTATTGGGCTATACGGTTCCTCTGGGTCAAAGCGTATTGATCTATACGCTTCCTATACGTGTACTTGAAGTACAACTTTTCAGACACTTTTCATGTAATGATTATGGGACCAGAGGAACCGTATAGAAGTGTATTGGGCTATACGGTTCCTCTGGGTCAAAGCGTATTGATCTATACGCTTCCTATACGTGTACTTGAAGTACAACTTTTCAGACACTTTTCATGTAATGATTATGGGACCAGAGGAACCGTATAGCCCTATACGCTTCCTATAGATTTTTTTTTCAAAAGCAGCATATGGCTCTTGTCATCTTTTTTTTATTTTGAACGGAAAGGAACGAGTGTCAACCACCGTGACACCGGACGATGTGGCCAAGGTCGACTACTCAACCGCCACCAGCCTCTTGCACTACTAGAAAACTAAGCAATTGCGACCAAATGTTGCGACCAATATAAGGCGGACGCAAAATTAGCAACTGGTTTGTGACCAAAATCAAAATAGTCGCACAATTAAAGACCAATCTAGATTCGGTCGCAAAACAGTCGCAAGTTTTGTGACCTCGTATTTGCAGTCGCAAATTAGTTGAATAGTGTCGCAAGTTTTGTGACCTCGTATTTGCAGTCGCAAATTAGTTCAAACATAAATTAATTGTCATATTCATAAATCAAATGGTTGGTTTTAATAACAATTGACGTTAATTGTACACGCGTTACAAAATAAATCATATGAAATGATTCGAGGTACCAAAGTTATATTGTTAAAAGAAAAAAAACTGACCAGACCCGACCCGAAACCCGTTCTGACGGACCCGTTTCGACCCGAACCAAAACAACCCTTTTTTACAGTTAACCCGTTTTGACCCGAACCCGTTTAGACTAATAACTTTTGTGCACATGCTACTAAGCTGTTTCCCACTGTTATTATGCTATATATGTTTATATATTCATACTAAAAATATATTATTACTTTGATTTACAAAATTTAGCATATTACACTAGTACACAATTGGGCAAATGATGCGGATGACAAAACTAAAAGATGCGGTTAAATGGTTAACCCGCATCTTTTGCCCTGCCCCTAAAACTAAAAAGTACATCTGTTTTCTAAGCTGTTCATACAGTACTAGGCATGCTATATATGTTGATGAATAGGTTTACGGTCGCATTTACATGCTACTAAGCTGTTTCAGCTAAATATTCTTCATTTAACAGAATAAGCAGGTTTCGATCTCGTCTACTTCGTTATGTACTAATTAATTTTCTTTTCTTTCTCACGTAGACCTAAATTTTGCAATGTCTCGGTGGTTTTGTACTAACTTTACTCTGATTTTTTGGTAATGAACAGGTTTTCAATCGGATTCAGCCGTCGTTAAGCTGTTTTATCGCTGTTTGGATTGGGTATTCTACTATTTTGACTCTGCATTAATCTGAATCTCACAACCCCTAAGGAGTAACAGAAATAACTAATTCCTAAAAATCAAAATCAACAAATCATATTTGCTGAATCTCACACTTGGCTTTTTATTGTAGATATCATGGGATGTACTACGACAAATATCGGAAAGGGTCGTGTCCATTAATATTTCACTTTGCATTGGTTTTATTAGATCGAAAGGTTGAACGTGATTATCCAAGATACAGTGAAAGAAAAAGAAAGGTTGAACGATATTATTGCAGAATTGGTGTTGGAAAAAGAGAGATAAGGCGGAGAAAGAGGCTATGAATGAAAGGATGGCAAACATTGAAGCGATGCTAAAAGCTAGGTTTCAAAACGACTTAGGTTACAAAACGTATAAACACTTTGTTTTGAATATGTATTTTGTTATGATAACTTTGGTATTTGATGTTTCAAGTGGGATGTTTTATATAATTGTGAAAAATTGATAATATGTAAAATTTAAAATTGACATTATATGCAGGTTAAAATAGAAAATGGATAAAAATAGTTTTTAAAAAATAAATAGAAATTGCGACTGCAAAAACGGTCGCAATTTTTCAAAAGGCAAGCAGTTGCAAAACGGTCGCAGTTTGTAAAGACAGGCGGTCGGAAAACGATCGAAGTTTGTAAGAGGCATGCGGTCGGAATACAGTCGCATCATGACCGTCGCAACCAAAGTTTCACAAAACCAAGAACAGTCACAATATTTGTGACCATTATTAAAGTCACAAAACCTGGGTCGCAAAAGATAGCAGCAGTCGCAACTTAGTCGGAATAGAGCAATTGCGACGGGTGTTTTTCCGATTGTAGTTCTGGTCGGAAAACGGTCGCAACAGGGCAATTGCGACTGGTTTGCGACCAAAATCGCGGTCGGAAAAACCTAGTTTTCTAGTAGTGTTGGCTCTCCCAAATACGCGGAAACCCGACCTCTACCCGCCCGAAGGAATGGCAGTGGAATAATCGGTAAAACCTCGCCTCCCATCCAAGACGAACCATATTGCCCTATACGCTTCCTATACTTTACTTACTTTACTCACATGGGAAACGTATTGCCCTATATAGCCCTATACGCTTCTTATAGATTTTTTTTTCAAAAGCAGCATATGGCTCTTATCATCTTTTTTTTTTATTTTGAACGGAAAGGAACGAGTGTTAACCACCGTGACACCGGGCGCTGTGGCCAAGGTCGACTACTCAACCGCCACCAGCCTCTTGGCTCTCCCAAATACGCGGAAACCCGATCACTACCCGCCCGAAGGAATGACAGTGGAATAATCGGTAAAACCTCGCCTCCCATCCAAGACGAACCATATTGCCCTATACGCTTCCTATACTTTACTTACTTTACTCACATGGGAAACGTATTGCCCTATATAGCCTTATACGCTTCCTATAGTTTTTTTTTTTCAAAAGCAGCGTATGGCTCTTATCATCTTTTTTTTTTTTGAACGGAAAGGAACGAGTGTCAACCACCGTGACACCGAGCGCTGTGGCAAAGGTCGACTACTCAACCGCCACCAGCCTCTTGGCTCTCCCAAATACGCGGAAACCCGACCTATACCCGCCCGAAGGAATGGCAGTGGAATAATCGGTAAAACATCGCCTCTCATCCAAGACGAACCATATTGCCCTATACGCTTCCTATACTTTACTTACTTTACTCACATGGGAAACGTATTGCCCTATATAGCCCTATACGCTTCCTATAGATTTTTTTTTTCAAAAGCAGCATATGGCTCTTATCATCTTTTTTTTTTTTTGAACGGAAAGGAACGAGTGTCAACCACCGTGACACCGGGCGCTGTGGCCAAGGTCGACTACTCAACCGCCACCAGCCTCTTGGCTCTCTCAATTAATTTTATTTTATATAAAAAAAATTTGTAATTAATTTTATAATTATATAAAAAAAATTATAATTAATTTGGAAAAAAAACACAAAGTTACGGCCTAAAAACACAAATCTGTGTGATCCGTGTGAAATCCTTTTACCCAATGAAAACAAAGCATCAGGATCGTTGACTCTTGCAAACCCGATGGGAAGCGTATAGGCCAATACGCCTCCTGTTGAACTCAGTTTTCAAAAGTTGTCAGTACTTTTCAGGTCTGACTATCTGCACTTTCTGCATGGCAGAGGGAAGGAGTTTTCAGCATGCGAATAGGAAGCGTATTGGCCTATACGGTTCCTATTGGTTTAGCATGCGAATAGGAAGCGTATTGGCCTATACGGTTCCTATTGGTTTAGCATTTATTGCTTTTAAGGGTAGTCGGTGTGATTCACCGCATGCATGCGGGAAGTGCTTTTCACCGAACGGTGAATTGGTGCCGCCCCATTTTCGGTGATCGGGTAGTGGGCAAATCGGTGTATACTCACCGATGAGGGAAGAGGAGGGAAGGAAGAGAGGGGAGGGTTTAATGGTGGGTCCCAACCCCTTTCAACCAATCAAAAATTTCCTTTTTTAATTGAGTGGTGTTTGAATCACTCCTAGTGTTTGAGTAGAAAATGGAGAGTGATGGGGGGACTTGACATGGCATGATATTATTGGGTAAAGAATGACTCAAACACCCTAAGGTGTTTGAATCATACCCTCCACCCTAAACTTATAGGAAGCGTATTGTGCTATACACTTCATATTGAGGGATGTACACTGATTTTTGAGGGGTGTCTAGATACCATGACCCTAAACTAATTATTATAATAATATGTATTTGTTCAGCAATACGTCACTGAACCAATTATCTAGAAGAAAATAAAGTACTACTAAATACCTTTTTTAAACATGTGTATCCCACCTATGCGGAAAAATAGAGTTAATTACTGTTTTTGTCCCTAAGGTTTGTCAAAAATAACGGTTTCAGTCCATTAGTTTAAAAATTGCGATTTCAGTCCATTAGTTTCATTTTCGTAACCATTTCAGTCCACCAACTTAACTCCATCCATTTATTTTGTTAACTTTGAGTTAACTAACTAATTCAGGGACGGTTTGCGTCAGTTTTAGAAACACAGGGACTTAAGTGTAAACTCTAAAACATTAAAACAAAATAGTAAATTCCAAAAAATCAAAAAAATTCCAAAAAACCAAACAAATTCCAAAAAATTCTAAAAAATAATAAAAATACTATAAAATCATAAAAATTCTAAAAAATCCAAAAAATCCGTTTCGGCGCGAACTGTTTCGACCCGAACCGTTTTGAGCTGAACCGTCCGTACCGTTTCGACCCGAACCGTTTCGACGCGACGGTTCAGCTCGAAACGGTACGGACGGTTCAGCTCGAAACGGTTCGGGTCGAAACGGAACGGGTCGAAACGGTTCGCGTCGAAACGGTTCAGCTCGAAACGGTTCGGGTTCGAAACAGTTCAGCTCGAAAGGGTTCGGTTCGAAACGGCACGGTTCGGTTCGAAATGGTACGGCTGGAAACGGTTCGGCTTCGAAACGGTACAGGTCGAAACGGTTCGGTACGAAACGGTTCAGCTCGAAACGGTTCGGCTTCGAAACGGTACGGGTCGAAACGGTTCGGCTCGAAACGGTATGGGTCGAAACAGTTCAGCTCGAAACGGCATGGTTCGGTTCGAAACGGTACGGCTTGAAACGGTTCGGCTTCGAAACGGTACGGGTCAAAACGGTTCGGCTCGAAACGGTACGGGTTCGAAACAGTTCAGCTCGAAACGGTTCAGCTCGAAAGGGTTCGGTTCGAAACGGCACGGTTCGGTTCGAAACGGTACGGCTTGAAACGGTTCGGCTTCGAAACGGTACGGGTCGAAACGGTTCGGTTCGAAACGGTTCAGCTCGAAACGGTTCGGCTTCGAAACGGTACGGGTCGAAACGGTTCGGCTCGAAACGGTACGAGTCGAAACGGTTCGCGTCGAAACGGTACGGACGGTTCAGCTCGAAACGGTTAGGGTCGAAACGGTTCGCGTCGAAACGGTTCAGCTCGAAACGGTTCGGGTTCGAAACAGTTCACGCCGAAACGGATTTTTTGGATTTTTTTGAATTTTTTAGAATTTTTATGATTTTTTAGAATTTTTATTATTTTTTAGAATTTTTTGGAATTTGTTTGGTTTTTTGGAATTTTTTTGATTTTTTGGAATTTACTATTTTTTTTGTTTTAATGTTTTAGAGTTTACACTTAAGTCCCTGTGTTTCTAAAACTGACGCAAACCATCCCTGAATTAGTTAGTTAACTCAAAGTTAACAAAATAAATGGATGGAGTTAAGTTAGTGGACTGAAATGGTTACGAAAATGAAACTAATGGACTGAAATCGTAATTTTTAAACTAATGGACTGAAACCGTTATTTTTGACAAACCTCATGGACGAAAAGAGTAATTAACTCGGAAAAATATGTTTACGAGAATAAGTATTGACCAACCAATATAAATAAAAACTTATTTGGTATGCCGATTGACCAACCAATATAAATAAAAACTAATTTTGATATGCCGATCTAAGGGTGCACGGGAACGGGGTGGAGTGGTGAACTAATGCGGGGATCTTGTTTACCGCGAGAGGGAAGGGTGGATCGGTGATTATTTACCGCATTGAGTGAGGTATTTTTGTGACCGTTAGCTGCTTTCAAACCAATCACAATGTTTTCTTTTATTTTTTATATTAAAAAGAAAATAGTTTTATCTCTCGGCCTCTCCTCAAAAGAGGCGACCAACCCTTATGTTTTAGTGCAAGAGATGATTTAGAGAGTGGAATTAATATGGCAAGATGTGATTAGGTAGGTGGAAAGTTTACCACTTCTCAAGAGGTGACCACCCGAATTTTGTTTGTTAATATTTTTGATTTATTTTAATTTGTTTGTTATCAAAATCACGAAATTATAAATTAGAATTAGAAATACTAATATAGTGTAAGGTTCATTGAGGACACTAAAAAATGGGAACCGGGGAATAGTGTATTTAACATGTTAAATCTATATCTTAAAAATTTAATTTAACATGTTAAAATTCATTTTTTTTTTATTTTTTCAACGTTTTTTCTTATAAATACATGTAGAAGCTATTTAAATAAAAAAATATTTTTGTAAAAAAAATTTAACCTTTTTTAGCTGTTTTTTAAACCTTTTTTAGATTTTTAGTTTTTGATTTTTTTTAATTAAAAAGGCTTCTACATGTATTTGTAAGAAAACGCGGCGAAAAAAATAAAAAAAATTGATTTTTAACATGTTAAGTTGTATTTTTAAAATGTTAAAATCATGGTTTCCCGGCTCCCCAATGAACCCTCCCCTGCTAATCTATTTTCATCTAGATATATTTTAAAAAATATTTCAGATTCTTCATTAATAAACAAGGTGCAGGTTTAATATATGTTCAACTTTTAAATAATGAATTGTAGTAATCTATCTACTATAATAAAAGAAATTAACTTTTGGATACGTGTGATTCATTTAAGGCATCCTCAAATATATATTTATCTTATATTAACTAAATAAATAAATAATAAATTAATATTAAATCTTATCATACTTTAATATAATATTATCCTCAAATCTAAATTGTTAATTTAATATATTTTTAAAACAAATATCTCTCTTTCCTACTTATCTTATATTAAATATATAAATTAATATTAAATGTTATCCTAATTTATTAAGAATATAACTTTTTTTTATTATTTGGTATACAAAATTATATTTATTCAACTCGTGTAAAACGCAGGGTTTTTAAAAATTTGACTTTTATTATTACTATACAAAGTTACATTTATATAACCCTTGTAGTACACGAAGTTTTTAATGATATTACTTTTTTTTTTATCATTTTCTATGTAAAATTAGATTTATTCAACATGTGTAATACATGGGATTTTTAAGGATATTTTTTTATTATTTGATAGATTTTTCAACCCGACTATACATGAGTTTTTTAAAGATACGACGTTTTTAGTATTTATTACATTTATTTAATATGTGTAATACACATGGTTTTTAAAGATATAACTATTTTTTAGATCTATTCAACACGTGTAATATACGAGATTTTTAAGGATGTAATTTTTGTTATCATTTGGTAGATTTATTCAACCCGATTATACACGGGTTTTTTTAAAGATACGACGTTTTTAGTATTTAGTATACAAAATTACATTTATTTAATCTGTGTAATACACATGGTTTTTAAAGATATAACTTTTTTTTTACTATTTGATATATAAAATTACATTTATTTAACTCGTAGAATATGCGAGTTTCAAAAAGATATAACTTTTTTATTATTTAATATATAAAATTACATTTATTCAACTCGTGTAATACACAAGATTCTAACCTAGTAATAATGTATAAGACTATGGGGTATGGGGCGGGGGTTGGGGCGTGGGTTGGGTACAAACGCCCAAGTCACCACCTCGGGTGGGCTTGGGTTTCGGCGTGGCCCTTTGGGCGGGGGTTTCAGCGCGCCCGGGCGTTGGGCGGGCCTAGCGGTCTTCCGTGGCCGGCTCTCATTGGCTGGGTTGGCTAGGCTATAGGTGGCTAGGCTTTTTTTTTTTTTTTAATTTTGTGTGTATTTTTATAATAATTGAAAAAAAATTATGACACGTGGCCAACCCACGCGGGCTAGTCACGCCCCGCCATACCGACCCAACATGCAACTAACCAACAATGCCCCTCGAAGTTCACGTATCAACTCATTCCCCAAACCCCCGTCCCACCATACCCCACGATCTAATGTATGGAAAATAATCACATACATAGAATGAAGAAAAAGGAGTTAAAAGCAATTTACAAAGTATATGGTTATCCATTTCTCTACTTTGGTTATATATTAAGCAATTCTGTAATAAATATTACTCTTATATCTATGTTTAATAAAATTATTACATAATAAACAATTCACAGATCTGGGTAGATATTTAACTGTAACATGTATTAACGTGTTTGAATATGATTTCAAATAATTAATATCTGTACCAAAAACATAAAATAAAATTAAATGTGAAGATAAATTACTTGCATGTTTTAGCGTTATGCACATGGGGTGTTCATGCATATTCACGGCCTTTCACTAAATGGTCGACTAGATTCCAAAATAAACATCAACTCGGAAGTTCTATTTGCTCGATACAACGGAAAACCTATATATTAGTGTATATATAGTGTGAGGTTCATCGGGTAACAGTGGGGAACCGACTCAAACGAACTCCGATTGGACTCATTCCAGCGGCGTTGGAACCGTCTCGTCGAACCTTAACTAGGATCTCTTAACCCTAAACCCTAAATCATAACCCCTAAACCCTAAATATATTAGGGTTTGGCTTTTAGGTTTAGCCTTAGGGTTTAGCTTTAGGGTTTAGGGTTTAGCTTTAGGGTTTAGCTATAGTGTTTAGCTTTAGGTTTAGCCTTTAGGGTTTAGCTTTTAGGGTTTATAGTTTAGATTTTACGGTTTAGCTTAGTTTTTAGCCTTATTTTTTAGCTTTAGGGTTTAGAGTTTAGGAGTTAGGATTTAGGGTTTAGGGTTAAGAGATCTTAGTTAGGGTTCGACGAGCCGGTTCCAACGCCGCTGGAATGAGTCTAATCGGAGTTCGTTTGAGCCGGTTCCTCGCTGTTCCCCACTTTTTTAGTGTTCCCCAATGAACATTCCCCTATATATATATATATATATATATATATATAGAGGCCGGTTAACGTACAAATGCGCTTATCGTACATTACGTACGCTACAATCTCAGCCGTCAGATCATCTTCCCGCATTGAAAATCGCATGTGAAATTGAATTACCACATGCGAAATTGTTACCAACATTATCACATGCGAAATTGAATTACCACATGCGAAATTGTTACAAAAAAAACAACCTGCTATTTCATCAAAATTATCACATGCGAAATTGAATTACCACATGCGAAATTGTTACAAAAAACAACCTTCTATTTCATCAAAATTATCACATGCGAAATTGAATTACCACATGCGAAATTGTTACAAAAAAACAACATTCTATTTCATCAAAATTATCACATGCGAAATTGAATTACCACATGCGAAATTGTTACAAAAAAACACCGGTTATTTCATCAAAATTATCACATGCGAAATTATTACAAAAAAAAAAAAAAAAACAACATGCGATTTTCATTGCGGGAAGATAATCTGACGGCTGAGATTGGCGCGTACGTAATGTACGATAAGGGCATTTGTACAGTACTCTTTACCTATATATATATATATATAGGCTAATTATAAGGAGAAAACTCACTCCAGTTGACTAAACCCTGAAAACTCTCACATGTGGCTAAGAATGATCCACGTTGCTTGTTAGTTGAGAGGAGACAAGGGCATTTTTGACATTTTCCTTTTAACATTTTGACTGATGAATGTGTAAGAGACTTGATGGTGCAGACTTCTTTTCTTCTTTTCATTAGTTTCATTTAATAGCTTTGTACTTGATGTATCTCTCTCCTCTCTCACATAATCTTCATCAACTGGAGATCTTCAAAAGTCACCAAACACTCACTCTCTCTCATAATCTTCATCATACCATCTCAATATTCAGACAATCGCCACACAATCGCTGCAGATCTTCAAAAATCACCGGATAAAATCAAACATGGCTGAGTTGAACAACCAAAAACCTCGGACTGTTGTCGGTGGTACGGCGACACTCAATGATCATTCGGGGTTCACCCTTAAATGTTGTCCCACATAATCTTTTACTTGATTTTGCATTTAATGAAGATGAAGATGCATTGGGTGAAAGTAGGGTTGTTGAAGATCCTGAACCTATTTCTTCAGAGTTTCCAGGTAAGAGATTTTTTTTTCTGTTTTATTAAATGTACAGCTTTAAATGCATACGAGTAGTTGTGTAAATTAAGGATTTCTTGTTTAGTTTTTCATTGGATTCATCTTGAATCATTTTTTTTTGTGTAGCCTCAGTTCTGAATCAAAATGGCACAAATGATGATGAAGATGGTGTTCAAAATTGTACTTTTACACAGCTGCTATCCACAGGTCATTTGTTTATGTGAAACCATGAATTTTTTTCTATAGGGTTATTGTAACACCCTTTGTTTTAATGTTTGTAGTTTGTTATTATAAGTTTTTTTTTCTTGTTGGTAGAGGAGGAAAAAAAAATAGATGATGTGTTGGTTAGGTTGGTTGAAAATGTGGTAAACTTGTATTAAAAATACAATTTTTTTTTAATGAAACAAGCTTTTATATTTTTGTAGAATGTAAAAACATGTGTGGTTTCACTTCTATTAACTTTTTATCTTTTTTTTAAGGGGAAGTCATTTGAGATTACATTTTTGGATTACATAAAAAAATGCACTAGAATCTACATTTTTTGGTGACATAAAAAAATGTACCACCATGTTTTGTTTGCATTTTAGGAAAACATATTATAATAAATTTATTTAAATTCTTTGTATTTAGTTACATATGTTTATAAAATAATGTTAAATGTTTATTGTTTTAGTGTACATGTTTGACATAGAAAATAAGGTAAGTAATTGATAATATTTTATCTAAAATGAAAGCATGACCTAATTTTAGGTTGTCTAATAACTTCTTATATATGACCTTATTTTTTTAACACATAGTGTAAAATTCAGTAAAGGTCCATTGTTATTGTATAATTCAATAAAAGGACTATTCAGTATAGATTCTAAGTACCCTGCTCCATATCAAGTACCCTCGCCAGCCCTAGGCCGCTCCCCATACCGAGTAGTCTTAGGAGAAGAACCAAATTAGGTTAGGATATACTTTTATTTTAATGAACCCCAAAATAATAACCCAATTGGCAAAGGCTCAATACCAACCATAGTTCTTCTTCTTGCACCTCTTATTGATCAGTTGTAGAATCACAAAGACAAACACAAGTAATCCAGATCAATAAAAGAAATATGTATAGATCATAAGAAGGCTGACTGGGGTGTACTACTAAAATATGAAACCAAAAGAATAGTTGAAACATCTATTGACTAATTTAAAATTTAGAAGAACCTGACTTCTTGTAATATATTAATAAATATTTTTGCATACCATAAGAAAGAAAAAACAAAAGCAATTCATTATTCGAAAATTCAACATTGTGATTTATCTCTTTTGTTACCATATAATTTTGTATGTTGTTGGTGCCTAATATCTATGCTATCACAACTATATATGTACCAAAATGCCTTGTATAACTTTTCATATAAGAATATAAAAATAGATCATTAAAAACCAATCTTTTAGTGAAAAACATGCTTTTAGAATATGATTTTCTTGAGCTGAGATTGTTTCTCATTTACCAAGTGCTTGTTGAAAATATAAGCGCTATCTTCCACTCCTGCATTCAAGCAATTCATCCGGTGCCTGTAAAACATCCACAGAATAGTGAAAAGACGTTTTCGAATCAATTCTAGTTGACTTCGCTTATTCAAGACTGATGTAGATAGTGATTGCAATTTAGCTCCACATTTTCATTTATTTTTTTGTAAAAAAATACACTGAACTTAAACAATTTTTCCCTTTCGCCAAAATAACTTTCATCAAAGTCAAAGTTAAAAAGTCAACTGGTGATAAACAAAGTTCAAATGGGCTACTTGATTGCATCTGGATTAGCTAAACAACTAACATTACTGAAAAGTATATGAATTGAATCAACATATTGGAGAGCTTTAAAAAAGGAACAATTTTAGTAATTTAATGTTTGCTAAAAAATTATATGTAACATAAAAAACTGTTGTGATAAATGTGAACCATACCAAGCAAAGTGATCTTCACAACAAACGGAGCCCGCGATGATTGAAATTCCTGCTGCTTTCCTGAATATTCAAGATTTAGAAACACATGTTATGAGTTGCTAAGACATACATATTCTTGGTTTACGATTACGAAGCGAAAACAAAGTTCTATATTTTCATGAAAATAGTTACATACCAGGTTGCGTTGTACATGTCATAGAACGTGTCAAAGGCTTTATCAAAGCAAAATAGACAAGCAAGAAGATCTTTGATATCAGTCACCTTACAACTTGATTTACAACATTTAACCTATGACAATCACTAATTAATCACCATAACCCACAAAACATGTAGAAGAATTTCGGCAAAAGAAACACAATTTATATGCAAAAATTAGGCAAAAAACACTCACAAGACGGTTGAGCTTAAAGGAGTAATACTTTCTATGGGAAGGATGCGTCCGCATATGCTCCAGTAAGTGTCCTGCACTGTATTTGTACAAAAAAAAATCAAATGCTGTTATAAGAAATATAGCAAGTTCAGATTATAATTGTAATCACATTGATTATTCATAGAAGTCCTTCAAAAAAAATGTATAAGAAAATCTGTTTGTGGGCTGGTCCGACCAGACCCGACCAGTCCGGGTTTGTTAATCGAACAAACCAAGTCCGTACACCTGTTACTGAACATTGTTACTGAAACACTTATACTATTTGCTTTTATATATGTATAATTGTATATATATGGGAGATATAACATACAATACAGAGACAAAACGTCATACCACCAAAAGCAATTGTAGATCTTTACTGACGGGTGCACTTCGGAATGTAGCAGATATGAATGAATATAACTACAGTGTAGCTAATTACATATCTGCCACTGGGGTTATATTAATTCATATGAATGAATATAAACCCAGTGTAGCTCTTCGATTTTCCTTGAAATTCCAGAGCTCACTAATTACATATCTGCCACTGGGGTTATATTCATTCATATGCAATTGATCATTGTGATCAATTACTTCCTTATGTGCACCACACCATCTTCTAGGAGGTTGCCAAGTATTCTCGCCTTCGTAGTTGGTGTTTTGCGTATGTTTACAACTGCAACCATTCTGTACAATATTTTCACAAAAAACATCACAAACAAACCTTGTTTTGATACTACTACGATAGCATAGAACAAAAACAAAACAAACAAACAGAAAAAAGCAAAACAAAAACAAAACAAACAAACAGAACAAAACAGAATAGAACAAAAACATCACAAACAAACCTGAAAAACTGAAACGAAAATAATCAAATCAACC
This sequence comes from Helianthus tuberosus, assembly GCA_030545235.1. NCBI lineage: Eukaryota > Viridiplantae > Streptophyta > Magnoliopsida > Asterales > Asteraceae > Helianthus > Helianthus tuberosus. The sequence goes on from CM060405.1 coordinate 57,270,900, forward strand.
CATTCATAAATATCTGATTATCATCGTTATTCGGCATTCAGATTATCAAAGAACTGATTATCAAAAACTGTTTATCAAAGAACTGATTATCAAAAACTGATTCACAAATAACTGATTATCATCATGATGCGGCATTCAGATTATCAAAAGCTGATTATCAAAAACTGAAACCAATATACCCAAATCAACCCTCTGTTTTTCACAAAAACATTCACAAATAACTGATTATCATCATCATGCGGCATTCAGATTATAAAAAACTGGTTACAAAAGACATTATCAAAAACTGATTATGAAAAAATGAAACCAAAATATCCAAATCAACCCTCAGTTTTTTCACAAAAACAATCACAAATAACTAATTATCATCATGATGCGGCATTCAGATTATTAAAAATTGTTTATCAAAAGCTGAAACCAAAATACCCAAATCAACCCTCTGTTTTTCACAAAAACATTCACAAATAATTGATTATCATCATCATGCGGTATTCAGATTATCAAAAACTGATTACCAAAGACATTATCAAAAACTGATTATTAAAAACTGAAACCAAAATATCCAAATCAACCCTCTGTTTTTTTCACAAAAACATTCACAAATAACTTATTATCATCATCATGCGGCATTCAGATTATCAAAAACTGATTATCAAAAACTGAAACCAAAATACCCAAATCAACCCTCTGTTTTTTCACAAATAACTGATTCAGAAATAACTGATTATCATCATCAATGCGGCATTCGGATTATCAAAAACTGAAACCAAAATACCCAAATCAACCCTCTGTTTTTTCGCAAATAACTGATTATCATCATCATCATCATCATGCGGCATACAGATTATCAAAGAACTGATTATCAAAAACTTATCACCAAAATACCCAAATCAACCATCTGTTTTTCACAAAAACATCACAAATATCAAGAACATATATAGATAAGATAAAGATCCAAACCTCTATTTTGAAGATGAAGATTGATGAAGATGGATGAAGATGAAGACGATTATGATGATGATCGTTGTTGGGAGTTGAGAGAGATTTTTTGAGAAGTGTGATGATGATTATAAAAAGCAATTGTATACCTTTATTAATTTCAATCATAACCGACCAACAGTTGCAATTAAGTGTAGATATTAAGGGATAAGGGTATTAAGGACATTTCACATATGTTACAAGAGTCCTATATCTAGCTATCAAATTGCCATTTAATACAAGTATATGTCAAACCTACAACCTATTAGAAAGAACATTTAGGTATAAATTTTAATCTACAAATGTATTCATTTTGAACAAAAAAAACTGACATGTTCCCAAAAATTACGTGCATATCTAGATATATAGAACGAAAACACAATTATTATTTTATATATTATAATATAATTAAATAATTTTTCATAATAATTTTTTAAAATAGTAGATATTATTATTTAAAAAATATATTTAATATATTATTTATAATTTATATAAACAGTGGGCTCATTTAACCCCGCGAGCCGGCTTGAGGTCGATAAGTGAACCACAGGCTCAAGCTCGTTTACTAAATGAGCTCCTTTTTAGGCTCAGCCTGAAGCTCGTTTAAGATTGCCTTGTTTCAGTCTTTTATTAACCAAGCTCTTGTTGCTCAGCTCGTTGACACCCTGCAAAAATTTTTCAGCCCCTTTTGGGTGTTCTCATTACCTCCCAATCTATACCCCTAAATATGTCACAGCTTTAAGGTTAGCAATATTCTACCTCAGATAATGGATTGGAAGACGACTGTCGATCAACTACTTTTGGACTTTTGACTTTAGATATTTTGGCAACAGGATTTTTCGAGGAAGAATCATCAGCCTCTGTTCCTGAAGTTTTGAGCTGCATAACAACTTTTTGCGTACTCTGGGGAACCTGCAAAGGTTGCAGCTCTTTTAACAGATCAGATTCATTAAAATGTTAATTACTATTAGTATCTACATATCTAATAAATGGGAATTAACGGTAATGTCATAAAACACCACTCCTACAATCATAGACAGTTATTTTAAAAATGGTGATGTCAATTCGTGCAAAAATGATCTCATCTTTATATTTAAAATTAAAATTGTTAACTAATAAAAGGATTTTATATTTAACTTTAAAATTGTAATCTTTTTAATTGAACTTTTTTAAACAATAACCAAGACTAATCGATATTTCTGCAGCAATATTCATTGGGCCAAGACTAATGGAAGTTGTTTTGTTATTATTGAAACTGGTAAAAGTGAATATTCAGTATTAAACCATAGTATTACAAAATTATGATTTTGAAAAATAAAAAAAATTACAAATTAAACATTACAATTAACACTTCCTAGAATATCTCGTTCTCTCGCCTTTTTCCATGCAATTTCATTTTTTGTTTTAATTTGTAGATCAGCTAGGATATCATAGGTCTTCTGATCCTGTTTCAGCAAATTTGTAATAAACTCTTCTGCTTTTTCTTTAAACTCTGTTGGAGTAGAACAAGCAACTTCATCCAGCAGTGCAATGCTACTCCAGGTTTGCTTATAATATTTATCACTAACCATAGCAACTTTTTTGTTGAGTTCTTCAGCGTTTCTCTGTTCTTGAAGTGACCAGGTTGAAAATTCGATTTTAAGATCAGTAGTATCCGACCAGTGGTAGAAGGTTTTCCTTGCCATTTAGGAAGAATGTGAGTGTTTTTGGATGGTTTGTTTTAGGATGAACGTTTTTTTTTAAATTGAAGTGTTGATGTTTTCAAGTAAACTAATAATGATCTTTTATAGTGTTTAAGTTTGTTTGATAGGGTAAATGAAGAGATATCTCCTAATTATGATAACCTTTTTTTGAAGGTTTCAATTTTGTTCTTTGGTTTTCTACATATTGAATTTTACTTGTTTTCCCATGAAAACTCATTTTTCAAAGGTTTTGCATTAAAATGGTTCATAGGATAACTGAACAGGCATCTCCCATATACACGTTTTTTACTCTTAAATCATTAAATGTACATGGTTTTTAATGATAAATGTTTATTTAATGATTGCCTTTCAAGCTGACCTTAGGCCTGTTACATATACTATATAATAGCATTGCCAATAAAAAGTTTTTTCATCAAAACAGATTCATTCAGTGAAACAGAAGAACAACTATTATTGTTTTGACTTAGTTCTTATAAATATATTAAAATGGAGTCATATACTTCTGCAAAATCTGACGATTTCAAGCAACGCTTTATTAAACAAATCGAAGACCAAGTTTTGGCTGATAGGTCTACTCTTCAAGAGTTGAAAATGTGTTTTAATGCACTGGAAGTTGGTCTGCTGACAAGAGACCAGGTTTCGAGGGACTTGAGGGCAATGCTGACTACTTCCGTTCGTGACCTGTGTGTTGCGAGTAATATAGAATGTGGAGAAAGAGACCTGGAGTTCATGAGAAAGATCAATGAGATACATCGAGAAGTTCAGTGCTCCATGGAGTTGAGGTTAAAGTTTCTTGATTCTTGCTATTAGAGTTAGATGTGTCTGATTAGTTTTCTTTTTTATATGTAACTGCTACTTTCTTAATACTTCATATTTTATAAGTATTAATTTTTTTTATCACAGTTTACTTTTACATCTTTTCATGAGTTTGAAGATAAACAGACGGTGTTCCATTTTTGATAAATTAGAAACTATTTCATCTACATTTTTTTTCTTAAGATTGTTGTTTGGTACCATGGATGATCTGTTTAATGTTTATTTACATGCCGACTTTAACAATTTTGGAAGGGAAACAGTTTCAACAAACACGGGTAACTTTTTCCTTAATTTTAATTAAATTAAGACCGTTTAGTACTTGTAAATATTCTAGGGCTAAAGTCGAACGCTACATTAGGAGTAATAGCACTCAATATGGTAGTCTTACAGACTCAAGTGTAGTTGTTTCATCAATTGATTCTAATGATTTATTAGCATTTTATTGATTCTTTGTTAGTTACAGTTGATGGTGAACATAGTATCTTCCACATGGTTGTTGTGAGTCATCCACATATATATCAATGTTTAATTTCTTAATTTCTTGCTTGTATGTAACTTGATTTGCTTCAGTCGTTGACTTTGTCTACGACCCTCCTACTTCTGTTTCATTATACTGATTTTAGGTATGGTTTTCATCTTTTCAATTTTTTTTGGTTTTGTTTTCAAATGCACAATTTTGGTTTTGTCATAGGTTCTTCAAACACACAACGATTTGGTCTCAGCTAACCAACTTTCTAAGGAAAACGAAAGACTGAATTTGAAGTTTACAAACAACAAAGTAAAATGTAGCAATTTCAATGCATGCAATAAAAGTATAAAAGACTAAGCCCATGATCTAAGTGAAAACTAAATACCCTTTCCTTAAAAGAAGTAACTTAGAAAGATGTTATGAGATGCAGTTGATTTTACTGCAAGAAAAAGAGAAGAAATTGCCTGAATACCCTTTCCGGAGAGAAACTGCTTAAAGTCTGCCATTTTTAGATCACCGACAAGTACCGATTTGTGAGGAGGAGCTGTTCTTGAAACGGGGAGTTTCAGACAACGTGCCGCTCTCTGTTTCCTCGATCTCATAATCAATCCATGCTATTTCATAATCTCCAATCTGTAGTGAAAACGGATCAAAATACATAATTTTTATCATCAGATATGATCACTAAAACTATATTATTCTTCAATTGTGCAAAACAACAAATTCCTCAAATGTGGATTTGACGATAAATTGTGCAAAACAACATCCTATTAAACTTTTTATGTACCTTATATGCACACAAATCTGATGTGACATCAATTGTTTCTTCAATTTGAGGAGCATATACATGAGGACAAACATGTTTAACATCAATTGAGGACGGATCTATGCACCAGCACCTAATAACGAAGACTTTAATATCTTAACAGTTCAACAATAATTGCAGAAAATAATTTGATAGAAAAAAAAAGAAAAAAATTCATACAAGTTTCAAAGGGGCAACATGAGAAAGAATTGATTTAATTGATCGACCATCAGACCGTCCTTCAAAACCCATGTAAACCAATGACCATTTGACTTGGACCTCAGGCAGATCCGTCAATTGATCCGACGGTCCACCACTACCGTCTCGTGACGTCCTTCTTCAATATCAAAAACAAATCAAACACAGCAGACGCACTGCACCTTCAAAACTACAAATCTACTTAAAAAGCCATAGGATATGAATAATATATACCATGACAAGTTATAGCCGACATTCATAATTATAAAAGTATCTTTTCAGAATTTGAAAGTTAAATTATAATTTTAACAAACAATTTCCCGATTTATTGAATTACTATCGTTGGACCAATTTAAAGTTGCATTACTATAACAGGTAATTATATTGGGAAGTGAGTAGTAACTAAAACAACTACCTCGCTTCCAATGTTGATAATCCAGATGAATTTTAGACAAGCCGACTTCTCATTTGTATTAAAACTATAAAATATGACATCAGTCCAACCTATACAACAATATATAACACAAATCAAGATATTTACAAAATGACAACATACCTCTTTTTTTCCTCTCATCAACCTCTGAAGTATCATCTGACTCATCATCTTTCTCGGCACATGTCACAAAACAAAAAATCACACCGAAACTCGATCAAATTAAACTGAAACGTTCAAAATATTTGTAAAACTTATCAAAAAATCACACCGAAACGTTCAAAATATTTGTAAAACTTATCAAAATCTCAATCGAAACAATTCGTATAACAACTATAATTATATAAAACTGTTAATCAATTTCTACAGATAATACATATCATACAAAATATACAACCGAGCACAAATAGATCGAGTAATTTGAATGTATTGACTCAAATCAAATATGCTACTCCCAAATCAAACACCTCTATCACAAACACCAAATCCGAACCACTTTACCCAACCTAAATCCACTTAAACACTGATTACATCAATAATTACACAATGCTCTCTAACCAAACACAAATCAGTTATGTTAAAACAAAAATAACCTAATCAGTTATGTTCCCCCTTTCAATGGATTTATTATAATGTTGGTTTGAGTTACATCTCTCTTCAATTGGAAATAAAATATTCATTAAATTTCAGATCTTACACTCTAAAGTTCATAATGAATTCTACTTTCTTTTTTTCTTATATTTTAAAGTAGCCTTTTGGTGGACCAAGTAATAAAATTATTTATTTATACAAACATGAAACTGAGATTGCATTTATTCTTATCCTATCCTTGAATTTATTCCTATCCTTGTCTAGGATCTCAAATGGTTTACGACCCTAGATCTACCGAACAATAACCATCTACAGCTTCCTTACCTACACCACCGCCACAACACCAGACCCCTAGAAAACCCCACTATGCAAAGATTAGATGAAGAATCTAAAATGATAAATCAAGATTATACATCAAAATACCTTGCATAAGACCAACGATTGGACTCTTGGCGAGTAACCATAAGTCCATTCGGCTACATCTTTCTACACTTCTGAGTCGACTTCGCAGCAAATCTAAACCCTAAAGGACCTTAAATGAAACGAATATGGAAGATGTGTTTTGAGGAGCCATGAAAGTGACGCGGTGCAATTGAGATTAGGGTTTGAGAAAGAGGAGAGTTTGGCAGATCCAATGAATAGGGTGAACTAAGATGGAAATCAAAACCCCTAGAAAATCATACCTGTGAATAGGCATCAGCAAGTGAATTGATGTTTTTCTTCGTTGGTTGATTTACGGATGAATAGAGAGAGAGGGAGAAGATCCAGATATGATCCATAGGGGATTTGAGAGAGAGAAGGAAGAGAAGAGGGGTGTTTGAATTTTTGAAATGGTGAATTTTGAAATGGTGGATTACCGCCCAAAACCTCTGCATAATGAGCTTGTATTTTAAAACATTTTAAATTGATTTTAAAAGTGATTTAATTGAGATGTTTAATAAAGATTATGACATCAGCGAGGACTACGTGGCATAGCTAAGAAGTTGACACGTAGGCATTTCTATGTCATCATCTAATCTCCTTTAATAGAGTATATAGATATATAGGGGACCGCTAAAATGAAAACCACCTCCAGTTGTAAGAACTGAGAGAACCACTTTCTAGCCTTTAGATCAAGAAGATGGATGGATGAGATTGAAAGTAACTAAAATTAATACTCCCTCCGTCCCATTTTAAATGTCCAAATTTCCACTTTTTGTTGTCCCAATTTAATTGCCATTTTCAAATAATTTCCAGTTTTGCCCTTACCATTACAAACTTCCATTTTTTGTTGTCACAATTTAATTGTCATTTCTAAGGACATTATTGTCATTTTACAACCCAAAAAATAAAATACTCAAATATTTCTTAAATTGTGTGAATGTGGGTCCGATGACATCTAAATAGGGACGGAGGGAGTATTAAATAGATTTTGTCTTATTATGTTTTTAATATTTTAATTCAAAAGGGTAGTATAGTAAAATTACTCTATTTTGTCTTTTTTTTTTATTACTTTTTTGTTTTATTATATTACTTTTTATTTTTTAAAAAGAATTTTTTTATTAAAAGCATTTTTTGAATTCAGATTTTTTAAACCAAACGAATTTTTTTTTGCGCGCCGGTTTTTGGCGTCCCCTTTTACCGCGACGTTTTTTACGTCCCTTTTTTTTCGCGGCGTTTTTATGCGCCGCATTCACCCCTCTTGTTTTTTACGCGCCGGTTTTTGCCGTCCCGTTTTACCGCGACGTTTTTTTACGTCCCGTTTTTTTCGCGGCGTTTTTATGCACCGCATTCACGCCTCTTGTTTTTCAAGCGTCGTTTTTTACACGTTTTTTAACGCGCCGTTTTTTACACGCCGTTTGTTACATGTTTTTTTACACGTCGTTTTAACGCGCCGTTTTTCACGTTTTTTGACGCGTCGTTTGTTACACTGTTTACGTTTTACGTTTTAAGTTAAAATTTTTACGTGTTACGTAAAACTTTTTACGTTTTACGTTTTACGCAAAACTTTTTACGTTTTACGCAAAACTTTTTACGTTTTACGTTAAAATTTTTACGTTTTACGTAAAACTTTTTACGTTTTACGTAAAACTTTTTACAATTTACGTTTTACGTAAAACTTTTTACGTTTTTACGTTTTACGTTAAAACGAACGCACCCATAAATCGCAAACTCGGTAGGTGTCTCAGATAGATTGTTATCATCATCGACTGGGTGGAAAAAATTAAAAAACCAACAACATCAAAACAATGTGTATCTCAGAAAAAAAACACGATTTGGCTCAGATTTTCCGATAATCAGAGGCTGCAAAGTGGGGTTGCACGTTCAAAAACCTACCCTCCACCATCCTTGTCGCGCCATCGTCATCAAAATATGTGTTTTTTTTTGCATCATCACTGCCAAGAACGATCGTCAATATCAATTGTCGGCAAAAAAAGTTTCAGTCGACACAATGGGCACCACCGGCACCAGCGGGCACCACGGGGCACCACCGGGCACCGCTGTACACAAATCAAAGAACAAATCCAACAAACATAATCAAAACAAACAAGCTGTACAGGTAAACAATCCAACAGAAACAAAAATCGAACCTTTGGACCCCCACCAGCCACCTGCACCAGCACCGACTACCGAAGACAGGTAATCAAGCCAACAAAAAATCTAAACTTTTCAAAAATTAATGACAAGATTCAGAAAAATCATGTTATACCATTTTCAAACATAAAAAACAGAGAGTGAGATACCCACGAAGAAAAGCAAATCGAGTCTTGATTTGGGGGGTTCCGACGACTCAACAAACACCACAAAAACAGAGAGTGAGATACCCACCACAAACCCCCCCAACTTCATCGGACTTCACGACCATCGCAACCCCCACCTTCACCTTCATCATCAAACACCACCACAAACTCTCTCCATCATCGGACTTCACGCGCCACCACACCCCCACCTTCATCTGCACTAACAAACCTACCCTCCACCTTCATCTGTATCACTGCCGGTCATTCATCAAACATCACCATCCTTCTCAGCTCCGGTCATCTTCTCCGATGGCCATCATTCACCGCCGACGACCGTCGTTCTCATACCAACCTTCAGCTCCGGCGACCACCATCAACCTGTTCTACCACCTCCGCCTCCACACCACCGTCTTCCACCGCCTTCGCCACCGCCATTAACCCCACCGCTGTTGTCTCTTTGTTGTGGGTGTTTGATGAAGAAAAACTTGACATCAGATGGTATTAATCACCACCGATCAAAACATTGATCTTGATTTGGGTGGGTATGAGAGAAAAGAGAGGTTTTGATTTAAGAGAGAGAATGGTAGGTTTTGAATATTAGAGAGAGAAGGGTGTCTGGTGGTATTAATGAAGAGAGATAGTGAGAGATTAGACATTTGGGGAAAAAGACCAAAACACCCTTTTAGTTGGCATAATCTGATTGGTTGAGAGTGATTCTCGCGGTTCTTACAACTGGAGGTGGTTTCTATATATATAGGGAGCCGCTAAAATAGAAACCACCTCTAGTTGTAAGAACCGCGAGAACTGATATTAACCAATTAGAGGTGGCCACCTCATTGGGCATTTTGGTAAATTACCCAAACTGATCACCTGTCTCTTTCAATTAATTTCAATCTTCTCTCTCTTCTCTTACAAAAGTCAGAGAAGTCTATATCACATTCTTCCTCTCTCAACTTGTTTCTTCTTCTTCGTTAATTCACCTACACCAAATTTGAAGTAACTTTCTCTTTCTTAAAACACAGTGCACACATATAATGATGAACGATGATGAGTGAGAAGGTGGTTGTTGTTGGTGACCGGAGGTGAGAAGGGTGGGTGGAGAACGACGGTGGTCGGCAGTGAATTAAGGTTGATGGAGAAAGAAGGTTGAACGGTTGTCGGTGTGTTGCAGGTTTATCGAAGGTGGCGGAGGTGGTTCAATAGGGTATGTATTGTGTGGTCGGAGGTTATGAAGATGATGATGATGAACGCCGGAGATGACGATGATGACTGCTGGAGATGATGATGATGTCTGGTGTTTCGATATGGTATGTATTAGTGTTGGTTATGAATATGATGGTGATGAACGCCGGAGGTGGTTCATTCTGGAACATTTATGCCGGTGGTCCCGATGCCGGTGGTCCCGATGTCGCCGGCAATGTCGGTGGTCTTTGTTTCATCTTAGGTGGTGCCGGCTGGGGGAGGAGGTGACTTTTTCACCGATGATGCCCCGGTGAACTTGAGGTTAGTAGATGAATTTTGACAAATTGTTGATTTTTTGTGGTTGAAAACTTGATTTTAGAGAAGGTCAATCTGAATGTTTGATCTTTGTGGTTGAAAACTTTGATTTAGAGAAACTGTTGATTTTTTTTGTGGTTGAAAACTTGATTTTAGAGAAACTGTTGATTTTGTGGTGCCGGGGGCTGCCCTATGGTGCCCGCGCGGTGCCGGTGGTGCCCCGTGGTGCCGGTGGTCGATTGAAGTGTGGTTTTTGATTTGTGGCGGTGATGATGCAAAAAAAAAAAAAACGCATATTTTGACGAAGATGGCGCGGCAATGATGGTGGAAGGTAGGTTTTTGAACCTGCAACCCCACTTTGCAGCCTCTGATTATCGGAAAATCTGAGCCAAAACCCCGTTTTTTTCAAGAATCCACTCGTTCTTATGATTTTTGTTTGTTGGGTTTTTATATTTTTTTTGAGGCATCGATGATAATAGCAATCTATCTGAGACACCTACCGAGTTTGCGATTTTCTGGGTGCGTTCGTTTTGCGTAAAAAGAATTTTGTGAAAAAAAAGTTAAACCGTAAACTTTTTAACGTAAAACGTAAACTTTTTAACGTAAAACGTAAACTTTTTAACGTAAAAACTTAAAACGTAAAAAGCTTAACGTAAAACGTAAAAAACGTAAAAAGTAAAAATGTAAATCGTAAAAACATAAAAAGTTTTACGTAAAATGTAAAAACGTAAAACGTAAAAAGTAAAACGTAAAAACGTAATACGTAAAAAGTTTTACGTAAAACGTCAAAAGTTTAACGTAAAACGTAAAGTTTTTAACGTAAAACGTAAAAAGGTTAACGTAAAAACGTAAAACCTAAAAACATAAAACGTAAAAAGTTCAACGTAAAACGTAAAAAGTTTAACGTAAACATAAAACGTAAAAAGTCTAAAAAATCTGTAAAAAAATCTGAATTTTAAAATGCTTTTAATAAAAAAATTATGTTTAAAAAATAAAACTAATATAATAATACAAAAAAGTAATAAAAAAACAAGAAAGACAAAAAGACAAAATAGAGTAATTTTACTAAACTACCCTTTTAAATTAAAATATTAAAGACATAATAAGACAAAGTTCTCGCGGTTCTTACAACTAGAGGTGGTTTTCATTTTAGCGGTCCCCTATATATGTGTGTTTGTGTGTGTGTGTGTGTGTGAGTGAGTGTGTGTGTGTGTGTATGTGTGTGTAAGGATACTAAGAGAAGTCCACTCTATTTGAGAAACTTGAAAACATTCTGAGCACACATTTTCCTAAGGTTTTCGTAATATACACATATGTAGTTTAAAATTGACTATATACATATATGTATATTGTCAAATCTTGAATCATGCACATATGTATATAGTCAATTTTAAACTATACATATGTGTATATTACGAAAAGCTTAGGGAAAATATATGGTGCAAAATGCTTCTCAAGTTTCTCAATTAGCCTAGTGTTTCTCACACAATACTAATAATGATTCATTCAAGTTCAATCACGAGATTACACAATGTTTATCAGACCAAAATGCATAAAAGAAACCCTAGACACTCACAATCTTTACACCCTAGGATGATTATATAAAAAAAAACTAGCCAAGCATAGTGGATGATGTCATCTCCAAAGCCATTGATTTTGGTATGGATTCTTCAATCTAATGTTGAAAACTCTCCAAAAACTCCTCTAAAAGCTCCCAAAATATCTAAGAACAAGATAATTCAAAATTGGAGAAACATTAAAAACTAGTCAAAATGGGCTGTTACAGAAGTTAAGCGCGCATTAAAGGACTGGAAACCTATCCCGGCGTCGCTGATACCAACAGTGGAGTCGGCGACGCCGACCAACCTCTCTAATGCCAAAACGTGTTGTCGGACACCTTTTGGTGGCCCCACTCGACACCGACTTTGGATTTCGCACCTGGTTTTCGCTCGTTTGCCTCTTCCCGCGTCCCTAGTTCGTCCATATTCGATCGTAATGCTCCAGAAAGCCTCCCAAACACACCTTAAACCTGTCAAGGCCTACAAAACACAAACCATCTCAAAGTAGTGCATTTTAAGAGTAAAACCTGTCAAGGCCTACATAATTCAGTAAAATAAGACTTGGACTTTTACCAACCATCACCCATCAACATTGGACTGAGCCTAAAATATCTACATTGATAATAAATAGTACGTTTTGTCCATGTGATACAGCATGGATTCGGTCGGTATCGATTCAGTTCGTAGTGTAGAGGAATTCAATCGGTGTCGATTTAATTCATTACGATATTGGTAGGGTGCCGACACTCAATTCAAAGTCATGATATGCCTAAAAGATGTGTTTTACTTTGAAAACCATAAAAATGAATACCAGTGTTGCTTCCGATGATAATTATACCGAGACCGATGTTGGTATAGGTTTGGGTTGTCACAGTGCTATTTTGAATAAAACTCTTTTTTGAACAAAGTTCATACATGAATGGTGAAAAATAATTATTAATCACAGTTGCGTATTTAGCTTTGTAACATAAATGAATGCGGGTTATCAGAGAAAAATCAAACTGAATAAAAAATTAAATGGATTAAAGCGTATATATTGATACTAGTTACGATAATAACAGTATCGATATTGGCATTGTTTGGTAAGTATTGGTCTTGTTCATAATGTTACCATATGGCATCGACACTTGATCTAGTATACGATATCGAAAAAGAATCTATTTCGAACACAACCTCGTTTTCAATAAAACTTATAAAATCTAACACACCTACGTATTTAATTAAAAAATTGATATGCTACGTGATTCATAAAAAAATGACATGTTACATGATTAATAGTGTCTATGGGTGAGCGATAACTGAATCGTTAACTAAAACCGAACGAAACTGATGAAATCGAACCAAATCAACCAAAAATTGCATTAACTGATAACCTATTAACCGAAAACAATATTTAACCAAAAAGCGGTTATCGATTTTTTACCATCGTTCAATTAAATTAACTTAACCGAACCATTCATATTTTCATATATATATAGCTGTTTGTACCTCCACTTCATGTATTTCATTATTTATACCGGATCAGGATTTAGAGAAAACGGTGAAGAGTGTGAGAACGGTGAGAACGCTTATGGATCGTCCGATCAAAACAATCTATGGACTAGATTGGCGCGGTGACATTTTAGTAAATAACACCAATTTTATTACGTGGACGCGCGTCATTAAGGGTAAAAAAGTAAAAAAAAACCATTCCTCACATAAAACGCCATTGAAAAATAAAACGCCAAATAAATACAAAACGCCAATTTTATCACTGCGTACTTTTTTCTGTGTTTTTATTTAAGTTCTCTGGCTACAAAAACACCATAAAATATGAAACGTCATTATATATAACGCCAAAGTTTACATCCGGATAAATGTTAATTACATTTTTTGTTATAAAAATAACATCCCGCCTAAACTACGCGCCAAAAAAATTCTATAAATAGAAACGCCTCACCACCTTCCATTTATCACACAAAAAAAACACAAGAAAACGCACAGTGGTTGTTAAAAAAAATTACAACTCAATGTAAAACGCCAAAAAATACAACGACATCAAACATATTTTCTTTGATCCTCAGTAGTGTTCTGCATGAACCTTCATTTAATGATTTGTTACGTGAGTGTAGAAAGATTTTGCTGCATGAGATGGACAAAATTGAAAAAAGATACATCATACTGTCATCTTTGTTCCTGAAGAAGGTTTGGATGATAAGAAGAGACCTAAACCAGTGTAAATGCTACTTTGGCCTCAATGAATATAATGAAGACCACAGGCAGATAACATCCACCCACAGGGGGTCACTCTATGTCTCCAACATCCACAAAGACACTTCAACACATGAACAAAGAAAATAAACAACGCCAAACCCAAAACGCCATTTATTTGTCACATTTCTTGTAGTTTCAAAAGAAAAAAAAAAGACTGATGACACTGAAGATTTTAAATCATAAATTGCTTCTGCTTTGTTTTTTTTTTTTAATTTTCTTTATCTATTGTTTGTTTTGTAATGTCACTTAATAAACAACAAAATAATATTAATGCTATAATGAAAAATATAATAAAACGCCAAATTTAGCAAATACGTGTAAAACGCCATAATGCCATAAAAAAGCCCCCAAAAAACTACCAAACTATAATAAAATTAATTTGAACAACTAATATTATAAAAAAGCGTGAAACAATGTGCAAAGGATATAAAACAAAAGAAGCCCAACAGTTATCTAACCGCCATTGGAAAACAAAACGCCATAATTACAGCCGTCAAAAGATTTGACGTGTTACACCATTAAAACAGTTGAGTCTGAAAACAAAACACGGTAAAACTGCAAAAAAACAGTAAAATGAAACGACAAAAAACATAATTACTAACATTTATTATATTAAATTTATTTATCTTTTTCAAAACGCCATAATTACCTGACATACGCGGGAAAAAAAGTCAATATAAAAGAAGACCATCAGAACCCAAGCTCAAACACGCCAAAAAGACTAAAACGCCACATATTCTCCAAAACGCCAAAAAATTTAAAAAGTGGCTAAGATTATTGCATGGAGGTTTGAAAGGAAAGAAAAACGATTCATCATAAAGTTCTCTGACAGGAGAAGGGTAAAGGTAAGAACAATAAAAGCCATGATGGGAATGAATGAAAATGTTCAGAAGGATATCCTGGCCCTTGGGGTTCCAAGAGACAACGATTGTGAAAGAACAAGAACTGTAATAAAAAGACTGGAAAGAAAGTTTCCAGCAGAAGATGATGAAGATGGTGATGATATTCAAGATGCTCATATACCAAAATTTAGCAGTTGGGCATTGCATGAGGAAGAAGGAACACTTGAAGTTACTTATCAAAACGGGGTGCAATATTCAAGACCAATGGAAGAAATGTTGAAGACAGGGTTGCTATCTATCATTGAACAACTCTGTGATTTAACACCTTCAAACGATCCAAAATCCAAGGATGCAGTGATATTCAAGAATAGGTTGTAGGAAAGAAGAGACGAGCTAATGACGTTATACGCAAAAATGAAATTTGATGATAAAGAATCTGAAGAAAGTGATGAAGAAAGCGATGGGTACATCTCTGATGTAATCCCACCTACGGAAGACTATTAGTTTATTTTGATTTTCGTTTTATTGTAGTTTTATAAAATATTAATCTATGGTAATGAATTATTAACAAAAAGATACAAAACGCCAAAAATGAAATGGAAAAAGCCATAACGCCAAAAGATTAACTACGTGACACAAAAATAATTAATTCAATGAGAAGAAATCTGAGACAAAACAATAAAACGCCAAAAAATTAATAAATATACATAACGCCAAAATTATCTTGCACGCAAAAAATAAAGAAGCATGTCAAACGCGAAAATCGTGAAAGGAGAAGAATACTAAAAAGACAAAAAAACCACTCGGACCCTGATCATGCCCCACGCCACGTGTTCGGCCAGGATGTGTTCTCACCGTTCTCACACTTTTTGCCGTTTTCTCCTGAACCCGTTTCTATTTATACCTTCATTTCATGTATTGATATTTTCATTTCAAGTACTTATACATCAATTTCATATATTTAAACCTTAATTTCATGTATTCTAAGAAAATTTTTTAGCCCAAGTTTAATTTTGGCTTTTAACCGAAACTAAATGAACCAAACCAAAAATTGTTAATCTAACCGAATAAACCGAATTATTAACCGAAAACCGATTGTTTAATAAAATAGACTAACCGATATCTTCAATTTTGATTACAGTGTCTGTGTGCCATGCCATATCACGCGGGCATCATTCTAGTAACTATTAACTAATATAACGTTAAAAGAACTAATATAACTACTATTTACAAGCCCTTTGGATTAATGGTCCATTTCACTTTCTGGCCCAAGTAAAGATATGCATCCTAAGGGTCCGGCCCGGTACGGTCTAATCGCATCACAGCTAACCCGAAACGCCGCCGTATACAATCAGCTTTCCTTGAACCAAAAGTAAAACCTAACAAAGCTGAAGTCTGAAGACTGGTTCACCAGATAAAACACCAAACGTTGAATTCATCTGTTTGAATAAAAGGTATGTCTCTTAACAACAATGGCTATTTGAAGGAATTTGGTATTTTAGGATCGTTGATTTGTTGACAAAAAACCTTAGGTATATGTTCATGTTTAATTTGACAAACGGGAAAATTTGAATGATTAATCGGATAATTTAGCGAATTAACAGTCTTCAGAATGTATCATCTTCTCCCTCCTTGTGCCTTTAGAATTCCAAAATTAGATATAGAGTTAGTGTTGGTTTGTTCACTTTTGCCTAAGGGTATACGTAGTGGGGCTTTATATGGCGCCCTTTTCTCCTATAACGCCCTCATAACGCCTGGCACACCACTACGGGCGGCGTTATGAGGCAAAAAAAGGGGGGGAGCGCGATCTATATAGCGCTGGTATGGGGGAAGTTTTCAAAATTTGGACCAATCAAATTTAAGCAAGGTTTTTTATAATTAATTAATAAAATTGAAAATTAATAATTAGGTAATGATGGGTAGGGGACTACGGGCTTTAGTGATATAACGCCCCATAAAGCCCCCGTGTGACGTGGCACGACACGTGTCGCATAACGCCCCACAAGGGGCTTTATGACTACGGATGGCCTAAGGTCAAATTTCAAAATCACACTGGTTTCCTCCCTGACATTTGGAAACGTGCCATTTTAGTCCAAAAACGAACCACTGTTAAAAAAATTAGTTAGCTTAGGGGTAAAATTCGGTTGTTTCTAACTTCTAAGCAGCTGGTTACAGGTTCGATCCCGGCCAGCTGCAATTTTGACTGTGGTTACCCCTAAGCTAACTGAATTTATTCAACAGTGGTTATTTTTTTTTGACTGAAATGGCACGTTTTCAAAATGTCAGGAGGAAAATGGTGCAATTTTGAAATTTATTCAACAGTGGTTATTATTATTATTTTTTTTTGAAATTTATTCAACAGTGGTTATTGAGCATAAACCCAACAATGGCAACAGAAAAAAGTCAACAATCTACTCCATCTGCTTCTGTTTCTGCTCCGGTCGTGGCATCATGTAGAAGGAAGAAATCGGAAGATGCAAGTTTCTTACAGGATGTGAAAGATCACATTGATGAGTTCATACATGCTTCCACTGATGAACATAAAACATGCTTCCAAAAGACCATTCTAAAGGTTTGTTTTTCAAATACAGATACTATACTCCGACAAACACAATTGTTCGGGGTGCAAACGAGCTGAGCCGAGCCCAACCAGGCTCGAGCTGGAGCTGGAGCTCGGCTCGATTCGAGCTTTATTTCCAAAGCTCGAGCTCGGCTCAGGCTTGACTCGTTTAGTATTTATTAATTAATTTATATTAATTATAATTATTATTATACATATAATTTAGTTATTTTTTATGGGAAATTGGATTTAAATAATCCGAACTTTCACCTGTTGGCCAATAACACTCCGAACTTTCAGTTTGGCCAGCAGCACTCTCAACTTTCATCCTATTTTCCCAAAACACTCCCAAACGATTTTAGGGTACAGAACAAGACATGTCTGAAAGCATGTCTGGGAGTGTTTTGGGAAAATAGGATGAAAGTTGAGAGTGCTGCTGGCCAAACTGAAAGTTCGGAGTGTTATTGGCCAACAGGTGAAAGTTCGGATTATTTAAATCCAATTTCCCATTTTTTATATTTATATAAATGGTAATTATTATTATATAAATATATGTTTAATATATTAATAAAAAATATATAAACAGAAAGCTCGTTTAGGCTCGCGAGCCAGCTCGATAAGCAAAGCTCGGGCTCGTTTACTAAACGAGCTTGTTTTTAGGCTCGGGCTCGAGCTTGTTTAAGCTCGGCTCGTTCGAGTTTTTTTTTCGAGCCGAGCTCGTGTACCTCGCTAGTAGCTCGGCTCGTTTGCACCCCTAGTTCAATGATTAACATGGTTGAAAAAAGCGCGAGGCCTACAGTGAGGTGCGCGTCTATGTATAACCGAATAAGCTTTATTTACAACCAGAAGTTGCGTATCTCTCAGCTGTTTTATATATCGGCCTATTTATGAAGTAGCCCTTTCATAATTTTTTTCATCCTTTGGTTGTTTGTTATTGCATCCAAACCTCATTGGACCCAATTTTGGCCTATAACAACATGAGGCGAACCTTTATGCGCCTGATGTGTTTTCCTTGAGGCACGCCTTTTTAAACCAATATGCTTATTATTTTGATGTGTCTTGTAGATGTTTGGAATGTCTAAGGTGGTTGCACAAACAAGTGCTGATAACACGGGAGTTGAGAGTTCATTGTCCCTGCAAACAATTGTTTCTGATTAACGAATTACCTTAAATTGTTGCAACATGCTCTTTGACACGGTTTTATTAGAGGGCCTGCGTAATATTTTGTGCTTTAAATTGGTTATTTACTTATTTACATATGATATGAGATGTACATGAGAGGAAATAACTCAAATAAGTCTAGTATATGAGTATATGTATCCACAGTTACAGTTCAGTGACAGCTTATGGGAAATTCTGAGATTATTGATATGGCAAACACCATAACTCCAGGTCATGGGTATCTAGAATTAACTGTATTATCAATGTAATTAACTTCTCATTTATTGGTTGTTCACGAGTCGAGCTAGGGCAAGCTCGGCATCGGCTCAATTAGAAACTGAGCCGACTCAGATCACTCGAATTTCAAACCGAGCTAAAAACTCGGATTTAAAAAGAAAATTTAATATATAAATTTCAAAATTCAGTAGTATCAAATATCATTTAATAGTTTAATAAACATATCCAAAATAAGTTTAACCTAATACGTTACAATCCTAAATCAAGTTCAACCAAATACAACATAAGTTTCAAATTTCAACGAAATACAAAATAAGTACATTAGCATCCTAATCAACCCCAAATATGCCTAAATATCTGCAAATAATAACCAACTTTTTTATAACATATTATATTTATTTAAAAATAATATAAATCAAAGGTAAAATAATCCGAGCCAACTCAAGCTGAGCTAATGAGCGAGCCAAACCAAGAAAATTTGGCTCTGTACAAACTGAGCTGAGCCAGGCTCACTTTCTAACCGAGCCGAGTCAGCTCGGCTCAATTTCAAACCTGGTCATATCGAGCAAGCTTTTTCCGAGCTAAATCCGAGAGCTTTGATTGAGCTCCGAGGCATATGTGGTATTTAAACTAATATCTAAGATTTGTTGTATTAAAGTTGTCGTATATTTGAATTGTATGCAATGTTGGAAATTTTTAAATAATATTATATTTTTGATAAGCATAATGATTATTTAATAATTAAAGCCAGTACGAATGAGAGATCTTGAGCTCTAAGTGTGTGTTGAAATTTCACGTGTGGAAATTGTGCTTGTCCCACATAGGTGAAGAGATAAATCTTTCGTTGATTTATAAGTGGAATACTCCACAAGATTGTCTTCCTATGTGACAAGTCACACCTAGTGGTAGCCAGAAGGGTGCGAAGCCCAGACGTGCCCCCGCGCCTGGGACTGGGACGAGGGTGATGGGCGTAACGTAACATGGCGTTTTGATGGCGCACTTTACACTTTGCACGCTCGCATTGCCGCTTGGAACCGCCTTTACTAATATTTTGGTTGATGTGGACTCGAGTCAGTTACTTGATGTGGTCAACCAGAGACTGTTTACATTCCAACTTGTCAAGTCTCAGAAATTCATTATAACATTGAATTCAAGACTTTATTTTTATTGAATTTCGTATATTCAATTCAAACATTTGGAATTCTAAAATGATTATATACAAAGCTTTGTGCTTTGTTCTAAAACACACTGAACACTGAAAACTGTATGGTTCACACAACACACATCACGTCAAATGAATTCCCAGATTTTGCCTCTTTACGCACTCTTGTTTCAGGTATACTTAGGTATACTTTAGGTGCAAGGCTAATCCTAACAGTACAGTCTGCTTAGGCTGTTGTACCCTGGGAAATAGACGAGTTCACTTGGGTAGCCTGAAATTTGTTTCAAGGAAAACATCTTGAACGTGCCTTAGCCAAAACCTCATCTTTCTTCTCTTGTTTACTTACATTAGTTGTAATCAGTTTAATGATCTTTTGTTTCATTATGTTTGTAGTTTTTCAAAAGAATTGTATTTTGTTATGTAGTTTCATTCTATTTTTCCAGTTGTAATTTGTTATGGAAAAATAATAATACTGTATTTTCTTTTATTTTGTGAACGATATTCCTACAAGCTTAAAACAGATCATAAAACTCATTCACTGTTTTGGTTTAAAAAAAATCGTTTTCCTTTCAAAAGTTTGTTTTGTTTATCAGCAAACCTTTGTAGTTTGCATTGGTTTTTTGTAAACCATTTTTGTTTCTGTCTAAAGGATTATTATTTTACTTTGGTTTGTGTAAATCAAAATTTATGAAAAACTAACTATAATTTTGTCTCTTGTTTCAGAAATGGCTATTGTTCAAGCAATAACATCAACCAGTGTTAGAGCCACATCCACTACTATGAGACCATTAGTTGGCACCTAAGCAGCCCAAGCAGTTGCTAATCATGCTGAAAAACCAGAAAACTTTTCTAGCTTGAATTTCAAGAGGTGGCAACAAAAGATGTTCTTTTATTTGACCAATTTGAACCTTGTGAGGCTCTTGACTGAGTCCCCTCCTGTTCTTGTTCTAGCTGATGGGACATTTGATGTTTAATCTGTGAGTGTTGTTGATGTATGGAAACCTTTTAAGTACCTATACCGCAACTATGTGTTGAACGCTATCTCAAATGCCTTATACAATGTGTACTTCAAGGTTTCAACTGCTAAAGAATTATGGGAGTCATTGGAAAACAAATACAAGACTGAGGATGTGTGTACTAAGAAGTTTGTTGTAGCTAGGTTTTTGGACTATAAAATGATTGATGCAAAAACTATGATGAGTCAAGTTCAAAAACTGTATATTATTCTTAGTGACATCTGTCTGAAGGAATGGATCTTAGTAAAAATTCCAAATGGCAGTAATTGTTGAGAAATTGCCTCCTAGTTGTGTGGATTTCAAAAGTTACCTTAGGAAATGACTATTGAAGCTTTTGTGGTTCGTGAGAGAAAAAGGGTGGTGAGTTGACACTGGTGCTACCCGTCATGTTTGCCCAGACAAGACCCTCTTCCGCATGTTTAAAGAGGTAGTGAGAGATGAAAAGTTGTACATGGGAAATGTTGCTACAGCTGATATCAAGGGAGAAGGTGATGTGATCTTGAAGTGGACTTCTAGGAAAAAGCTCACTTTAAAGAATGTGCTTTATGTTCCTGACTTGCGCAAGAGTCTTATGTCAGCTTGGATGCTTAACAAGTTTAGCTTTCGTGTGGTTTTTGAGAGTGATAAATTTGTTTTAAGTAAGCGTGATATGTTTGTTGAAAAAGGCTATGCCCAAAATGGCATGTTTAAACTCAATGTAATCGTTGTTAACAAAAACATGAATAAGAAAGTTACTACTTCTGCTTACTTGGTTGATCTTCTGATATTTGGCATGGTCGTCTTGGTCATATAAGTTTTAATTAGATGCATCGTTTAATTAAATTAGATTACATACCAACCTTTTCCGTTGACTCTAAAACAAAATGTAAAACATGTGTTGAAGCCAAACAAACAAGATCATCATTTAAATCAATTGATAGAATAATTGAACTCCTTGATCTGATTCGCACTGATGTGTGTGACTTAAAATCAATTCCCACCAGAGGTGGTAATAAGTAGTTTATTACTTTTATTGATGGCAATACAAGATATTGTTATGTGTACTTACTTAAGAGTAAGGATGAAGCAATTCGCAAGTCATTTTGTATAAAGCTGAAGTTGAGAATCAACTTAACAAGAAAATAAAACATGTGAGAAGATAGAGGAGGTGAATATGTATTATCATTTTTGGGAATGTATGTGCAAAAACTGGCATGATATACGAGTGTACCCTTACTTATACACCCCAATTAAATGGTATTGCGGAACGAAAGAATCGTAGATAAAAGAAATGATGAATGTCATGTTGATAAGTTATGGGATGAGCCAGGACATATGGGGGAGGCCGTTTTTCTGGCCAATTTTTTGCTAAATAAAATATCTTTCAAAAATAAGGATGTAACACCTCATGAGTTGTGGTAGGGACATAAATCATCCTATAAATAACTGAAAGTGTGGGGGTGCCTGGCTAAAGTGATTGTTACACCTCCTAAGGCACTTAGAATAGGGCCCAAAACTGTTGACTGCATTTTCATTGGATATGCCAAGAATGGTAGCTCACATCGTTTTCTTGTATATGAATCTAAGAATCCTGATGTGCACAAGGGCTCTATCATAGAAACAATGCCATGAAATGTAACTTACTTTGAAGAGGAGTTTCCAATGTTAGAACAAACTCATGTGAGTTCACCAACAACAAATCATGCAAGTTCATCAACAACGGTTGATGAGATTGTTTAAGAGGAAACTAAAGAACAATCGACTATCGAGGGTGAGCCAAGAAGAAGCAAAAGGAAAAGGACTGGGAATCCTTTGGGCCTGACTTTCTTACATACATGGTTGAGAGTGAGCCTCAAACTTTTCGAGAAGCAGTTACCTCTTCTGATGGACCTCAATGGATAGAAGCCATCAACAGATCTTCCACAATCATACTTGGGAGCTAGTAGATCTTCCATCAGGGTGCAAGCCACTTGGATATCGATGGATATTCAAGAAAAAGATGAAAGTTAATGGCTCTGTTGATAAGTATAAGGTACAGCTTGTGATTAAAGGGTTTAGACAAAAGGAAGGTCTTGACTACTTTGACACATACTTGCATGTGACAAGAATAACCTCTATTAGATTGGTTCTTGCTATTGCAGCTTTGAGAAACTTGGAAATACATCAAATGGATGTAAAAACTGCATTTCTCAATGGGGAATTAGAGGAAGGGATTTACATTGAGCAACCTAAGGGTTTCTTTGCTCCTGGCCAAGAGGGCAGTGTGTGTAAACTCGTCAAGTCATTATATGGCTTGAAGTAAGCTCCAGAACAATGGCATCAAAAGTTTGACCATGTTATGCTTAATAGTGGTTTGAAAATAAATGAGTGTGACAAGTGTGTGTATGTGAAGGACACCTCTAAAGGTTATGTGATCTTATGCCTTTATGTAGATGATATGCTTATCATTGGGAGTGATGATAAGATGATCAGGTCTACTAAAGACATGTTGAAAGTGAGATTTGACATGAAAGATATGGGTCTCGCTGATGTGATTTTAGGAGTGAAGATCATAAGAACCCAAACTGGTTTGGTGTTAAGTTAATCTCATTATGTGGATAAGATCCTTGAGAAGTTCAATCCAAAGGACACGAGTGTAGCTCAAACTCCAATTGATACCTATCAACATTTGTCAAAGAATAAAGTCGAGAGTGTTGCTCAATTGGAATACTCAAGGATCATTGGCAGTCTCATGTATCGAGTACAGACTTGGCATATGTTATGAGTAGGCTAAGTAGATATACTAGTAATCCTAGTTCTGAGCACTGGAAGAGTATGTCAAGATTACTAAGGTATTTGAGATACACGAGGAATTATGGACTACATTATGGCCAAAATCCAGTTGTTGTGGAAGGATTGAATGATGTAAATTGGATATCCGATATGAAAGATTCTGGATCTACAAGTGGTTATATCTTTACCCTTGGAGGATCAACTATATCTTGGAAGTCATCCAAACAGACTCTTATAGCTAGATCCACGATGGAATCTGAGTTTATTGCGTTACATAAAGCTGGAGAAGAGGCAGAGTGGTTACGTTAATTCTTGGAATATGTTCCAAGATGGACTAAGCATGTGACAACTATTTTCATACATTGTGATTGCCAATCGGCTATTGGTAGAGCTCAAAGTGCAATGTATAATGATAAATCAAGGCACATACGACGTAGGCATAACACGACACGACAATTGCTCTCAACTGGAGTTATCACGATTAACTTTGTGAAGTCAAAGGATAACATTACGGATCCGCTTACAAAAGGCTTAAGCAGAGATGCAACACATAAGTCGTCGATGGGAATGGGACTAAAGCCCTTGGAGTATGTTTTTACAACGAAAAACCTATCCTCGAAGATTGAAGATCCCATGATCTAGGCTCAATAGGACCACCCAGCTGTATGAAATGAGGTCACTGTCGGGGAGTACCTCCGCATACAAAGGGAGTTACAAACTTCCTAGTCCATTCCTACTTAAAATCAGTGATATCAACAGAGCTTAAGCATAATGATTTTTACGATTTGTAAATCACCTATGTTAGAGAGAAGTGGGGTCGTTTCGAATGGAATTGGGGGGGGGGGGGATAATTCCTAGAGCTCTCACAAAACCAGGATAGTGTTCCATGACCATAACAGACACAACCATGGTCGCAAAAGTCACTAGGCACTCGTTAGTCAGATTTGAGAGTACTCGGGGAGTTGGTGAGAGTACTCGGGGAGTACTCGGCCTCCAAGACCTTGTTTTACAACCATGGACACAACTATGAGGGGTTAACCAGACCATAAAGAGAAATGTGTGATGTGTAATAACATCTACGTAAAAAAGAGTTGGTTCAAGGTCATCACGTCTACTAACCACTAGGAGACTAAGTGGTTCAAAGGGAAACCTACCTATCCTTCATTACTTAACCACTAAAATTCTATCGTGACACTTGAGTGTATGGGTCGATCTCCATTCATGTGAGGGATTGTTGGAAAATTTTAAATAACATTATACTTATGATAAGTATAATTGTTATTTAATAATTAAAGCCAAGATTAATGAGAGATCTTGAGCTTTAAGTGCGTGTGTTGAATTTTAATGTGTGGAAATTGTGCTTCTCCCACATAGGTAGAGAGATAAATCCTTCGTTGATTTATAAGCGAAATACTCTATAGTAATGTATTCCTATGTGACAAGTCACACCAAGTGGTAGCCAGGAGCGTACGAAGCACTCGACGCGCCCAGGACTGGAATGGAGGCGATGGTTGTAATGTGGCATTTTCATGGCGCACTTTACACTTCGCATGCTCGCATTGTCGCTTGGAGCCTCCTTTAATTTTTTTAGGTGTGTGTTTACTCGAGTCAGTGGTTTGGTGTGGCCAGCCAAAGATTGTTTACATTCCAACTTGTCAAGTCTCAAAATTCATTATAACATTGAATTCAAGACTTTATTTTTGTTGAATTTCGTATTCAATTTAGACACTTAGAATTTTAAATTGATTATATACAAAACTTTATGCTTTGTTCTAAAACACACAGAACACTGAAAATCATATGGTTCACACAACACACAACACTTGAAACGAATTCCTAGATTTTGCATATCTACGCACTCTTGTTTCAGGTGTACTTTCAGGTGCTAGGCTAATCCCGGCAGTACAATCTGCTTAGCCTGTTGTACCCTGGGAAACAGAAGGGAAACATCTTGAACGTGCCTTAGCCAAAACCTTGTCTTTCTTCTCTTGTTTATTTACTTTGTTTGTTATCAATTAATGATCTTTTGTTTCATTCTATTTGTAATTTTTCAGAAGAATTGTATTTGTTATGTAGTTTCATTCTATTTATCCAGTTGTAATTTGTAAATAATAAAATAAAATTGTATTTTCTTTTATTTTGTGAATAGTCTTCCTTTATGCAACTACTTTAAAGGTTCCCCTTTCTGATTTATCAAATTTTCTCAACTTCTTATAATGTATTGTGGGGATGTGTTTAGCTTCTATAAATAGTAAAAGAATGAGGTAGCCGCCAGCCAGTTACTATATTTGCTAAAAAGTAAAAACTGGAATGACCTCTACATCAACTTAACACACAATTCAATATATGTTTTAAGTTTGCAGCATTTTGGTACCATTGACACCATCATCCATAAAACAAAGTTTTGAAGTCCTTCCAATTAGATTAATCATTTGAGTAGGAGTTGGGTGGAAAGTCTATTTTTCCTAGAAAGTCTAGGAAGGAATAAGAATTGGACATGTGTCATTGAGGGATTTTAAGTAGAAGGGCTATCATGTAATTTCACATTTTGATTTTATTTTTGGAATGTATCTTCATTAACTAAAATTCCATGATTTTCGGAATTTTTATTATTTTCGAATTCAAATCTGGAAGTCAATGTGTTCATTAACTAAAATTCCATGTCACATTACAACGCATATTCCATTGTTCAGAAGATTACTGGAATTTATCAGCATGTTCTTGGTGCTGTGTTTTAACAGTTTACAGGGCTAAAGTCAATTTTTTTTATAGATCCCACAATATAAAGATGGTAAAACACAGGGTATGAATCTGATTGCTGTTAAAACACAACTGTATGAATCTGAATGCTAAAACACAACTGTATGAATCTGATTGCTGTTAAAACACAACTGTATGAATCTGAATGCTAAAACACAACTGTATGAATCTGATTGCTGTTAAAACACAACTGTATGAATCTGAATGCTAAAACACAAGTGTATGAATCTGCTTGCTGTTAAAACACAACTGTATGAATCTGTTTGCTGTTAAAACACAACTGTATGAATCTGAATGCTAAAACACAACTGTATGAATGTGCTTGCTGTTAAAACACATCTGTATGATTCTGCTTGCTGTTAAAACACATATGTATGAATCTGCTTGCTGTTAAAACACATCTGTATGAATATGCTTGCTGTTAAAACACATTTGTATGAATCTGGATGTTAAAACACATCTATATGAATCTGCTTGCTGTTAAAACACATCTGTATGAATCTGCTTGCTGTTAAAACACATCTGTATGAATCTGCTTGCTGTTAAAACACAACTGTATGAATCTGTTTGCTGTTAAAACACATCTGTATGAATCTGAATGCTAAAACACAACTGTATTAATTTGCTTGCTGTTAAAACAAATCGTCAACAAACGGAGATGATAAGAACAATATTTGAATGGTGATGATGAACTCGGAGATGGTGGAGATGGAGAAGTGTTTTAATTTGATCCTGTGTTCTCCATCGTTTCTAAAGTTATCTTCTTCCATGATTGTAGTTATTTTTGGTAGGGATTGGGGTTTCCAAGATGGGTTTGGAGAGAGAGAGGGAAAATCGCTTGAATTTAGGAACTGGGCGGTTATCTAATTGATTTAAAACACGACCATTGACAAAATTGCCCCTACTCATTTAAAACAATCAATTAATTAAACTCAAATATTACAAGATTGCCATTGATTTAATCTCAACCCTTAAACACACCAATCGGATGGACCAGATCGCTTCCTAGACTTTCTAGGAAAAACACACTTTTCGTGCGAACCCTACTCTAATCATTTAGTTTTATATATTAAATATTTAATTTTAATTTTAATAAATGGAACAACACGGATGCCCTCTCCAGTGGAGGCGCAAGTGGAGGCGCATCTTCGATTCCTGTTTGGGCTATTTTTATGGACATCTGGGGTGAAGGGACGAATCCGGGCTTTAATCTCGGGTTCGAACCTGACCATCTGGTTCCCATGCATCAGGGGGGACAAGGTCTCATGGCGGTCGAGGAGTCGACCTTGGACATAGCCCCGAGCAGGGTGAGTTTACACGTAAGATTCTTTGCCGTTCAAAAAAATGGAACAACAAGAATTTAGAAACAGCTCTAATGAAACAGTGGTTAACCAAGGGAGGTTAATTCACTGGTCTCGTCAAGTAGGGTTAATCCCTTCTTTCCGAGGATCGGTGGCTGGATCGTCCGCTGGTTGATCTCCTGCACAAGGAAACAAACCGTGACTCGTAACAAGGAGGATAGGGTGGGGGGTGCTCCTTGTTACCACTCTCCGGCGTGAGAATCAATAATTTGCTTGTGAAGTAAAGTGTGTGATAGTAGTAGTAGTGAGAGAGTTGTGAAGAGATACCTCAAACCTGGTTCGGGATGGGTATTTATAGCCGAGGAGTGAAAGAGGGTAATTGAGTAGCTAGACTGACACGCACCGCCTTTCGTAGGTGTGTCAAGCTTGTCGGTTACGGTGGTGATGCCACGTCCTACTGTGGTGTCAGTCTGTTGCTTACGTGTGGGCTGACAGGCGACTGTCATTGGTGCCACTTGCTCTGTGGTGTCAGTCCCACTTGCCTTGTGGACAGGATGCGGTGCCGGGCCGCATCGCTATTCGCGGTAGCCGCGTTCTCGTTCTGGCCAAGACATATGCGGGATGCGGTGCCACGCCGCATCGCCACTTGTGGTGACTGTTGCTGTTGTCCAGATCCCTTGTCGTGACGAAAATGTTCATAGGATGCGGTGCCAAGCCGCATCGCTACAACACCCATTTTCATACACCAGGTAAGTCCTCTTCCCATCACTTGACAAATTGGATTCGACTGCTGTGTTCGTGCGTGCCCGCACGGACACAGATAAGTTCTTGCTGGTGGGGGTTTTTTGATAAGGGTAATTGTCACTCGCAGCCATGCTGGTGCGAGATCTGGGACCATACCCCTTCAAGTCCCCCCAGTCTAGTGTTGCTTCCTTATGCAAGTTGCATGTGGGAGGAATACTGGACTATGGTGTCTAGAAGGTAGTTTAGAAGCTGAAGAAGATTCTAGGCCAGACTAATGGCTCCTGCTTCAAGTATATCAATCGGGGGATCTGGTAGAGTCGTGTGACGTCTCTTCCGTACCGGTGAGCAAGTTCCGTCTGATGCGAAATTCTCAGCCGAGGATTTTGATCCGGTAGTATGGTCTACCTTTTTATGATGTCATCAGGTTGGTTGCCACCTGTTGGTGTGTCGAACCAACCTTTGAGACCGTGACTGAAGATGCAGTGGCCGCAACTCTAGTTGTAACCTCTGCGGTAGCTGATGCAATGCTGTAAGTGCCTTGCTCTCGCTTTATGTTTATCAACTGGACATGAAACACAGATCCCTATTTTGTGGGGTGTTCTTTTCTCCAGTTTAGCTCTCAAGTAACCGCACGTCCTTTGCAGTTACCTCGTTCCTTTGCATTGTTGGCCATGCTTGGTCGAATGATGTGATGTACTTGCATCATTGTTGGCCGTGTTTGGTCGAAAAATGTGAATCTGGACTATGGGCAAATAAACATGGTCGTAGGCATGGTTGTGCCCACCATTGTTTATTCTATGCGGCTCATAGGTGGGCAAACAAAGTCATAAGTAGACTTGTTACCACTGTTTCTTGGCTTGTTGCTCAAGGAGATCCTCGTAGATGGTTAGGAATCTGGGTGAAACTCGTCCGCATTCATCCTATAGCCACTCTCCTTCATGCTTAGTTGGAAAGCAGTTTTTCTAGAAGTAGCTGCGGTCATCTGTGTGGTGACTTAGTCGTGGCTCTTCTGTAGCTACCGATTACGGAGTTATATGTAACCGCAGTGACTCATGAGTGTCTGGGGTTTGCCAGAAAAGACTCTCTTTAAAAGAGCTTTATGCTTGGATGTGGCTCTTGAAGGATCAGGAGTCAGGGTTGCTGATGTGCGGTTGCTCATCATACTTGTCCTTTTTCCTATGGAGAAGCTGTTTGCGTCTCCTCTGTGGTTGTGA
The DNA here is from genome assembly GCA_030545235.1 of Helianthus tuberosus. Taxonomy (NCBI): domain Eukaryota; kingdom Viridiplantae; phylum Streptophyta; class Magnoliopsida; order Asterales; family Asteraceae; genus Helianthus; species Helianthus tuberosus. The sequence continues at coordinate 57,300,670 of CM060405.1, forward strand.
ACCGGACACGAGGGATTTGAAGCTTGAAGAAGCTTGAATGGAATGCGGTTTACCTCCTCTTGAGAATCAGTTTTCGCAGTCCAAAGAACAACGCTGGTTCTGAGTATCTGACACACCTGTGCGGGCTCGTGTGTGTCATCTCCGCATATTCCACGTGTGCTCATGGGTATATGAGGATATTGGTTATACCCCTTACATAATGTAGAGATATATATTTTTGCATTTTTTGAGGGGTATGTAAAAAACGACATGCGGTATGGGTTATGGTGCGGTATACCAGAGAAACCGCATGCCGCTTAATTTTGGATGTCGTCGCTTTTTTGTTGCATACGTGGCAGAACGCACGTGTGAGTTGGTAGAAGTTGGTAGGATTTCTTGGCATGTGCTGAAACGAAAGGATGTTTGCACTGCCCGAGGTAATAAATGCACTGTAGCATGAGTGTAAAAGTCGCTTTTGTTAGGCGCGTGGGTGGCTACTCGCGAGTGGTAACCGTCAGCGGAACTGTTGCTGTACACGTGTCGTCGTATGGTTCGTTCTTTTTACACACGACGTTTCGGTTACTGTTCCGCATTAATTGCGATGAGTATAAAAGGGGAAACCGTTGACTGTTTTTGTTGCTGAGATTTTGGAGTGGTATAAAATCCATATTTCTCAACTGAGCCCGTTTGGGATGATTTGGGTTCGAAACTTTGAGTACACCTTTCGTGCTCTTGGTATGGAACCCACCGTCGGAGACTTCCGGCGGTTCTATCAGATGCCAGTGCATACGGGTTTCTTCTCTTTTTGTCAACGACACGGCAGCACTAAGCTGATGGTTCCTCCCAAAGGTATTACAAAGTGGAAGACAAAGTTCTTCTACATTAAAGCTGCTGCAAGTTGACCTTTCAGAATGTGACCGATACGATCATAACGGAGACCATCAGTGTTCCCAATGTGGATGTGGTGGACTGGTTCCCGAGGTTGCGGATTATCGGGTGGAAGAAACTAAGCAACACGCAGTTGTGGGTGTTGCGGATGATGCTGGGAAGAATGAGCAGGAAGGCGAGGCCCGTTGTGCGGGAAAAAAATGGTGGTAAGTATCCCTTTTCTCCGTGTGGTTTCTTGCTTTCTTATTTTTATCACTGACCTTTTAATATATGTGCTATCAGAGGATGCTCCCCTTTGGAGGATTTTTGACCCGGACTTTAAGGGCAAGGTTGATGTCACACCCCGATATTTCCACGTATTACCGGTGGGGAGTATCGTGATGTAGTTGATATCATCATAGTCAAACAACACAATTTAAATGCACATCGGAAGCAAAAGATAAATATATTACAATCCGATATAAAGTAATATCAAAGTATTACAAACGGAATGTAAAAGATCCACAGGCGGATCAAAAGATAAAAAGAAACTTTGTTCAACAGACTTTAAGGCATCTAAGCTTGCGAGACTTTTATTTGATGCTAGGAGAGGCCAGCCTATTCCGATTAGTACCTGCACTTAGCCTTTTTGGGAAAATACGTCAGTTTACACTGGTAAATACAATTTAACTGACTCATTTTGAAAACATTTAAGAAAATTGATTTGTATGCACATGGCACAAAACTTGTTATAACTTGGGATAATTATTTATATATAAACTTGTAAAAGAATTACATGTTCGTTATACGTTCAGTAGCCCGGATTGACACCGGGTTAAAGATTAATAGACACACCACATGATATAGTCCCGCGGCGAGTTATTCCCGAAACCGGCGGTTATACCTTATTATTTATATATGCACTGTCGGGTGTACGCCTACACCCCGTGCTTAGGTCGTGGCCATTTCGTAAAATGATGGCAAGGATATCCGGGACATGGTCATTAACCCCCCCAAAGGCTTTAAGCAAACAAAACAATTTAAACGGGACATTTCAATAAATTAACCTTCATACGATCAAAAATTCAATGCCCGACCAAGCGGTATTTTATATACCGTACCCCAAGCCCGTATAGGGAAAATAAGTTAAAAGTATTTACCTGAGCTAAATATAAATTCAATCCCAGCCGTATTTCAAATCAGCAAGTACATATAGCTTTTACTGGGCTCCTAAATCTGGAACGAAGGTTTTTAATAACCTATTAGATTCCTAACGGGTCTTTAATTAAGCCTAAACTTAGACCGGTTAGTTTTAAAAAGATAAGGTTCAAAACGCATGATTAAGCGATGACGGATTAGAGTGTGGCTTAGACTCGACAAGTTTATATACTTGTATAATGTGGGTAAACTAACCACAATCTGGGTTTTGAGATAAAAACGATAAGGTTTGACCCGTTTCGGCTAATTTATGCAAACTAGTTACATAAACCGCACCGAACGCGAATAATGCGTGACAGGTAACCAAATGATTCATGAACAGGTTTCCTAAGTTAATATGCCTTAAATATGTTGTGATATCAGTAGGATACCTTCCATTATGCCCAAAACGAATTTAAACTCAAACTATGCCCCGTAGGGGCATTTTGGTCATTTTAAAGCTTATAAAAGAGTTTAAATATAAATCTGAGTTTCAGGTCTGATATAATCAGTAAAAATACTTATTTTTATAATTCATAACAGTAGAGTATGTTATATATGTGAAATTTACCTTTTATAAACAAACTATGCACCGTAGGGGCATTTTGGTAATTTCACATAGGCTTTAATGGTCAAAATAGGGAATCTGAGTTTAAAACGTTTTCTTTTCTGTTAAAATATATAAATTTACTCAAAACATCAGTAGGTATCAAACCTTATATGTTAAAAATAGTTTTAACTTATACTATGCGTTAAAAACGCGTAAAAAGGCGATTTTAAGCGATTTCCGGGTTTTATATGAAAGCTGATATTTTTATCATTCCAGAAAGCTTAAAATGTTTTATTTATCATAGCAAATCAGTAGCAAAAGGTTGGGTGTCCAAAAGTTTTGTAAAACTCATTTTATAGGCTAAAAGGGCAAAACCGACAATTACCGAATTAAGGCTAGAACCCTATGTTATCCTCAGCTTAAAAAAAATGAAAATCTTCAAAAATCTCAAAATATTATTTTACATCAGTGGGTAAAAAGTTTGGTATCAAAAATTGGGTTTAGATAGGCTATATGCTAATTACGCCGTTTAATTAATAAAAAAGCTTTCTAATTACGCTATTGAGCATAACTCTTAATCTAGACCTCCAATTGATGTGAAAATTTAGGGACACGTTTATAAATTAGTAATAAAGATTATTGTCCTTTCACATTTTCAAAATTCTTGTTTTAAGGTCAAAAGGGCATATTGGTCAACATTTAGGCATATAACGGAAACTTGCATATGAATCGGATAACTAATGAACCAAGTTGTATAACCTCAGAGGGTTACACTAATCAATAACCTGGTCCAAATAGTGCTCTAAGGAATTTCTAAATCATGCTCTAATGGGTCAGAACTGAAAGTCAAAGCAAAAGTCTACTTTTGCGACTTTCGGTTCCGAACCGAGCTTAAACTGAAAATTGTCGGGTTGAACATGTTTAGACATGTTCTTACATTGATTACCAAGTTATATGAGTGATAAAACAGGTTTCATAGCTTATAAATCGTTGATTATGTGTTTATGTGAAAATTAGCTTTCTGTTGACCTTTTAAAATTAACTTTGACCCGACAATTGACCTAGTTAGAGTGGGAATCAGAGGGTGCCCTTTTAAGGGTTCATTACCCACATAATTACCAACTCAAAGCTACTTTCAATTCGTAATTTGACTGGATAAATTTTAATTAATCACGAAGTCAAACCTTAATTACGACGGTTTGACTTTAGGCTAATAAACTAAGTAAAATTGAATTAAGGAAGGTTAAGGACACTTACTGAAGTCCTATGCACGACTAAGGATGCTTAGGGAGTGGTCTTGAGCTCCAGGAATCTCCAGAATAAGTGTTTGGAAGCTTTCCAAGTGAAGTGCTCAAATGCGAGTTCACAAGGTTGCAACAAAGGCTCTATTTATAGTCATGGAGGGTCAAGGAGATGGATACAAGTGTTAGGGCATCTCCAGGGATGAATACAAGTGTTATGGGACGTGTTTCAAGGAGCTAGAGGGTGGCAAACTCGTGGATTCGAGCACACATGCAAGCTGTCACGTTAAGGAAGAGTTTACTGATACTGGTAGTCCGTCGCGTAGCACCACGGGAAAGGGCATCAGTGCTGGCGCTACGCCAGCAGGTAGGGGGACCGGCCAAAAGTTTAAAAAAGTGAAACGTTCACCCCCTGGACTTTCTAATGCGCAATTTCTTCCATTTTAGGCACTTCTAACCCTTGAAATTTACATTTCTATGATCCATGAGATAAAACCAATCATCATTAGGTCCAGTTTCATTAAATGATAACCGAAAACATAAGTTTTGCCTCGTTGACGCTTTTAACCCCTTAATTACGAAAGTTAGCGTATCTTTCTCATACGATATCGAAACCTTGTGAAAATTTTACCACTTATTCTTGGGAGTATAATTAATTGTTACAAGGCTCCGGGTTCGCTAAAAGGTCACTTAGAGGTATAACTTAAACATGTTGACACATTTAACCCTTGCGTCTTGTAAACTTTCACTTTCTTCCACAAACGGTTTCACACGCTTCATGATACGTTCGTTTTAGGGTATAAACATCATGTAGGGTTGTTAAAAGGCAAAATTATCAAATGTTGACACTTTGTATCCTTATATACATATACTTTCTTCGTTTGTCAACTTTAGTCCCTCATAATCAATCTGTTATATATTTAAAGTCCATGACACGTGTTGATACTATATTGGACATGATTTTGCGAGGTGTTACATCCTCAGCCCCTTAAAAGAAATCTCGACCTCGAGATTTACTGAAATAAATGAGGGTACTTCTCTTTCATTGTGGACTCTACCTCCCACGTATACTCGGGACCTCTACGGGCATCCCATTTAACTTTTACAACTGGTACCTGCTTCCTTCGAAGCTTCTTAACCTGTCGATCCTCCATCGAAAATGGTTTCTCAACAAACTTCAGGCTCTTATCTATATGCACATCCGTATGTGGTGTGACTAGTGATTCATCAGCTAGACATTTCTTCAGATTGCAGATGTGGAATACATTATGAATACCACTGAGCTCTTCAGGCAAATTTAACTTATAAGCCACTGTTCCGACACATTCGATGATCTCGAATGGTCCTATATATCTTGGGCTTAGCTTGCCTTTCTTGCCAAATCGCATTACCCCTTTCCAGGGTGATACTTTCAGTAACACTTTGTCACCAACCTCGAACTTTAGAGGTTTACGCCTTTTATCTGCGTAGCTTTTCTGCCTATCTCTGGCAGTTTTGAGACGATCTCTTATCTGTATAATCTTGTCTGTCATCTCCAGGACTATATCCGATCCTGTTAGCTGGACATCTCCAACTTCTGCCCGGCAAACAGGCGTTCTGCACTTCTTTCCATACAAGGCTTCGAATGGTGCGGCTTGAATACTGGAATGATAACTATTATTATATGAAAATTCGATCAATGGAAGATGATTAACCTAACTTCCACCTAGATCAATAACACAAGCTCTTAACATATCTTCCAGTGTTTGAATTGTTTGCTTACTTTGACCATCCATTTGCGGATGATATGCAGTGCTGAGGTTTAGTCGGGTGCCTAAGGATTGCTGAAAGCTTTTCCAGAAATGGGACGTATACCTTGTATTCCTATCAGAGATAATAGACACTGGCACCCCATGGAGAGATACAATCTCATCCACGTACAGCTGAGCTAACTTATCAGAGCTGTGTGTTTCTTAACCTGTCAATCCTTAATCGATACAGGTTTCTTATCACATCATAAATCTGCATATCGTTATGTGATAATGCGTCTCGACTTATCGGCGAAACATTTCTTTAAATCACTAGTGTGGGTGTCACACCCCGGATTCCACCTGTCACCGGTGGGCCCGGTGGGGAGTATCGTGACGTGGTTGGCAACATAATAGTCAAAAAACACAACATTTAAATGCACAGCGGAAGCAAATGAAAGATATATTTCAACCGAATAAAATATTGTAATATCGTGTATCACAACAGTTGAAATTTTATCCACAGACGGATCGAATTTAAATAGGAAACAGTAGTTCAACAGACGTTAGGCATCTTAAGCTTGCGAGACTCTTTATTGATGCTAAGGAGAAATATCCAGCCAATTACGAATAGTACCAGCATTTAATCTTTTTGGGAAAATACGTCAGTTTACACCGGTAAATACAATCAACTGACTCATTTTAAAAATGATTAAAAAATTGATTTGGATGCACATGGCACAAACATTTTATAACTTGGGATAATTATTTAAATATATAAACTTGTAAAAGAAATTCTAGTCGGCGCCTAGTCGGCCTAGTCGGAGCCTAGTCGGCCTAGTCGGAGCCTAGTCGGCCTAGTCAGTCTAGGCGGTCAACGTGGTTCGTTGACTTTTAATCGGTCAAACTCGGTCAAAATCGGCCTACTCGGCCTTGTACTCGGACTACTCGGCCTTGTACACGGACTACTCGGCCTTGTACTCAGACTAGTCGGACTTGTATTCAGAATATTTGAACTTTAAACATGTTTCATTTTAAATTATACCCAGTTGACATGAATTATGCTTATTTTAACACATAAATAATATATAACAATTAATTTTCTTTATATTTACCATGTCCGCGTACTCCCCGAGTACTCTCCGAGTACTCCGATTACTCCCAACTCCCCAGTCGGCCGACTAGGGACCGCCTAGCGACTTTTACAACACTGAAAAGAATTACATGTTCCTTATGCGTTCAGTATCCCGGATCGTGCCGGGTTAAAGATCAATAGACACACCACATAATCTATTTATGCACTGACGAGTGTACACCTACACTCCGCGCTTAGGTCGTGGCCATTTCGTAAAATGATGCCAAGGATATCCGGGACTTGGTCATTAACCCCCCAAAGGCTTTAAGTAAACAAAACATATTTAAACGGGCCGATCAAATTGTTCAATTAACCACCATACGATGGAAGATTTAATGCCCGACCAAGCGGTATTTTATATACCGTACCCCAAGCCCGTATAGGGAAAATAAGTTAAAAGTATTTACCTGAGCAAAGTAATAATCACAATAAGCAAATGCAAGTAGCTTTTACTGATTCTCCTATTCTGGAACAAAGGTTTATAATAACCTATTAGAATCCTAACGGGTCTTTAATTAAGCTTAAGCTTAGACCGGTTAGTTTCAAAGATACGGTTCGTACGCACGATTAAGCGAAGACCAGAATAGAATGTGATTTAGACCTGGAAAGTTTGAAGACTTGCTTAATATGGGTATTTCATACACATTCTGGATTTTGAGATAAAACCGATAAGGTTTGACCCGTTTCGGCTAATTTATGTAAACTAGTTACATAAACCGAACCGAACGCGTAATAAGCGTAACGGGTATCCATAAGAGCCATATACAGGTTTCCTAAGTTAATATGCTTCAAATATGTTGTGACATCAGTAAGATGTCTTTTATTATGCCCGAAACGAATTTAAACACAAACTATGCCCCGTAGGGGTAGTTTGGTCATTTACAAGCTTATAAAAGAGTTTAAGTATTAACCTGAGTTACAGGTCTGATATAATCAGCAAAAATACTTATTTTACTAAGTTATAATAGTAGGGTAGAGTATATATGTGAAATTTATCAATTATAACCAAACTATGCACCGTAGGGGCATTTTGGTAATTTCACATAAGTCGTAAAGCTCAAAACTGAAGTCTGAGTTAAACAACTTTTGCTTACTGTTAAAATATTATAAGTTACCTAAAATATCAGTAGCTATCAACCCTTGTATGTTTAAAATAGTTTTAGTACATACTATGCGTTAAAAACGCTTAAAAAGGCGATTGGAAGCCGTTTCCGGGTTCTATATGGAAACTGATATTTTTATTATTCCAGAAGGCTTAAAATAATTTATTTATCATATGTAATCAGTAGCAAAAGGTTTGGAGTCAAATAGATATGTAAAACTCATTTTATAGCCCGAAAGGGCAAACCCGACAATTACCGAATCAAGCCTATGACTCTAAGTTATGCTCAGCCTAAAATTAATTAAAAATCTTCAAAAATCCCAAAATAATATATTACATCAGTGGGTAAAGAGTTTGATATAAAAAAGTAGGTTTAAATAGGCTATACGCTAATTATGTCGTTTAATCGCTAAAAAGCTTTCTAATTACGCTAATGAGCATAACTCTCATTCTACACCTCAAACTGATATCAAATTTTGGATGCAAGTTTATATATCAGTAACTAAGGTTTCTACTCTTTTACATTTTCAAAAATTACGTTTTAAGGTGAAAGGGGCATAATGGTCAACATATGAGCAATTAACGGAATCATGCATATTAATTGGTTAACTAATGAACCATGGTGTATAATCATAGAGGGTTATACTAGCATGTAACCTGGTCCAAATAAAGCTCTAAGGCATTTCTAAAACATACCAAAACGGGTCAGAACTGAAGTCAAAGCAAAAGTTAAAGCTTTGCGACTTTCGGTTCCGAACCGGGTCTAAACAGAAAATTGTCGGGTTGAACATGTTTAGACATGTTCTTACACTAATTACCAAGTTATATTAATGATCAAACAGGTTGTATGTGTTCTACATTGCTAATTATGCATAAATTAGAAATTAAGCATTCTGTTGACTTTTTAATAACAAGTTTGACCCGACATTTGATCTAGTTAGAGTGGGAATCAGAGGGTGCCCTTTTAAGGGTTTAATGCCCACATAATTACTAACTTATAACTACTTTCAATTCGACTAATCACTGGACCATTAATGATTAATCGTGAAGTCAACCGTTAATTACGACGGTTTGACTTTTAAGCTTAAACTAAGCAATAACGTAACTAAGAAAGGTTAAGCATACTTACTAAAGTCCTTTGCACGATTAGTGATCACTTGAGCCTGCTTTGGAGCTCCAGAAATGATCAGAAATGCTGAAGGAAGGTGTGAAGAATTGGTTGCAACCTTCTGGCCTTATATAGTGCTCAAGAACTCATGGATTGTTGACACACAAGTCTATCCATGATCCCAGATGATCCACACATGTCCCTAAGGGTTTAGAGGTTGCTTAGGGGTCGCCCATGAAGTGAAACAACTGATTAAAGTCGGTTTATGCGTGAAATTCGGCTGCTGTCCAAAGTTCCTGTATCTGGGCGTCGTAGGCGGCCCGCGTAAGATGTTGTTGGGTCTTACGCGGCCCGCTTGGGCCTTGTGTTCAGCTTCCACATTTTCTAGGTTTTGCATATTTGTCTCTTGGCCCTTCCGAAAGGTCAACTAACTTATATTTTGCACTTTGAGCCCTCCAAATTGACATACAAGGGCTTCAAGACTTATACCCACTTTATTAAGTCCTTGGCCACTTGGTTATTACCCGAAAAGTCATAACTTTCAACGTTGACACTTTAACCCCTTGTATACGAATTTGATCATAACTTTCCCATACGATAATGAAACTTTATGAAATTTATATCGTGCATTCTAGTGAGCATAATTAATCGTTACAAAGCTTCGGGTTTGTTAAAAGGTCACTCAGAGGTATAACTTAAACATGTTGACACATTTAACCCCTGTAGTTTGTAATCTCTCACTTTCATTCACAATTAGCTTCGTATGATCCATGATTTATTCGTTTGAAGGTATGAGCATCATGTAGGGTTAATGTACAATATATTTATTAGCTGTTGACATTTAGGACTCGTATATTCACATACTTTCCATGATTGTCAACTTTAATCCTTCTATAACATTCTTTCACACGTTCAAACATATGACACGTGTCAACTCATTATAGGACGTGAATTTTCGAGGTGTTACATCCTCACCCCCTTAAAAGAAATCTCGACCTCGAGATTTACTGAAATAAATAAGGGTACTTTTCTTTCATTGTGGACTCAACCTCCCACGTGTATTCGGGACCTCTACGGGCATCCCATTTTACCTTTACAATAGGCACATGCTTCCTTCGAAGCTTCTTAACCTGTCGATCTTCAATCGACAATGGTTTTTCCACAAATTTCAAGCTCTCATCTATATGCACATCTGTATGTGGTATGACTAGCGATTCGTCAGCTAGGCATTTCTTCAGATTGCAGACGTGGAATATGTTATGAATACCACTGAGCTCTTCAGGTAAATTTAACTTGTAAGCCACTGATCCAACACATTCGATAATCTCGAACGGTCCTATATACCTCGGGCTTAACTTACCTTTCTTACCAAACCGCATCATTCCCTTCCAGGGTGATACTTTAAGTAAGACTTTATCACCTACTTCAAATTTCATAGGTTTACGTTTTGGATCTGTGTAACTCTTCGGCCTATCTCGGGCAGCTTTGAGACGGTCACGAATCTGGACAATCTTGTCCGTCGTTTCAAAGACTATCTCTGGTCCTGATAATTGGACATCTCCAACTTCCGCCCAACAAACGGGCGTTCTACACTTTCTACCGTATAAGGCCTCAAAAGACGCAGCCTTAATGCTGGTATGGTAGCTATTGTTGTAGGAGAATTCGATTAACGGCAGGTGGTTATCCCAACTACCACCCAAATCAATCACGCATGCTCGAAGCATGTCTTCCAAAGTTTGAATAGTACGCTCACTCTGACCGTCCGTCTGAGGATGGTAAGCCGTACTAAAATTCAAACGCGTGCCCAAAGATTGTTGGAAGCTTTTCCAAAAATGTGACGTGTATCTAGTATCTCTGTCAGAGATAATAGACACATGTATGCCATGTAAGGCTACAATCTTATCCACGTACAACTGGCTAACATGTCGGAGCTATAAGTCTCCTTAATGGGTAGGAAATGTGCTGACGTAGTCAGTCTGTCTACGATCACCCAAATGGTATCGTTTCCTTTCCTTGTCTTAGGTAACTTGGTGATAAAATCCATAGTTACCATTTCCCACTTCCACGTAGGAAGTTCAGGCTGTTGTAGCAAACCTGACGGCTTTTGATGTTCTGCTTTGACTTGCGCACACGTCAAGCATTTTGCTATATAGGCAGCTACAGACTTCTTCAAGCCTATCCACCAATAGTTTGCCCTTAGATCCTGGTACATCTTATCAGCTCCAGGATGAACAGAATACTTGGAACTATGGGCTTCCTGGAGGATAACATCCCGAAGTCCTCTATAAATTAGAACCCATATTCGTCCATTCAATCTCAGAATTCCGTCTTTGCCAAGAGATAACTGCTCCTCAGTTACTCCTAGCTTTTCGTTATGATAGTTAGCTTCCAACACAGCTTCCTTCTGTGCAGCTAACAACCTTTCATTTAAACTATTCTTTATTTCAATGCTCTTGGCATTGATTCGGATGGGTTTCACCCTTTCCTTTCGACTCAAGGCATCAACGATTATATTCGCCTTGTCGGGATGGTATCTGATTTCACAATCATAATCATTTAAAGCCTCCATCCAACGGCGCTGCCTCATGTTTAAATCCTTCTGATTAAACAGATGTTGAAGGCTCTTGTGATCAGAATAGATCACACACTTGATTCCATATAAATAATGCCTCCAAAGCTTCAGTGCAAATACAACGGCACCCAACTCCAAGTCATGGGTGGTGTAATTCTTTTCATGCACCTTCAACTGCCGTGAAGCATAGGCAATCACCTTGCCTTTCTGCATAAGCACACACCCCATGCCAGTGTGTGATGCATCGCAGTAAACTACGAATTCTTCGGTACCTTCAGGCAATGTCAGTACAGGAGCGTTGCTCAACTTTTGTTTCAGGATATCAAAGGATTCTTGCTGCTTAGGGCCCCAATCAAACTTTATTTTCTTCCTAGTCAAGGAAGTTAGGGGTGCAGCAATCCTTGAAAAATTTTCAATGAAACGCCTATAATATCCTGCTAAGCCTAGAAAGCTATGAATCTCTGTAGGCGTCTTTGGCTCTTGCCAGTTCATAACTGCTTCCACTTTAGCGGGATCCACTTGGATACCACGCTCACTAACCACATGTCCAAGGAATTGGACTTCTCGAAGGCAAAATTCACACTTAGAGAATTTGGCATAGAGTTTCTCATGATGCAGGAGTTTGAGAATACAACGAAGGTGTTTCTCATGGCCAGCTTGGTTCTTTGAGTAGATAAGAATGTCGTCGATGAAAACGATGACGAATTTGTCTAAGTAAGGCTTGCAAACGCGATTCATGAGATCCATGAACGCGGCTGGTGCATTAGTGAGCCCAAAAGGCATCACTAGGAACTCGTAATGACCATAACGAGTCCTAAATGCAGTTTTGTGTACGTCTTCATCTCTAACCTTCAGTTGGTGGTAGCCTGACCTCAAGTCAATCTTCGAGAAATAACTTGCCCCTTGCAATTGATCGAACAAATCGTCGATCCTAGGCAAAGGATACATATTCTTTATTGTGACCTTATTAAGTTCATGGTAATCGATGCACAGACGCATCGATCCATCCTTCTTCTTGACAAACAAGACTGGTGCTCCCCATGGAGACGAACTAGGTTTAATGAAACCTTTAGCTAGCAATTCGTCTAGTTGCGTTCCAATTCCTTCATTTCTGTTGGTGCCAACCTGTAAGGTGCTCTAGCAACAGGTGCTGCTCTAGGGATGATGTTAATTCTGAATTCCACTTGCCTATCTGGTGGTAAACCAGGTAGTTCTTCAGGAAAAACTTCTGGGTATTCAGAAATGACGGGGATTTCTTCAATCCTGGGCTTCGGCTCGTCAATAGTCACTTGTGCCATATAGATGACACAACCCTTCTTCAAACACTTAGAGGCCTTGAGCATAGTCACTTGCTTAGGCAATCCATACCGGGTATCTCCCTGAATGGTAAGTGATTCGCCAGACTGTGTTTTGATCACCACTTGCTTCTGATTACAGACAATTTGGGTCTGGTTATGAGATAACCAGTCCATGCCTAAAACGATGTCGAAACCGGCTAACTTCAGAGGAAGTAGGGATAGAGGAAAAGAGTGGTTCTTAATGGATATAAAACATCCATCTAATATGGTTGAGGCGATTTCTAAGGTGCCATCTGCTAACTCCATCTCATATTTCACTCTTAGGGTTTTAACAGGTAAATTCAACAAATTGCAAAATTTATTATCTACGAAAGACTTATCAGCGCCTGAATCAAAAAGTACTCTTGCATAGACATCATTTACAAGGAAAGTACCTATAATCACATTGTCGTCTAGAACCGCTTCCTTTGCATCCATCCTGAAGACCCTAGCATTGGTCTTCTTGGCCTCCTCAGGCTTCTTGGCGTATTTAGGGCAGTTGGTTTTAATGTGCCCTTTCTCATTGCAACTGTAGCACGTTGCATCCTTCAGCTTTTTGCAATCCAAGGTCTTGTGTTCCTTGGACTTTCATATACCACAAGCAAAAGTTGTTAACTGAGTCTGCGAGTTCGATTCGAGTCTGCACTTTCCAAAGTGCTGTTTCTTGCAAATTTTGCATTTGGGCTTCTCACCAGACTGATGCCCATCTTTCTTTGACCCAGACCCCTTCTTGTTGTCACCGTTTCCTTGGTGCTTCTTGTTTCACCTTCGTGAATTATCATCTTCATGTTTTCTTTTCTCAGCATCTTTGTTCCTCAGCGATCTTTGTCTGACCGCGTCCAGCGTGAGGGACAAAGATATATCAGCTACAGATCTAAAAGTAGCTGGCCGAGAGGCCTTCACGCTTGCCTTTATCTCGGGGGCTAAACCCCCAATGAAACGAGCTATTCGTTTGGGTTCCGGGGTCACCAGATACGGAACCAACCTCGACATAGTATTAAAGCTCGTGAGGTAAGCTTGGCAATCAAGGTTCTGCATAACCAACGATAGAAAATCAGACTCTATCTTCTCAACCTCATGTTGAGGGCAGTAGTTATCCCTGATGAGGGCAACGAATTGTTCCCATGACATGTTATACAATGGGATCTTCCCAGTGGCTTGAATCAACGATCTCCACCAGGCTAAAGCCTCACCCTTGAAAGACTGAGACACAAACTTGACTATATCCTTCTCAGCGCATCCGCTGATATCCACTACCGTGTCCATCTCATCTAACCACGTCATGCAGTCAATGGCTCCTTTTTCCCCAGTGAAATCCCTGGGTTTGCATGAAACAAAGTATTTATAGGAGCAACCCTTACTACGGGGTTGTTGATTTAGTACAACCTGTTGAGATGGAGCACTGTGGTGGTTTGAGGAGAGTCGATCATCATCTTTATTCAGTTCTTCCTTCTTGGAAGGTGGCTTTGAATGCGGTGTAGATAGGGTCCTACTTCGAGTCCCACTATATTCTTCATACTGCCGCTCTAGGGCCTTTGTAACTGCGTCGTCTATTAACGCTTTCAGTTTAGCACACGTTACATTAATTCGGGCGTTATCATTATTCTCCACTGGGTGACTATTAATTTCATCCGAGTCAGCCATTTTAATTGAACTGTTACATAAAACAAGGACAATAGTTTACTTGGGAGTTTATTATAGAATTGTCTTTTATGGCAATTCATTAACCACGGTAAACAGAGACCATATTTGGTTAATTTATTAATCATATTTATTTAGGATTTTTATTATAATTTATCCTAATTATAAAACAATAACAGTTTTATTAGTGGCACAAAAGGCCTAGTCACAAGGACATTTTTAAATTATAAGCTATGATTTCAGAGAATCAAGGCTTTAAGGTTTGAACATAGTTCTTTACCTTTTTCGGACAGGGAGTCATAGCTACCACTGTCTTTTGGATCATGTAGAAATGAGCAAGGCCCGTAGGCACTATATTACCAATGTATGGTCAAAATATGATCATCTAAATTGATGATTTAACCCATGATTCATAGATCATTTAGTTGGGTTAGGAATCTTTTGAAGAATCCTTATATAAGAATGACGTGTGTGATTTTAACGAATCACGTCTGCCAGGAGTGTTAACATATTTTTAGATGTTAACAGGGATCCGAATCTTTTAAACAGGTCTTACCATCTTGGCCAGGTCTTTACAATGACACTCAGGATAGGTTACACTCTTAAGATTCTTATTCAATATTTAAATAGGCAGATATATTTTTTAAAAAGAAATGATTTTGATTTATTTATTTCATATATAATATTTATGCATATAATGGCAAAAATGAAATTTATAAATTAAACATTCCATTAATCATTAATAGGTTACACGTCGCCCTAAACGGGACTTTTTAATAAAGCAACATACCCACGCAGGGGTCAAATTGAAATACTAGTCCACGCAGGGACTTAAACAAACAACACACCCTCGTAGGGGTTAACAGAAAGATAGACCCACGCAGGGGTCAAAACAAACAAACTTACCCACACAGGGGTCAAAATAGCAAGACAGGCCCACGCAGGGGCTCAACTGATACAAGGAAATTACAACAATAGTGGAAGGATTCAATGGTCCTTCTTGCTCTTCCCTTTTATTAGGCTTGTCAATCCTTGGAAGAATGATGCGAGGGTGTAAAATACCACTCGTGTTGATTAAATCGCTCCTGGTAACTGTCCGGACCATGGTAGGGTGATCCGTGAAAAGATGAACCATCTGAGACCTCGATAGGATGGTTCGGAGTTCCGGTTGCGGGCTCGACTGGATCGGTGTCCTCGTCCATATCTTCTGCATGATCGCCGGAGAAATGATCCTCCGGCCCCAATGGGTTAAAACCCACTGGTTCTTTTATGTAATTTTCCGGGTTAAACCGGCCCCTAAAAACAGGTGTAGGGTCACCAAAAGAATGGTGCGATAGGGATCGTTGAAGAGGTATGTAAGAAGGTTGAGGGTTGTTGGGCTCATTTTCCGAATGTGGCCCATAAGAGTTATGAATGGGAGGCGTCGAACTGTGCGATACAGATCGTCTAGCTGGTCCAAAAAGGTTCCTTCGGTTTTCTCTAGGGTCAGCACTCGCAGTGGTGGTAGGAGCTCGCATGTGCGAAGGTCCTGCCTCGTCGTCATTGGTTGCAGTGATTGGCCCCTTGCCTCGTCCTCTTCGTCGAAAGAATCTTGGCGGCATATTTAATCCTGTCAATACAACATAAGATTACGAAAACAAAATATAAAATAAAGGACAAAACAAAACAAACAAAGTAGAATTTGTCCTATCTTATTTGTCTAGACTCGAAAGTTTTTAGAATGTGCAATTGTGTAACTGAGATTAAACACAAATGGCTAGTGTTTAATTCACTCAGCGTTGGCTCTGATACCAACCTGTCACACCCCGGATTCCACGTGTCACCGGTGGGCCCGGTGGGGAGTATCGTGACGTGGTTGGCAACATAATAGTCAAACAACACAACATTTAAATGCACAGCGGAAGCAAATGAAAGATATATTTCAACCGAATAAAATATTGTAATATCGTGTATCACAACAGTTGAAATTTTATCCACAGACGGATCGAATTTAAATAGGAAACAGTAGTTCAACAGACGTTAGGCATCTTAAGCTTGCGAGACTCTTTATTGATGCTAAGGAGAAATATCCAGCCAATTACGAATAGTACCTGCATTTAATCTTTTTGGGAAAATACGTCAGTTTAGACTGGTAAATACAATCAACTGACTCATTTTAAAAATGATTAAAAAATTGATTTGGATGCACATGGCACAAACATTTTATAACTTGGGATAATTATTTAAATATATAAACTTGTAAAAGAATTACATGTTCCTTATGCGTTTAGTAGCCCGGATCGTGCCGGGTTAAAGATCAATAGACACACCACATAATCTATTTATGCACTGACGAGTGTACGCCTACACTCCGCGCTTAGGTCGTGGCCATTTCGTAAAATGATGCCAAGGATATCCGGGACATGGTCATTAACCCCCCAAAGGATTTAAGTAAACAAAACATATTTAAACGGGCCGATCAAATTGTTCAATTAACCACCATACGATGGAAGATTTAATGCCCGACCAAGCGGTATTTTATATACCGTACCCCAAGCCCGTATAGGGAAAATAAGTTAAAAGTATTTACCTGAGCAAAGTAATAATCACAATAAGCAAATGAAAGTAGCTTTTACTGATTCTCCTATTCTGGAACAAAGGTTTATAATAACCTATTAGAATCCTAACGGGTCTTTAATTAAGCTTAAGCTTAGACCGGTTAGTTTCAAAGATACGGTTCGTACGCACGATTAAGCGAAGACCGGAATAGAATGTGATTTAGACCCTGCAAGTTTGAAGACTTGCTTAATATGGGTATTTCATACACATTCTGGATTTTGAGATAAAACCGATAAGGTTTGACCCGTTTCGGCTAATTTATGTAAACTAGTTACATAAACCGAACTGAACGCGTAATAAGCGTAACGGGTATCCATAAGAGCCATATACAGGTTTCCTAAGTTAATATGCTTCAAATATGTTGTCACATTAGTAAGATGTCTTTTATTATGCCCGAAACGAATTTAAACACAAACTATGCCCCGTAGGGGTAGTTTGGTCATTTACAAGGTTATAAAAGAGTTTAATATTCACCTGAGTTACAGGTCTGATATAATCAGCAAAAATACTTATTTTACTAAGTTATAACAGTAGGGTAGAGTATATAGGTAAAATTTATCAATTATAACCAAACTATGCACCGTAGGGGCAATTTTGGTAATTTCACATAAGCCGTAAAGCTCAAAACTGAAGTCTGAGTTAAACAACTTTTGCTTACTATTAAAATATTATAATTTACCTAAAATATCAGTAGGTATCAACCCTTGTATGTTTAAAATAGTTTTAGTACATACTATGCGTTAAAAACGCTTAAAAAGGCGATTAGAAGCCGTTTCCGGGTTCTATATGGAAACTGATATTTTTATTATTCCATAAGGATTAAAATAATTTATTTATCATATGTAATCAGTAGCAAAAGGTTTGGAGTCAAATAGATATGTAAAACTCATTTTATAGCCCGAAAGGGCAAAACCGACAATTACCGAATCAAGCCTATGACTCTAAGTTATGCTCAGCCTAAAATTAATTAAAAATCTTCAAAAATCCTAAAATAATATATTACATCAGTGGGTAAAGAGTTTGATATCAAAAAGTAGGTTTAAATAGGCTATACGCTAATTATGTCGTTTAATCGCTAAAAAGCTGTCTAATTACGCTAATGAGCATAACTCTCATTCTACACCTCAAACTGATATCAAATTTTGGATGCAAGTTTATATATCAGTAACTAAGGTTTCTACTCTTTTACATTTTCAAAAATTACGTTTTAAGGTGAAAGGGGCATAATGGTCAACATATGAGCAATTAACGGAATCATGCATATTAATTGGTTAACTAATGAACCATGGTGTATAATCACAGAGGGTTATACTAGCATGTAACCTGGTCCAAATAAAGCTCTAAGGAATTTCTAAAATATACCAAAACGGGTCAGAACTGAAGTCAAAGCTTTGCGACTTTCGGTTCCGAACCGGGTCTAAACAGAAAATTGTCGGGTTGAACATGTTTAGACATGTTCTTACACTAATTACCGAGTTATATTAATGATCAAACAGGTTGTATGTGTTCTACATTGCTAATTATGCGTAAATTAGAAATTAAGCATTCTGTTGACTTTTTAATAACAAGTTTGACCCGACATTTGACCTAGTTAGAGTGGGAATCAGAGGGTGCCCTTTTAAGGGTTTAATGCCCACATAATTACTAACTTATAACTACTTTCAATTCGACTAATCACTGGACCATTAATGATTAATCGTGAAGTCAACCGTTAATTATGACGGTTTGACTTTTAAGCTTAAACTAAGCAAAAACTTAACTAAGAAAGGTTAAGCATACTTACTAAAGTCCTTTGCATGATTAGTGATCACTTGAGCCTGCTTTGGAGCTCCAGAAATGATCAGAAATGCTGAAGGAAGGTGTGAAGAATTGGTTGCAACCTTCTAGCCTTATATAGTGCTCAAGAACTCATGGATTGTTGACACACAAGTCTATCCATGATCCCAGATGATCCACACATGTCCCTAAGGGTCTAGGGGTTGCTTAGGGGTCGTCCATGAAGTGAAACAACTGATTAAAGTCGGTTTATGCGTGAAATTCGGCTGCTGTCCAAAGTTCCTGTATCTGGGCGTCGTAGGCGGCCCGTGTAAGATGTTGTTGGGTCTTACGCGGCCCGCTTGGGCCTTGTGTTCAGCTTCCACATTTTCTAGTTTTTTCATATTTGTCTCTTGGCCCTTCCGAAAGGTCAACTAACTTATATTTTGCACTTTGAGCCCTCCAAATTGACATACAAGGGCTTCAAGACTTATACCCACTTTATTAAGTCCTTGGCCACTTGGTTATTACCCGAAAAGTCATAACTTTCAACGTTGACACTTTAACCCCTTGTATACGAATTTGATCATAACTTTCTCATACGATAACGAAACTTTATGAAATTTATATCGTGCATTCTAGTGAGCATAATTAATCGTTACAAAGCTTTGGGTTTGTTAAAAGGTCACTCAGAGGTATAACTTAAACATGTTGACACATTTAACCCCTGTAGTTTGTAATCTCTCACTTTCATTCACAATTAGCTTCGTATGATCTATGATTTATTCGTTTGAAGGTATGAGCATCATGTAGGGTTAATGTACAATATATTTATTCGCTGTTGACATTTAGAACTCGTATATTCACATACTTTCCATGATTGTCAACTTTAATCCTTCTATAACATTCTTTCACACGTTCAAACATATGACACGTGTCAACTCATTATAGGACGTGAATTTTCGAGGTGTTACAGTGGGTCACATTGCGAGCTCCACTAAGCTCCTTATATAGGTTTTAGCTTATAAACTATAGACCTTTGTTGTATTCGATTTCCCCGAATGTTCCTCTATATCCAGGGCCTAACTTACCCTGATCAATTAAGATTTAGCACACCCTTCTTAGGGCGATACCTACGATTGAACCTTATTCCTTACTAAGGACTTAGGAGGGTTGCGACTTTCATCAATCCTTAATTTTCTGCCGATTACTGGCAACTTTTAGATGATTACGAAATCGAATGATCTTATTCGTTGTTTCCAAGGCAACTTTCAGATCCCGGTAATTGGACTTCCCAAAGTCCCGTCCATTAAACGGACGTTTTAATATTTCATCTATACAAGGTCTCCAAAGGAGCGACCTTGATACTTATGTATTGGCTATTTTAGAAAAACTTATTTAAGGCGAGGTGGTTATTCCAACTACTGCTTAAACCCAACTTTAAGGAATAGCTAATCCTTACAGTTAGTTGAACAAGTCGACGATCCTGGGCAGCTGATAGCGATTCTTATTTGTTATCTAAATAGGGTGGCGGTTAACAATGCATTCGCATAATGAACCGTCTTTCTAATCAATAATAACTGAACTCTTAGAGTTACGAATTAGGCTTTAAGAACCTCTATCTTAAAACTCACTTAATTAGGATTTCGATTCTTCAATAAAGCTGGTAATAATTGTCCTGGAGGTTTCACAATACCGCAGCCCTAAGCGGGATGTTAATCTTAACTCTTCTTGCCTCTCAGGAGGTAAACAGGGTAATCTTTGGAGAAGATAATCAAGACGCAAGGAGGTTATAGAGATTTTCCAAATCTCAGGCTCCCGTTCATCCACCATTGCCCGTGTCAAATAAGTGACACATTTATGCCACAAGTCCACGAATTCCTTAATCGGAGACTTTTACTTGGAAACTTCCATTCTGGATATCTTCTTTGAATACCATTAGCTGACTTTAGTACCATATGACCATCGAGAGATCTTTGTGGTCCCATGCATTAAACCTCCATACTGATCAGGCATGGAAGCAATCTATGGAACATATTAAGATACACCAATCCTCATATGGCGCTTTTTATCATACAGTCAGGTATTCGTAATCAATAGAGATCAAAGAGATATCAACTATATATGCTGGCGCACTTCTTCTAGAGAGTGGATGCTTCTAGAATTATACGACCGAAGGTTTCTGACAGGAACAGAAGAAATGGTTCTTATGATTTCGCCTGTAAGTTTTACCTTACACTTAATTTCTGGGGTTCTTACGGAAAAATTTCTAAAAGTTTGCTAAGCTTATGGTCTTATAAGAGACTCATCAGCACCTGAAACCAAACGTAACTCCTAGCAATAAAATCACAATAAGGGATTTATCTGGTGTCATTATTAATCGCGAACTGCCTCTAATCATTCACCAGGATGGTAAGCGCCTCCTTTCTTAATCCTTTTAAACTTAGCTACAAAATCTTTGACAAATTTTAGGGCAGTCTCAGCTTTGACTGGCTATTTCTTAATCTATATAACGTGAGTAGCTGAGGTAGATCCATAATGGATTTATAATGAGTAGGTTTTGAAACCTTAATGTGCCCTCTTATTGTCGATGCTAACCACCAATAATTATCTGCATTAAGCTTAGATTTTGGGTAAATGGAATAGGGTACTATCTCAGCCAATGAATTAAAATTTGTAACATACTGTCGACAGTCTAGAACTTTTATGGCGAGAGTCAGAAAATTCTTATTCCATCTTTTTCCATTTCGTGAAGCGGATAATAGGTTTTTCTAATAAGGTCCTTAAAACGTGGACCATCCCATAATGTATAAGAGGATCTTTCTTGTGGACTTCATTAATGTCCTCACTAATTAAGGGTATTGCCATCGAATGACTGAGATGTATACCTCACCGTGTCTGGTAAGTTGACCATGTGTTTACAAGTGTTTTGTCATTTTTAACTTGTAACTTATGGTTGTTTTTTGCTTTGTTGTAGAACCGCTCGAGGAGGCCTTTTCCTTTTATGAGGCTCGTTCCTCTCCTCCGCGAGACGCGGCTGCGGATTCGGGAGCCAATAAGGAGTTCAGGAGAAGCCATTCTGTAACAACTCTCACCAAAACTATTATTTCTTATTATATTTTGTCCAATAGGAAACCTTAATTAAGACCCCCAAGTGATCCTGCATGAACCCTAAAATTTTCGAAACAATCAGAATCAGGATCAAGGCCCCTAAAACTCAGGGGGGGGGGGCATTTCCTATTCGGTATTATCAAGATAGTTTTACGTGTAAAACAAAATTGAACGAGTCACCCAAGCTACCTGGACACGGGGCTACCCTATGGTAGGGTGGTGCCCCTCGCGCCACGCAACAGCCCCTCGCGCCACGCGAGGGGACTGTTTTTCAGATATAAATAGAGGGGTGTGGAACTTAGATTTCTGTGTTCGTTCGACGTTAAAATTCACTTTACACTTTGAGATATCACTTGTTTACTATAAAAACACTATCAAGAAACGCTGCCGCGATAACAGGGTAACAACTCGATCACTGCTACGATTTAATGTCCGATCGATAGAAACCAATCCAATGGATGTTTAAGTGCTGCTCAAACTTGGGTTATACTTTGTCATTCGTCGTGAATTCGATGGATGTTTAAGTATCGCACTTTGTCATTCATTGTGAAGGTTTTGATTTCGTGAGTTGTCGTAAAAAGTTGGATTAAAGTTACTAACCTAGTTTTCGTGTGCTTTGTTATTTGAATTAGGTTAATAAGGCTAATCAGTAGGCTAAGCTCTATCCACATAAATCTGCAATGTGAGTTATTCGCTTTTATCAAAATTATTTTACAATACTCCATTTTCAAAAGTTATAATTACAGGGATTAAGTCCTGGTTATCTTGAATCACTGGCTAGTGGGGTATTGTGCACATTACTAATTTCTCACGGGTTAGGTTAATAAATCCTAACAGTGATAAACGTCACTACTTGGGGAAAGACCCAATAGTGGTATGACCATCGTCACCAGGTGACACGGCGCCAGATAAAAATAAGATAGAAGCCATTGTAATCGCTCTTATGCTGTAATTTATAACCATAAGTCGTTTTATCAAATTTGAATAACTCGCCAGCATTTCCCCGCTGATAAAATATTTTTAAAACATGTTTCAGGCGACATGCTGTAAATTAAGGAAACATGCTATGGAGCACTAACCAGCTTGAAGAGGTGGCTCAGTTAAAATGAATAAACATGTTTTATAAATCAGAGAATTTACTTGTGAAATTCCTCTATTGTAAAATTACGGGGTTTATCCTGCATTATGAAATAAAATAATCGGGCATTTCAAGTTTTAAAGATCCTGTAAAAATCTTCCGCTGTCGCATCATTTAATAAATACCACGGGTTCCTGTCCCGCGGCTCCTGACCGGGTAAAACCGGGGCTGGGGCCATGACAGGAAAAGGTGGTATTAGACCCACTGATTTAAGCCTATTAAGTATTTAAATATACTTAATTTTTCCTGATTGCCATTTTGTGATTATGTGTTTTATTAACTGACTACTTATTAGTTACAGTATGGGTAAACAAAGACTTTCGGACATCTATGGTCAATTAGATAGTGTATCAAAAGATAAGGGATCCTCATCCCAATCAAATACCTCAAGATACTCAGTAGATACTGAGGAAGGAATATTTGTTCGTAAAGCACAGTATGAGAAGCCACTTACCCCTAGTAAAAGAAGTTTGATTATTAGAAAAAGTCAAGAGAAAATAAGGAAATCACAAACAAAAGAAGTAAAAAATAAAGAGACTCAGGGAACCAATAATAACCCACCATGGGAAGATGAGTTAGATGAAAAATGGGCAAATCTCTACATGTTAGCCACTGTAGCAATAAATGTTAACCTTTAAACTACTAACACCCCGATCCAGTATTAGTACCCATATTATCCATCAGCCAGAAACTTTATAAATAACCACTAGTGTATTTCGAATTTTAGTTGTACTACAAAATAAATTACAAATATTTTGTTTCAATAAAATGGTTTATTAGATTTTTCTGTTTTCGATTTTGTGATTCTGTGAAAATTTAATTTACAAAATTTTAACCTAAGATTTTTGTATGTCTCTTCATAAATGCTAAACAACATGAATGAATTATCTAAAGCTCTTGAAAATCTCAATCTCTATCCGGTGAAAATAGAAGTTTCCAGAGATTTTACTGGTTACTTGGCCGATGTTGAGGAACCTATGGAATTTCAAGCTTCACCTCCGGAGAAATCAAAGCCTAAGAAAAGAAGAAGATTTGTGGGATGGAGGCGTGTGCGCAGAAGAAATCCAGCAACTAGGAGAGTTCCTAAAATAGAAAATCCTAATGATAAAGGAAAAGGGATCGAGATTGAGGAAAGTTCTAGGCAAACAGGAATAGAAATTGGGGAAAGCTCCAAGCAAACCAAGGAAATGACGTTGCAGGAAGAGCTAGATTTCATACTGGCAAGCTGTGATACCCTTAAGCCTGTCAATGAAAACCTTTTCACTTATCCTGCCGAAATCCAGCTTCCAATGAACTTGGAACCAGCCATCCTAGAACCTCTGATCCACACCCAACCTCTAGGAATAGACGAATGGTGGACTAACGACTGGCAATTTCAGAACCTCCTAAATAATCCTTATACCTTTTTCCCTCAGTTTGATCCAGAACCCTTACCAAACCCACCAATGAGTAATGAGAACTTAGCTGAACTCCGCTATTTTGGCGAGGAGCTGGTGGATCCAGGGAATAGGATACGGGAGGTGGGAGAACAGATCTCCTGGAAGTACGACGAGAGGGAACGTCGCTTCTAAAGATGCCAGCTGACGGAAGTAGTGGAACTGTGGTTATGTAGTAATAGGAATATGTGTTTAATAATATAACAATAAAATACAATCATGTGAAATAACTAGAAAATAAAACTTTTGTAAAATAACCAGTGTGTAAGGATGCATATTATAATAAAATATCGAGTACTGGAAAATCAACAATTTTGGCTGTACATGTTAATGTGTTTATGTGCAATTGTTTTGGTACGATTAATAATTAATTATTTCTGCTAATAACTTATATATATATTACCAGATGGAAAACGCTGGTAATGAACAAGTTAACGAGGGTAATCAATCTGGGCAAAACAATGAAGATCAATTTCTGAATAGGCAAGATATCGAGAATATCGTTGCTCAGGGAATAGCCAACGCTATTCCAGCAATACTTGCTGCTGGCCGAAATCCAGTTGAACCTCAACAAATTATTCCTAGAAAACGCACACAGGGAGATAATTTCAGTAATAGTATAAACGGAGGCGGCAACCATACTAATAACGACAATGATAAGATACCAGCTCCACTCTTTAAAAGAATGAAAGCTGCAACGCCTGGTTGCACTTACAAGGAGTTTCTTGCCTGTAAACCGGCTGAATTTGCAGGTAACGAAGGGGCGACTAATGCACTGCGTTGGTTAGAGAAAACCGAGGCAACGATTACAACAAGTAAATGTGCCGAGGAAGACAAGGTCATGTACGCGTCGCATCTGTTCAAAGAAGGGGCGCTAGAATGGTGGAATACGGTACTTCAAGCCAAAGGAAGAAATGTGGCTTATGCCATGAGTTGGGAAGAATTTAAGCAGCTGATGGAAAGAAAATTATGTCCCGAATATGAGAAAGAACAAATGGCGAATAAATTTCTGAACCATCGGATGGTGGATGTAGACTGTCGAGGATATACTTCGACATTCTTCGAGTATGCGAGAGTAGTACCAACCCTGGCTTTGCCAGAGCCGGTGCTTATTTCCCGCTATATTTGGGGATTGATTGGCGAAATTTGAGATATCGTCAAAGCTGCAAGACCACGCACGATTGACGATGCAGTGGAATTAGCCAACACCCTAACTGACGGACTGATTCGTACAAGAGAAGAAACTCGAAAGAAGGAAGTAGCCCAAAAGATTACCCAGGGATTTCGTATGGGTAATCGTAGTAATTTCAAACGAAAAGGAACTGGACAATCTTCCACTATTCCATTTTGCAATGCCTGCAAAAGAAAGTATTTTGGAAGATGCAAGGGGTATTGCAATTTTTGCAAAATCCCGGGGCACCAAGAAGAAGATTGCAGGAAGAAGAAAGCAACAATCTGCTACAACTGCGGAGAAGCTGGACATTTTAGGCCAGACTGCCCTAAATTGGCCAAACCAGCTGATAACAAAGCTAAACCTACAGAAGGAGCTACCAAGAAGAATGCAAGAGCCTTCCAGTTGACTACTCAGGAAGCAGAACTAATTCCTAACGTGATTGCTGGTACGTTCTTAGTTCACAATGTCTATGCAAAAGTATTATTTGACTCTGGTGCAAACCAAAGTTTTATAAATACTTCATTCTGCCAAGCTCTTAATTTACCCTTAACCAACCTTAGGCAGATTTTTACAGTCGAAACGGCAGATGGGAATTCTGTTAAAATAAATAAGGTTTTACGAGAAGGAAATATAGAACTTTCAGGTCATAAATTCTCTGCAAACCTGTTACCTATGAATTTAGCTGGATTCGATGTCGTATTAGGAATGGACTGGTTAGTAGCCAATAATGCTCGAATCCTATGTGATAAGAACTCCATAGAAATTCGTGCACCCACTGAAGAAGTAATCATGGTTACAGGAGATAAGCCATGAAAACCCATGAAGTTCATTTCAGTAATGAAAGTTGCTAGTTATGAGCGAAAGCAAGGAGTAGTGTATATGATTTCAGTAATCATTAACACTAAGGGTAAGGAACTTAAGGAAATTCTTGTAGTATCGGAATACTCGGAAGTATTTCCAGAAGAGTTACCAGGATTACCACCGGATAGGGAGGTAGAATTTAGAATTCATTTAATTCCTGGAACTACACCTGTAGCTAAAGCACCTTATCGTTTAGCACCCACTGAAATGTTAGAACTGAAAAAGCAATTAGATGAATTGCTTAGTAAAGGATTCATACAACCTAGTGCATCCCCTTGGGGAGCACCAGTGTTGTTCGTAAAGAAGAAAGATGGTTCGATGCGAATGTGTATCGATTATAGAGAATTGAATAAAGTTACAATTAAGAATCGATACCCATTACCTAGGATTGATGATCTTTTCGATCAACTTCAGGGAGCTAGATACTTTTCTAAGATTAACTTACACTCCGGATATCATCAATTGAAGGTACAAGAAGAAGACATACCTAAAACTGCTTTCAGAACTAGGTATGGTCATTACGAGTTTACAGTCATGCCATTTGGGTTAACCAATGCTCCTGCAGCATTTATGGACATGATGAACAGGATCTGTAAACCGTACTTGGATAAATTCGTAATTATCTTCATAGATGATATACTTATTTATTCCAAAAGTCAGGAAGAACATTGTGAGCATTTGCATGCACTCTTAACTTTGTTAAGAAAAGAGAAGCTTTACGCCAAATTCTCGAAGTGTGAATTTTGGCTGCAAGAAGTGCAATTTTTAGGACACATGGTGAATCACGAAGGTATTCACGTAGATCCTACTAAGATAGAAGCAATCACCAAATGGAAGGTTCCACAATCAGCAATGAAAATTAGAAGTTTTATAGGGTTAGCCGGATACTATAGATGGTTTATTAAGGATATTTCCAAGATAGCTGTACCATTAACTAAGCTAACCTGTAAATCAGTTAAGTTTGAATGGGGACCTAAACAAGAAGAAGCTTTTAAGATTTTAAAGAAGAAATTAACAAATGCTCCAATTTTAGCCTTACCAGAAGGAACAAAGGATTTTGAAGTATATTGCGATGCTTCAAAATTAGGATTAGGATGTGTACTTATGCAACGCGAGAAGGTAATTACATATGCTTCAAGGCAATTGAAAAAGCACGTAGAAAACTATATGACTCATGACTTAGAATTAGGAGCCATAATTTTTGCCCTTAAGATTTGGAGACATTATCTGTATGGAAGTAAGTTTACTGTCTATACAGATCACAAAAGTTTAAGGTACATATTTAGGCAAAAAGAATTGAACATGAGGCAAAGGAGATGGATGGAAATCCTAAGCGACTACGACTGTGATATTCAGTATCACGAAGGAAAGGCAAACGTAATTGCAGATGCCTTAAGTCGTAAGTATCATGAAAAACAACGACGAGTTCGTGCTCTTAGATGAAGTTTACAATTAGACTTAATGGAACAATTAAAGAATATTCAGGAAACATCAATCAAGGATGATACTGAAGGAATGAAAGGAAGAATAAAAGAACAATCAGAATCAGGATCAGGGGCCCTAAAACTCAGGGGGGGGGGGGGGGGTATTCCCTAATTGAGACCCCCAAGTGATTCTGTATAAACCCTAAAATTTTGAGAACAATCAGAATCAGGATCAGGGCCCCTAAAACTCAGGGGGGGGGGGGTATTCCCTATTTACGATTATCCACATAACTTGCTTTCAAATTCGAATTTTGAGGAAAGACCAACTCAGCTAAGCTAGTTAGGGACGTGGCTACTCTATAATAGATTGTGACCCTTCGCGTCACGCGACGCCCAAGGTGGTACCCCTCGCGTCACGCGAGGGGGTTAAAATTTCAGTATTAATAGAGGGGTTTAGGACTTGAATTTTGGCACTTGAACGACGTGAAAATACGTTTCATACACTGAGATATCATCAAATTACCACAAAAACACACACGAATCACGAATCGCTGCCGCAAAACAGGGTAATAACTCGATCGCTACTACGATTCAATGTCCGATCGATTAAAACTATCCAATGGATGTTTAAGTGCTGCCCACATTAGGGTTATGCTTTGTCATTCGTCGTAAATTCGATGGATGTTTAAGTATCGCACTTTGTCATTCGTTGTGAGGGTTTAATCTCGTGAGTTATCGTAAATGCTGTATTAGTTACTAACCTAGTTTTGTGTGCATTGTTATTTAAACTAGGTTAACAAGGCTAATTTGTAAACTAGACTCTGCTCGTGTTAAATCTACAATGTGAGTCATTCTCTTTTTATCAAAGTGCTTTATAAATTCTTAATTGTTTTCAAAGTTATAATTACATGGATTAAGTCTTTGTAGTCTCCATATTACAGCCGGTATGTGGGGTTTTGTATACATTACTTGATAACCGTCACCATTGGACAACGAGTTAGCCAAGGGGTGATATGACCATAATCACAGACACCATTGGACAATGAGGTTACCAATGGATGGTCGAGTGATAAATACCGTAGGTAGATGGTTGATATATAGAAACATTGTAATCGCTCTTAATACTGTAAATTATAACAAAGAAAATGTCGTTTTTAGTAAAAAGAATGATTCACCAGTATTTCCCTGCTGACAAAACCTTTTTCAAACATGTTTCAGGTGATCTGTTGTGATCCAGGAAAAGTGCCGAGAAGCACTACAAGCTTAAGGAAGTGGCTCAATATAAATAAAGAAACATGTTTTGTAAAATAAAGATTTCTCAGTGAAATCACCTTATTGTAAATTACGGGGTTATCCCAAATTATGAAATAAAATAATTGGGCATTTTCAGTTTTAAAAAGATCCTGTTAAAATCTTCCGCTGTCAACTCAATTAAATAAATACCACGGGATTTTCTGTCCCGCGGCTCCTGAACCAGGTTAAACCGGGTCGGGGGCCGTGACAGAAAAAGGTGGTATTAGAGCCACTGAGTTAAGCTAATTAAGTATTTAGAAATACTTAATTTTCCTGATTGCCATTTTATGATTATGTGTTTTATTAACTGACTACTTGTTAGTTACAGTATGGGTAAGCAAAAGCTTTCGAACATCTATCTTAAATTAGATAATTCGTCAAGAGAGAAGGGAAGTTCATCCTCAAGATACTCAGTAGATAATGAGGAGGGAATATTTGTTCGTAAAGCTCGTTATGAGGAACCACTTTCTCCTAATAAAAGAAGTTTGATTATTAGGAAAAGTCAGGAGAAAATAAAAAAATCCCAATCAAAAGAAATGAGAGTTAATCAAGAAACTCAGAAACTAGGCAGTAACCCACCGTGGGAAGACAAGTTAGATAAAAAATGGGCAGACCTCTATATGTTAGCCACTGTAGCAGTAAATGCAAAATTTTAAAATACCCTGACTCAGTTCTAGCACTCTTATCACCTAAAAAGCCAGAAACTTTACCTAGTAAATAAATAAAGTTACAATAAACCCTACTATGTTTAATTTTCAGTTGTCCTTTGTATTAAATTAATCACACGGTATGCAATAATATTTGAAGGTTATCTGTGAAATTTTGTTATAAAATTTTAACTTATTATTTTTACATATATGCTAAACAACATGAATGAGTTATCTGAAGCCCTTCAGAATCTCAATCTATATCCAGTGAAAATAGAAGTCTCCAAAGACTTTACTGGTTACATACCCGATATAGAAGAACCTATGGAATTTAACGCTCCACCTTTGGAGAAAGCCAAACCTAAGAAAAGAATAAGATTGGTAGGTTGGAGGCGTGTACGCAGGAGGAAACCAGCAACCAGGAGAATTCCCAAAATAGAGAATCCCATAGATAAAGGAAAAGGAATTGTGATCGAAGAAGTGTCACATCCCAACCGATGGCGGAAACATCGGGATGAGACGAACAAATTGCTCAAAACATCATAACACTATGTGACAATATTTAATTAAACTCGAATTTCATTGCAAGAACTAAATTGTCATACAACATTTAAAAATGGAAATAACAACATTGTTCAAATTCAAATCAAAAGATAAATAGATTAAAGGTGTGTATCTAGTCCACCCTACACTTGTTTCATCAATCATCCATACTTCATTAATCAACCTGCAACATGTATTAAAATAGAGTTTCAATGCAAAGGCAATGAGCGAGTATACAAGTTTGTTTACATAGCATAATAAAATAAAAACTCAAATCCAACATGGTTCATAATATGTGAATGACTAGTATGCAATTTTGGTGTACACTATGATCAAACCCAAGAATCCAACGCATAAAATAGCCTAATCCCAATTGATAGCGGGATGGTAAATGTTTAACTTAACAATACCCCAAGTTTAACGGGCGGTGCGTAAATCCTATAGCGCTATAATTGTTAAGGTGGGCTAGCAAAGTTAATGAGCATATACGTTCCAAATCATTCAAATAGAGCATACAAGAATCATAAGTAAAGCACATTAGTTTCATGTTTGTACAAGGATTGAGTATGTTTAGTTTCTAGTTTCAAAGATTGTTTACATAATGTACATGTTGCATCCCAAAATAAAAAGGGGAAAAAGGGATCGAGTATACTCACGGTGGTTGCAAGCTTTCCTACTTGGAATTCCCGCGAGTGAGTTGTTGGAGTAGATTAGGTTGGAGCACCTAGTCCTTCTACACGAGGAAACGTAGGTGTGTGAGTTTGGCGTTCAACGGGAGATTATAATTTGGAGTTTAACATAACATAGAGTATGATATCAAAATAATCATCTTTAACTTATACTCTTATATGACACTATGTAACCACTAGGGTTATATTGTATTTCATGGGTAATATGCCCATTAGAATCATACTTGGAGTGTTAAGTCTTAGATGGTATTCTACTACTTTAACATATAAACACAAGTTTAACATTAAAGATTCGAATGGGTGTATATATATATATTTAGGTTAAGTATTACATATTATTAAGTCCAATAATTCATGTAGGAAGTAGAAGATTAGAATCCTCATTTAGGCACCTCGAGTTATCATGGATGTCATGTATGGGGTAGGAAGAACATGCTTCCATTTAGGGACCCCTTGAATGTTCACCACTTCACTTGATGTAAAGACAACCAAGGAGGGTCAAGAACTAGGATTAACACAAGTATGTAACTAATCTAAACTAAGAGAAATCATCAAATCATGTGAGGATTTTATGTTGGAACAACCCAAGTTGTTCCATAATCACTTCTCATCAAGAACTAAGCTTGAACATGACTTGTGGGTGAAATACCCTAAACAAAACAGAAAGTATTTGAGGTTTTAACCTCTGATTTATAGTGTCTTAACCTTGTTTTTAAGCTTAACCAACCATAAGAGAGGTTGTAAGCATTAGGACATAGGTTTGAGATGAGAAAACTCAAGTTTGGTTAAGTTTAACAAAGATTTCATGAAAACAAAAACAATCAGTGGACTTTGGAGCCTTTTTTCCAGAGTTCCAGGGACTTATTTACTGTGAAAAACCCATGGAATCGAAGCTAAGGAAAATCCAAGCACATAGGAAAAAGAATGGGCTAAAACGGACAAGAAATGAGTGAGTTATGCTCACTTTTGTGAAGCTTGCTGAATCTGGCCGAAAGTGGAAACTCAGCTACGGTTTTGAGATGTTTTTGAAGTGTTTGGAGGCTTGTAAAAGTGGAATAAGGAGTGGGGAAGTGTTTATTATATAGGGAAGGGATTAGGGTTTCAATGGGTTGGGCTTTGGAAGTGTTTAGAATGGGTTAAACCTTTAAACAAGCCCACAAAACCCAACCATATGGGGCTGAATTTTGTTGATTTGGGGCTGCCACATTTCTTTATTTATTTATTTTTTTTAAACATTGTAATGAGTAATTTTGTTAATTAAGTTGTGTAATAATATGCAACAATGTTTCCCCTAACTTGTAACAAGGTATAATATGAAATAAAACATGATTTAACTAGGTAAAAAGTGTGATGTATAAGTATGTAATATGTTTGTAAGTGACAAGTATATGTCACATATTAGATGATTAATCGTTGTGTAAATACGCATATTATTGGGGGGGGGGGGTTTAAGTATCAACCATTTAAGGACAAGCATGGACATGTATCACAAATAAGTACCGTATGCGTATGAATTACGAATAAGGATTCGATGTACAATGAATTCGATCGTATGAGTATGTATGAATATGTAGAATGTGAAAAGAAATACGAATTTTATTTATGATCCAAGTATTAGATTTTACAACAATTACCACAAAAAGTCGATTACAAGAATACAAGATTTCCAAAAATAGAAATACGAACAAAACATTCTATAAATGGAAAGTACAAAAGAGCCGGGCGTTACAGTCTCCCCTCCTTTAGGAAATTTCGTCCCGAAATTTAGGAAGACGTAGGGAAAAGATGAGGGTACTTCTTTTTCATCTCGCTCTTGAGTTCCCAAGTAAATTCAGCGCCTCGTTTACCTTCCCATCGAACCTTGACGATAGGAATTTTACTGCGCCTCAATAACTTTACTCCTTGATCCACGATTTCGACGGGTTTCTCAACAAAATGCAAAGTGTCGTTTATTTGGAGATCTTCGAGAGGGACTTGGAGTCCTTCTTCAGCGTGACACTTCTTTAGATTTGAGACATGAAACGTTGGATGAACGTTGTTGAGTTCTTGAGGTAAATCGAGTCGATAAGACACCGCACCAATCCTTTCGAGTATCTTGAAAGGACAAACATAGCGAGGGGCAAGCTTTCCCTTTTTACCAAACCGAACCACTCCTTTCCAAGGAGACACCTTGAGTAGAACATGATCTCCAACATTGAGTTCCATTGGTTTGCGTCCCTTATCAGCATAGACCTTTTGACGTTCTCGAGCTTTGAGTAGATTATCACGGATTTGGTGAATCTTGTCCGTTGCTTCTTGTATGATCTCAGGGCCAGTAAAATGTTTGTCACCAATTTCGTGCCAGTTTAAAGGAGATCGGCATTTGCGACCATACAATGCCTCGAATGGAGCCATTTTAATACTGGAGTGGTAGCTATTGTTGTACGAGAACTCGATCAAAGGTAAATGCACATCCCAACTACCACCAAAGTCGATGACACACGAACGGAGCATGTCCTCTAGGGTTTGGATAGTACGTTCAGTCTGTCCATCCGTTTGAGGATGAAAAGCCGTACTGAGATTCAAATGAGTACCCATAGCGGACTGAAAGGTTTGCCAGAGACGCGAAGTAAATCGACCATCGCGATCAGAAATGATGTCGAGAGGAATACCATGATGTCGTATGACTTCATCGGTATAGATGCGAGCAAGTCGTTCAACCTTGAAATCTTCGTGAATAGGAATGAATTGAGCGGACTTGGTCAAACGATCGATGATCACCCAAATGCTATCGTGACCAGAAGATGTACGAGGGAGTTTAGTGATGAAGTCCATCGCGATGCTATCCCATTTCCAAACGGGGATTTCAGGTTGTTCGAGTAGACCGGAAGGTCGTTGATGCTCGGCTTTGACTTTTGAACACGTGAGACACTTAGAGACGTAAACGGCAATGTCTTTCTTCATACCAGGCCACCAATAGGATGTACGTAGATTATGATACATCTTGTCGGCACCAGGATGAATTGAGTACTTAGATTTGTGTGCCTTGTTCATGATGAAGTCTCGAAGTTCTTCGCGATCAGGGACCCAGGCACGATTGTCGAGGTATAGGATACCATCGGCCTTGGAGACGAGATCGTGTTCTTTAGCGCCTCGTATTTCAATATGGAAGTTACCTTCGTTAATAGAGGCGTATTGAGCTTCGCGAATGCGGCGTGGAAGATCGTTCACAAGTTGGAGACAACGAATACCCTTCATATGTGTTTTGCGACTAAGGGCGTCAGCTACTACATTCGCTTTACCTGGATGGTATTTGATTTCGCAGTCGTAGTCGTTTAACAATTCCACCCAACGACGTTGACGCATGTTCAGTTCCTTTTGGTCGAAGATATGTTGAAGGCTCTTGCGGTCCGTGAAAACCTCACACTTAGTACCATAAAGGTAGTGTCGCCAAATCTTCAACGCAAAAACAACTGCGCCAAGTTCAAGGTCGTGGGTAGTATAGTTTTTCTCATGTATCTTGAGTTGACGAGATGCATAAGCGATGACCTTGCCTCGTTGCATGAGAACGCAACCAAGACCACGGTTCGATGCATCGCAATACACTACGAAATCATCATTTCCATCAGGAAGAGTAAGAATAGGAGCGTTGCAAAGCAAGTCCTTGAGAGTCTGAAAGGATCCCTCTTGCTCAGGACCCCAAGCAAAAGGTTTCTCTTTTTGGGTCAACGAAGTAAGGGGAACGGCGATTTTTGAAAAATTTGAGATGAATCGACGGTAATAACCCGCCAATCCTAAGAAAGAACGGATTTCGGAAGGAGATTTAGGGGCGGTCCAATTCTTTACAGCCTCGATCTTTGCAGGGTCGACGTGGATTCCTTTTTCACTAACAACGTGTCCAAGGAATTGGACTTCTTTAATCCAAAACTCGCATTTAGAGAACTTAGCGTATAAGCGTTCAGTACGTAAGAGCTCGAGTATAAGACGAAGATGACGTTCATGATCGGCTCGAGATTTAGAATAAATGAGGATATCATCAATGAAGACGATCACGAAACGATCCAAATAGGGCCTACAAACACGATTCATTAGATCCATGAACACAGCGGGTGCGTTGGTCAAACCAAAAGGCATAACCACGAACTCGTAATGTCCATAGCGAGTGCGAAAAGCGGTTTTGGGTACGTCCTCTTCGAGGACCCAAAGTTGGTGATAACCAGAACGAAGATCGATTTTGGAGAAACAAGTAGCGCCTTGAAGTTGGTCAAAGAGATCGTCGATACGCGGAAGAGGGTAACGATTCTTGACAGTGAGTTTGTTGAGCTCGCGATAATCGATACACATACGGAAAGAGCCGTCTTTCTTTTTAACGAAAAGCACAGGTGCACCCCAAGGTGAGGTACTTGGACGAATGAAGCCTTTATCGAGGAGTTCTTGAAGCTGCGTAGATAATTCTTGCATCTCAGAAGGTGCAAGACGATAAGGAGCCTTGGCAACAGGAGTCGCACCAGGTACGAGGTCAATGCGAAAGTCAACGGATCGAGGTGGAGGAGGACCAGGTAAATCTTCAGGAAAGACATCAGGGAAGTCGCGCACCACTGGAACATTACTTAAACTCTTTCCCTTGCCCTTTTCTTCCACAACGTGGGCTAAAAAGGCAAAGTACTGTTTGCGTAAGTATTTGTTCGCTTGTGTGCAGGACATCAACTTCAGTCCCTTTGAAGGCCGGTCTCCATAGACGTGTAAAACATCACCAGAAGGAAGGGGTAAACGAACGTACTTCTCGTGACAAGCGATTTCAGCATGGTTCTTTTGAAGCCAATCCATGCCTATGATGACGTCGAAACTACCCAGTTGCATAGGTATGAGATCAATAGGGAAGACGTGTTCGTTAAGAGTAAGACGACAATCACGAAGAACGGAATCGACCGAGATGGAGTTGCCATTAGCGACTTCAACAGAAAACGACTTAGGTAGTTTAGAGCGCGTGCTATTTAAAAATGATTCGAATTCTAAGGACACAAAGCTTTTGTCCACACCAGTATCAAATAGTATCGAAGCATAAAGATGGTTAACAAGGAACGTACCGTTAACGACATTATTGTCGTTGCGCGCTTGGTTCGCGTTCATATTGAAACAGCGTCCACGAGGAGGTTGTAGTTGCTCTTGATTCCATAGTGGGCATTGAGGACGAAGATGATTGGCGTCTCCACATTTGAAACAAGCTCTAGCGGGTCTTGCGTTTTGAGGAGTAGGTGGAGCCTGTTGTGCTTGCTGAGCTTGTGGGGCTTGTTGCGCTTGCTGAGCTGGGGGGGCCTGTTGTTGTTGATTGAAGCGACAAAAGTTGGAGGTATGTCCATAACGGTTGCAATTGTCACAACGACGGCACCTAGCGTTTGCGGGATGATGGAAATTACAAGTGGCACACTTGGGGTGAATCCCAGTGTACGACTTTTGGGTGTTATCAGGAGCAACAGGGTTTGGGTTAACGGGTGGTACAATCGCATTGCAAACAGGGTTCGATTGCTTTCGCTTCTTTCCCCTATTGCCACTCGACTGTTGGGTGATTTGGTTGGCTGGCTTGAAAGAAGCGGGGTTTGCGGCTTGTTTATCGCGTACACGGTTGTTGTTCAGAGAAGCGGCTAAACGATAAACAGCTTCGATATTGTCGAGTTTGGCAGCCTCGATCGTATCGCGCATAGCAGAGGGTAACCCATGGATGTATTTAGTTATCTTGCGAGCAGTGGTCAGGACAAGGTGGGGGAAAATGAAGCTAAGTTGTTTGAAACGGGTGGTGTAAGCTAGGTTCTCATCTCCCACTTGCTTGAGTGCCCAAAATTCTTCCTCCAACTTTTGTTGTTCATGCGGAGGACAAAACTCATCCATCATCAGGGCCTTTACTTCTTCCCATGCCAACGCATATGCCAGTCCATTCGAACGAATGTTCCTCTCGTTCGTCCACCATTCGAGAGCTCGGGCTTGGAATACCCCAGTCGCACTACGCGTTTTGAGCTCATTAGGGCAATTGCTGTTAATGAACGTGACCTCTATGCTATCGAACCACTCGAGCATGGCGGTCACCCCATCATTTCCAGTGAATGGTTTGGGATTGCACGATGAAAAGTTCTTGAAGTTGAACGAAGCGGGCTTGCGTATTTCGACCTTGGAGTTGAGCGAGTATACAAGTTTGTTTACATAGCATAATAGAATAAAAACTCAAATCCAACATGGTTCATAATATGTGAATTACTAGTATGCAATTTTGGCGTACACTATGATCAAACCCAAGAATCCAACGCATAAAATAGCCTAATCCCAATTGATAGCGGGATGGTAAATGTTTAACTTAACAATACCCCAAGTTTAACGGGCGGTGCGTAAATCCTATAGCGCTATAATTGTTAAGGTGGGCTAGCAAAGTTAATGAGCATATACGTTCCAAATCGTTCAAATAGAGCATACAAGAATCATAAGTAAAGCACATTAGTTTCATGTTTGTACAAGGATTGAGTATGTTTAGTTTCTAGTTTCAAAGATTGTTTACATAATGTACATGTTGCATCCCAAAATAAAAAGGGGGAAAAGGGATCGAGTATACTCACGGTGATTGCAAGCTTTCCTACTTGGAATTCCCGCGAGTGAGTTGTTGGAGTAGATTAGGTTGGAGCACCTAGTCCTTCTACACGAGGAAACGTAGGTGTGTGAGTTTGGCGTTCAACGGGAGATTATAATTTGGAGTTTAACATAACATAGAGTATGATATCAAAATAATCATCTTTAACTTATACTCTTATATGACACTATGTAACCACTAAGGCTATATTGTATTTCATGGGTAATATGCCCATTAGAATCATACTTGGAGTGTTAAGTCTTAGATGGTATTCTACTACTTTAACATATAAACACAAGTTTAACATTAAAGATTCGAATGAGTGTATATATATATTTAGGTTAAGTATTACATATTATTAAGTCCAATAATTCATGTAGGAGGTAGAAGATTAGAATCCTCATTTAGGCACCTCGAGTTATCATGGATGTCATGTATAGGGTAGGAAGAACATGCTTCCATTTAGGGACCCCTTGAATGTTCACCACTTCACTTGATGTAAAGACAACCAAGAAGGGTCAAGAACTAGGATTAACACAAG
Organism: Helianthus tuberosus; assembly: GCA_030545235.1. Lineage (NCBI taxonomy): Eukaryota > Viridiplantae > Streptophyta > Magnoliopsida > Asterales > Asteraceae > Helianthus > Helianthus tuberosus. The sequence continues at coordinate 57,338,928 of CM060405.1, forward strand.
TATGTAACTAATCTAAACTAAGAGAAATCATCAAATCATGTGAGGATTTTATGTTGGAACAACCCAAGTTGTTCCATAATCACTTCTCATCAAGAACTAAGCTTGAACATGACTTGTGGGTTAAATACCCTAAACAAAACAGAAAGTATTTGAGGTTTTAACCTCTGATTTATAGTGTCTCAACCTTGTTTTTAAGCTTAACCAACCATAAGAGAGGTTGCAAGTATTAGGACATAGGTTTGAGATGAGAAAACTCAAGTTTGGTTAAGTTTAACAAAGATTTCATGAAAACAAAAACAATCAGTGGACTTTGGAGCCTTTTTGCCGGAGTTCCAGGGACTTATTTACTGTGAAAAACCCATGGAATCGAAGCTAAGGAAAATCCAAGCACATAGGAAAAAGAATGGGCTAAAACGGACAAGAAATGAGTGAGTTATGCTCACTTTTGTGAAGCTTGCTGAATCTGGCCGAAAGTGGAAACTCAGCTACGGTTTTGAGATGTTTTTGAAGTGTTTGGAGGCTTGTAAAAGTGGAATAAGGAGTGGAGAAGTGTTTATTATATAGGGAAGGGATTAGGGTTTCAATGGGTTGGGCTTTGGAAGTGTTTAGAATGGGTTAAACCTTTAAACAAGCCCACAAAACCCAACCATATGGGGCTGAATTTTGTTGATTTGGGGCTGCCACATTTCTTTATTTATTTATTTTTTTTAAACATTATAATGAGTAATTTTGTTAATTAAGTTGTGTAATAATATGCAACAATGTTTCCCCTAACTTGTAACAAGGTATAATATGAAATAAAACATGATTTAACTAGGTAAAAAGTGTGATGTATAAGTATGTAATATGTTTGTAAGTGACAAGTATATGTCACATATTAGATGATTAATCGTTGTGTAAATACGCATATTATTGGGGGGTTTTTAAGTATCAACCATTTAAGGACAAGCATGGACATGTATCACAAATAAGTACCGTATGCGTATGAATTACGAATAAGGATTCGATGTACAATGAATTCGATCGTATGAATATGTAGAATGTGAAAAGAAATACGAATTTTATTTATGATCCAAGTATTAGATTTTACAACAATTACCACAAAAAGTCGATTACAAGAATACAAGATTTCCAAAAATAGAAATACGAACAAAACATTCTATAAATGGAAAGTACAAAAGATCCGGGCGTTACAAGAAGGTTCTAGGCAAGTAGAAAGGGAAATTGGGGAAAGTTCTAAACAAGTCGAGGAGTTGCCATTACAAGAAGAGTTGGATCGTATATTGGCAAGCTGTGATATCGTTAGACCTATTAATAACAACCTTTACCCTTATCCTGCTGAAACTCAGCTTCCAATAAATTTGGAACCAACCATTCCAGAACCTTTAATCCACACCCAACCTTTAGGAATGGATGAATGGTGGACCAATGATTAGCAGTTTCAAAACCTACTTAATAACCCTTATACGTTTTTTTTCCTCAGTTTGACCCAGAACCTATACCAAACCCACCAATGAGCAATGAAAACTTAGCTGAACTCCGCCATTTTGGTAAAGAGCTGATTGGTGCAGGAAATAGGATTCGGGAAGTGGGAGAGAAAATCTCCTGGAAGTAAGACGAGAGGGAGCGTCCTTATTAAAATATCAGCAGAAGAGATGGTGTGAGAACGTGACTGTGATTGTATAATAATATAATAATCAAAATAAAATGTGTAAAATAAACAATAAAACTTGTGTAAATAATCAGTGTGTACAAAAGCATATTATAATATATAAAAATGAAAGTTGAGAAATTGACAATTTTGGTTATATATTTGTTTACGTGATTATATGCGATTGTTTGTTATATTTGGGTGTCTCTTATATTATACTAATCACTTATATATAAATTAATTATCAGATGGAAAACGCTAATAATGAACCAGTTAACGAGGTTAACCAATCTGAGCATCACCAGGAGGATTAATTTATGACTAAGCAAGATATAGAAAATATCGTTGCTCAAGGAATAGCCAATGCTATTCCAGCAATACTTGCTGCTGCTAGAAATCATGTTGAACCTCAACAAATTATTCCTAGTAAACGTACACAAGGCGACAATTTTAGTAATAGTGTAAACGGAGGTGGCAACCATGCTAATAACAACAATGATGAATTGCAAGCTCCACTCCTTAAGAAAATGAAAGCGGCAACACCTGGTTGCACTTATAAGGAGTTTCTTGCCTGTAAATCGGTTGAGTTTGCAGGAAACAAAGGAGCGACTGCTGCACTGCGTTGGTTAGAGAAAACCGAGGCAGTAATTGCAATCAGTAAATGTGCCGAGGAAGATAAAGTGATGTACACATCACATTTGTTTAAAGAAGGGGCACTAGAATGGTGGAACACGGTACTTCAAGCCAAAGGAAGAAATGTGGCTTATGCCATGAACTGGGAAGAATTTAAAAGTTTGATGGAAAGAAAATTCTGTCCCGAGTATGAAAAGGAACAAATGGCGAATAAGTTCCTGAACCATCGGATGATGGGTGTAGACTGTCGAGGATATACTTCGACATTCTTTGAATATGCTAGAGTGGTACCAACGCTGGCTTCGCCAGAACTGGTACTTATTTCTCGCTATATTTGGGGATTAATTGGCGAAATCCGTAATATCGTTAAAGCTGCGAGACCTCGCACTATTGACGATCCGGTAGAATTAGCTAACACCCTAACTGACGAGCTGGTACGCACAAGAGATGAAAATAGGAAAAAGGAACTGGCTCAGAAAATTACCCAAGGATTTCGTATGGGTAATAGTAGCAACTTCAAGAAAAGAGGAACATGGCAATCTTCAACTCCGCCGTTCTGCAGAAATTGCAGAAAGAAACATTTTGGAAGATGCAATGTAACCTGCAACTTTTGCAAAGTTGTAGGACATCGTGAAGAAGACTGCCGAAAGAAAACAAGAATCTGCTTTAACTGTGGAGAAGCGGGGCATTTCAAAACCGAATGTCCTAAATTGGCCAAACCAGCAGACAATAAAACCAAGACGGCCGACGGAGCTACTAAAAAGAATGCCAGAGCATTCCAGCTGACCACTCAAGAAGCAGAACTCATTCCAGATGTGATAGCTGGTACGTTCTTAGTTCAAAACGTATACGCAAAAGTATTATTTGACTCTGGTGCAAACCAAAGTTTTATAAATACTTTATTCTGTCAAGCTCTTAATTTACCCTTAACCAACCTTAGGCAGATTTTTACAGTCGAAACGGCATATGGGAATTCTGTTAAAATAGATAAGGTTTTGTGGGAAGGAAATATAGAACTTTCAGGTCATAAATTCTCTGCAAACCTGTTACCTATGAAATTAGCCGAATTCGATGTTGTGTTAGGAATGGATTGGTTAGTAGCCAACCATGCTCGAATCCTTTGTGATAAGAACTCTATAGAGATTCAGGCACCCACCGGAGAAGTAATTATGATTACAGGAGATAAGCCACGTAAACCCATGAAGTTCATTTCAGTAATGAAAGTTGCTAGTTATGAACGAAAGCAAGGAATAGTATATATGATTTCTGTAATCATTAGTATTAAGGATAAAGAACTTAAGGAGATTCCTGTAGTCTCAGAATACCCAGATGTATTCCCAGAAGAGCTCCCGGGATTACCACCTGATAGGGAAGTAGAATTTAGAATTCATTTAATTCCTGGAACTACACCGATAGCCAAGGCACCTTATCGGTTAGCACCTACAGAAATGTTAGAACTGAAAAAGCAATTAGATGAATTACTAAATAAAGGATTTATACAACCTAGTTCATCCCCTTATCGGTTAAGCTGTTTTTCAATTCAATGCTCTTGGCATTGATTCTAATGGGCTTAACCCTTTCCTTTCTGCTTAAAGTATCGGCGAACACATTTGCCTTACCTGGATGGTATCGGATTTCACAATCATAATCATTCAGTGTCTCCATCCATCCACGCTGTCTCATGTTCAGATCCTTCTGTTTGAACAAGTGTTGAAGGCTTTTATGATCAGAATAGATCACACACTTGGTACCATATAAATAATGCCTCCATAGTTTTAGTGCAAACACAACGGCACCCAACTCCAAGTCGTGGGTAGTGTAATTCTTTTTGTGCACCTTTAATTGTTTGGAAGCATAGGCAATGACTTTTCCCTTCTGCATTAGCACACATCCCATACCTGTGTGTGACGCATCGCAGTATACCACAAACTCTTCTATTCCCTCAGGCAATGTTAACACAGGAGCATTGCTCAACTTTTGCTTAAGAATCTCAAAGGATTTTTGTTGCTTAGGACCCCAATCAAACTTTATATTCTTCCTAGTCAATGAAGTTAGGGGTGCAGCAATCCTTGAGAAATTTTCAATACAACGCCTGTAGTATCCTGCCAGACCCAAGAAGCTGCGAATCTCTGTGGGCGTCTTCGGCTCCTGCCAATTCATGATAGCTTCAATCTTAGTGGGATCCACCTGGATACCACACTCACTAACCATATGTCCAAGAAATTGGACTTCACGAAGCCAAAACTCACATTTTGAAAACTTGGCGTAGAGCTTCTCTTGCTGGAGAAGTTTAAGGATACATCGAAGGTGCTTCTCATGATCAGCCTGATTTTTCGAATAAATAAGAATGTCATCAATGAAGACAATGGCAAACTTGTCCAAGTAGGGTTTGCAAACGCGATTCACGAGATCCATGAACGCTGCTGGTGCATTAGTGAGCCCAAACAACATCACCAAGAACTCGTAATGACCATAACGAGTTCTGAATGCAGTCTTATGCACAGCTTCCTCTCTAACATTCAGCTGATGATAACCTGATCTCAAGTCAATCTTGGAGAAGTAGCTTGCTCCTTGAAGCTGATCGAATAGATCTTCGATCCTTGGCAATGGATATCTGTTCTTGATTGTAACTTTGTTCAGCTCTCGATAATCAATGCATAACCGCATTGATCCATCATTTTTCTTCACAAACAGGATTGGTGCTCCCCAAGGAGATGAGGTAGGCCTAATAAATCCTTTTGCCAACAAATCTCCAACTGAGTTCTCAACTCTTTCATCTCAGTTGGGGCCAACCGGTAAGGTGCTCTTGCAACAGGTGCTGCTCCAGGTATAATGTCAATTCTAAACTCCATTTGCCTATCTGGTGGTAAACCAGGTAGTTCTTCAGGGAATACGTCTGGATATTCAGAAATGATGGGAATGTCTTCGATCTTGGGCTTTGGTTCATCAATAGTCACTTGTGCCATATAAATGACACAACCTTTCTTCATACACCTTGATGCCTTAAGCATAGACACTTGCTTAGGTAACCCGTACTGAGTGTCTCCCTGAATTGTCAACAGCTCACCATACGATGTTTTAATAACCACTTTCTTCTTATCACAAACGATCTGAGCTTGGTTATGAGATAACCAATCCATGCCTATTACTATGTCGAATCCAGCTAATTTCAAAGGAAGCAAAGACAATGGAAAAGAGTGGTTCCTAATGGATATGAAACATCTATCTAACACGGTTGAAGCAGTTTCTATGGTACCATCGGCCAATTCTTCTTCATATTTTATACTTAAGGTTCTAACAGGAAAATTTAATAACTTACAAAATTTATCATCCATAAATGACTTATCCGCACCCAAATCAAACAAAACGCTTGCATAAACATCATTTATAAGGAAGGTACCTGTTATCACGTTGTCATCCTGAACTGCTTCCCGTGCATTCATTTGAAAGACCCTAGCATTGGTCTTTTTGCCTTCTTCGGGTTTCTTGGTGTACTTTGGACAGTTGGACGTGATGTGCCCCTTCTCGTTACAGTTATAGCATGTCGCATCCTTTATCTTCTTGCAGTCTAACGTCTTGTGCTCATTTGACTTACAAATCCCACAAGCCATGGGTTGCGATTGGGATTTCGATTCGTACATGCATTTCCTCAGATGACGTTTCTTGCAAATTTTACACTTGGGGTTTTCACCCGACTGTTGATCATCCCTTTTAAACCCGGAACTCTTTTTGTGGTTGGAGTTCCCTTTGTGCTTCTTATCAGAACGGTGTGAGTTATCATCCTCACATTTCCTCTTTCCCGCATCAGAATTTCTAAGCGATCTCTGCCTTACCGCATCAAGGGAAGGAGATAATGATAAATCAGCTACTGACCTAAAGGTAGTAGGTCTTGATGCTTTAACACTCGCTTTGATCTCCGGGGCTAAACCCCCAATGAAACGGGCTATACGCTTTGGTTCCGGTGTCACCAAGTATGGAACCAATCGAGACATGGTATTAAAGCCCGTGAGATACGCCTGACAGTCTAAATTCTTCATAACCAATTGTAAGGACCTTCAAAACTGTCCCACAACAACCCATAAGTGAAAACCCGGACCCCTGAAACCCTACTGTGCATGAAAAACCAAGAAATCAAGAAATATGGTCTTCAAGCGGGCCTCGTAAGGGTCAAGCTTAAGTTGTCGCGGGCCGCATCAATGTAAAGTTTGACCGGATAAGTATCCGGGCCACGTATCATCCACATGGCGACCCTACTCGTGACCAATCCTACCTACGCATAGACTAGGTGGCTAGGCGGGCCGCGTAAGGGTGAGCCCATGGCTCACGCGGGCCGCGACAGCCCCATATTTCACCTATAAATAGCTTTGATCAGGAGCTTTCATTCTGTGTCGAAACCAAAACTCAAAAACGAAGTTATACTGCTCCAAAGTCGAAAATACAATTAATATAGCGAGGCGCTGCTACGATACATGGTATTAACTCGATCGCTGCTACGATTCAATGTTCGATTGATGTAAAACTATCCGATGGATGTTTAAGTGCTGCCCACATTAGGGCCATACTTTGTCATTCGTTGTGCGGGTTTTTGTCACACCCCGACTTTCCACGTGTTACCGGTGGGCCCGGTGGGGAGTATCGTGACGTAGTTAATATCACCATAGTCAAACAACCAATATATAAATGCACAGCGGAAGCAAAAGATAAATATATTACAACCCGATATAAAGTAATATAAAATATTACAACGTAATGTAAGATGGATCCACAGGCGGATCTTAAACAGAGAGATAATATCGTTCAACAGACTTTAACATCTAAAGCTTGCGAGACTTGATTATTGATGCCTGGAGTAGCCAGCCTATTACGTATAGTACCTGCATTTAGCCTTTTGGAAAATACGTCAGTTTACACTGGTAAATACAATTAACTGACTCATTTGAAAAGGTTTTAATAAAATTGATTTGAATGCACGTGGCACAAACTCTTTATAACTTGGGATAATTATTTAAATATATAATCTCGTAAAAGAATTACATGTTCCTTATGCGTTCAGTAGCCCGAATCATGCCGGGTTAAAGATCAATAGACACACCACATAATCTATTTATGCACTAACGAGTGTACGCCTACACTCCGCGCTTAGGTCGTGGCCATTTCGTAAAATGATGCCAAGGATATCCGGGACATGGTCATTAACCCCCCAAAGGCTTTAAGTAAACAAAACATATTTAAACGGGCCGATCAAATTGTTCAATTAACCACCATAAGATGGAAGATTTAATGCCCGACCAAGCGGTATTTTATATACCGTACCCCAAGCCCGTATAGGGAAAATAAGTTAAAAGTATTTACCTGAGCTAAATATAAATTCAATCCCAGCCGTATATCAATTTAGCAAGTACAGATAGCTTTTACTGGGCTCCTAATCGGGAACGAAGGTTTTTAATAACCTATTAGAATCCTAACGGGTCTTTAATTAAGTCTTGACTTAGACCGGTTAGTTTTCAAAAGGAAGATACGGTTCAAACACATGATAAGGCGAAGACCGGAATAGAATGTGATTTAGACCCGACAAGATTGAAGACTTGCCTTATATGGGTAATCTAGGCACATTCTGAATTTTGGGGTAAAACCGATAAGGTTTGACCCGTTTCGGCTAATTTATGTAAACTAGTTACATAAGCCGAACCGAACGCGCAAGAGGCGTAACGGTTAATCATAGGGGTGTGCAATAACCGAACCGTTAACCGAAACCGAACCGAAAACCGACAAAACCGAACCGATATTAACCAAAACCGAATTAACCGAAAGTCGGTTAACGGATATTTTTTTTACCATCGGATAACCGAAATTAACCGAACCGAACCGAACCATTTATTTTTTATATATTTCTAGCTTTTATACTTCTATTTCATGTTTTATACTTTCATATCATGTAATAATAACTTCATTTCATTTATTTATACCTTCATTTTATTTATTTATACCTCTATTTTATGTATTTAAACATCTATTCATGCATTTATACCTCCATTTCATTTATTTGTACATCCATTTCATGTATTTATACATCTATTTCATTTATTGATACCTCCATTACATGTATTTCTAAGCAAAAAAATTAGCCTTTGTTTGAATTGGTTATTAACCGAAAATTAACCGAACCGAACCGAAACCCGACAAATTAACCGAATTAACCGAACCGATTAACCGATGACTTCGGTTACGGTTACGGATATTGCTAATAACCGAACCGAACCGTGCACACCCCTAGTTAATCATAAGGGTCCTAACCAGGTTTCCTAAGTTAATATGCCTCAAATATGTTGTGATATCACTAGGATACCTTCCATTATGCCCAAAACGAATTTAAACACAAACTATGCCCCGTAGGGTAATTTGGTCATTTATAAGGTTATAAAAGAGTTTAAGTATTAACCTGAGTTACAGGTCTGATATAATCAGCAAAGATACTCAATTTCATAAGTTATAACAGTAGGGTAAAGTATATATATGAAATTTATCAATTATAACCAACTATGCACCGTAGGGGCATTTTGGTAATTTCACATAAGCCGAAAAGCTCAAAACTGAAGTCTGAGTTAAACCAACTTTTTCTTACTGTTAAAATATTATAATTTACCTAAAATATTAGTAGGTATCAACCCTTGTATGTTTAAAATAGTTCTAGTACATACTATGCGTTAAAAACGCTTAAAAAGGCGATTAGAAGCCATTTCCGGGTTCTATACATAAAGCTGATATTTTTATTATTCCAGAAGGCTTAAAATAATTTATTTATTATTTAAAATCAGTAGCAAAAGGTTTGGAGTCAATTAGATATGTAAAACTCATTTTATAGCCCGTAAGGGCAAAACCGACAATTACCGGATTAAGCCTATGACTATAAGTTATGCTCAGCCTAAAATTAATTAAAAATCTTCAAAAATCCCAAAATAATATAGTACATCAGTGGGTAATAATTTTGATATCAAAAAGTAGGCTTAGATAGGCCATACGCTAATTACGCCGTTTAATAGCTAAAGAAGCTTCTAATTACGCTAATGAGCATAACTCTCAATCTACACCTCCAACTGATGTAAAATTTTGGGTGCAAGTTTATAATTTAGTAATTAAGGTTTCTACTCTTTTACATTTTCAAAAATCACGTTTTAAGGTGAAAAGGGCATAATGGTCAATCATATGAGCAATTAACGGAATCATGCATATTAATTGGATAACTAATGAACCAAGGTGTATAATCACAGAGGGTTATACTAGCATGTGTTAGGATCGGAGGCTCTCATGATTGTGTTTGTTTGTATATTTTGAACAAATCAAATAGATATGAACAGTTTAAGTGCAGCGGAAATGGAAACAAACTTTGTAAACACAATCAAAGGAAAGAGTAGTTTGATAAACAATTGCTTCTCATAGAGTCGAATGATTTACAAATCAAAAACAAAAGATTACAGATAAGCTTACAAACTATACTCCCCCTCAGCCTGATGCCCCAAGGTTGGTTGCACACAAGATGAAAGGATTAGACATGAGGAGAAGAACTCGCTCAGTCAATCAAATGTAACAGTACAGGGTACTGTTACATTTATAGGCAAACCAAACCACTGAGGAATCTCAGCTGACGTCACCATGAAAGTGACATCTAACAGCCTAACAACCTGCATCTACTAACCTTACACAACTACTAATGTCTTAACAACTGATTGTAATAATACTACAAAACATGAGGAAACAACTGCTTCACGTTCCACTGTTGTAGCCTAAGCACTGATGCTTAACAACAACAACAGTGCTTTCTTCAAAGGTGATCAGTCCTTGAATGAGCAGTGTTTGTGTCTTCAGTAGCACTTAAGAGACAGCAGTAGATAGAGCAACAGAGTTTGTCTTCAGCAGTCTTTAGGTTCATATCAGCAGTAGAATGGACACAGCAGTTGATTATGAGCAGCAGTTATAGACCATCAGATGTTATAATTCACTATCAAGGGGAGAGCAGAGTATAAACTACTGTTTATTGTGAATCCTCTGTAGTGACCTGGTTTTGGCTTTACATTATCTGTTCCTTTGTTAGGGTTCAATCCCAACAATCTCCCCTGGAACAGATAATGCCAAAACCTTTCATTATTCAGGACCTTTATTACTCATCAAGAGTGCCTTAGCTTGTTCTTTGAATTCAGCTTCAAATTCCTTTGCACTCTGGTCATCCTCATCCCTACACAGTGAAAGCCCAAGGAGATCCTGCAAATCTTGAACACTAAGTCCTAGTGCTTCTTTCCTTGATATGTGCTTCACATCGCCATTGGCTCTGACCAAGGTCAATACGTGAGTCTTTTGATCAGACATCCACTTTAGTATTTTTAAGCCAAGTGGGTTTCTTGGGAGAGACTTATTTGAAGATGAGTTGAGGGATAATGGCCTTGAAAACAACTGCAGACTTTCAGACATTCTTTTGAAAGCTTCTTCAAAGACTTTGTCAGCTGCAGCTATATCTTCTGAAGTTTCTTGTTCAATAAGTTTTTGTCGTTCAGCTTCTGTCTTGTCTTCAGCAGTGTTTGGAGTCGCAGGTTTGTTTAACGCCTTAAAAAGGCTTTGAAGCTTTGTTGAGGTTTCTTCTTTTAGACCCATTTTTGTGATGGTATCTTTGAAGTACTCTGCTTCCTTTTCTCTTACCTCTTCTTCAGTTAACTGTTCTCCCTCATCTTGATTTGTTGCAAAAGTAGACCGGAACAGTGTGTCGAGGTTTCCCATCTTCTGTTCAAGCTTCATCATTTGTTCTTGCTTTTTAGAAGTGCCTGAAACAGTTGTCTTTCTTTTCTTCAGCCTTTTGTAGGCTTCATCAGTCTGCTGTCTTGACCACTTTGATATGGCTTCAGCAGAGTCTATTTTTGCATCCACCAGCTCCTCTTTCTTTCTTTTATACTCAGCAGTGAAATCAGCAATGAGCTTTTTGAATTTGTTCCATTTTGGAGGATTTTTCTTCTTTGTGGAATCATTCTTGATTCTGTCAATCCTCTCAGCCTCATGCTTTAGAGCGATTATTGGCCATTCTTCAAACTGTTTTTCTTCAGCAGGATAGAATTTTTCTTTCATAATGTAGGTGAGATATTGTTTTCTTAGCTTTTTGCGTTGTTCAGCCTTTTCTTTGATTAGTTCCTGTGCAAATTCTTCTATCTGCTTTACTTTTGTTAAGTAGAACTCCAGTCTTTCAGCAATGCCATCTTCGCTTAACTTTTCTTTTTCACTGTCAACATTTGCTTGTACTTTGGCCTGCCTTGCCTTGAGTTTGAGGTAGTCATTCATATCCTCTGGTGGCATGTAGCCTATGAGTGAGGAGAATCTTCTTTTTGACAGATCCTCTTCTGTATAGAATTGCCTCATCTCATTTTTGATAGCTTCAAGTTCCAGTGGATATTTTGCAGCATTAGGATCATGCATACCCTCATCGACAGAGATTGGCTTTCTTATTCTTTTGAAGAGCTTTGGTTGTGATGTAGAAAGAATGGGAGCAGTGATGGATGCCTGACAAACATCTGTTGAAACAACTGGTGTCTCAACATCTGTTGTCATTACAACTGCTGATATGTCAGCAGTTGTCTTCTGCTTTTGAGCAGGGGATGGAAGTGGTGATGTTGGTGGTGATGGTGGTGAATCATCATCTGATATGAGATTTCTTCTCCTTTTTAATGAAGAAGAAGCACATGATGTTTTGGGTGGATCAGTGGTGGTAGATTGGATAGCAGTGGTTTGTGGTAGTGATTGACTGACAGTGGTTGGAACAACTTGTGTTTCAATCACTGTTGCCATTACAACAGATGTTGTAACATCTGTTGTCTTCTGTTTTATGACAGGAGGCAGTGGTGATGGTGTGATTGTAGATGATGATGGTGGAGCAGTAGTTGTGGTGGTGTGTGGTAGAGTGGTGTGTGTTGAAGATGTTGATGACATGGCAGCTGTTTGGCTACTGACAGCAGTTTTTGAAACTGCTGCTGCAGCAGTTTTTGTAACTGCTGCTGTATCAGTTGTTTGACTAACAGGTTTTGAGACCTGTTTTTCTTTTTCTTTTTCAGGTTCAATATGAATGCCATGTTCAATTCCCTTTTTCTTCATTTGCTTCAATATCTCCCCCTTTTTGGCATTATCTGCAAGGGGGTCATCAAAGAATAGTAAAGTTGAAGGAGCCTTGCCAGTGGCAATTTGGATACTGGCCTTAATAGCCTTAATATCTGCTTGAGTATCCTTGAACCTTGATTCAACCATGTTGGTCAGCATTTGTACTTGAATGACATGCTTTTTGTCAGCCATAAGTTGCTGTGTTTCAAGCATAGGTTGAAAAATATTCCAAAACTCATTTGCAGCAGGTGCTTGTTGTGGAGCAGATGCTTGAGCAGGAACAGCAGAGGATTGTGCTTTCTGAGCTTTTAAAATCTCTTGCACCATCTCCTTTATTTCAGAAACTGATTCTTCAAGTTTTTCCACTCTGCCCGTCAATTCCTGATATCTTGAATCATCACCCATTTTACTGGGATCATCTGAATCCCCACCTGTGGTGGTTATATCAACGTGTGACTTAGGAACAGAGTCCCAAAAATCATCCATTGATGCCCCTTGTTCTCGGTACTGGGGACTTCTCTCTTCAGCACTTGATAAATCTTTAATGTTACTAGTGGACAAAATAGCCTCACTAGCGATTTTCAGAGGTGCTATGGAAGAGATTGCCTTCAAGGGAGTCTGACTGATGAAACAACTGTCCAAAAGTAGACCTGTTGATCCAACATTTGTAGTTGCTGCTCCACTTGAACTACTGACAAGAGTTACTTGTAACTCCTGCAGTGTAACCTCCTCAACTGTTGCTGGGATAGCAGAAGTATAAGCATCAGACCCAGTCACTTGTGGATGTATACTCTCAGTGATAGGTGATAGAGAGGAACTGGTTTGTGTCTGTGCAATAGCAGCTGCATGCAACAGAGGTAGCATGGATTGTGGCATTATTATTGGTGAGGGGATGGGGGTTGAAAGAGACATGTCCTTGGGATCAGGACTGAGGAAGATGGATCCGAGTGGATTCAGAGCTTCATATTGTGGTGTCCCTGTGCTTACAACCTGATCCTTTTGTGAGGATGCAGGAGGAGTTTCGGTTATGGGTTGAGATCTTTCTTCCAACTGCTGTGAGGAAGTAGCAGCAGTGGTTTGTGGTGACTTTTGTGTTGTCACAGGCATTTCCTCTGGGATCTCATCTTCCAGAGTTGCCTTTGTGTTGGGTTTGGTGGGTTTTCTGGATGTTTTCTTTTTGGTCTTTTTAGTGGTGGCAGGTGTGGGTTTCAAAGCAGTGGGAGTGCTGCTATGATCACCTGGAGCAGTGGGCTCAGCAGCTGATACCTGAGGAGCAGTTGTAACCACTAAAGTCTGCTCAGGTACCCCTGCTTTTGTTTTTATTGGTGCCATCATCCTTGAAAATGTTTCTTTTGTTATGCTTTTTATTTGACAATGAACACCTTGTTTGAGCAAATTTACATTTTTCTTTTCAAATTTTTGTTCAAAATAATAACTCAAAAATCTTGGAAAAAGTAAAAATGCTTGACTTTCAACGTTTTTCACCATGTCATTGAAAATCTCCTGGGAGTAGTTATAGTTTTTATTATTCAAAATAGCGTAACCCAGGTTTTGGATTTTCAATGGTATTTCGTTGAAAGATGTTGTTTTATTTGAAGCACACATCAAGAGTGTGTGAAATAAAAACCTGGGTGCAGATGGAAAATAACCCTTTTGTAGGGTATCTACCTTTGGTTCTTCTGCATAACCCCTTTTCACGAAATCAGTTTTCATCTCGACTTTTTCAAAAGAGAGTTTACCTTCCTGATCGTTGAGATTAAAGACTTCGGAGATCGACTGTGGGGTTATTTGAACTGCCTTATCCTGTATCGAGGAGTTTATGGCTATGACTTTTCCGTCTTGTTTTTCAAGCGACGCCTTTTTCCAAAACTCTCTCTGGGTTTGCAGATATATGGGAGCATTTGCTGTCAACAAAGTTTTGTACTTTGATGCAGATAATGCATCAATGATGGTGTCAAAGGTGTGATTATCAGTAGGTTTTGTGAATAAACCCAGATAGTTATGAGATTGTTTGAATGGTATTTCAATGATTTCTTCAGCCGTTTGAGCGGCCTCAGTTGAAGGTGGTGGTGATGTAGGTTTTGATTTTGATTTTCCTTTTGACTTCGTCATTTTGATGAAGAAGAATCGGAGAATGATTTTGAAGGTTTTGAGAAGAGAAGAAGGGTTGGGAACTGCTATGAGAAGAGAATTTTTGGAATTCAATTCGACAGTGTAAAACCCTGTTTGGGGGTTTAGGGCAGGGTTTTATTTAAAAATGATCGCTGATGTGGCAGCGGTTATTAAGATCTGAGGGCTAAAAACTGACCACGTGTCAAACACTGATTAAACGGATGAAGTATGGAGAATAGTTATTTTAAGAGCCACTGACGTATCAAACGTCAGTGGTTACAACGGTAAAAATTTATGAGCAGTGGATGATTTTTACTATCAGTGGATAGCATATCAGTGGATAAGACACTGATTTTGAACATCAGTGCTTTTCAAGAAAATGAGGGATCAGTGGTTAACTTTCAGCAGTGGACAGTGTTTAGAGATCAGTCGTTGGAACAAAACAGTGATTAGGGTAAATGGTGCAGATCTGAAGAACAGTAGTTTCAGCAACAGTTTTGAGAATTTTCATTCAAGGTTTTGTCACATGTCAATTTTGAAAGACAGTGGTTTAGTACCCCAGATGATGAAAACTTTTTACTAAGGCAACTCATCTTCGTTCAAATATTCAATTAAAACATGAGTACCCTAGTAGTTTAAGCACAGTTTACAATCAACCTTTGATAAAAGTCTAGGAGCAAACCTGAGTTATGATATAATCTTAACACATATACCATTTCCTTTTGACCCATTTATGAGAACAATAATACCACCAAAAATAAGGTATTACCTCCTGTCAGGAGCTGTAACTATTGCCAACAAAAAAAAAACAAGCAAAAGTTCCAAATATATTATTAAAAAAAAATGAATAATATATATCCTGATTATTCAAGAAAATCCTTTGAAGAAAAAATGATTAAAGGATTTTCTGAGAACAGCATCAAAAGGATTTGGTGTAAATCCAATAAAACACATAATCATATCATTCTCAAGTTTTTGAAAATGGTCAGTGGTTTTGACAATAGTGGTAGGAAAACCTTGAACATATTTTGACCACTGTGTGGTACCATTTTCTTTGTCAGTTGATTGCAAACATGATTCTTTTTGTAATTCATTCACTGGAATCAAAACCCTTTTCTGAACAGGTGAATGCACATAGTTGCTTAGTGACCATTATTACCCTACACTTTGACTCTTCAGTGTTTTATGTTTATACTCTCTTCTTATGATTTCAGAAGTTTTGAGATAAACACACTTCGGAGTTTTTGTGAATTTTATTAATGTATTTTAACATAGTTGATTTTGTCCTTTTGAGGAACTCAACCTGTTTTCAACACATAAGATCTGGATAACTAAAGTTTTAATTTCCCTCTTTTTGTGTTAACAAAACAACAATGCTTTTATAAACATAGGTTTTGTTAATCTGAGGTTTGTACTTTAGTATTTAATGAAAACAACACATATTACACATCAACAGTTTAAATCAATTTGGAAAATAAGAATAATCTCATGGTTTAATCAGATATTGCTTTCAGATCTAGAAATCATGAGTGTCTTGTGCATGAATTTACATGTTGTGTGAAATTTGTGTGTCATATGACATCTTGGTTGATTTACAGAGTTTTTGAAAAACCATTTTGAACATGATTTAATCGATACTCTGTTTTTCAACAAAATACAACCAACCTTAGTATCAATGAATTTTGAGCTGAACTATTATGTCAGATTGATTGTTAGATCGAATTTGACTGTCCGAGCTCTGATATCAATTGTTAGGATCGGAGGCTCTCATGATTGTGTTTGTTTGTATATTTTGAACAAATCAAATAGATATGAACAGTTTAAGTGCAGCGGAAATGGAAACAAACTTTGTAAACACAATCAAAGGAAAGAGTAGTTTGATAAACAATTGCTTCTCATAGAGTCGAATGATTTACAAATCAAAAACAAAAGATTACAGATAAGCTTACAAACTATACTCCCCCTCAGCCTGATGCCCCAAGGTTGGTTGCACACAAGATGAAAGGATTAGACATGAGGAGAAGAACTCGCTCAGTCAATCAAATGTAACAGTACAGGGTACTGTTACATTTATAGGCAAACCAAACCACTGAGGAATCTCAGCTGACGTCACCATGAAAGTGACATCTAACAGCCTAACAACCTGCATCTACTGACCTTACACAACTACTAATGTCTTAACAACTGATTGTAATAATACTACAAAACATGAGGAAACAACTGCTTCACGTTCCACTGTTGTAGCCTAAGCACTGATGCTTAACAACAACATCAGTGCTTTCTTCAAAGGTGATCAGTCCTTGAATGAGCAGTGTTTGTGTCTTCAGCAGCACTTAAGAGACAGCAGTAGATAGAGCAACAGAGTTTGTCTTCAGCAGTCTTTAGGTTCATATCAGCAGTAGAATGGACACATCAGTTGATTATGAGCAGCAGTTATAGACCATCAGATGTTATAATTCACTATCAAGGGGAGAGCAGAGTATAAACTACTGTTTATTGTGAATCCTCTGTAGTGACCTGGTTTTGGCTTTACATTATCTGTTCCTTTGTTAGGGTTCAATCCCAACAGCATGTAACCTGGTCCAATTAAAGCTCTAAGGTATTTCTAAAACATACCAAAACGGGTCAGAACTGAAGTCAAAGCAAAAGTCAAAGCTTTGCGACTTTCGGTTCCGAACCGGGTCTAAACATAAAATTGTCGGGTTGAACATGTTTAGGCATGTTCTTACACTAATTACCAAGTTATATTAATGATCAAACAGGTTGTATGTGTTCTATATTGCTAATTATGCATAAATTAGAAATTAAGCATGCTGTTGACTTTTTAATAACAAGTTTGACCCGACATTAGACCTAGTTAGAGTGGGAATCAGGGGGTGCCCTTTTAAGGGTTTAATGCCCACATAATTACCAACTTATAACTACTTTCAATTCGACTAATCACTGGACCATTAGTGATTAATCTTGAAGTCAACCGTTAATTACGACGGTTTGACTTTTAAGCTAAAACTAAGCAAAAACTTAACTAAGAAAGGTTAAGCATACTTACTGAAGTCCTATGCACGATTTGTGAAGCTTAGAGAGAAGTCTTGAGCTCCAGAAATGTTCCAAAGTGCAGATGGAAGATGTGAGAAAAATGGTTGCAACTTAGTGCCCTTTTATAGTGTTCTTGATCTCATAGATCATTGACACCCAACTCTAGGAATGTTCCCTGATCACTAACACATGTCCCTAGTGTCTAGGAGTCATTTAGGGGTCGTCCAAATAGGAGGAAAATCGTTTAAAGGTCGAGTATTGCGTTTAAACAGCAAACAGCCACATTTCTGCTCGCTGGGGACCCCTTACGGACCGTAAGGGGTGGGCTTACGGTCCTTAAGCCCTTGGCAGAAAGTGAAAAGTTTGGCCTTTCAAGCATTCGAAGGGGCAACTCGTGTATTTCGAATTTGGGACATGTTTTAACAATAAGGGACCTTATATTATGGGTCTTGAACAGTTATATACCCTACCATTTGGCCATGTTTCTTGAATCCTTTTGAAAGTGCCGAAAATGAAGGTTTACCGTAGAATTTCCATAGGATCCTATCTTGCACTTCGAATTCAATTATTGTCAACCATTCACTGGATTGAAGGTATATTAGATGTGTGTAATATATGTTAAGGTCTTGGGATTCATAACGAGGTCGTTCAGAGGTAAAAATTTAACATGACGACACTTTTAAATCCTGCCATACATCTTTATTTATACCCGGGTTTATATCACTTTTGTCTTATATGACACGTGTTGTTATTTCATTGAACACGAATTGCTCAAAACCAATCTGTCACACCCCAACCGATGGCGGAAACATCGGGATGAGACGAACAAATTGCTCAAAACATCATAACACTATGTGACAATATTTATTTAAACTCGAATTTCATTGCAAGAACTAAATTGTCATACAACATTTAAAAATGGAAATAACAACATTGTTCAAATTCAAATCAAAAGATAAATAGATTAAAGGTGTGTATCTAGTCCACCCTACACTTGTTTCATCAATCATCCATACTTCATTAATCAACCTGCAACATGTATTAAAATAGAGTTTCAATGCAAAGGAAATGAGCGAGTATACAAGTTTATTTACATAGCATAATAGAATAAAAACTCAAATCCAACATGGTTCATAATATGTGAATTACTAGTATGCAATTTTGGCGTACACTATGATCAAACCCAAGAATCCAACGCATAAAATAGCCTAATCCCAATTGATAGCGGGATGGTAAATGTTTAACTTAACAATACCCCAAGTTTAACGGGCGGTGCGTAAATCCTATAGCGCTATAATTGTTAAGGTGGGCTAGCAAAGTTAATGAGCATATACGTTCCAAATCGTTCAAATAGAGCATACAAGAATCATAAGTAAAGCACATTAGTTTCATGTTTGTACAAGGATTGAGTATGTTTAGTTTCTAGTTTCAAAGATTGTTTACATAATGTACATGTTGCATCCCAAAATAAAAAGGGGAAAAAGGGATCGAGTATACTCACGGTGGTTGCAAGCTTTCCTACTTGGAATTCCCGCGAGTGAGTTGTTGGAGTAGATTAGGTTGGAGCACCTAGTCCTTCTACACGAGGAAACGTAGGTGTGTGAGTTTGGCGTTCAACGGGAGATTATAATTTGGAGTTTAACATAACATAGAGTATGATATCAAAATAATCATCTTTAACTTATACTCTTATATGACACTATGTAACCACTAGGGCTATATTGTATTTCATGGGTAATATGCCCATTAGAATCATACTTGGAGTGTTAAGTCTTAGATGGTATTCTACTACTTTAACATATAAACACAAGTTTAACATTAAAGATTCGAATGAGTGTATATATATATTTAGGTTAAGTATTACATATTATTAAGTCCAATAATTCATGTAGGAGGTAGAAGATTAGAATCCTCATTTAGGCACCTCGAGTTATCATGGATGTCATGTATGGGGTAGGAAGAACATGCTTCCATTTAGGGACCCCTTGAATGTTCACCACTTCACTTGATGTAAAGACAACCAAGGAGGGTCAAGAACTAGGATTAACACAAGTATGTAACTAATCTAAACTAAGAGAAATCATCAAATCATGTGAGGATTTTATGTTGGAACAACCCAAGTTGTTCCATAATCACTTCTCATCAAGAACTAAGCTTGAACATGACTTGTGGGTTAAATACCCTAAACAAAACAGAAAGTATTTGAGGTTTTAACCTCTGATTTATAGTGTCTCAACCTTGTTTTTAAGCTTAACCAACCATAAGAGAGGTTGTAAGCATTAGGACATAGGTTTGAGATGAGAAAACTCAAGTTTGGTTAAGTTTAACAAAGATTTCATGAAAACAAAAACAATCAGTGGACTTTGGAGCCTTTTTGCCGGAGTTCCAGGGACTTATTTACTGTGAAAAACCCATGGAATCGAAGCTAAGGAAAATCCAAGCACATAGGAAAAAGAATGGGCTAAAACGGACAAGAAATGAGTGAGTTATGCTCACTTTTGTGAAGCTTGCTGAATCTGGCCGAAAGTGGAAACTCAGCTACGGTTTTGAGATGTTTTTGAAGTGTTTGGAGGCTTGTAAAAGTGGAATAAGGAGTGGAGAAGTGTTTATTATATAGGGAAGGGATTAGGGTTTCAATGGGTTGGGCTTTGGAAGTGTTTAGAATGGGTTAAACCTTTAAACAAGCCCACAAAACCCAACCATATGGGGCTGAATTTTGTTGATTTGGGGCTGCCACATTTCTTTATTTATTTATTTTTTTTAAACATTATAATGAGTAATTTTGTTAATTAAGTTGTGTAATAATATGCAACAATGTTTCCCCTAACTTGTAACAAGGTATAATATGAAATAAAACATGATTTAACTAGGTAAAAAGTGTGATGTATAAGTATGTAATATGTTTGTAAGTGACAAGTATATGTCACATATTAGATGATTAATCGTTGTGTAAATACGCATATTATTGGGGGGTTTTTAAGTATCAACCATTTAAGGACAAGCATGGACATGTATCACAAATAAGTACCGTATGCGTATGAATTACGAATAAGGATTCGATGTACAATGAATTCGATCGTATGAATATGTAGAATGTGAAAAGAAATACGAATTTTATTTATGATCCAAGTATTAGATTTTACAACAATTACCACAAAAAGTCGATTACAAGAATACAAGATTTCCAAAAATAGAAATACGAACAAAACATTCTATAAATGGAAAGTACAAAAGAGCCGGGCGTTACAAGAAGGTTCTAGGCAAGTAGAAAGGGAAATTGGGGAAAGTTCTAAACAAGTCGAGGAGTTGCCATTACAAGAAGAGTTGGATCGTATATTGGCAAGCTGTGATATCGTTAGACCTATTAATAACAACCTTTACCCTTATCCTGCTGAAACTCAGCTTCCAATAAATTTGGAACCAACCATTCCAGAACCTTTAATCCACACCCAACCTTTAGGAATGGATGAATGGTGGACCAATGATTAGCAGTTTCAAAACCTACTTAATAACCCTTATACGTTTTTTTCCTCAGTTTGACCCAGAACCTATACCAAACCCACCAATGAGCAATGAAAACTTAGCTGAACTCCGCCATTTTGGTAAAGAGCTGATTGGTGCAGGAAATAGGATTCGGGAAGTGGGAGAGCAAATCTCCTGGAAGTAAGACGAGAGGGAGCGTCGTTATTAAAATATCAGCAGAAGAGATGGTGTGAGAACGTGACTGTGATTGTATAATAATATAATAATCAAAATAAAATGTGTAAAATAAACAATAAAACTTGTGTAAATAATCAGTGTGTACGAAAGCATATTATAATATATAAAAATGAAAGTTGAGAAATTGACAATTTTGGTTATATATTTGTTTACGTGATTATATGCGATTGTTTGTTATATTTGGGTGTCTCTTATATTATACTAATCACTTATATATAAATTAATTATCAGATGGAAAACGCTAATAATGAACCAGTTAACGAGGTTAACCAATCTGAGCATCACCAGGAGGATTAATTTATGACTAAGCAAGATATAGAAAATATCGTTGCTCAAGGAATAGCCAATGCTATTCCAGCAATACTTGCTGCTGCTAGAAATCATGTTGAACCTCAACAAATTATTCCTAGTAAACGTACACAAGGCGACAATTTTAGTAATAGTGTAAACGGAGGCGGCAACCATGCTAATAACAACAATGATGAATTGCAAGCTCCACTCCTTAAGAAAATGAAAGCGACAACACCTGGTTGCACTTATAAGGAGTTTCTTGCCTGTAAATCGGTTGAGTTTACAGGAAACAAAGGAGCGACTGCTGCACTGCGTTGGTTAGAGAAAACCGAGGCAGTAATTGCAATCAGTAAATGTGCCGAGGAAGATAAAGTGATGTACACATCACATTTGTTTAAAGAAGGGGCACTAGAATGGTGGAACACGGTACTTCAAGCCAAAGGAAGAAATGTGGCTTATGCCATGAACTGGGAAGAATTTAAAAGTTTGATGGAAAGAAAATTCTGTCCCGAGTATGAAAAGGAACAAATGGCGAATAAGTTCCTGAACCATCGGATGATGGGTGTAGACTGTCGAGGATATACTTCGACATTCTTTGAATATGCTAGAGTGGTACCAACGCTGGCTTCGCCAGAACTGGTACTTATTTCTCGCTATATTTGGGGATTAATTGGCGAAATCCGTAATATCGTTAAAGCTGCGAGACCTCGCACTATTGACGATCCGGTAGAATTAGCTAACACCCTAACTGACGAGCTGGTACGCACAAGAGATGAAAATAGGAAAAAGGAACTGGCTCAGAAAATTACCCAAGGATTTCGTATGGGTAATAGTAGCAACTTCAAGAAAAGAGGAACATGGCAATCTTCAACTCCGCCGTTCTGCAGAAATTGCAGAAAGAAACATTTTGGAAGATGCAATGTAACCTGCAACTTTTGTAAAGTTGTAGGACATCGTGAAGAAGACTGCCGAAAGAAAACAAGAATCTGCTTTAACTGTGGAGAAGCGGGGCATTTCAAAACCGAATGTCCTAAATTGGCCAAACCAGCAGACAATAAAACCAAGACGGCCGACGGAGCTACTAAAAAGAATGCCAGAGCATTCCAGCTGACCACTCAAGAAGCAGAACTCATTCCAGATGTGATAGCTGGTACGTTCTTAGTTCACAACGTATACGCAAAAGTATTATTTGACTCTGGTGCAAACCAAAGTTTTATAAATACTTTATTCTGTCAAGCTCTTAATTTACCCTTAACCAACCTTAGGCAGATTTTTACAGTCGAAACGGCATATGGGAATTCTGTTAAAATAGATAAGGTTTTGTGGGAAGGAAATATAGAACTTTCAGGTCATAAATTCTCTGCAAACCTGTTACCTATGAAATTAGCCGAATTCGATGTTGTGTTAGGAATGGATTGGTTAGTAGCCAACCATGCTCGAATCCTTTGTGATAAGAACTCTATAGAGATTCAGGCACCCACCGGAGAAGTAATTATGATTACAGGAGATAAGCCACGTAAACCCATGAAGTTCATTTCAGTAATGAAAGTTGCTAGTTATGAACGAAAGCAAGGAATAGTATATATGATTTCTGTAATCATTAGTATTAAGGATAAAGAACTTAAGGAGATTCCTGTAGTCTCAGAATACCCAGATGTATTCCCAGAAGAGCTCCCGGGATTACCACCTGATAGGGAAGTAGAATTTAGAATTCATTTAATTCCTGGAACTACACCGATAGCCAAGGCACCTTATCGGTTAGCACCTACAGAAATGTTAGAACTGAAAAAGCAATTAGATGAATTACTAAATAAAGGATTTATACAACCTAGTTCATCCCCTTATCGGTTAAGCTGTTTTTCAATTCAATGCTCTTGGCATTGATTCTAATGGGCTTAACCCTTTCCTTTCTGCTTAAAGCATCGGCGAACACATTTGCCTTACCTGGATGGTATCGGATTTCACAATCATAATCATTCAGTGTCTCCATCCATCCACGCTGTCTCATGTTCAGATCCTTCTGGTTGAACAAGTGTTGAAGGCTTTTATGATCAGAATAGATCACACACTTGGTACCATATAAATAATGCCTCCATAGTTTTAGTGCAAACACAACGGCACCCAACTCCAAGTCGTGGGTAGTGTAATTCTTTTTGTGCACCTTTAATTGTTTGGAAACATAGGCAATGACTTTTCCCTTCTGCATTAGCACACATCCCATACCTGTGTGTGACGCATCGCAGTATACCACAAACTCTTCTATTCCCTCAGGCAATGTTAACACAGGAGCATTGCTCAACTTTTGCTTAAGAATCTCAAAGGATTTTTGTTGCTTAGGACCCCAATCAAACTTTATATTCTTCCTAGTCAATGAAGTTAGGGGTGCAACAATCCTTGAGAAATTTTCAATACAACGCCTGTAGTATCCTGCCAGACCCAAGAAGCTGCGAATCTCTGTGGGCGTCTTCGGCTCCTGCCAATTCATGATAGCTTCAATCTTAGTGGGATCCACCTGGATACCACACTCACTAACCATATGTCCAAGAAATTGGACTTCACGAAGCCAAAACTCACATTTTGAAAACTTGGCGTAGAGCTTCTCTTGCTGGAGAAGTTTAAGGATACATCGAAGGTGCTTCTCATGATCAGCCTGATTTTTCGAATAAATAAGAATGTCATCAATGAAGACAATGGCAAACTTGTCCAAGTAGGGTTTGCAAACGCGATTCACGAGATCCATGAACGCTGCTGGTGCATTAGTGAGCCCAAACAACATCACCAAGAACTCGTAATGACCATAACGAGTTCTGAATGCAGTCTTATGCACAACTTCCTCTCTAACATTCAGCTGATGATAACCTGATCTCAAGTCAATCTTGGAGAAGTAGCTTGCTCCTTGAAGCTGATCGAATAGATCTTCGATCCTTGGCAATGGATATCTGTTCTTGATTGTAACTTTGTTCAGCTCTCGATAATCAATGCATAACCGCATTGATCCATCATTTTTCTTCACAAACAGGATTGGTGCTCCCCAAGGAGATGAGGTAGGCCTAATAAATCCTTTTGCCAACAAATCATCCAACTGAGTTCTCAACTCTTTCATCTCAGTTGGGGCCAACCGGTAAGGTGCTCTTGCAACAGGTGCTGCTCCAGGTATAATGTCAATTCTAAACTCCATTTGCCTATCTGGTGGTAAACCAGGTAGTTCTTCAGGGAATACGTCTGGATATTCAGAAATGATGGGAATGTCTTCGATCTTGGGCTTTGGTTCATCAATAGTCACTTGTGCCATATAAATGACACAACCTTTCTTCATACACCTTGATGCCTTAAGCATAGACACTTGCTTAGGTAACCCGTACTGAGTGTCTCCCTGAATTGTCAACAGCTCACCATACGATGTTTTAATAACCACTTTCTTCTTATCACAAACGATCTGAGCTTGGTTATGAGATAACCAATCCATGCCTATTACTATGTCGAATCCAGCTAATTTCAAAGGAAGCAAAGACAATGGAAAAGAGTGGTTCCTAATGGATATGAAACATCTATCTAACACGGTTGAAGCAGTTTCTATGGTACCATCGGCCAATTCTTCTTCATATTTTATACTTAAGGTTCTAACGGGCAAATTTAATAACTTACAAAATTTATCATCCATAAATGACTTATCCGCACCCAAATCAAACAAAACCCTTGCATAAACATCATTTATAAGGAAGGTACCTGTTATCACGTTGTCATCCTGAACTGCTTCCCGTGCATTCATTTGAAAGACCCTAGCATTGGTCTTTTTGCCTTCTTCGGGTTTCTTGGTGTACTTTGGAAGTTGGACGTGATGTGCCCCTTCTCGTTACAGTTATAGCATGTCGCATCCTTTATCTTCTTGCAGTCTAACGTCTTGTGCTCATTTGACTTACAAATCCCACAAGCCATGGGTTGCGATTGGGATTTCGATTCGTACATGCATTTCCTCAGATGACGTTTCTTGCAAATTTTACACTTGGGGTTTTCACCCGACTGTTGATCATCCCTTTTAAACCCGGAACTCTTTTTGTGGTTGGAGTTACCTTTGTGCTTCTTATCAGAACGGTGTGAGTTATCATCCTCACATTTCCTCTTTCCCGCATCAGAATTTCTAAGCGATCTCTGCCTTACCGCATCAAGGGAAGGAGATAATGATAAATCAGCTACTGACCTAAAGGTAGTAGGTCTTGATGCTTTAACACTCGCTTTGATCTCCGGGGCTAAACCCCCAATGAAACGGGCTATACGCTTTGGTTCAGGTGTCACCAAGTATGGAACCAATCGAGACATGGTATTAAAGCCCGTGAGATACGCCTGACAGTCTAAATTCTTCATAACCAATTGTAAGGACCTTCAAAACTGTCCCACAACAACCCATAAGTGAAAACCCGGACCCCTGAAACCCTACTGTGCATGAAAAACCAAGAAATCAAGAAATATGGTCTTCAAGCGGGCCTCGTAAGGGTCAAGCTTAAGTTGCCGCGGGCCGCATCAATGTAAAGTTTGACCGGATAAGTATCCGGGCCACGTATCATCCACATGGCGACCCTACTCGTGACCAATCCTACCTACGCATAGACTAGGTGGCTAGGCGGGCCGCGTAAGGGTGAGCCCATGGCTCACGCGGGCCGCGACAGCCCCATATTTCACCTATAAATAGCTTTGATCAGGAGCTTTCATTCTGTGTCGAAACCAAAACTCAAAAACGAAGTTATACTGCTCCAAAGTCGAAAATACAATTAATATAGCGAGGCGCTGCTACGATACATGGTATTAACTCGATCGCTGCTACGATTCAATGTTCGATTGATGTAAAACTATCCGATGGATGTTTAAGTGCTGCCCACATTAGGGCCATACTTTGTCATTCGTTGTGCGGGTTTTTGTCACACCCCGACTTTCCACGTGTTACCGGTGGGCCCGGTGGGGAGAATCGTGACGTAGTTAATATCACCATAGTCAAACAACCAATATATAAATGCACAACGGAAGAAAAAGATAAATATATTACAACCCGATATAAAGTAATATAAAATATTACAACGTAATGTAAGATGGATCCACAGGCGGATCTTAAACAGAGAGATAATATCGTTCAACAGACTTTAACATCTAAAGCTTGCGAGACTTGATTATTGATGCCTGGAGTAGCCAGCCTATTACGTATAGTACCTGCATTTAGCCTTTTGGAAAATACGTCAGTTTACACTGGTAAATACAATTAACTGACTCATTTGAAAAGGTTTTAATAAAATTGATTTGAATGCACGTGGCACAAACTCTTTATAACTTGGGATAATTATTTAAATATATAATCTCGTAAAAGAATTACATGTTCCTTATGCGTTCAGTAGCCCGAATCATGCCGGGTTAAAGATCAATAGACACACCACATAATCTATTTATGCACTAACGAGTGTACGCCTACACTCCGCGCTTAGGTCGTGGCCATTTCGTAAAATGATGCCAAGGATATCCGGGACATGGTCATTAACCCCCCAAAGGCTTTAAGTAAACAAAACATATTTAAACGGGCCGATCAAATTGTTCAATTAACCACCATAAGATGAAAGATTTAATGCCCGACCAAGCGGTATTTTATATACCGTACCCCAAGCCCGTATAGGGAAAATAAGTTAAAAGTATTTACCTGAGCTAAATATAAATTCAATCCCAGCCGTATATCAATTTAGCAAGTACAGATAGCTTTTACTGGGCTCCTAATCTGGAACGAAGGTTTTTAATAACCTATTAGAATCCTAACGGGTCTTTAATTAAGTCTTGACTTAGACCGGTTAGTTTTCAAAAGGAAGATACGGTTCAAACACATGATAAGCAGAAGACCGGAATAGAATGTGATTTAGACCCGACAAGATTGAAGACTTGCCTTATATGGGTAATCTAGGCACATTCTGAATTTTGGGGTAAAACCGATAAGGTTTGACCCGTTTCGGCTAATTTATGTAAACTAGTTACATAAGCCGAACCGAACGCGCAAGAGGCGTAACGGTTAATCATAAGGGTCCTAACCAGGTTTCCTAAGTTAATATGCCTCAAATATGTTGTGATATCACTAGGATACCTTCCATTATGCCCAAAACGAATTTAAACACAAACTATGCCCCGTAGGGTAATTTGGTCATTTATAAGGTTATAAAAGAGTTTAAGTATTAACCTGAGTTACAGGTCTGATATAATCAGCAAAGATACTCAATTTCATAAGTTATAACAGTAGGGTAAAGTATATATATGAAATTTATCAATTATAACCAACTATGCACCGTAGGGGCATTTTGGTAATTTCACATAAGCCGAAAAGCTCAAAACTGAAGTCTGAGTTAAACCAACTTTTGCTTACTGTTAAAATATTATAATTTACCTAAAATATCAGTAGGTATCAACCCTTGTATGTTTAAAATAGTTCTAGTACATACTATGCGTTAAAAACGCTTAAAAAGGCGATTAGAAGCCATTTCCGGGTTCTATACATAAAGCTGATATTTTTATTATTCCAGAAGGCTTAAAATAATTTATTTATCATTTAAAATCAGTAGCAAAAGGTTTGGAGTCAATTAGATATGTAAAACTCATTTTATAGCCCGTAAGGGCAAAACCGACAATTACCGGATTAAGCCTATGACTATAAGTTATGCTCAGCCTAAAATTAATTAAAAATCTTCAAAAATCCCAAAATAATATAGTACATCAGTGGGTAATAATTTTGATATCAAAAAGTAGGCTTAGATAGGCCATACGCTAATTACGCCGTTTAATAGCTAAAGAAGCTTCTAATTACGCTAATGAGCATAACTCTCAATCTACACCTCCAACTGATGTAAAATTTTCGGTGCAAGTTTATAATTTAGTAATTAAGGTTTCTACTCTTTTACATTTTCAAAAATCACGTTTTAAGGTGAAAAGGGCATAATGGTCAATCATATGAGCAATTAACGGAATCATGCATATTAATTGGATAACTAATGAACCAAGGTGTATAATCACAGAGGGTTATACTAGCATGTAACCTGGTCCAATTAAAGCTCTAAGGTATTTCTAAAACATACCAAAACGGGTCAGAACTGAAGTCAAAGCAAAAGTCAAAGCTTTGCGACTTTCGGTTCCGAACCGGGTCTAAACATAAAATTGTCGGGTTGAACATGTTTAGGCATGTTCTTACACTAATTACCAAGTTATATTAATGATCAAACAGGTTGTATGTGTTCTATATTGCTAATTATGCATAAATTAGAAATTAAGCATGCTGTTGACTTTTTAATAACAAGTTTGACCCGACATTAGACCTAGTTAGAGTGGGAATCAGGGGGTGCCCTTTTAAGGGTTTAATGCCCACATAATTACCAACTTATAACTACTTTCAATTCGACTAATCACTGGACCATTAGTGATTAATCTTGAAGTCAACTGTTAATTACGACGGTTTGACTTTTAAGCTAAAACTAAGCAAAAACTTAACTAAGAAAGGTTAAGCATACTTACTGAAGTCCTATGCACGATTTGTGAAGCTTAGAGAGAAGTCTTGAGCTCCAGAAATGTTCCAAAGTGCAGATGGAAGATGTGAGAAAAATGGTTGCAACTTAGTGCCCTTTTATAGTGTTCTTGATCTCATAGATCATTGACACCCAACTCTAGGAATGTTCCCTGATCACTAACACATGTCCCTAGTGTCTAGGAGTCATTTAGGGGTCGTCCAAATAGGAGGAAAATCATTTAAAGGTCGAGTATTGCGTTTAAACAGCAAACAGCCACATTTCTGCTCGCTGGGGACCCCTTACGGACCGTAAGGGGTGGGCTTACGGTCCTTAAGCCCTTGGCAGAAAGTGAAAAGTTTGGCCTTTCAAGCATTCGAAGGGGCAACTCGTGTATTTCGAATTTGGGACATGTTTTAACAATAAGGGACCTTATATTATGGGTCTTGAACAGTTATATACCCTACCATTTGGCCATGTTTCTTGAATCCTTTTGAAAGTGCCGAAAATGAAGGTTTACCGTAGAATTTCCATAGGATCCTATCTTGCACTTCGAATTCAATTATTGTCAACCATTCACTGGATTGAAGGTATATTAGATGTGTGTAATATATGTTAAGGTCTTGGGATTCATAACGAGGTCGTTCAGAGGTAAAAATTTAACATGACGACACTTTTAAATCCTGCCATACATCTTTATTTATACCCGGGTTTATATCACTTTTGTCTTATATGACACGTGTTGTTATTTCATTGAACACGAATTTTCGAGGTGTTACATCCTCACCCCCTTAAAAGAAATCTCGACCTCGAGATTTACTGAAATAAATGAGGGTACTTTTCTTTCATTGTGGACTTAACCTCCCACGTGTACTCGGGACCTCTACGGGCATCCCACTTTACCTTTACAATAGGCACATGCTTCCTTTGAAGCTTCTTAACCTGTCGATCCTCGATCGATACAGGTTTTTCAACAAACTTCAAGTTCTCTTCTATGTGCACCTCTGTGTGTAGTATAACTAGTGATTCATCCGCGAAACACTTCTTCAGATTTCAGATGTGGAATACCTTGTGAATACCACTTAGCTCCTTATATAGATCTTAGCTCATAAGTTATTTGATCTTGATACATTCGATTTCCTTCGAATGATTCTATAGATTCAGAGCTTAACTAGCCTGTTTATTTAACAAATTGGCACACCCTTCCTGGGTGATATCTTTTGTTGAGCCTTATTCTTTAACAAGATCTTAGGAGGTTTGCTACTTTCATTAATTCTTGATTTTCTGCCGAATACTGGCAACTTACAGATGATTAGGGAATTGTATGAATCTTATTCGTTGTTTCCAATGCAACCTTCAGATCCTTATAAGTGGACTTCCCAAAGTCTCGTCCATCCAACAGATGTTTTGATATTTCATTTATACAAGGTCTCCAAAGGAGCCTCCTTGATACTTATATAGCAACTATTATGGAAAAGCTTATCTCAAGGTGAGATGGTTATTCCAACCATTGCTCAAAACTAATCTTAAGGAGTAGCTAGTCCTTACAGTTAGTCGAACGATTCGATGATCCTGGGCAGCTGATGGCGATTCTCAATCGTTGCCTAAATAGGGTTGCGGTAATTAATACATAAGCAATATGAACAGTCTTTCTTATTTAATAACATAAAACCCTCAGAATATTTCGTCAGGCTATATGAGCCTATGTCTTAAAACCTATTTAATCAGGGTTTCGATTATTCCAAAATCAGCATGGAGTTTTCACAATACTCCAGCCCACAGCGGAATGTTAATCTTAACTCTACCTGCCTCTCAGGAGGTAAGCAGGAAAAACTTATGAGAAGATACTTAGGTATAAGGAGATTACAGAGATTTTCCAAATCTCAGACTCCAATTCATCCATCAATGCTTGTGTCAAATAAGTGACACCTGTATGTTACAATTCCACGAATTTCCTTAACCGGAAACATTTACTTGGACAATTCCATCCTGGATATCTTCTTTGAATACCATTAGTTGACTTTAGTACCATATGACCATCGGGGTATCTTTGTGGTTCCATGTATTAAACCTCCATACTGATCAGGCATGGAAGCAATCTATGGGACATATTAAGATACAGAAATCCTCACACGGTGCTTTTATCATACCATCTGGTATTCACAATTGATAGAGATTAAAGAGATATCTACTATGTACACTGTCACACTTCCTTTTAGAGAAGAATATTTCTAAAATTCTACGACTGAAGGTTTCTGATAAGAACAAGAGAAATGGTTCTTATGATAAGGTTCTACCTTACATTTAACATCTGGGGTTCTTACAGGAAAATTTTCTAAAAGTTTGCTAAGTTTATGGTCTTATGAGAGACTTAACAGTACCAGAAACCACATGTAAATTCTAGCAATAAAATCGCAAGTAAGGATTTGTCTGGTGACATTCCTAATGTGAGCTACCTCTAATCATTCAACAGGAGGGTTAAACGCCTCCATTCTTAATCCTTCTAAACTTAGTTGTAAAATCTTAGATAACTTTGGGGCAGTCTCAGCTTTGATTGATTATTTCTTAATCTATAGAACGTGAGTAGCTGAGATTGATCCGTAATGGATTTATAATAAGCAGGCCTTGAAACCTTAATGTGCCCTCTTATTTCCGATGCTAACCCCCCAACATTTATTGTATTAAGCTTAGGTCTTGGGTAAATGGAATAGAGCGTTGTTTCAGCCAAAAATTTGCGTTATGCTGTCAAAAGTCTAGAACTTTTATGGTGAGAGTCAGAAAATTCTTATTCCGTCTTTTCCCTTTTCGCGAACGGATACTAGGTTTTTCTAATAAGGTCCTTAAAACTTGGACCATCCCACAATGTATAAGATGATCTTTCTTGAGGATTTCATTAATGTCCTCACTAATTTAGGGTATTGCCATCGAATGACTATGATGTATACCTTACCATGTCCCTTCCAGCATAACCGATGATATACCTAATGGTTTCTACTTCATTCATCAATTTCCTGAAATCGATGGCCCCTTTTTACTATTGAAGTCTCTTGACTTCTAAGAGACGAAGTACTTTTAAGTACATTCTAAAGGAAAGGGGCTTCTTGCCACATATGATTTGGTTTGGGTTATTCTTCGCATTTGAAGTATGACTATGGCTCTTCTCATGGACAGTGACATGTGTTTTAAAGCGAGCAACATTTGGCTTCTTGAACCTCTTCAGAAATTTTTTTTATAGTCTTTCTAATAGCTGCGTTAATTACAGTTTTGGAGACTAACTCCATTAACATTGGGGTTCACATTGGACGCACTTTTAACATTTGTCGCATTTCTTGCATCGCGACTGCTGTTTGTCCCTCATGAGGTTTCCATACTCGAAGCTTTGGTATTAAATACCAAATTCAGCAAGTGCTTATGCACTCCATATTTAGTATCTCCTGGAACGGTCAAAGGCTCACCATAGGGAGTCTTGATAACTACTTGCTTCTTATCATCCACAATATGGGCTTGGTTACCAGACGACCAATCCATTCCTATCACGATATCGAGTCCCTTATGGAAACATGGACAGCAGAAAAGAATGATTCCTAATGGATATAAAACATCCATCTAATATTGTTGAAGCAGTCTCTGAGGTACTATCGGTCAATTTTACTTTATACTTAACGCTTAGAGTTTTAACAGGAAGATTTAATGATTTACAAAATCTATTGTCTACGGAAGACTTATCTGAACCTGAATCAAATAATACTCTAACATGAGCGTTATTGATATAGAAAGTACCTGTTGTGACCTTGTCATCCTGAATAGCCTCTTGAGTATCCATTTGGGAGTTTCCGGTTTTGGTCTTCTTAGCCTCGCCAGACTTCTTGGTTTTATTAGGGCAATTAGTTTTGATGTGCCCAATTTCATTGCAACCATAGCAGGTTGCGTCTCCCAATCTCTTGCAATCCAAGGTCTTATGTTCCTTGGCCTTGCAGATTCCACAGGGTAGAGGCTGAGATTCCAATCTGCATTTCCCGAGGTGGTATTTCCTACAGGTTTTGCATTTGGTCTTTTCACCTGACCGCTGGTTGTTCTTCAGGTCCTTGCATTTGTGGGTTTTGTGATCCATCTCCTTACAGATGACACGTCCCCTGGTCTGATCATAGAAACATTTTCCAAAGTGCTTCTTCCCGCAGGTTCCACATTCGGGTTTTGCCTTCTTTGGCTTGGACTGGTTATAGCTCGAACTGGTCCTACCCTTTTTGTAACCTTTATTCGGGGTATTATCGTACTTTCGCTTATGATCCCTTAACGCTCGGTTCACGGCCTTGTCTACAGCTGTATCTAACATAGCCTGTAACTCGGCGCCCGTTAAATTCAGTCTTGTATCATCATTCTGATTAACTGGATGATTGTGAGCTTCAGAGGAGTTAATCATGGTGAAGCTTTGAAGGCTACAAACCAATTAGTAATAATTGATTTAATTATATGGTGAATTGTCGAATTTGTTGATTAAATAGCTATGGTGTAAATAAACCATATAGGCCAAAAGATAGTATTTAAGTTATTTGATTATGTTCTGCCTAGGTTTTTGAATAAATCATCCTTGGCGTGTAAACATAATATAATCCTTCATATTTATTAGACATGGGACATAAATCACGACTGTCAATGTCGTACTGACATTTTATATAGCACAACAGTTTGTTCCCAAGGACTCTTGATGGCACAGGGCCTTGTCACTAGGGAAAAATCTAAAACATAATCGATGATTCCTTTGGATCGGAAAATTTCATAGTTCATTGTCTTGACAAGAATTTATGAAATAAAAACTATCTTTTCATGTATACACATTTTCCCGTAGGTATACATCCCAAATGGATGTTTTGATGCGTACCTCATGTTCGACGTTTACTAGCCATGATTCCTATTGATCATTTACGCTAATTAAGGGATTTGGAAAAACTCCTAATATAAGGTTGACAAGTGTGATTTTATCGCATCACTGTTGTCGGGAGTGTTAACACATTTTCAGATGTTAACGAGGATCTGAATCTCTTTTTAAGCAGGTTTTACCGTCTTAGCTAGGTCTTCAATGACATTCAAGCTAGGTCAAACCCTTTAAGATTATCTTTTAATATTTATACTGGCAGGAAAGGAATGATATTTATTTTTATTCAGGATTTTTATTAATATTATCCTGGATTTAATTAAAATATAACTATAGCACAAAAAGTCAAGTCACAAGGACAAGTTTAATTTATAAGCCATGATTTCAGAGAATCGAGGCAAATTTATAAGTTAGTAATAGCACAAAAGGTCTAGTCACATGGACAAGTTTAATTTATAAGCCATGATTTCAGAGAATCGAGGAAAATTTATAAGTTAGTAATAGCACAAAAGGCCTAGTCACGTGGACAAGTTTAATTTATAAGCCATGATCGTTTGGGATCGAGGCATTTAGGTGTGAATCAAAGTTCATTACTTTTTCTTGACAGGGAGTTATAGGCTACCACTGTCTTTAGTCTTAGAGGACATTAACTATAGCCCGTAGGCATTTCCCTTCTAAGGGATGTTTATAATATGATCATCTTATAGGATGATATAAGCCATGATTTCTAAATCAATAGACTAGATAAGAAAATTGGAAGAATCCAATATAAGAATGACTGTTGTGATTTTCTCGAATCACATCTGTCAAGAGTGCTAACACGTTCTTAGGTGTTAACAAGGATTTGAATCTCTTGAATAGGTCCTACCATCTAGGCTTCGTCTTATAGACTAGGTTTACCTTTAAGATTCCTTTTTAATAATAAACGCAGAACAATCCTAACTCGGGATGTTAATAAGGATCTGAACCTAAATTGAGGAACTGCCATCTTGGCCGGGTCTTAATAATGACACGAGGCTAGGTCTTGTCCTTTTTTAGATTTTGCCATTTTATTATAATGGTAGATCTTATAATATAGGAATGATATTTTAAACATAATCGTTCCTTTAAAATTTAAACAAGTATATGGCTGCCCTAAACGAGACTTCTTAAGAAAATGACTTGCCCATGCAAGGGCTAATCAGAAAATAACAAAAGAAGCAATTAAAAGACAATGAAATGAATTAGGATTAGTCCTATGTTCTTGTCTAGACTCAAGAATGTGCATCTGTGTAACTGAGATTAAACACTAACGGCTAGTGTTTAATTCACTCAGTGTTGGCTCTGATATCAACCTGTCACACCCCGACTTTCCACGTGTTACCGGTGGGCCTGGTGGGGAGTATCGTGACGTAGTTAATATCATCATAGTCAAACAACCAATATATAAATGCACAGCGGAAGCAAAAGAAAAATATATTACAACCCGATATAAAGTAATATCAAATATTACAACGGAATGTAAGATGGATCCACAGGCGGATCTTAAACAGAGAGATAATATCGTTCAACAGACTTTAACATCTAAAGCTTGCGAGACTTGATTATTGATGCCTGGAGTAGCCAACCTATTACGTATAGTACCTGCATTTAGCCTTTTGGAAAATACGTCAGTTTACACTGGTAAATACAATTAACTGACTCATTTGAAAAGGTTTTAATAAAATTGATTTGAATGCACGTGGCACAAACTCTTTATAACTTGGGATAATTATTTAAATATATAATCTCGTAAAAGAATTACATGTTCCTTATGCATTCAGTAGCCCGGATCATGCCGGGTTAAAGATCAATAGACACACCACATAATCTATTTATGCACTAACGAGTGTACGCCTACACTCCGCGCTTAGGTCGTGGCCATTTCGTAAAATTATGCCAAGGATATCCGGAACATGGTCATTAACCCCCCAAAGGCTTTAAGTAAACAAAACATATTTAAACGGGCCGATCAAATTGTTCAATTAACCACCATAAGATGGAAGATTTAATGCCCGACCAAGCGGTATTTTATATACCGTACCCCAAGCCCGTATAGGGAAAATAAGTTAAAAGTATTTACCTGAGCTAAATATAAATTCAATCCCAGCCGTATATCAATTTAGCAAGTACAAATAGCTTTTACTGGGCTCCTAATCTGGAACGAAGGTTTTTAATAACCTATTAGAATCCTAACGGGTCTTTAATTAAGTCTTGACTTAGACCGGTTAGTTTTCAAAAGGAAGATACGGTTCAAACACATGATAAGGAGAAGACCGGAATAGAATGTGATTTAGACCCGACAAGATTGAAGACTTGCCTTATATGGGTAGTCTAGGCACATTCTGAATTTTGGGGTAAAACCGATAAGGTTTGACCCGTTTCGGCTAATTTATGTAAACTAGTTACATAAGTCGAACCGAATGCGCAAGAGGCGTAACGGTTAATCATAAGGGTCCTAACCAGGTTTCCTAAGTTAATATGCCTCAAATATGTTGTGATATCACTAGGATACCTTCCATTATGCCCAAAACGAATTTAAACACAAACTATGCCCCGTAGGGTAATTTGGTCATTTATAAGGTTATAAAAGAGTTTAAGTATTAACCTGAGTTACAGGTCTGATATAATCAGCAAAGATACTCAATTTCATAAGTTATAACAGTAGGGTAAAGTATATATATGAAATTTATCAATTATAACCAACTATGCACCGTAGGGGCATTTTGGTAATTTCACATAAGCTGAAAAGCTCAAAACTGAAGTCTGAGTTAAACCAACTTTTGCTTACTGTTAAAATATTATAATTTACCTAAAATATCAGTAGGTATCAACCCTTGTATGTTTAAAATAGTTCTAGTACATACTATGCGTTAAAAACGCTTAAAAAGGCGATTAGAAGCCATTTCCGGGTTCTATACGTAAAGCTGATATTTTTATTATTCCAGAAGGCTTAAAATAATTTATTTATCATTTAAAATCAGTAGCAAAAGGTTTGGAGTCAATTAGATATGTAAAACTCATTTTATAGCCCGTAAGGGCAAAACCGACAATTACCGGATTAAGCCTATGACTATAAGTTATGCTTAGCCTAAAATTAATTAAAAATTTTCAAAAATCCCAAAATAATATATTACATCAGTGGGTAATAAGTTTGATATCAAAAAGTAGGCTTAGATAGGCCATACGCTAATTACGCCGTTTAATAGCTAAAGAAGCTTCTAATTACGCTAATGAGCATAACTCTCAATCTACACCTCCAACTGATGTAAAATTTTGGGTGCAAGTTTATAATTTAGTAATTAAGGTTTCTACTCTTTTACATTTTCAAAAATCACGTTTTAAGGTGAAAAGGGCATAATGGTCAATCATATGAGCAATTAACGGAATCATGCATATTAATTGGATAACTAATGAACCAAGGTGTATAATCACAGAGGGTTATACTAGCATGTAACTTGGTCCAATTAAAGCTCTAAGGTATTTCTAACACATACCAAAACGGGTCAGAACTGAAGTCAAAGCAAAAGTCAAAGCTTTGCGACTTTCGGTTCCGAACCGGGTCTAAATATAAAATTGTCAGGTTGAACATGTTTAGACATGTTCTTACACTAATTACCAAGTTATATTAATGATCAAACAGGTTGTATGTGTTCTATATTGCTAATTATGCATAAATTAGAAATTAAGCATGTTATTGACTTTTTAATAACAAGTTTGACCCGACATTAGACCTAGTTAGAGTTGGAATCAGGGCTGCCCTTTTAAGGGTTTAATGCCCACATAATTACCAACTTATAACTACTTTCAATTCGACTAATCACTGTACCATTAGTGATTAATCTTGAAGTCAACCGTTAATTACGACGGTTTGACTTTTAAGCTAAAACTAAGCAAAAACTTAACTAAGAAAGGTTAAGCATACTTACTGAAGTCCTATGCACGATTTGTGAAGCTTAGAGAGAAGTCTTGAGCTCCAGAAATGTTCCAAAGTGCAGATGGAAGATGTGAGAAAAATGGTTGCAACTTAGTGCCCTTTTATAGTGTTCTTGATCTCATAGATCATTGACACCCAACTCTAGGAATGTTCCCTGATCACTAACACATGTCCCTAGTGTCTAGGAGCCATTTAGGGGTCGTCCAAATATGAGGAAAATCGTTTAAAGGTCGAGTATTGCGTTTAAACAGCAAACAGCCACATTTCTGCTCGCTGGGGACCCCTTACGGACCGTAAGGGGTGGGCTTACGGTCCGTAAGCCCTTGGCAGAAAGTGAAAAATTTGGCCTTTCAAGCATTCGAAGGGGCAACTCGTGTATTTCGAATTTGGGACATGTTTTAACAGTAAGGGACCTTATATTATGGGTCTTGAACAGTTATATACACTACCATTTGGCCATGTTTCTTGAATCCTTTTGAAAGTGCCGAAAATGAAGGTTTACCGTAGAATTTCCATAGGATCCTATCTTGCACTTCGAATTCAATTATTGTCAACCATTCACTGGATTGAAGGTATATTAGATGTGTGTAATATATGTTAAGGTCTTGGGATTCATCACGAGGTCGTTCAGAGGTAAAAATTTAACATGACGACACTTTTAAATCCTGCCATACATCTTTATTTATACCCGGGTTTATATCACTTTTGTCTTATATGACACGTGTCGTTATTTCATTGAACACGAATTTTTGAGGTGTTACAGTTTTAGTCTCGTGAGTTATCGTAAATGCTGTATTAGTTACTGACCTAGTTCGTGTGCATTGTTATTTAAATTAGCTTACAAGGCTAATCAGTAGGCTAAGCTCTGTCCACTTAAATCTGCAATGTGAGTTAGTCTCTTTTATCAAAAGTATTTTACAATACTCCATTTTCAAAAGTTATAATTACAGGGAGTAATTCGTGGTTATCTTGAATCACTGGCTAGTGGGGTATTGTGCACATTACTAATTTCTCACGGGTTATGCTAATAAATCCTAACAGTGATAAACGTCACTACTTGGGGAAAGACCCAATAGTGGTATGACCATCGTCACCAGGTGACACGGCGCCAGATAAAAATAAGATAAAAGCCATTGTAATCGCTCTTATGCTGTAATTTATAACCATGTGTCGTTTTATCAAATTTGAATAACTCGCCAGCATTTCCCCGCTGAAAAAATATTTTTAAAACATGTTTCAGGCGACCTGCTATAAATCAAGGAAACGTGCTACGGAGCACTAACCGGCATGAAGAGGTGGCTCAGTTAAAAATGAATAAACATGTTTTACAAATCAGGGAATTTACTTGTGAAATTCCTCTATTGTAACTTAGGGGGTTTTATCCCGATTTATGAAATAAAATAATCGGGCATTTCAAGTTATAAAAGATCCTGATAAATCTTCCGCTGTCGCATCATTTAATAAATACCACGGGTTCCTGTCACGCGGCTCCTGACCGGGTAAAACCGGGGCTGGGGCGGTGACAGGAAAAGGTGGTATCAGAGCCACTAATTGAGCTACTAATTGAGCCACTGATTTAAGCCTATTAAGTATTTATGAAATACTTAATTTTTCCTGATTGCCATTTTTGTGATTATGTGATTTATTAACTGACTAATTGTTAGTTACAGTATGGGTAAGCAAAAGCTTTCGGACATCTATCGTCAATTAGATAGAGTACCAAAAGATAAGGGATCCTCATCCTAATCAAATTCCTCAAGATACTCAGTAGATACTGAGGAGGGAATATTTGTTCGTAAGGCACAGTATGAGAAACCACTTTCCCCTAATAAAAGAAGTTTGATTATTAGAAAAAGTCAAGAGAAAATAAAGAAGTCCCAACAAAAAGGAGTGATGAGTAATAAGGAAACTCAGAAAGTAGGCAATAAACCACCATGGGAAGACAAGTTAGATGAAAAACGGGCAGATCTCTACATGTTAGCTACCGTAGCAGTAAATGTTAATCTTTAAACTGTCAACACCTCGACCCAGTATTAGTACCCATATTATCCATAAGTCAGAAACTTTAAAACAATAAATAACCACTATCATGTTTCAAATTTTAGTTGTACTAAATAAATATTTTGTTTTAATAAAATGATTTATTAAATATTTGTAATTAATATTAAATTTTCTACTTTCCATTCTGTGATTCTGTGAAAATTTAATTTTAACCTAGAATTTTGTGTTTCTTCATAAATGCTAAACAACATGAATGAATTATCTGAAGCCCTTGAGAATCTCAATCTTTATCCCGTAAACATAGAAGTTTCCAGAGACTTTACTGGTTACTTGGCCGGTGTGGAAGAACCTATGGAATTTCAAGCTCCACCCCCAGAAAAACCCAAGCCAAAGAAAAGGAGAAGAATTGTGGGATGGAGGCGTGTGTGCAGGAGGAAACCAGTAACTAGGAAGGTTGTTAAATAGAGAATCCAGTGGATAAAGGAAAAGGAATAGAGGTTGAAGAAAACTCCAAGCAAGAGATTGGAGAAAGCTCCAAGCAAACCAAGGAAATGACGTTGCAGGAAGAGCTAGATTTCATACTAGCAAGCTGTGATAACCTTAAACCTGTCAATGAAAACATTTTCACTTATCCTGCTGAAACCCAACTTCCAATTAACTTGGAACCAGCCATCCCAGATCCCCTTGTCAATACCCGACCTCTAGGAGAAATGGAAGAATGATGGACTAACGACTGGCAGTTCCAAAACCTTCTCAATAACCCTTATACCTTTTTCCCTCAGTTCGACCCAGAACCTGCACCAAACCCACCAATGAGTAATGAGAATATGGCTGAACTCCGCCATTTTGGCGAACAGTTAATGGATGCAGGAAATAGAATCCGGGAGGTAGGAGAACAGATCTCTTGGAAGTACGACGAGAGGGAACGTCGTTTCTAAGATGACAGCTGACAAAGGTGGAAGGATTGTGGTTGTGTGTTAGTAGGAATATGTGTTTAATAATAATAATAATAATAATAATAATAATAATAATAATAATAAAATATAATCCTGTGAAATAACCTAAGAATAAAACTTTTGTAAAATAACCAGTGTGTACGGATGCATAATATAATATATATAAAAATGCAAGTTGAGAAATCGACCATTTTGACTATACATGCTTTATAATTATGTGAAATTGTTTTGTTATATTTAGTTATTGATTCTTTTATACTAATTACTTATATAAATTAATTACCAGATGGTGTAGGACCGTTCCTTGACCCGAAAACGTCAATCCGAGTAGCTCATCTTCACGTGTAAAGGCGGAATCAATGCACGTAAAGTAACAACAGCTTGTCCTATTAATTTCCTTTGATTTTATTGCTTTTCTACTAAAATTTTGACAGAGTTTGGCTCCAAGCACACACACATATCTCTGACTAATGAACACACTTAGCCTATTTATAGAGATTCTGGTCAGCTTATACGACATGCCGTATAAGCGATCCAGAACTTGACACAAAAGCGAACCAGGCTAAGTCACATAAGCGAACCAGACTATTGACACTAAAGCGGACCAGACACTACCCTATGAGCGGACCAGACTAAACCAAATGACATAAAAGCGATCCAGACTCTATTTCACATAATATTTACACTATGACTCCCTGTTGACCAATCTTGATTTCAGACTTTTCGTAGACGTAGTCAACAGACATTCTATGCATCAACAGACTCTCCCTTGGATGTTGACGTAGTCTTTTAGCATCTTCAGATCCGTAGTCTTCAGTCTTAGTCTTTTCACCAACTCTGTCTATCTTCACAAGCATTCTTCACAGGCTTCAGCATCACCTTGCTCTAACTTCAACTTCCCAATAACTGTTGATCCAGACTCCCCCTTTCACAGACTCCCCCTCTCAGTATGCTAGAATCTGAGGTATCTGGTTCAAGCTTTGACAAATAGCTTCCGTTGGAAATAATGAAGTTCAAACCTGTTACTCAACTAACAAACATTACAATCTATCTTTTCAACATTAAATCACAAAAACAATCAGTTATAGCAATCCACTCAAGTATTCAGGTCCAAGTTAATGACCCTGATTACTCAATTAATCTACCAAGTCCAATTTAATGACCTTGGTTGATCATTTGACGAAACAAAACTGATTTAAAACAACAATTTTCAAACAATTTCTGAAAATAACAAGTATCAAGTTAAGGAACTTGTTTTTGACTATTCAATAAAACAAACTCTATCAAGATAAACTCTCCTCATTCTTCAGTCCAGAATCTCCTGCATCTGCTTCAAACATCTGAGAATCCAACAATCAACTCTCCACTTTGGTTTG
This sequence comes from Helianthus tuberosus, assembly GCA_030545235.1. NCBI lineage: Eukaryota > Viridiplantae > Streptophyta > Magnoliopsida > Asterales > Asteraceae > Helianthus > Helianthus tuberosus. Next base: position 57,381,174 of record CM060405.1, read on the forward strand.
TTGGAAAATAAAGCAGAAATAAAATCTTTTTGAATTTTATCAAAGTGATCTAAACTAAGAAATGAAATAACAGAAAACTTAAATTGCAGAAATTAAACAAAGTAAACTATTTACAAACATATTTTTGGTGAGCGTGTCAGGGAATCATATCAGCTTTTCAGACAAATTACAAGTACCGTTAAGCTACATTACATACTCAGACTTAAACAATTTACCTCGATTGTCGATATACTGATCCATCTTAAATTCTCACACAAATTTCAACTTACTCAGGATACGATTTAGATGAATTAAGAACTTAGATCATTCATGTGTCCCACCTCTTGAATATACTCCCGTATCCAGAATCTCAATAATCAGTCTTACATGTGAGAATACTACAATGATATCTGTATATAATTTAGGTATGCGAGGGCCGAGGGATCTCAGATCGATACTTCCGTATACGCAGAGAGATATCAGCTTCGACTTTTCGGAGTGTCCCCTTTAGAGGATCTTTTTGCTTACAACAGCAGCATATATCAATTTTATTGTTTCAGCATGCTGAGGGTTTAATGCTGTGTTTCAAGCATTGCAGCAAGTATTAGCCAGGGACTAGGTCAGAACCACCGTTCAGCAGAAGTCCCAGAATAATACCCCAGACATCATTGAGTATAAAAACCTAGTATATCAGATTAAGAGACCTTTCAAACGAGATTTCAGGGGTTACCTATATATCCAAGTAGTGTTCCCCACGAATTCACAAGTTTGAATTTTAGGTTTATATCCCGAATAAATCTACTAAATGTGCAAAAACCTATCGACACATCATCAGTAAGATTATTTAACTCTTTTATACTTTTCAAATCTTTAGCATACGTATCAACTTTTTCTCAAAGCAATCACGAATAAAGTGATGACGAATTTCTATGTGTTTAGTTTTAGCGTGATGTACTGGATTTTTTGTTATATTTATAGCGGCCTCATTATCAACAAAAAGAGGTGTGTTAAGAAACTGCAAACCGTAGTCGCGCATCTGTTGCTGTATCCACAGAATCTGAGAGCAGCAACTGCTAGCAGAAACATACTCCGCTTCACATGTAGATAACGCCACAGACGTTTGTTTCTTACACTGCCAGGTAACCAATCTAGGACCAAAGAACTGGCATCCTGCAGTTGTTGATTTTGAATTGACTTTGCAGCATCCGAAATCCGAATCGGAATACCCTTCGAGCATAAAATCACCTTTCCTAGGATACCACAACCCCAATGAAGGAGTTCCTTTCAGGTAGCGCAATATCCTCTTCACAATAATCATATGTGATGCTCTCGGGTTAGACTGAAATCTTGCTGCGAGGCACGTTGGGTACATTATATCAGGACGTGAAGCAGTTAGGTACATTAAAGAACCTATCATGGATCGATAAAAAGTTTCATCAGCCCTGTCTCCGGTGAGATCTGGGTGAATCCCATGATTTGTTGCAAGTGGGGTAGCAGCTGGAGTAGAACTTGACATCCCAAATTTCTCTAGAATATCATGAACGTACTTTGACTGATGAATGAAAATTCCCTCAGGAAGTTGTTCAACTTGTAATCCCAGAAAGAATTTCATCTCCCCCATTGATGACATTTCAAACTTCTGCTTCATCACTGATTCAAAATCTTTGCATAGATTTTCATTTGTCGACCCAAAGATTATATCGTCCACATAAATCTGAACAATCAGAAGATGACCATCGACTTCTTTAATGAAGAGAGTGGCATCCACTTTTCCACGAATGAACTTGTTGGCTAGTAGGTGTTGAGACAAAGTCTCGTACCAGGCTCTCGGGGCCTGGTGTAAACCATACAGCGCTTTGTCCAATAAGTAGACCTTGTTTTTGTGGATTGGATCGGTAAAGCCCGACGGCTGACCGACATAAACCTCCTCTTTAACCTTCCCGTAAAGAAACGCCGATTTAACATCCAACTGATAAACTTTGAAGTTCTTCCAAGACGCAAATGCTAGGAAAATTCTGATTGCCTCTAGTCGTGCTACAGGAGCATAGACTTCAGTAAAATCAATTCCCTCCTGTTGACTAAATCCCTGAACAACGAGTCGAGCTTTGTTCCTTACAACAACTCCTCTATCATCCCTCTTACACTTAAACACCCACTTAGTGTTAATTTTCTTATGACCATCCGGTAAATCAACTAACTTCCACACTCCCAATTTCTCGAATTGACTAAGTTCCTCCTGCATTGCATTGACCCAAGAGTCTTCAGTAAGCGCCTCTTTGTAAGTTCTTGGCTCAACCTGCGAGATAAAACAACTTAATGAGAATTCAGTTTGCAAAGGAGCAACTTTTGTATAAAAACATGTAAGCCCTTTATCAATCTGATTTCGAGTGCGAACGCCTGTCTGCAATTCTCCTATGATCAACTCCTCTGGATGATATGAAAAAGTTCGCGGCATCACTTCACTTGGAACCTCTACATTTCCCTCCAGATTAGTAACATTCTGCTCTGCATCTTGTTCACCAACTTGGTTTGTTTGACTTGAAATCTGAATTTGCTCCCCCTCAGATTCTGAATCTGAATCACCATGATCAAATACTGGCATGTTTTCAGCTTCTAGATTATCATTCTGAGCCGACTGATTATCTTGAGCAACTTCATTCTGTTGGACATCATCATGTTCACCAGCATTACTTGGACCTGCTTCATCATCATTTGAAGTTTCCCGTGGTCTTCTTGAATACTCAGCTGGGAACCTTAACTGCGACTCATATTCACGCAAAATATCCAACTCATCAAAGAAATCTTCATCATCCTCTGATTCTTCTCTCATGTCAAACGAATCCCAAAGTTTGTCATAATGATAACGCCATGAATCACCAGGATTCTGCGACGGCATAGTATAACCTTGACATTCAACATTTGCAGCTTCAATAATCCGCTTTTCACTTGGAACGAAGACACGTCGCAATGGACTTGCATAACCAACAAATATTCCCTCAATGCACTTCGGACCAAACTTTCCAAAAGGCTCTATAACCGTACAGGGTGACCCGAATGGTTCTAGATACTTCAAATTCGGTTTACGATTATTGATTAGCTCAAAGCATGTTTTGTTGAACTTCTTGACAGTAAGAACCCTGTTGAGCGTATAGCATGCGGCGGAAACAGCTTCAGCCCAAAAATTAATCGGTAACTTTGAATCTGCGAGCATAGTTCTAGCCGTCTCGATTAGTGTCCGGTTTTTGCGTTCTGCGACTCCATTCTGCTGCGGAGTGTACGGAGCACTAAACTCATGCAAAATACCTTTTTCATCACAAAATTCTTCCATCTTGCTGTTTTTGAATTCAGTACCATTATCACTTCGAATTCTCTTAATACGCCTTTGGTACAAATTCTCAATTTTCCTGAACAGCCCCATCAAACTGTCAAATGTTTCATCTTTCGTCTTCAAGAAAGAAACCCACGAAAATCTGGAATAATCATCAGTAACGACCAAACAATAGTAATCTCCTGTAATACTTTTGACATTCACAGGACCAAACAAATCCATGTGAAGTCTTTCCAGAGGTCTCGAAACTGAATTGACTTGCTTTGTAGGGTGTGACTTTTTCTTCTGCTTGCCTTTGATGCAGCTAATGCACTCCCCTTCCAGATGAAAACCTTTGATATTAACTCCCAATACCAAATCATTGTGCACCAAGTGATTCATCTTCCTTAGGTGAATATGCCCCATCTTTCGGTGCCACAATCTGGATTCTTTCTCAGTTGCTCTAGACACAAAACAATGTGCTTGACCAGTAGTTGTAGTTGCTACAGACATATCTAACACATATAAATCATTCACTCTAGGTGCCCTCATGATAATCCAATCTTCAGGAATAACAAAACCAAGTTTCAAAATCAAACACTCTTTATCAGTGAAGTGAGTAGTATACTGATTGTCACAAATCTGCGAGATACTAAGCAGATTGTTCTCCAGCTCAGTGATGTAGTTAACTCTCTCAAACGTCACAATCCCATTGGATAACGTTCCTTCACCAACAATTCTACCACCTTCATGACCAGCAAATCCCACATAACCACCATTAATGTTTCTCACATCATACAGCAACGCGGTTTTTCCTGTCATATGTCTAGATGCGCCACTATCCATGATCCATCTTGAAATGGCTCTTGGAAGATCCTCCACATACCACAAGTTGATTTTAAAACATTTCAATAAAGATGCCGATTCATGCTTCGCGATCCAGGAAACTCCGGCAATTCAAACTGCTTATTCGAACATGGTGTCCACCCAGGCCTCATCAGCCTTGGGTGTAACCTTGACTCTCGCAATTTGAATTTTGAAATTTTCAGCCTTCAAAGGTGGAAAATTTGCATCATAATCAACTGAAATTGATTCTTCAGCCTTTTTCACTTCAGAAGTTGAAATTTTCATTTCAGTTTTTGGTTTCCAAACTTGTTGAGATAATGCAACCCGCTTATAAAATTTGTCATTTTTAGTTACCACTTTCATTACGGGTTCATTTTTCACTTTGATATTGTCATTTTTCACATTCTTTTTCTCAACAACGATTGGTGCTTTACCCTTCACATCAACTTTCTTCTGTTGAATCTTCACAGTTTCAGTCTTAGGCTTCACATTGATACACTTTCGTGCAATGTGACCAACTTGGTTACATCTGAAACATGTTCGAGTATCAATAACTCGACTTGTGCCTTCAGACTGATACTGTGAAGCTCTTTTCTCAAAGAACTCTTCATTCGATTTTGAAAAAAATCTCATTTTCTTCATCAGCAAGTGAACTTGAACTGTTCACAAACACCTTCTTTTCAGCAAACCTTCTGTTTTGAAAACTCCTTTTCTGATAACTCTTACCACCCTGATAACCACCCGACCAACTGTTTCGATTGTTATTATAAAAACGTGATGGATTAACAGATTTCTTGTAGTATGATTTATCTTTCTGAAAACTCATTTTTCTCTTTGTTTGACTGAACTTGTTCACTTCTGACAACTCAACTTCAACCAACTTGAAAACATTTGTCAATTTGTTCACATTAACATTCTCAATCGGAAACTCAGAATCCGAATACAACTTATCAGATCCAGCCATCTTGTACATCACAAGACCCGATTCATCACTTAAGTTGTTTTTGGATTTTGATTTCTGAATGTACTTGTCCAAGAAACACCCATCTTCCTCAGTAGTGTCACTATCCATTTTTAGTACATTTTCAACAACACCTTTTATAATATCATTTTGGACACTATCGTCATTGGAAGACGTAAACATGACATCAATGTTCTCTGGAAGTTTAACTTCACTTTCTTCCTCAATTTCCACCAAACTAGACTTCTTTTTCGTGTAGTTGTCTAAAATTGGCGGTGGAACTTTGTGAAAACCTACACCCGTTCCATCAGAAAACACATCCTCGCCATCTTTGTTTTTCCCTATAGGTTTAGGAACAATATGCTGCAAAACAAAACTTGCTGATTTATAGCTGTTAAGCTTCAACTGGATTCGTTCATTCTCAATTTCAGCTTCTTGAACTTTAAGTTTCAGTTTAGCAATTTGATCCAGTTGTTCATTAATCGATTCTTCTTTTAATCTCAAAACAGCTCTTAGATGTTCATTTTCTTTAAATGTTTTTCCATTACGATCATCACTCTCTTTGACAATGTTTTTCAATTTCTCAAACTTTTCAGAAATCTGACGGTTTTCAAGAATTAACTTTTCATTTTCAGATTTTATTTTCTCACGTTCAGTTTTATCATTTTCAATTTGATCCGTTAATTCTTTGATTCGTTCAGTTGAAGCTTTTACAGTTTTGTCACGATCGAGAATCTGATTTTCAACATTTCTAACCTTTGTTGTCAGATTCTGAATTTTCTCATTGTTAAGATACGTGACAGTACTACAAAAATTGCATTGTTTGGTACAATTTTTGCAGTCAGCATTCCCGTCAATCTTGTTACCTGACTCAATCTTGTTACCTGACGCATTTGTTGACACACTTTGACTGACCGACCCCTTTGACTCAGTAACAGAATTAGGATCTACCTCAAGTGCTTTTGCAGCTAGTACTTTGTCAGCCATCATTCCCAGGTTCTCAGCTGTCAACTCTTGCGTAGTATCAATTAAGCCTGTATCAACCTGCTTTTCTTTCTTCTCTTTCTCCTCTTTCTCCTTTCTCTCTTTCTCTTTCTCTTCTTCAATCATTTTCGAAGTTGGAGTTCCCCACCATTTGTGTTGCCAATACTCATCATCTTCTTTGTACTCCTTGATGATGGCTTCGATATCTATCGTTTTGTCATCAATCGCAATGTTGCCATATCTATCAAGATAGCACTCTCTATCTGGATCCCATCTGTTTGCTCTTCTAGCTTCCAGAAAGATACCAGAAAGTCTGATAATCTTGTTTTCAGCAATCATCTTCCGGTATTGATACTTCTGTTCCTCAGTACGATCATCTTTCCACTTAATGGGTTCATCATTGCTTGCCATGAATGCGTAACCCACCGCATCTTCTTCCGGTAGAACTTCCTTACTCCAATCATATCCTTCATCATCATAAATCACAGCAAGAGCCCTTGATTTGTCTCTGTTATCTTCATTATTCTGATGGTAGATTGCCTTTTTGTAATAATCATCTCGAAACGGATTCTCTGACTCATCAGCATACGCATTCCTGCATTCCCGTTTGAAATGACCCTTCTGTTTACACTTGAAACATGTCACTCTTGACTTGTCGAACCCCAGTTTTGTAGACGGACCACCGATCGTTTTTCTCCCTGTAATCTCCATGAAGCGTTGTGCACGTCGAACTGCACTTGCCATAGCCCAACGAATGTCGATCAGCTCCATTTCTTCAGGGTCTATCTGATCGTAGTCTTCTTTCGTCAGATTTGTATTCCCGATTTTTCCAGCCACCAACCCTTCGTAGGATTCCAAAACAGACGCCAGAAAGACCATTTGTTGCTTGGCCGACTCCTCATCAAAATTCTGTGCGTTCTTCAGATCTATCGCGATGTTGCAAGAAAACTTCGCATCAGAATGATTTGCAGAAGACGTAGATCCACTGTGATAACCACTATGGCTTCCACTGTTTGAATTGCTTTGACTTTCTTTGCTTGCTGGAGAAACATTCTCAGCAGAAAATGCAGTTTTTGGAGAAGTAGCTTTCGGGATCAAACTTTTTGGATAGTACAGATCCAGATTTTGCTGATAAGATGAATTATTAACTTTAAACGTTTTCTTCAGCTCTAGCTCATGACTTTCCAGTTTCTCAATCACCAATCTGTTTTCAACAATTCAGAAGGAATAGTGTTCTTAAGCATGAGAGCATAATATCTCCATTCCATCTCATCTGGCAACGAATCGAACAACTTGTCTACTTGCTCATCATCAGAATATCTAATATCATGTCTTGCTAATTCCAGCTTCAAATGACCAAACCTTTCAATCATTTTACACACCGATTCATTTTTAAGACAACCAAACATATCAAACTCTTTCCTAAGAAGTTTCTTTTTATTTTTTACAATCTCTTTGCTTCCAAGACACTTCTTTTCGAGTTTTTCCCATAAGTCTTTAGCATTGGAATACTCTATCAGCGAAATAATGTCTTCACGCACCGATTGAAACAATAATGCCACACATTTTTGCTCGGCCACAAAACTGTCAATCTCTTCAACTGATCTTAATGCTTCACCATTCTTCTTTCCTTGGGCATAACCATTCTTCATACTCTTCCAGCTAGAAAAAGCAAATGCCATCAACCAATCTTCGAACTTAGTTGCCCACCTGCTATAATCTTCTATAGCCATCAGCTTAGGAGGTTTATTAAATGTTCCAAATGCGCTTTCGGACTCCCAAGCTTCCTTCTTTCTTTCTTTCTTTCGGTGGACTTTTGTTTGCTTCATTTGAAGAAGTATCGTTGTTTCCTGAACTACCCATGAAAGCAAACATATCGCTGAAGGGATTCATGAAAATATCATCCATTTTGATCGTACCTGCAAAATCAACCAATACTTAGAAAAATTTTCGAAAGTTTTAACAAATGTGACAAATAAGCGAAACTATCAATGTTGTCCAAATAAGCGAAAGTCAAATGATCAGATAAACGGACCAGATTATGTCCGTTCAAGCGGACCAGATAATGTCCGTTCGAGCGGACCAGATAATATCCGTAAAAGCGGACCAGCTAATGTTCGTTCGAGCGAACCAGCTAATGTTCGTTCGAGCGAACCAGCAAAATTCGTATGAGCGGTCCAGAGAATGATCGTTCGAGCGGACCACGTAATATCCGTTCGAGCGATTCAGAATATGATCCTTCGAGCGGACCAGACAAAGATTCCAGATCTGAAACTCGCGATGACCGTAAGTTTTTAACCCATTTTTAGTCCGAATTACAATCTAATACTATCAAGGGTTGTACAACTCTTAATTCCGATCACAATGATATGATTATCGTTCAAATCCGACTGCTAATTCATTCCAGATCTGAGTTTGAAATTTCTGTCCGAGAACCGATCGAGTTTTTGATAAAATTGAATGAATTTTACTTTGTTTTAAGATCTGAAACTTATACGTATTGTTTAACAACTAATTTCGCTCAAAATACTTGAACTTCAAACCATTTTATCTGACAAAACTTGTTTAAACCGAAAAATAAAAGAGAAATAGAGTAGAAAGATGAGAAAAGTGTCGAATCAGCTGATGTAGTATGAGCTTCTCGTCCTGATGCTCTGATACCACTTGTAGGACCGTTCCTTGACCCGAAAACATCAATCCGAGTAGCTCATCTTCACGTGTAAAGGCGGAATCAATGCACGTAAAGTAACAACAGCTTGTCCTATTAATTTCCTTTGATTTTATTGCTTTTCTACTAAAATTTTGACAGAGTTTGGCTCCAAGCACACACACATATCTCTGACTAATGAACACACTTAGCCTATTTATAGAGATTCTGGTCAGCTTATATGACATGCCGTATAAGCGATCCAGAACTTGACACAAAAGCGAACCAGGCTAAGTCACATAAGCGAACCAGACTATTGACACTAAAGCGGACCAGACACTACCCTATGAGCGGACCAGACTAAAACAAATGACATAAAAGCGATCCAGACTCTATTTCACATAATATTTACACTATGACTCCCTGTTGACCAATCTTGATTTCAGACTTTTCGTAGACGTAGTCAACAGACATTCTATGCATCAACAGATGGCACATGCTGGTAATGAACCCGATAATGAAGTTAATCAATCTGAGCATAACAATGAGGATCAATTTCTGAATAGGCAAGATATCGAAAATATCGTTGCTCAGGGGATAGCCAATGCTATTCCAGCAATACTTGCTGCTGCTAGAAATCCAGTTGAACCTCAACAAATTATTCCTAGCAAACGCACACAGGGAGATAATTTCAGTAATAGTGTAAACGGAGGCGGCAACCATACTAATAACGACAATGATAGGATACAAGCTCCACCCCTTAAGAAAATGAAAGTTGCAACGCCTGGTTGCACTTATAAGGAGTTTATTGCCTGTAAACCGGCTGAGTTTGCAGGTAACGAAGGGGCGACTGTTGCACTGTGTTGGTTAGAGAAAACCGAGGCAATGATTACAATAAGTAAATGTGCCGAGGAAGACAAGGTCATGTACGCGTCGCATCTGTTCAGGGGCGCTAGAATGGTGGAATACAGTACTTCAAGCTAAAGGAAGAAATATGGCTTATGCCATGAGTTGGGAAGAATTTAAGCAGCTGATGGAAAGAAAATTCTGTCCCGAGTATGAAAAGGAACAAATGGCAAATAAATTCCTGAACCACCGAATGGTGGATGTAGACTGTCGGGGGTATACTTCGACATTCTTCAAGTATGCGAGAGTAGTACCAACCCTGGCTTCGCCAGAACCGGTGCTTATTTCCCGCTATATTTGGGGATTGATTGGTGAAATCCGCGATATCGTTAAAGCTGCGAGACCACGCACTATTGACGATGCTGTTGAATTAGCCAACACCCTAACTGACGGACTGATACGTACAAGAGAAGAAACTCGGAAGAAGGAAGTGGCCCATAAGATTTCCCAGGGATTTCGTATGGGTAATAGAAGTAATTTCAAGAGAAGAGAAACTGGGCAATCTTCCACTACTCCATTTTGTAATGCTTGTAAAAGAAAGCATTTTGGACGATGCAAAGGATATTGCAATTTTTGCAAAATTCCGGGGCATCAAGAAGAAGATTGCAGGAAGAAGAAAGCAACAGTCTGCTACAACTGCGGAGAAGCTGGACATTTCAGGCCAGATTGCCCAAAATTGGCCAAACCAGCTGATAACAAAGCCAAACCTGCAGAAGGAACTACCCAGAAGAATGTAAGAGCCTTCCAGTTGACTACTCAGGAAGCAGAATTACTTCCAGACGTGATAGCTGGTACGTTCTTAGTTCACAACGTCTATGCAAAAGTATTATTTGACTCTGGTGCAAACCAAAGTTTTATAAATACTTCATTTTGCCAAGCTCTTAACCTACCCTTAACCAACATTAGGCAGATTTTTACAGTCGAAACGGCAGATGGAAATTCTGTTAAAATAGATAAGGTTTTGCAAAATGTAAAGATAGAACTCTTAAGTCATAAATTTTTTGCAAACCTATTACCTATGAATTTAGCAGGATTCGACGTTGTATTAGGAATGGACTGGTTGGTAGCCAATCATGCTCGAATTATTTGTGATAAGAATTCCATAGAAATTCATACACCCACAGGAGAATTAGTGGTGATTACAGGAGATCAGCCACGAAAGCCACTGAAATTCATTTCAATAATGAAATTGGCCAGTTATTCAAGAAAACAAGAAGTAGTGTATATGATTTCAGTAATCATTAACACTAAGAGTAAGGAACTCAAAGAAATTCCAGTAGTATCAGAATACCCAGATGTATTCCCAGAAGAACTACCTGGATTACCACCTGATAGGGAAGTAGAATTTAGGATTCATCTAATTCCGGGAACTACATCGATAGCCAAGGCACCTTATCAGCTAGCACCCACAGAAATGTTAGAATTGAAGAAACAATTAGATGAATTACTAAGTAAAGGATTCATACAACCTAGTTAATCCCCATGGGGAGCTCCAGTGTTGTTTGTAAAGAAGAAAGATGGGTCAATGAGAATGTGTATCGATTATAGGGAATTAAATAAGGTTACAATTAAGAATCGATACCCATTACCTAGGATTGATGATCTTTTTGATCAATTGCAAGGAGCAAGATACTTTTCTAAGATAGATTTACGCTCTGGATATCATCAATTGAAGGTACAAGAAGAAGACATACCTAAAACTGCTTTCAGAACTAGGTATGGTCATTACGAGTTTACAGTCATGCCCTTTGGACTAACAAATGCCCCAGCAGCATTTATGGACATGATGAATAGAATCTGTAAACCGTACTTGGATAAATTCGTAATTGTCTTCATTGACGATATACTTATTTATTCCAAAAGTCAGGAAGAACATTGTGAGCACTTGCATGCACTCTTAACTTTGTTAAGAAAAGAAAAGCTTTATGCCAAATTCTCAAAGTGTGACTTTTGGTTGCAAGAAGTGCAATTTTTAGGACACATGGTAAATCACGAAGGCATTCACGTAGATCCTGCTAAGATAGAAGCAATCACTAAATGGAAGGTCCCACAATCAGCAATGGAAATTAGAAGTTTTATAGGGTTAGCCGGATACTATAGACGGTTTATTAAGGATTTTTCCAAAATAGATGTACCATTAATTAAGTTAACATGTAAAGCAGCTAAGTTTGAAAGAAAAAGTTAACAAATGCCTTTAGAATTTTAAAGCAAAAGTTAACAAATGCCCCAATTCTAGCCTTACCAGAAGGAACAGAAGATTTTGAAGTATACTGCGATGCTTCTAAACTAGGATTAGGATGTGTGCTAATGCAACGCAATAAGGTAATTGCGTATGCCTCAAGACAATTGAAAAAGCACGAAGAAAACTATACGACTCATGACTTAGAGTTAGGAGCCATAATTTTTGCCCTTAAGATTTGGAGACATTATCTGTATGGAAGTAAGTTTACTGTCTATACGGATCACAAAAGTTTAAGGTACATATTTGGGCAAAAAGAATTGAACATGAGGCAAAGGAGATGGATGGAAATCCTAAGCGACTACGACTGTGATATTCAGTATCACGAAGGAAAGGCAAACGTAGTTGCAGATGCCTTAAGTCGTAAGTATCATGAAAAGCAAAGACGAGTTCGTGCTCTTAGATTAAATCTACAGTTAGATTTAATGGAACAACTAAAGAACATTCAAAGAACAACAATCAAGGATGATGCTGAAGGAATGAAAGGACGAATAAAAGAATTAGAGTAAGGAAGTTATGGAATTTGGAGATTCCACAAGAAAAGAATTTGGGTACCTAAGCAGGGAGAATTAAGGAATAAGATTTTAGAAGAAGCCCATAAATCTAGGTATACCATGCATCCTGGTAACAATAAGATGTACCAAGATCTTAGAAATAATTTCTGGTGGATAGGAATGAAAAATGACATAGCTAGATATGTTTCTAAATGTCTTACTTGTTCACAAGTTAAGGCAGAACATCAGAAACCTTCAGGTCTACTACGACAATTAGAAATGCCTGTATGGAAATGGGAGCTCATAACATTGGATTTTGTTACTAAGTTACCCAAACCAGAAAAGGTAATGATGCGATTTGGGTAATTGTCGATCGATTAACCAAATCAGCTCACTTTCTACCTATGAAAGAAACCTTTAGTATGGAAAGGTTAGCCAAGTTGCATGTAGATGAAGTCGTATCCTTACATGGAGTTCCACTCTCCATTGTATCGGATAGGGATAGTCGTTTCACTTCCCATTTCTGGACAAGTTTCCAAGAAGCAATGGGAACCCGACTAAATCTAAGCACTGCATATCATCCTCAGACAGACGGATAAAGTGAAAGGACGATCCAAACCCTGGAAGACATGCTTAGGGCATGTGTGATAGATTTTGGTGGAAATTGGGATGACCACCTACCTTTGATTGAATTCTCCTATAACAATAGTTATCATTCAAGCATAGAAGCTGCCCCATTTGAAGCAATGTATGGACGAAAGTGCAGAACTCCAGTCTGTTGGGCAGAGATAGGAGAAAGTCAATTATCAGGACCCGAAATAGTACAAGAAACTACCGATAAGATTACTCAAATCAAGGAAAGACTAAAGACGGCTCGAGATCGCCAGAAAAGTTATGCAGATAATCGTCGCAAGCCACTAGAGTTTCAAGTCGGAGATAAGGCATTATTAAAAGTTTCTCCTTGGAAAGGAGTAGTTCGATTTGGAAAGAATGGAAAACTGAGTCCAAGGTACGTAGGACCATTCCCAGTCATCCAACGAATAGGACCAGTTGCTTATCGTTTACAACTACAAGAAGAGCTAGTTGGGGTACATGACGTATTTCATGTATCCAATCTTAAGAAATGTTTATCAGACGAATCACTGGTAGTACCTCTTCAAGATGTAGAGGTAAATGAGAAGTTAAAATTTGTTGAGAAACCATTACAAATAGAAGACCGAAAGATCAAGTTTCTCAAACACAAACGTCTAGTACTGGTTAAAGTCAAATGGGATTCAAAGAGAGGACCTGAATACACTTGGGAACTGGAATCGGAAATGAAGCGAAAGTATCCTCACTTATTTCAGTGAATCTCAAGGACGAGATTTTAAATAAGGTGGGGAGGATGTAAGGACCTTCAAAATGTCCCACAACAACCCATAAGTGGAAACCCGGACCCCTGAAACCCTACTGTGCATGAAAAACCAAGAAATCAAGAAATATGGTCTTCAGGCGGCCGCGTAAGGGTCAAGCTTAAATTGACGCGGGTCGTGTCAATGTAAAGTTTGACCGGATAAGTATCCGGGCCACGTATCATCCATATGGCGACCCTACTCGTGACCAATCCGACCTACGCATAGACTAGGTGGCTAGGCGGGCCGCGTAAGGGTGAGCCCATGGCTCACGCGGGCCGCGACAGCCCCATATTTCACCTATAAATAGCTTTGATCAGGAGCTTTCATTCTGTGTCGAAACCAAAACTCAAAAACGAAGTTATACTGCTCCAAAGTCAAAAATACGATTAATATAGCGAGGCGCTGCTACGATACAGGGTATTAACTCGATCGCTGCTACGATTCAATGTCCGATTGATGTAAAACTATCCGATGGATGTTTAAGTGCTGCCCACATTAGGGCCATACTTTGTCATTAGTCGTGAATTCGACGGATGTTTAAGTATAGCACTTTGTCATTCGTTGTGAGGGTTTTAGTCTCGTGAATTATCATAAATGCTGTATTAGTTACTGACCTAGTTCGTGTGCATTGTTATTTAAATTAGGTTACAAGGCTAATCAGTAGGCTAAGCTTTGTCCACTTAAATCTGCAATGTGAGTTATTCTCTTTTATCAAAAGTATTTTACAATACTCCATTTTCAAAAGTTATAATTACAGGGAGTAAGTCGTGGTTATCTTGAATCACTGGCTAGTGGGGTATTGTGCACATTACTAATTTCTCATGGGTTAGGCTAATAAATCCTAACAGTGATAAACGTCACTACTTGGGGAAAGACCCAATAGTGGTATGACCATCGTCACCAGGTGACACGGCGCCAGATAAAAATAAGATAGAAGCCATTGTAATCGCTCTTATGCTGTAATTTATAACCATGTGTCGTTTTATCAAATTTGAATAACTCGCCAGCATTTCCCCGCTGATAAAATATTTTTAATACATATTTTAGGCGACCTGCTATAAATCAAGGAAACGTGCTACGGAGCACTAACCAGCTTGAAGAGGTGGCTCAGTTAAAAATGAATAAACATGTTTTACAAATCAGGGAATTTACTAGTGAAATTCCTCTATTGTAACTTAGGGGGTTTTATCCCGATTTATGAAATAAAATAATCGGGCATTTCAAGTTTTAAAAAATCCTGATAAATCTTCCGTTGTCGCATCATTTAATAAATACCACGGGTTCCTGTCCCGCGGCTCCTGACCGGGTAAAACCGGGGCTGGGGCTATGACACCAATGTCAGAAAGTCGGTTTCGATCTTCTCAACTTCGTGTTGAGGACATAAATTTTCTTTGATTAGAGTAACAAACTACTCCCAAGACATGCTATATAAGTGGATCTTTCATGTAGCTTGAATCAGTGACCTCCACCAAGCTAGAGCTTCTCCCTTAAACGATTGTGACACAAACTTCACAATGTGCTGCTCTGCACAACCACTAATGTCAACCACTGTATCCATCTTATCGAGCCAGGTCATACAATCGACGGCTCCCTTCTCCCCTGTAAAGTGTCCAGGCTTGCAGGAGACAAAATACTTATAAGAACAGCCCTTAACACGCGGCTCTTGATTGAGCATAACTTTCCTAGATGGAACACTCCTCTGATTTTTAATGAGTGATGAGAATCACTCTTGCGAGCTGTATGAGTCTTGGAGGGTGGTTTTGAGTGAGGTACTGACTGAGTTCTAACGCGAGTTTCACTCGATTCATTAAATTGTCTGTTAAAAGCTCGAGTAACGACATTATCTATTAATGCCTGCAATTCCACGCCCGCTACGTTAACTCTGGAAGTGTCATGGTTCTCCCTCGGGTGACTGTTGACTTCGTCTGACCCAGCCATGTAGCTTGATTGCTACATAAGATAATGACAATGATTTATTCAGAAGTCCATATCAGAATTGTCATCTTGATAATTTTATTAACCATGGTATTAATAAACCATATTGGTTAATTTATTAAGCATATTCATTCAGGATTTTTCATTATAATCATCCTCAGTCATAATTTATTAATATATTATAATGGCACAAAAGGCCAAGTCACATGGACAATTTAAACCACAAGCCATGATCTTATATGATCGAGGCATTAAGGCATTGAATCATAGTTCATTACCTTTCTTGACAGGGAGTTATAGGCTACAACTGTCTTTTGTCTTAATGACAATGATTATGGCCCGTAGGCCCTACATCACAATTGGATGTTTAAAATAATAAGAAAGGAATTGGAAGGATCCAATATAAGGATGACTTATGTGATTTTATCGAATCACATTTGCCAGGAGTGTTAACATGTTTTCAGACGTTAACAAGGATTTTGAATCTTACAAGGAACTACCATCATGGCCCTGTCTTAGTACGACATATGGCTAGATTTTGCCTTTAAGATTTTCTTTAATATATAATAGCAGATTAATCTTTAAATGGAATGATATTTTATTTTATTTCATATATTATATCCACTCATATAGTGATAATTGAAATTTTATATTCCACATTCCATAATTAAATAAAAAGAGTACATATATGCCCTAAAAGGGACTTTTGAAAGAAATAACTTGCCCACGCATGGGCTAAACTGAAACTACAAGTCCTCGCAGGGACTGGATACATAAATAGGTGTCCACGCAGGGACTTTATTGAAAATTAAAGAAAAACAAACAAACAAACAAGGAATCTCAATGATCCCTTCTGCTCTTTCCCTTGATTAAGCCTGCCAAACCTTTAAGAAATCCCCGGTGGCTTCTACGCTCCTCTTGAACCTCCCGTTCCACCCGGCTCAACCTTTGTAGAATCTCTTGTTGCTGTGGTGGCGGTATCAGTGGCGGCTGCGATGGCTGCTGATGCTGCGGAGGTTGAGGAGGTGGCGGGTATTGGTACCCATAGGTCGGGTACCCGGTCTGATATGGGACTCGATAGGGCCCCTCGGGATGAAGAGCATTGTAGTTCGCCGCTACAAGGTATGGGTCAACTTCGGCGTAGTTGTAGTTAGTATGGGCTGGCTGCTCAAAAGGGTTATACGCCACTGCACTGGCGTATGAAGTAATTGGGTTATCATAACCCACTGGTGGCGGTGCGACTGGCGCAGAGTTCACCTCAGAAACAGGGTTCGAAGGCCCACTCATCTGTGGGTTTTCATATAGTGGCGGGTAATGACAGCCACTTGAATGCTGGGGGTTGCTGAAATGGAAATCCCCTCCTCGCACGGACATCCGTGCTCCTGATCTCCTATGCCTCGGTGGCTCCGAAGGTGGTTGCTGCACTGGTGGTGGTGGCGGTGGAGTGACCGCTACAAAACGTGAATCCTCTGAGGGATCCTGCTACTGCTGCTGCTGAGAAAGGTTGTAACTGGGAGTAAACACCCAGTCGTATTGGGCAAACCTTGCCTCATAGCTGTCTGGACCACGATAAGGTGATCCATGAAAAGACGACCCGTTCGAAATCTCAATGGGTGAGTAGGTGTCCCAGATGGTGGTTCGGTTGGATCCGGGTCGTCATCCATCTCCATGTCCTGAGCTTCAGGGAAATGGTCTTCGGGGCCCAATGGGTTATGACCCATTGGTTCTTCAATCAGATTTTCTGAGTTAAACCGACTCTGGAAATATGGGTTCGGGTCTTGAAACGCGCGGTGTGACCCCGACCGCTGCAGTGGTAGGTAGGAATGGCGTGAATGGTCGGACTCATTGCCTTGATGGAGTCCGAAGGAATCATGGTAGGACGGTGAGGAGCTAAGCGAGACAGAACGCCTCGCAGACTCTAAGTAGGTCCTCTGGTCTTCTTGAGGACTGGTGCTCATTGTTGCAGACGGTGTTCGCCGGTGGGAAGGTCCGGCCTCGTGATCGTTGGGGGGCATTGAATGGCCCCTTTCCTCGTCCTCCTCTTCGAAACCTTGGTGGCATTTTGTTGAACCTATCAAAAAAGGACAAAATAAAATAAATTAGGATTAGTCTTATGTTCTTTGTCTAGACTCGAAAATCGAGGAATATGCAAACTGTATCATTGAGATTAAACACAAAATGCTAGTGTTTAATTCACTCAATGTTGGCTCTGATATCAACCTGTCACACCCTGATATTTCCACATATTACCGGTGGGGAGTATCGTGACGTAGTTGATATCATCATAGACAATTTATCACAGTTTAATACACAGCGGAAGTCGAAAGATAAAAACATTACAAACCGAATGAAAGTAATATCAATTATTACAAAAAAGGTTGTAAAGAATCCACAGGTGGATCAAAGTTAAAAGGAACATTGTTCAACAGGTTTGTAAACATCTAAGCTTGCAAGACTCTTTATTGATGCTAGGAGTAGCCAGCCTATTCCGCCTAGTACCTGGACTTAGCCTTTTTGGAAAATACGTCAGTTTACACTGGTAAATACAATTAACCGACTCATTTTGAAAATGTTTAAGAAAATTGATTTAAATGCATAAGGCACAAATAATCTTTTATAACTTGAGATAATTATTTAAAAATAATCTTGTAAAAGAATTACATGTTTATTATACGTTCAGTAGCCCGGGTTGAATACCGGGTTAAAGATTAATAGACACACCACATAATATATCCCACGACGAGTTATTCTCAAACAGGTGGGTACATTATTTTACATACGCACTGGCAGGTGTATGCCTACACCCCGTGCTTAAGTCGTGGCCATTTCAATGAATGAGCCGAGGATATCCAGGACATGGTCATTAACCCCCCCCCCAAAGACTTAGAATAAACAAAACAGATTAAACGGGTTATCTCAATAATTTAACCTTCATATGATTAAAAATTCAATACCCGACCAAGCGGTATTTTATGTACCGTACCCCAAGCCCGTATAAGGGAAAATAAGTTAAAAGTATTTACCAGAGCAAATTGTACAAATTTATCCCAGACGTACAAATCAGCAAATGCAGTTATCTTTTACTAGGCTCCTAAATCTGGAACGAAGGTTTTAATAACCTATTAGATTCCTAACGGGTCTTACTTAAGTTTAAACTTAGACCGGTTAGTTTTAAAGAAAGGTATACGGTTCAAAACGCATGATAAAGCGAAGACCGGATTAGAATGTGGTTTAGACCCGACAAGTTTGAAGACTTGTATAATATGGGTAAACTAAACACATTCTGGATTTTGAGATAAAAATGATAAGGTTTGACCCGTTTCGGTCAATTTATGCAAACTAGTCACATAAACCGTACCGAACGTGAAAAATGCATAACGGGTAACCAAAAGAGTCATATACAGGTTTCACAAGTTAATATGCCTTAAATATGTTGTGATATCAGTAGGATACCTTCCATCCTGCCCAAAATGAATTTAAACTCAAATTAAGCCCCGTAGGGGTATTTTGGTCATTTTAAAGATTATAAAAGAGGTTAAATAATAATCTGAGGTTCTGGTCTAAACTAATCAATAAAAATATTTATTTTAGTAGGTTATATCAATAAGGTATTGCATATATGTAAATTTTATCATTTACAACCAAACTATGCACCATAGGGGCGTTTTGGTCATTTCACATAAGCTTTAAAGGTCAAAATGAGAAATCTGAGTTTAAAACTTTATCTTACTGTTAAAATATAAAGATTTACTTAAAACATCAGTAGGTATTAAGTCTTATATGCCAAAAATAGTTTTAACCCATACTATGCGTTTAAAAAGCGTAAAAGTCGGTTTTAAGCGATTTTCGGGTTATATAAATGAAGCTGAGATTTTTATCAGCCCAGAAGGCTTAAAATATTTTATTTATCATATAAAATCAGTAGCAAAAGATTTGGTATCAATATGTTATGTAAAACTCATTTTATTAGCAAAAATGGTATAACTGACAATTACCGAATCAAAGCAAGAATCCTATGCCATGATCAGTTTAAAAATAAATAAAAATCTTCAAAAATCCCAAAATATTATACTACATCAGTGAGTAAAAGGTTTGGTGTAAAAATTTGGGTTTATATAGGCTTTATGCTAATTATGCCGTTTAATTAATAAAAAGCTTTTAAATTACGCTATTAAGCATAACTCCTAATTTAGACATCAAATTGATGTTAAATTTTTTAGGACATGTTTATAAATCAGTAACAAAGGTTTTTGTCCTTTCACATTTTCAAAAATCTCTTTTTAAGGTCAAAAGGGCATAATGGTCAATATCTAAGCAATTAACGGAAACATGCAAATGAATCGGATTAATTAGGAACCAAGTTGTATAACCTCAGAGGGTTATACTAACCTATAACCTGGTCCTGATGGAACTCTAAGGCATATTCTAATTAAGCTAAATCAGGTCAGAACTGAAAGTCAAAGCAAAAGTCTACTTTTGCGACTTTCGGTTCCGAACCGAGCCTAAACTCAAAATTGTCGGATTGAACATGCTTAGACATGTTCTTACAATAATTACCAAGTTATATAAGTGTTAAAACAGGTTTCATGGCTTCTACGTTATTAATTATGTGTTTATTTGCAAAATAGCTTTCTGTTGACTTTTTATAATTAAGTTTGACCCGACAATTGACCTAGTTAGAGTGGAAATCAGAGGGTGCCCTTTTAAGGGTTTATTACCCACATAATTACCAACTCATAGCCACTTTCAATTCGAAAAATGACTGGACCATTAGTGATTAATCACTAAGTCAAAGCTTAATTACGACGGCTTTGACTTTCGGTCATTAAACTAATAAAACATGAATTTGGAAGGCTAAGAACACTCACAATGGTCCTTAGCACGAATTAAGAGTTGATGGAAGTTTGCTTGAAGTCCAGAGAGCTCCAGAGAGTGTATGAGAATGATTTTCAATTGTGCAAGAACAATGTTGCAACAAAGGCTCCTTATATAGGAAGTTTAATTGCACAAGATCATTACACATGAGTCTACCATTGATCCCTGATGAATCCAAGGGTCCCCTTTCCATGAAAAACCACTGGTGCAGCCCCTGAATTCGGAAACCATTCATCTAAGGCGGTGGAACAGGCTTAACAGGCAGCTGTCCATTTTTCTGCCCAGTTACAGGTCTTACGGACCGTAATCTAAGGGCCTTACGGTCCGTATCCGCTTTTTAATCTTTATCGCCCAGATCAGCCACCTTACGGTCCGTAAGGTGGTATCTCTGCGGTCCGTAAGACTTGGTCAGAAGTCAAAAATTTTGAGAATCTTTAACATTTGACCATGCAACCTATCATACTTCGAATCTTTGGTTATTATTAGCAGGAGGGGACCATATGTTCAGACCTGAGACATCTTGGGAGTGTGGCTATGCAATGGCATTGTCATGTAGTCTTTTGAAAAAGCCAAAGGGTGAGAATTTGTCGTAAAAACACATAGGATCTCATATCTTGAATATTTGAATTAGTTACTATGAGATTTAATCGGATACATGTGAAGCCTTCATCAGATATTCATGAAAGTTTATACTTATTTTACCAAGGTTCGGTAACGTTAAAAAAGGTCAATCAGAGGTAATAATTAACATGTTGACATTTTTAATCCTCTTAGTTACCTTTCAATCATGATCCGGACTTATAACACGTTTAAAGTCTATGACACGTGTCTTTATTATATTGGTCGTGATTTTACGAGGTGTTACATCGTCCATGTAGATTTCGACAGTTTTGCTGATTTGATCACCAAAAGTGTCGTTTATCAACTTTTGATAAGTTGCGCCCGCGTTGCGCAATCCAAACGGCATTTTTGTGTAAAAGTAATTTTTGGTAGGTGTGCGGAATGCCGTTTTATCTTCGTCCTCGATTGCCATCTGCACTTGGTGATAGCCTTTGTAACAATCGAGGAAGCACTTCCATTGAAACGGGGCGAGATTATCGACTTTTTCGTCGATCTCTGGAAGTGCGTAACAATCTTTGGGGTAGGTTTTGTTGAGATCTTTATAGTCGACGCACATGCGCCAGCCCCCTGTTGGTTTTTCTACCATGACTGGGTTGGACAACCAAGTCTCGTATTTGACTTCCCGCAGGATACCTGCGGAGAGCAGTTCTTTGACCTGCTCATGCATTGCCTCGTTCTTTGCTGATCCAAGGTGGCGCTGGCCTTGGATCACCGGCTTGATACCTGGCAGGGTATTCAAGAAATGTTGCGCGACTTAAAGTGGCACCCCTGTCATATATAATGTCAGAAGTACTGCCCTTGATCAAACTGGTTGAAGCACTGCTCATATATAATGTCAGAAGTACTGCCCGGGTCGATGAATAATCGCTCCGTGCAGTAGTGAGCCAGGTAGCCTATAATGACCACGGCGCGCCTGTCGCGCGGTCTGCCTCGGACTTTTGGAAAGATGACTTGTTCGTCTTTCCAGTCATTGTCCGGTCTTCTTGCCGCCTTGCACGGCTTTCCACGTCCTCCATTGATCATGTGGGTTGAGGCCACATACATGGTCCTTTTACCTGTGGAGGTGCACTCGTTGTGTGGGGTGATGCGCTTGGTTTGCTTTTGCTCGGCTGTCAACAAGTGTTGCAGCTTTCCCTCTTTCAGGGCTCGCTCAATCTCCAGTCGGAGACTAATGCAGTTGTTGGTTGTGTGGCCCAAGTCCTTGTGATAGTCACAGTAAAGCGTGAGATCTTGGTTCTTTTTGGACTTCATTGGTTGGGCCGGTCGTAGTAATTGTGCGCCGTGAGGAGGACGTCACTTGGTGACTGGTTGATCTCGGTCCAATTACGGTCTCGAGATTACTTCTTGGATGCCCGGTTGTCGCGTTGGGCATTGATCGTTGCCCTTGCGTCGAGTTGGTGACTGCGCGGGACATACGGTTTGGAATCGTTGTCGTGATTCCACGTATCCCGGTTGCGCTTGTTATTGCGCTTGGAGTCTTGGCGAGAGTATTGTCCTTCCGCCTGGGGCTGTGCCTTGGCAGTGTATGGTTTGAGGGACCGCTGAGTTTGGGCGTACGTCTTGACCGCGGCCATGACGTCGTCCCATCTTTCTTGCAAGCCCTCTTTGCCTGAGATGGTCATAACCATTTCATCGTCCTTGACGACCCGAATGAAATGGTTGCGTGCCATTTGATCTGCAACTCCGCCGATCTTGAGGCATTCTTTTTTTGTAGCGGATGACAAACGACTTTAGGCTTTCGTTGTCTCCGCGCCAGATGTTCATGACGTCCATGGAATCACGTTTATGACGCCGTTGCTGGCTAAAATGTGAAAGAAATTTTGCCTACAGCTGTTCAAATGAGGCCAGTGATCCCACTGGCAAAGAATCAAACCAGGCCCTCGCCAAACCGGTGAGGGTCTGTGGGAAAAAATGGCACCATGTGGCCTCGTCTCATTTGCCATTGCACCCAGCGCCTGTAAAAATGTTCATGTGGTCGTCCAGGTCGGATGAACCACTATATTTCCCAATCGTGAGTGGGAGCTTGGTCGTTGTGATGTCGGCGTGGGCGATCTCCGGTATAAATTTGGAGTTTTCAGCCGCGGACCTTGGCCTGTAGGGCTGGGTTTGGTTGCGCTTAGCAGCGCGGAGGTATGTAGTGCGGGGTTCAGTGGGAGGAGCATAATTGTGTCCTCCTGGTCAGCTGTTGGTTATGTGGGACTCCCCGCAATATGTATGGTCGTCCGAGTCGGTACGATCATACCCCTCGTTGTGGGGTTGTGGTCCCAGGCGGCTATGGATGCCGGAGCCACGGTGGGCTATAGACTGCCGCCTAGTTTCGCCATGAGGGCCTAGGCGGCTATGTATTGGGCCCCTGCAGCGGGACTCATATGTCGAATCGTCCTCATCGAGCGTGCGGACGTCGCAGTAAGAGGAACCGCGGTCTTCGTGCCTACTTCGGGAGGCTGGGTGTGTGGGGGCCCTGCCGTCGTATTGCAAGATACGACCCAAAGGTGTATGTGGTGCGGGGGTGGGACCGCCGGGAATTTGCGCTTCAGCGTAAGCTCTATTGTATGTTGCGGCCAGCATAGTTTGTTGTTGGTAATACCAGGCATGAAGGTCCGTGCCTGGAGGTATCACAGAAGCATACTATGAAAAATCTGGTGCAAATGTGGGGGGGAGTGCCCCCTTGTGTGGATGTGCCGATGTGGCCAATTTGTTGAGCTGGGGGAGCAGTCCCCGCAGGCCCTGGGTTTGCGGGGTTTAGACTTTCCCCGGTAGCATTGTTTTGACGATCAGACATGATCTCAAGAAAGAAAGAGATGTGAAAAAGTGCTAAGAGTAGCGGTGGGCGCCAATGATGAAACAGTGGTTAACCAAGGGAGGTTAATTCACTGGTCTCGTCAAGTAGGGTTAATCCCTTCTTTTCAAGGATCGGTGGCTGGATCGTCCGCTGGTTGATCTCCTGCACAAGGAAACAAACCGTGACTCGTAACAAGGAGGATGGTAACAAGGAGGATGGGGTGGGGGTGCTCCTTGTTACCACTCTCCGGCGTGAGAATCAGTAATTTACTTGTGAAGCAAAGTGTGTGATAGTAGTAGTGAGAGAGTTGTGAAGAGATACCTCAAACCTGGTTCGGGATGGGTATTTATAGTCGAGGAGTGAAGGAGGGTAATTGAGTAGCTAGACTGACACGCACCTCCTTTCGTAGGTGTGTCAGGCTTGTCAGTTACGGTGGTGATGCCACGTCCTACTATGGTGTCAGTCTATTGCTTACGTGTGGGCTGACAGGCGACTGTAATTGGTGCCACTTGCTCTGTGGTGTCAGTCCCACTTGCCTTGTGGACAGGATGCGGTGCCGGGCCGCATCGCTGTTCGCGGTAGCCGCGTTCTCGTTCTGGCCAAGACATATGAGGGATGCGGTGCCGCGCCGCATCGCCACCTGTGGTGACTGTTGCTGTTGTCCAGATCCCTTGTTGTGACGAAAATGTTCATAGGATGCAGTGCCAAGCCGCATCGCTACAACACCCATTTTCATACACCAGGTAAGTCCTCTTCCTATCACTTGACAGATTGGATTCGACTGCTGTGTTCGCGTGTGCCCGCACGGACACAGATAAGTTCTTGCTGGTGGGGGGTTTTTTGATAAGGGTAATGGTCACTCGCAGCCATGCTGGTGTAAGATCTGGGACCATACCCCTTCAAGCTCCATAAATTTCTTTCATCTGAGTCATGCGTTTGTGTGAATTTTAGAGTTAACGTAATGATGGGAAAATAGGTAAATCCGAAGAACGATCAGAGTGATGAAATCACTTGAAAGATTTGAGTCCATTCCAAAACCTCAGATAACACCGTGTAGCAAGTGAATAAAAATACTTGTGAAAAATATGACAAATATAACCTTTTTCTTATATGGTACTGAAAACAATTGCAAGTCGTTTTGCCAAATCATGTTTATTTTTGTTTTTAACCAAAACCTAGTTAGATGTGTTTTAACTAGTGGCATCTTGGAAGTGAGTTTGATTCCTACATGGGGGTTTCCTAGATTTATTAGGTTTCCTCCTGAATTGAAGTATAGGCATTATTGTCTAGTGGAGATGGATATGATCGGGTGGTTCCGCTGGTGGCACAGTGATACTCTAGTGATACGTCAATGATCCAAATTTAGCGTTAAAAATATGTTTTTAACTAAAACAACATTGTGTATGCCAAGAGAAACCCTAAATAAAATTTGCTTGAGTATCGACACTTATTACGTGTGTTCATTTATTCGGATTGGACTTGAAGAAATTCGAAATATGAACCAAACTCGGAGTTGGTTTTCGAATTTTCTAGTCGGGTCTCCATCCGAATCAAATTCGAACTTGTGATTTTCGAACCTACCCGAATATTTGAAATATGTAGTTTCAATTTTTATTTTATAAAAAAATACATTATTCGAAATACATAGTCCTTTTCATAGCGGTTATCGCAGGAGAGACCCAAAGGACAGCTGATAGTGAAGTCTGGCCAATCACGTTCCGTGGACTCCTTCTCCTCTGAATCCACACTAACACTAACGATTATCATAGAGGAGACCACAAGGACACCATGAAAGCAACATCTAGCCAATGTCGTTCCCCAAATATACACCCTCTCTGCTGCCCAGTGTTGTAAGAATCGCTACACGTAGTCAGCTGGTGGGGTACCGACTAGCGGTTAATCGGATTAAGATTTTATATGTAATTTTTAGTTTTATATGTATATACACACAATTTTATATGTATTTTCTTAAGTAGACATGTTTAACACCTTCTTCGGCCCATATTTTTTGCCGAAATCGTTAAAACTGCCACCGTTTTATGACCTATTAGGACTAGTTTTAACCACTAATGACCACATACTTATTAATGGGCCGATTAGATAAAAATTACTCGCTGAAACTCGGACTAGCGATTAATCGACGACTATGCGGATGCTAGTCACCAAGGGGACAAAAGGGATATCCTGAAGGCAACGTTTTCTCCAATACCTTCTCATCATCATCATCATCCCGGCTATAAATACCAGACTTCTCCTTCATGTGAATTCATTTCATACTCTTTACTCTCTCACTCACACTTTATACTAAAAAAGAGAAGCTTATTCTCATGTTGAATGGTGGTTACGAGAAAAAGAAACCCAACCTCTCCTTCTCGCGACGAGCCTAACAATGCTTGTTAGTTTTGCAGTTCAATCATTCTCAAGAACTCACGGTGATCAGAAGTTTCCCCAACATGTCAAACCTATTCCACTATATAATATTTCCAAATGTGAATAGGGATTAGGACATGTGACATTCTACCATTGGCCCATGTTTTTTTTTCTTTTTTCTCTTTTTTATTAAATGAAATGTATATAGGTATTATTTATAATATTAAAGCTTATATTTTTATAAAATTACAGGAAAGCTTTTGTAGTATTAAGGGTTTTTAAAACGAGTAGGTTATGTTCGTGCGTTGACACGGTTCGGTTTTAACCAACCCAAAACAATCATTTTTTATTATCTTGCTCAAGTACTAAGCACGTGTTGATAACTCTTTTGTTACACTACCACTTTATTTTCTTGTATTTTGTGTTTTCTTTAACGCTACTATATTTGGGTTTTCTCTTCCAGGTGTTATACCATGTTTTGACTTCATACGAACCAGAAGGTACCGACAAAATCTCCACTGCACGAACCCGCTACGGAGCGCGGTCATAAACCTAGTTATAAACAAACTTAGGGCTGCAAATGAACCAAACGTTCAGCGAACAGTTTGTCAACCGTTCGGCAGGAAGTTCGTTTGTGTTCGTTTGTTTACTAAAAAGATGATTGTGTTCGTTTCTTCAATGTCATTGGATGATAGTTATAACAAAAAAGATGATTAAATTGAGAACCATTGGATATTAATGAACTTTTTAAAATTTTTACAGTTTCATTTAAGCATTTGGTTGCAATTTGCAAAAAGAAAAGCGAGTTTCACTACGCTCACAAAGTTATCACACGTGGTGTTATCAGTTACTTATTTATTATGTATAGATGATTTATAACCAATTTATTGTGTATAGAGGATTTATAACCAATATATAGATTATAAAAAAGTTAATCAGCAATAATTTATAGCAATGATTTTTATTGGGTAATACAACCTTTAAATAAAATAATATCAAATTAAAATGACTAACTTTTTTAATTTACGTAAACTTAGTTTGTATTGTTTAATACAAATAAGATATCTATATCGTCTGTTAGTTGTAAGAAATTATATTTAATAGAATAGACCTAGATATGTATTTTAGGAATTGATTTGTATTTATCTCTTTCCCATATTATTGGGTCTTGTATTGTGTAAATATGTTATTGAGATCAATAAGAAGAGGTCAAGGTTTGAGCCATATCTTTCATGGTATCAAGAGCCTAGGAAACCCTAACATCTTTTTTTTTCTTTCTCGCCCCCCCTTCTCTTTGCCGATTTTCTTCTCCTTGTTCCTCACTTCCAGCCGTTCCCTCTCCTCCCTCAGCATGTCTTCTCAATCCATCCATCCTGCCGTCACAGTCAACAACATCAAGAACTCCATCCCCTTGGTTCTTGATCAACAAACAAACCACTACAACACCTGGGCTGAACTTTTCAAAAACCACTGCAAAGCCTATGAATGTTATGATCACCTTCAACCAAGAAAAACAGACACCTCAACCACCACCGACAAACAAGCCGCCCCCACACCACCGAAACCCACCTATTCCGAGTCATGGGAACGTATCGATGCCATTGTTTTACAATGGATATACGACACCATAACTCAAGATCTCTTACACAACATTATGAAAAACGACACCACTGCTTACAGCGCATGGACCACCCTACAAAACATCTTCCTTGACAACCAAGAATCCCGCACCATCGACCTCCAAAACAAATTCGCCGCCTTGACCAATTTCCCAACATGTCCGCCTATTGCCAAGCCATGAAACTTATGTTCGACCAACTCACCAGTCTTGGCTCTACCACCACGGAAAAACAACTTGTCATGCAAATCCTTACCGACCTAAACGATCAGTACGAAAACATCGCACTCATCCTACAACAAACCGTCCCCTTACCTGATTTTTACAACACCCGTTCTCGTCTTTGCCAAGTTGAGGAACGTAAAACGGCTCAAGCCAAAATATCGACACAAGCTGCGGGTACCGCATTAACCACCACACCAGACACCTCTAACCGCGCCACCACCGACACACGTGATCGATCCCGTGGTGACAACTACGACCGCAACCAGGGACGCGGCCGTGGACGGGGTCGCCATGGACGCGGCTCTTTCGGCCACGGTCGGTTCAATAACAACAGCCCTCACTACAATTCCTGGAACTCTTCTTGGGCCGCCCAACTACCCCTTGGAACCAATGGCTCCTGTGCCCCCTTGTCCACACCCCTCGGCCCAACCTCCACAACACAGCGCACCAAATCCGGACCAAGGAATTCTCGGCCTAAGGCCCAACTCCACTGGTAGCGACAACGGAAACCCGGCTCACTCATACAACACCGGGTATTCACCTACGGATATCACACAGGCTCTTTACAACTTGGCACTTCAACACAACGATTCCTCCTGGACAATGGACACCGGGGCGTCAGGTTCAATGTCTCCTCAACATACTATGTTCTCATCTATTTTTAATAGCATTATTCGTAACATTATTGTTGGTGATGGCAAAACCATTATGGTCTTGGGGCAGGGCGATATAACCTTACCACCACCCTTCCCGCCTTTTAAACTTAAAAACGTCCTTTATGCACCTAACCTAGTCAAAAACTTAATTTCTGTCCGTCGCTTTACCACTGATAACCAATTATCTGTTGAATTTGACCCTTATGGTTTTATTGTGAAGGACCTTCAGACCAAGAAACCTATCCTACGGTGCAATAGCTCGAGGGATCTCTACACTCTCAGCCCGTCCAACATCACACACCTTTCTGCTGCTTCTACCTTTGCTGCTATTTCCCAAGACATCTGGCATCAATGGCTCGGTCATCCAGGCCCCGCTGTTTTACAAACTTTGAAAACTTCATCTTCAATAAAATGTAGTTCTCATAATAATCAACTTTGTCGTGCTTGTATTTACGGGAAACACATTCGTCTCCCTTTTGCTACTTCTTTTACACGTACTTTAATGCCATTTGATCTTATTCACAGTGATGTTTGGACATCTCCCATCATTAGCAATGGGGGACATCGTTATTATGTCTTATTTTTAGACGATTACACCAATTTTCTGTGGACTTAGCCCATAGCCAATAAATCTGATGTCTTTGCCATGTTCACCATTTTTACCAACTTCATCCAAACACAATTTAACCGTAAAATCAAACAACTTCAATGTGATAATGGTCGTGAGTATGTCAATCATCAGTTTCAAACCTTTTGCAACAATAATGGAATGCATTTTCGTTTTTCTTGTCCTCATAGTTCCTCCCAAAACGGAAAAGCCGAGCGAAAAATACGATCCATTAATAACATTATGAGAACTCTTTTGGCCCAATCCTCCATGCCCAACACCTATTGGTCTCATGCCCTTGACGTTGCCACATATCTCTTAAACATCATACCTTCCAAAGTCCACAACTTTCAAACACCTACCAAACGTCTATATCACATCCACCCCGCTTATGACCACCTACGTGTTTTTGGGTGCATTTGTTACCCTCTCATACCCCACACCACCATACACAAACTTGAATACCGCTCCACCCCATGTGTCTTCCTTGGTTACCCTCCAAACCATCGAGGATACAAATGCCTCGATCTCTCCACCCACAAAATCACCATTAATCGTCATGTACTATTTGACAAAACTATTTTCCCCTTCGCCAACAAACCGCAACCCCCACTCCATAACTACGACTTTTTGGACGACCCTATCCACCCTTCCTTTCATCCCATCTATCGCCACCCACCAGCCCAAATCTCACCTACCTCAACAGCCCAAACCACCCCTACCTCACCAGCCCAACCCACCCAAACCTCGGCCAACACTCCTCTCGGTCCAACCCCCTCTCCGCAATCCAACCCTCCATCCCAACCCGTCACCTAGCCCACTCTGCACCCAGCCCAAACTGAAACCAACCCCGCCCACACCAAGCCCAACCACTACCATCCTAACAGCCCACCACCCACACCTCCTAGTGCCATTCCTATTCCTCCACCGCCACCTACCCGGACTATGCATACACGTGCCATATTCGGCATTAGCAAACCGAAACAAATATTCATCCTTCACAGTACGTCCACCTCTCCCATACCCAACAACCCCAAAGACGCCCTCTCTAACCCGGACTGGTTTAATGGCATGACAAACGAATTTAATGCTTTAATTAAAAATAACACATGGGAACTAGTTCCGAGGCAGGCAAACAAGCATGTTATACGCAGTATGTGGTTGTTCAGACATAAATACAGGTCGTATGGCACATTGGAAAGGTACAAGGCACGTCTTGTCTGTGACGGTCGCACACAGGAAGTTGGTGTGGATTGCGGTGAGACTTTTAGTCCGGTAGTCAAACCCGCAACTATTCGCATGGTTTTAGCACTTGCTCTATCTCAGTCTTGGTCGATTAATCAGCTGGATGTCACCAATGTGTTTCTTCATGGAAATCTAAATGAGACAGTTTATATGTATCAACCGATGGGGTTTCGTCACAGAGATTTCCCAGATCACGTATGTCTTCCTAAAAAGTCTCTCTATGGTCTCAAACATGCACCTAGAGCATGGTACCAACGGTTCACGGATTTTGTGCTTTCTATTGGTTTTATACAGAGTAAATGTGATAATTCACTGTTCACCTACCATCACGGGGGTGATACTGCGTATTTATTAATTTATGTCGACGACATCATTCTAACGACCTCTTCAAATGCTCTACGTCGAACACTCATGTCCTCTCTCGCATCTGAGTTCGCTATGAAAGACCTTGGACCGCTCAGTTATTGTTTGGGGATTCATGTTATTCGAACTGCCAACACCATGTTCTTATCGCAACAATCATATGCCAAAGACATTATTGCTAGAGCAGGTATGTAATCATGTAATTCGGTCGCCACCCCAGTTGATACTAAATCTAAGTTGAGCACTATGTACAGTCCTGCTTTTGACAATCCGACATTATATCGTAGCTTAGCTGGGGCTCTTCAGTACCTAACTTTTACCCGACCTGATATCACATATGCAGTTCAGCAGATATGTGTACACATGCATGCCACGACTGTCGACAATTGGAACGCCCTCAAGCATGATTCGTTATCTTCAGGGAACTTCCTCATATGGACTCACACTGTCACTGTGTAATCTTCTTTCTCTTCGGACTTATACTGATGCTGATTGGGCAGGCTGCCCAGACACACGACGATCCACTTCTGGTTATTGCGTCTACATGGATCCCAATCTTCTTTCCTGGTCCTCTAAACGGCAATCCACCGTTTCTCGCTCTAGTACCAAAGCCGAATACAGGGCTGTTGCTAATGTGGTTGCAGAAATTTGTTGGCTATGGAAACTCCTTCTTGAACTTCGTCACCCACTTCGGACCGCCACTTTAGTCTGTTGTGACAACATTAGTGCCATTTATCTCTCTGGCAATCCGGTTCAACATCAACGTACCAAACATATTGAGCTCGATATCCATTTTGTCCGTGAACAGGTTCAACATGGCAGGGTCCGCATATTACACACACCAACGCGATTTCAGGTTGCTGATATTTTCACCAAGGGTTTACCGAAGGTTTTATTTGATGATTTCAGGTCCAGTCTCAACATTCGGCCACTTGTCGCTTCGACTGCGGGGGTGTAATAGAATAGACCTAGATATGTATTTTAGGAATTGATTTGTAGTTATCTATTTCCCATATTATTGGGTCTTGTATTGTGTATATATGTTATTGAGATCAATGAGAAGAGGTCAAGGTTTGAGCCATATCTTTCAATATTCAAATTTTAACTAGAATAAATTTTTACAAACTAATAATATAACACACAAGCGTAAACAAAATTTTTTTAAACTTTAAATCGAAATAAACGCAAATAATTTATAAAAACAATTCACACAAATAAGACATTTATTTTAAACTTTTATTGGGTTATTGGATTTTATAACCCCCAACTATCGGCCTTTGGGCGTTGCCACCCGCAACTAACACTTTGATACCCGACACCCCCAACTTGACTTTTTGTTTGCAATGGCACCACCCAGTTAAATCTCAACTAACTGGGTTTGTTTTTTGTCCGACGTGGCACCAGTTTGCTGAGTTGGCGAGATTACGTGGCGATGATGTGTATGCAACCTCATCTCCTTCTTTATAACACACAGACAAGTCCAATAAAACCCCTAATTTCATCTTCCCCAATTGTATTCATAGATCACCGGAGATTGGCCCGACCCCCAAAAATGGATAATCGCTTCAGAGTACCCAAACCCACTTCATCATTCACACCGATTTGTTGAGCAACAGCATATCAGAAATTGAAGCAAAAGATGAGCATGTACGGATTTGACGCGTCTTTCTACGATTACGGGTTTTCAATCCGGCAATCACCAGGTCCTTCTTTGGAAACCCGATTGACTTTGACGAGGAGCTTTATTTTAGACGACGGCTGCCTGTTATTAGGCAGACGCCTCCAACCGAAACCCCGCCAGAGCAAAACGTCACGACGGCACTTCTCCGCTTCCTCTAGGCATGGATGGGATCCTCCCCCACGTGTTCATCTTCCCCAATTGTATTCCTAGATCACCGGAGTTTTCCCCGACCCCCAAAAACAAAATTCTTGCTTCAGTTGCCAAAACTTTGGAAAAGGTCAAGAATTACCTTTGTCGGCGGCGGCGTGGTGGTCGCAGTTGTGGTTGTGGTTGTTTCTGTGGCAGTGACGGTGGTGGTTGTGGTGGCTGCTGGATTACAGAGAGGTATTTCTACAAATCGGACATGTGTTTTTTCTTCTTTGATATCAATCAGTTACTTCAATTTTTCCATGTCTTTACTTGGATCCCCAGAAGGAATGAGATTATGAGATTGGTCTCAAGTGTAACACCCACCCTGTAACCCGGGTGATTCTGCACAATTGATACACTTACAGCGGAAACAAGCTAAACTTTCATTAAAACTTATAATAGTCTGAGTACAAAACTTTATTTATTTACAAACTTTTGGCAACTAAGAACTCCTTGATCTTCTAAAACTCCACAACTGTCAAGTAGTTCCTATAGCTTTCCTCATGACTCACCTGAGATAAGTATACTCAAAACGACGTCAGATATATACTGGTGAGCTCATACTATACAATTTTTATAAAGACATGCCGCAGTTTGCATTATATGCATACACAATATGGGCATGTGACCACATTATAGTCAGGTTGGGTCTCATTGAACCTTATAGGTCACATTTGACTTGTCACAAACCACCGTACAAGAGACATACTGGTCCTCCAGCTGTGTCCCCCTACGGTCGTCACATAGGTATGAGTGTGTGTCGCTAGACCTGATAAGCACGTAGTGCCTGTGGGTACAACACCTTATTACCCTTCCCAGAGTGACACACCTCATTAAGCATAATAGGATCCCATATACCCCTACTGACACATGCATACTTCAGCATTCTCATTATTACCAATTATGGACGAGTATACTATCACAGTTTAAAAGACAAGTATGATGACTCACCTGATTAGCAATTGCTTAACAGCCGCTAGTACGACTGGGTTATGTTAGGTCCTGACACAATTACATAATCCTAGGTTAGGTAATGGTAGACCTAACTAGTCATTATCATGGTTGGATATTGGTTAGTGCTGCCTTGTTTAAGAATGGTTGATCAGTCTATGCTTAACTAAGGCTAGGCTACCCAATACCCGCCCCTGACAATAACCCTAGTACCTAAAAATAATACTAACATTACCACTACTACTAATAATAATATTACTACTAATAATAATACTCCTATTAACTACTAAAATTGAATAATAAATAACTAAACATAAACGTAAACGAGAGCATACCATAAAACTATCTACGGCACGTTGATGTAGAGTTTCCCTACTCCTGCTCCTACTCGCGCTCCAAAAGCGACTATTAACAACACCCAACGGGGTATCGTATACTCGGGATTCTCTATACTAGAGCGTTTCCATTAAAGAAACTGGTACCTAAACAAACTACTGAGACTCTTATTTAAAGCAAGAAAGCACCTCAAAACCCTTTCTGGTTGATGTGGGATTCAATTGACGTGCCTACCTGCCTGCTTGACCTGCTAGCTTGCTTGCTTATATATATTAATTCAGCTGCTTCACTCGTTTTTCTCGTATAACTTTTAAAATATGACGTTTTATAAAACGACGAATTTGTCATTAGAACGAGCATATTTTTATCTACATTTTAACCTAAGTTTCATTAAAAACGGAGTAAGGTAAAAAATAATATATTTAATTATTAATATTAAACGGTCTCATATATTAGCCAAGGCTTGTCAAGATATTTCACCTTTCACACAATTATCTTACTCGTTTAACAATATATGAAATATAAATTACATAATTCATATGTTTATAACCAGTAGATTAAGGTTCGGGGTATTACATCCTTCCCTCCTTACAAAAATTTCGTCCTCGAAATTTGTCATCACTTAAAAAGATGAGGGTACTTATCTTTCATTATGTTTTCTAATTCCCATGTATTTGTTTGATCGTGTTCGTGACCCTAAACAGTCAGTAAAGGCAATTCATCTTCATTTACTAAGGCGGAATCAAAGTCACACAGCTTGTATCCTTTTAACTTCTTTCTATTACGGCTTTTCCAAGTCTTTACACGTGTTTCTGACTGAATTTTGACAGCAGTTCGACACCTAACACATGACCAGATTCCGCTCCAACTGTTACAAATGACAACAGCCATCACCTATATATAGCCTCCTGATTCCGCTTGAAATAACAAGACATGTTCAAGCGGAACCCCTAAGATGTCTATTCGAGCGGAATCATCTATATACATCTCGAGCTGAATCACATAACTTCCTGATTTCCCTTGAAATGACATAAATGTCATTTCGAGCGGAATTACAACATTAAGCCACTTTTTCAATTCCAAACTCCAATCTAACCTATCTAGACCTAAGACTCGATTAAGACGTAGTCAGTAGACATACAGTGCATCAATAGACTCCCCCTTGGATGTTGACGAAGTCTTCGGCATCGAGTCTTCAGTCTTTGTCTTCAAACTTTAGTCTTCAATCTCCCCTTTAATTGTTGATTCAGAATTCTGACTCCCCCTTTCGTAGACTCCCCCTCTCGGAATGCTGGGACTTGAATTCTGGTTCAAACTTTAACATTTTGTTGCCATGGGGATTCCTGTTACCTGCACAATCTCTACCTAAATATAAGATATATGACAAGAACAGTATCAATCCATACTTACCATTCAACCACACTTGATAGTCTAACCAGTGTTTAGAAATCCACTTAAGTATTCAGGTTCAAGTTAATGACCATGATTACTCAATTAATCTACCAAGTCTAACTTAATGACCTTGGTTAATCAGAGATAAATCACTCTGACATTCAGCTCAATTTGTTTTGAAAAATTTACAAGTTTCAAGTTAATGAACTTGCTTTGATATTTCAACTTCTCAAACTTATCATGTTTTAGCTCCAAACTCATCTTCCATCCCAGAAACTTCCTGCATCTGCTTCAATTCGAATCTGAAGATCAACTCTCCACTTTGGTTTGTCGGAAAATAAAGCAGAAGTGTAAAATCTTTTTGGATTTTTAATAAGCTTCTAAACTAGAAATGAAATACAGAACTAAAATGCAATGAAAGTAAACTATTTACAAACATATTTTTGGTTGAGTGTGTTAGGGAATCATATCAGCTATTCGACAAGTCACAAGTATCGTTAAGCTTTGATTACATATTCAGAATTAAACAATTCGCTTAGATTGTCGATATACTGATCCACTTAAATTCTCACACACATTTCAATCTGTCCAGGATACGGATTTAGTGTTTTAGAGACTTAAACTTATACGTGTGTCCCACCTCTTGAATATACTCCCGTATCCAGATCCCAATATTCAGTCTTACAGGTGAGTATACCACAGATGATATCTGTAAGGGAAATAATTTAAAGAACGTACGAAACCGTGAGAGCTCAGGTCAGAACTACCGTTCAGCAGAGAGATCACGAATCGACTTGGGTGTGTCCCCTTTAGAGGATCTTTTTTACAACAGCATTGATTAGCAATTTTATTGTCTTATCATTTATGCTGAGGGTGATGCTATGTTTCAAGCATTGCGGAAAGTATTATTCGGGGACTAGGTCAGAACTTCCATTCAGCAGAAGTCCCGGAATAATACCCCAGATATCACTGAGTATAAAGACCTCGTATATCAGAAAAGGGAATCTTTCAAACAAGATTTCAGGGGTTGCCTATATATCCAAGTAGTGTTCCCCACGAAATAAGTAAGTAAAGATTCAAGTTTATATCCCGAACAAACCTACTAAATGTGTAAAAACCTATCGGCACATCATCAGCAAGACTGTTTAACGCATTTAAACATTCCATTTCTTTAGCATACCATAACTGTCAAGCCAATGTACTATCATTTTCCCTTTTTACACAAGCTCTTTTCTGGTTTTATATTGTTTTTGGATTTTGAAAATATCTCATGTTTTTGTATTTTTGTCATTTTTTTAATGTTTTTGTATTTTCTGAAAATATTACCCTATACCTCCCCCTAAAGACCAAAACAAGTAAAAAATCAACAAACCATTGCAGATTGCTTCTCAACATCATCTACAATGTCTCCTTCATCAACGCCAGGAATCTCTTCCAACACCGATAAAAGCTTCATACCATTCAGTTTTAGCAAATACTGAAAACGTGTTTTATCAAATGCTTTGCTATGTAAATCAGCTTTTTGATTGTCAGTGTGGATTTTCTCAATTCGTATCAACTTCTTCTCGAAACAATCTCGAATGAAGTGATGACGAATCTCAATGTGTTTAGTTTTAGCGTGATGTACTGGATTTTTAGTAATGTTTATCGCTGCCTCATTATCAACAAAGATAGGGGTGTTTAGAAATTGCAAACCGTAGTCGCGCATCTATTGCTGGATCCACAAGATCTGAGAGCAGCAGCTGCTAGCAGATACATACTCCGCTTCACATGTGGATAAAGCCACAGAGGTCTGCTTTTTGCATTGCCAGGTGACCAATCGTGATCCGAAAAACTGGCACCCTGCTGTTGTTGATTTAGCATTAACTTTGCAGCATCCGAAATCTGAATCGGAATACCCTTCGAGCGTGAAATCGCCTCTTTATAAGTCCTTGGTTCAACCTGCGAGATAAAACAACTCAATGAGAATTCAGTTTGTAAAGGAGCAACTTTTGTATAAAAACATGTAAGCCCTTTATCAAGCTGTCTTCGAGTGCGGACGCCTGTCTGCAATTCTCCAATGATCAATTCCTCTGGATGGTATGAAAGAGTTCGTGGCATCACTTCGCCTGGAACATCTACATCGCCTTCCAGATTAGTAACATTCTGATTTGCACCTTGTTAACTGACTGGGTTTGTTTGTCTTGAGATCTGAATTTGCTCCCCCTCAGAATCTGAATCACCACGATCAAATACTGGCATGTTCTCAGATTCTTGATTATCATTCTGTGCTGACTGATTATCTTGAGCAACTTCATTTTGTTGGACATCATCATGTTCACCAGCATTGCTTGGACCTGCTTCATCATCATTTGATGTTTTTCGCGGTCTTCTTGAATACTCAGCTGGGAACCTTTCTTGCAATTCTTCATACTCTCTCAAAATATCCAACTCATCAAAGAAATCTTCTTCTTCTTCCTTTTCTTCTTCCATGTCAAACGAATCCCACAATTTATCATAATTAAAACACCATGAGTCACCGGGATTCTGAGGCGGCATAGAATACCCCTGACACTCAACATGTTGTGCTTCGATGATCTGCTTCAAACTTGGAACAAAGACCCGTCTTTGTGGACTTGAGTAACCCACAAATATTCCTTCGATACTCTTTGGACCAAACTTACCAAAAGGCTCTAGAACAGTACAGGGAGACCCAAACGGTTCTAAAAACTTCAGGTTCGGTTTGCGGTTATTGATCAACTCAAAGCATGTTTTGTTGAATTTCTTCACAGTGAGAACCCGGTTGAGTGTATAGCATGCGGCGGAAACTGCTTCTGCCCAAAAATTTATTGGAAGCTTTGAATCAGCAAGCATTGTTCTGGCCATTTCAATTAGCGTCCTATTCTTTCTTTCAGCAACTCCATTCTGCTGCGGAGTATACGGAGCACTAAACTCATGCAATATACCTCTTTCATCACAAAATTCTTCCATCTTGTTGTTCTTGAATTCAGTACCATTATCACTTCTAATTCTTTTGATACGCCTTTGGTACAGGTTTTCAATCTTTGTGAACAACGCCATCAAACTATCAAACGTTTCATCTTTCGACTTCAAGAATGATACCCACGAGAATCTGGAATAATCATCAGTAACCACAAGACAATAGAGATCCCCTGTAATACTTTTGACGTTCACTGGACCAAACAGATCCATATGTAGTCTCTCTAACGGTCTGGAAACTGAATTGACTTGCTTTTTAGGGTGTGACTTTTTCTTCTGCTTGCCTTTGATGCAACTAATGCACTTCCCTTCCAGATGAAAACCTTTGACATGAACACCTATAACCAAATCATTGTGCACCAAGTGATTCATTTTTCTAAGATGAATATGTCCCATCTTCCGGTGCCACAATCTTGATTCCTTCTCTGTTGCTCTGGACACAAAACAATGAGCTTGACCCATGGTTGTAGTAGCTACACTCATGTCCAACACGTACAGATCATTCACTCTAGGTGCCCTCATGATAATCCATTCTACAGGGATAACAAATCCTGGCTTCAAGATCAAACATTCTTTGTCAGTAAAGTGAGTAGTATACATCCTGTCACAAATCTGCGAGATGCTCAACAGATTATTCTCCAGCTCAGCAATGTAGTTAACTCTTTCAAACGTAACAATCCCATTGGATAACGTTCCTTCACCAACAATTCTACCACCTTGATTTCCTGCGAATCCCACATAACCACCATTGAAATTTCTAACATCGTACAACAATGCAGTCTTTCCTGTCATATGTCGAGACGCTCCACTATCCATAATCCATCGTGAAACAGCTCTCGGAAGTTCCTGCACATATCACAAATTGATTTTAAAAAACACATTTCAATAAAGATGCCGATTCATGCTTCACAATTACCAACTAGGAAGCTCCGGCAAGTCCAAAATTTTTAGTGAGATTTTGATGCTACCAAAGCCTCTTTCGACTCAGGTAACTGGACTTTAATGTGAGTTTTAGCAGTGTAAAGTGGCGGAAAATTTTTATCATTCATCTTTAAACTTTCCTCAGATCCAACCTCAACCTTTTTGTATAAGAAAAACTCATCTATCTTAAGTTGACCGGTTGGTTGATTTTTCTTTTGAACATTTTTTTTCTCTGTTGGAGTAGAAGATTGTTTCTCCAATTGTTCAGAATAATCCAAAGGAACATCCATCTTTACCGGAGTGGTAGAAGACGATTGTTTTTCTTTCTCTAAAACCTTTGGTTTAGATGAACTTTCTTTCTTGTCAACCACTTTTGGCTTCCATGTTTGTTGAGATGAAGCAACCCATTTATAAAATTTGTCATTTTTAATTACGACATTCTTAACAGGTTCAATTTTGACTTTTGTTTTCTCATTTTTCAAAATTTTCTCAACAACCATTGGAGCTTTTCCT
This sequence comes from Helianthus tuberosus, assembly GCA_030545235.1. NCBI lineage: Eukaryota > Viridiplantae > Streptophyta > Magnoliopsida > Asterales > Asteraceae > Helianthus > Helianthus tuberosus. The sequence goes on from CM060405.1 coordinate 57,421,190, forward strand.
TTTGCGTCAACCTTCTTCTTTCGATTCTCAACAACTTCAGTCTTAGGATTGAAGTTGGTACAATTTCTTGCAATGTGACCAACTTTGTTGCATCTAAAGCATGTACGAGTATCAACTACCCGACTTGTGCTTTCAGACTGAGGTTGTGAGGCCCTCTTCTCAAAGAACTCTTCATTTGATTTCGAAAAAATCTTTTTCTCTTCATCAGAAAGTGAACTTGAACTGTTCACAAACACTTTCTTCTCAACAAATTTCTTGTTTTGAAAATTCTTTCTTTGATGATTCTTACCACCCTGATATCCACCCGACCATTTGTTTCGATTGTTATTATAAAAACGTGGTGGAACAACAGGTTTCTTGTAGTAAGCTTTATCTTTCTCAAAATTCATTTGCCTTTTTGTTTGTTTTAAATTTTTTACTTCAGACAAATCGATTTCAACCATTTTGAACACATTTGTCAATTTTGAAACATTTACATTCTCCAGAGGAAACTCAGAATCCGAATACAACTTATCAGATCTCGACATCTTGTACATGACAAGAGTAGGTTCATCATTTAAGTTGTTTTTGGACTTTTGTTTCGGAATGTATTTGTCCAGAAACACTCTTCATCCTCAGCTGAATCACTATCCAAAACACTTTCAGCCATGCCTTTAACAATCTCAGTTTGAACACTATCATCAGATGATGAAGAAGAAAATGTAACATCAATTGAATCAGGAAGTTTCACTTCATTTTCATCTTCAAGATTAACCAACCCAGATTGCCTTTTCGAATAATTGTCTAGAACTGGCGGTGGAACCTGATGAAACCCGACCCCAGTTCCATCACAATATACATCTTCGCCTGCTTTGTTTTTCCCGATGGGTTTGGGAACAATATGTTGCAAAACAAAGCTTGCAGAGCTGTAACTGTTCAATTTCAAATTGATACGCTCATTCTCAATCTTAGCTTCTTCAAATTGAAGCTTCAACTTAGCAATCTCATCCAATTGTTTGTTGATTAATTCTTTTTTAACCCTCAAAACACTTTGCAAGTGACAATTTTCTTTGTATGTTTTACCGTTTCTATCATCATTATCTTTAACCGTGCTTTTAAGCTTCTCAAATTTTTCAGTAATATGACGATTTTCAAGAACTAACCTCTCATTTTCTTTCCTAACCTTTTCTTGATCAATTTTATCATTTTCAATTTTGTTAGTTAATTCTTTTAATCGTTCAGTTGAAGCTTTCACCATTTTATCACGATCAAGGATTTAATCCTCAACAATTCGGACTCTAGCAGTCAGATCATCAATCTTCTTACCTTTGAGATAAGTGTTTGTACTACAAACTTTGCATTTTTTGATGCAATTTTTGCAGTCAACATCACCACTGACTTTCTTACCTGACTCAGTTGTTGACGCGTTTGAACTGACCTGGCTTTTAGACTCAGAGACGGATTTAGAATCTACCTTAAGTGCCTTAGCAGCCAGCACCTTGTCAGCCATCTTTCCCATGTTTTCAGCATTCAACTCTTGAGTCGTGTCAATGATTTCAGTATCAACCTTCTTTGACTTCTCTTTTTCTTTCTCTTTCTCTTACTCTTTCTCTTTCTCTTCTTTCTCTTTCTCTTCTTTCTTTTTCTCTTCTTCCTCTTCTCCTCTTCCCCACCATTTTCTTTGCCAATAATCATCTTCTTCTTTCATTTCTTTAATTATGGTTTCCATATCAAGAGTGTTATGATCAATGGCTATATTTCCATCAGGGTCAAGATAACATTCTCTGTCTGGATCCCATCTCCTCGCTCTTTTTGCTTCAAGTTAGATACCAGATATTCTGATCAATCTTTGTTGAGCTATCATCTTTCTGTAAGCATACCTCTGTTCTTCAGGTCTGGTGTCTTTCCAAGGAACAGGTTCAGATTTTGCCATGAATGCATATCCAACCGCATCCTCCTCAGGTAACAACTCGCTCCAGTCGAAACCTTCATCGTCATGAATAACCGCAAGAGCTCTAGATTTCTCTTTGTTATCCTCAAGCTGCTTCATTCTTGGCGGCTCCGATCTATTCTGATGATAAATCGCCTTCTTGTAGTAATCTTCTCTGAACGGGTTTTCAGACTCATCAGCATACGCATTTCGGCATTCACGCTTAAAGTGACCTTTCTGTTTACACTTGAAGCATGTCACTTTAGACTTGTCAAAGCCCAACTTGGTAGATGGTCCACCAATAGACTTTCTTCCGGTTATCTCCATGAAATGCTGTGCCCGACGAACTGCACTGGCCATACACCACCTTATGTCGATCAGTTCCATCTCCTCAGGATCAATCTGATCGTAATCTTCCTTCGTCAGGTTGGTGTTGCCTATCTTCCCTGCTACAAGGCTTTCATATGATTCTAGCACAGACGCTAAGAAAACCATCTGTTGCTTTGCCGACTCCTCGCTGAAGTTTTGAGCGTTCTTTAAGTCTATAGCGATGTTACATTGAAATAGATTCTTTGCATCTGATTGACTTGAATGTGACGAAGAACCACTATGAAATCCACTACTGTGTCTTTCTTTGTTTGAAATGTTGGAATTCTCAGCAGAAAAAGCTGTCTTGGGAGATGTATTCTTTGGCATCATGCTTTTTGGATAATACAAATCCAAGTTCTGCTGGTATGATGAGTGATTGATTTTGTGTGTTTTCTTTAACTCCAGCTCATGACTTTCTAGTCTCTCAATCAGCAAATCTACAGTCAACACTTCGGACGGCTTGATTGTATTCTTCAGCATCAAGGCATAGTATTGCCAATCCATCTCATCTGGCAATAAATCAAACAATTTGTCGACCAGTTCTTCTTGAGAATAGAAAATTTCATGTCTCGCCAGTTCCAACTTTAGATGCCCAAACCTTTCAATCATTTTACAAACTGATTCATTCTTTAAACTACCAAATAAATCAAATTCTTTTCTAAGCAGTTTCTTTTTGTTTTTCACTATTTCTGCACTTCCCAAACATTTAGCTTTCAATTTTTCCCAAAGATCTTTAGAACTTTTGTACTCGATCAAAGATATTATATCTTCTCGAACAGATTGAAATAGCAGTGCGATGCATTTTTGCTCAGCAACAAACGATTCTATTTCTTCAGTTGATGTCAAGCTTTCACCAGTTTTGCCTCCATCAGTGTATCCGTTCTTTAGACTTTTCCAGCTTGGATAAGCAAAGGCTTTCAACCATTCTTCAAACTTCTTGGTCCACTGACTGTACTCTTCGATAGCCATAAACTTCGGGGGTTTATTATACGTTCCGAAAGCACTTTCCACACTCAGAGCATCCGATAAACTTTTCTTCGTATTCGGTGTATTCTCATTGGTGTTACTAGGCGAAGTATCATCTCCAGAATTTCCAGCAAAAGCATACATATCGCTAAACGGATTCATGAATAGATCATCCATCTTGCACGTACCTGAAAAATCAGCAAACACTTAGAAAATTTTAAGTTTTGAAAAACCAGCAATTTCAAGCGAAATCACTTGAAGCGGAACCAGCTTCAAGCGGAATCACAAGAAAGTTTCAAGCGAGATCAGAAAGTTTTAAGCGGAATATGATTTAGTCTCATTTCAAGCGAAATCAGACTTTACTTTCAAGCGGAATCTGAATTTGATCTTTCGAGTGGAATCAGGGGTAAATCTCAAGCGGAATAAGTTTTTTTTAAAAGGGTTTCGCTTGAAATTTTTTCAAGCGGAATCAAGTGACATCAGCATTCTCGAACAACTTTTCAAGCGGAAGGTCAAGTTTTTGTATGATTTTGTTTGATTTAATGTTCAATTTTCTCAGGGATTAGTTATCACTATATTATGCTTGATATATGTCAATTTCAGATCATTTTCACCGCTGAAACATGTTCAAATTAGAAAAGAATGAGTAAAAGAGAGTAGAAATAAGAAAATCCGGTAGAATCAAGCTGTAATGGTATGAACTCCTCGTCCTAAGCTCTGATACCACTTGTTTGATCGTGTTCGTGACCCTAAACAGTCATTAAAGGCAATTCATCTTCATTTACTAAGGCGGAATCAAAGTAAACAAAGTCACACAGCTTGTATCCTTTTAACTTCTTTCTATTACGGCTTTTCCAAGTCTTTACAGGTGTTTTTGACTGAATTTTGACAGCAGTTCGACACCTAACACATGACCAGATTCCGCTCCAACTGTTACAAATGACAACAGCCATCACCTATATATAGCCTCCTGATTCCGCTTGAAATAACAAGACATGTTCAAGCGGAACCCCTAAGATGTCTGTTCGAGCAGAATCATCTATATACATCTCGAGCGGAATCACATAATTTCCTGATTTCGCTTAAAATGACATAAATGTCATTTCGAGCGGAATTACAACATTAAGCCACTTTTTCAATTCCAAACTCCAATCTAACCTATCTAGACCTAAGACTCGATTAAGACGTAGTCAGCAGACATGCAGTGCACCAACAGTATTCCCATGTAAAGTTGGGTCCATGACGTGCGTTCCACTTGACTTTGACTAACGGGATATCCTTCTTGCGTAACTTTTTAACCTTCCTATCTTCGATTTGTAGTGATTCTTCAATGAAGTTGAGTTTGTCGTCAACCTGTACGTCTTCCAGGGGTATTTGTTGGGCTTCGTCCACTAGGCACTTCCTTAAATTTGATACATGAAAAGTATTATGTATTCCTGCCAGCTGTTCAGGAAGTTTTAGCCGATAAGCCACAGGTCCTACTTTGCTTGTTACTTCAAACGGCCCAATGTATCGGGGTTTCAACTTTCCATTCTTTCTAAACCGAATCACTCCTTTCAGAGGTGATACCTTAAGCATTACTTTATCCCCTAGTTGGAACTCTTTACGCCTCTGATCTGCATAACTCTTTTGTCGATCTTGAGCACTTTTCATCCTTTCTTTTATTTGCTGGATCTTTTCTGTGGTCTCCACAATGATTTCTAGTCCTGATAGTTGACTTTCCCCTACTTCTGTCCAACAGATAGGAGTTCGGCACCTTCTTCCGTATAAAGCTTCATAAGGTGCAGCTTTGATGCTGGCGTGATAGCTATTATTGTAGGTGAATTCGATGAGTGGTAGATGAGTGTCCCAACTTCCACCAAAATCAATTACACAAGCCCGAAGCATATCTTCTAATGTCTGAATAGTCCGTTCACTTATGCAATGCTTAGATTAAGCTTGGTTCCCAACTCTTGTTGGAAACTTTGCCAGAATTTAGATGTGAAACGACTATCTCTGTCTGATATGATCGATACATGCACCCCATGTCGTGAGACTATTTCTTTGATGTAAATTTGAGCTAGCTTGTTCATCTTATAGTCCTCACGAATTGGCACGAAGTGTGCAGACTTGGTCAGTCTGTCCACTATTACCCAAATAGTATCATAACCGTGACTTGACCTTGGGAGCTTCGTGATAAAATCCATGGTGATTTTCTCCCATTTCCATTCTGGAATCTCTGGTTGTTGCAAGTATCCAGAGGGTTTTTGATGTTCTGCCTTCACCTTAAGGCATGTAAGGCACTTTTCCACATAATGGGCAATAGATCGCTTCATTCCTGGCCACCAATAATCTCTCCTTAAATCCTTATACATCTTGTCACTGCCAGGGTGAATGGAATACTTAGACTTATGAGCTTCCTCTAAGATTGTATCCTGCAGTCCTCCAAAATTAGGAACTCTTACAATCGATTGATGAATATGAATTTAGAGTGTTGATAGCCAATGACTGAAAGCTTCGATTGAGGTTAGTCGCCGATGATATTCAGAGAGAGAGAGAGGCAGAGGATGATAATTAGGGTTAGATTAGAATGAAGATCAAGGAATCATTACCGTCGATGTTCACTATTGGGTATTGAAGATGGATTCAAGGTTGTCGCATAGGGTCGATTGAGCTCCTGAGGAGGCAGATGAGGCGATTAGGGTTTTGTTTGAGAAGATGAACGATGATTGAGTGATTGAGAGAGAGAGAGAGAGAGAGAGCTGAAACGTACATTATACGCCTCTCCAATGCTGGCCTAAGAGCAATGCCACTTGTCTAATTATTTGAAATATGCCATATCATTGCCTATGTGGCTGCTTAGTTGGCTTCAACCATTGGGTGACATGTGTCCCCCAATGGTTTGCTTTATTAGAGATATAGATATGAATCTGCACCCTCGAAATGAAGATCAAGGAATCATTACCGTCGATGTTCACTATTGGGTATTGAAGATGGATTCAAGGTTGTCGCATAGGGTCGATTGAGCTCCTGAGGAGGCAGATGAGGCGATTAGGGTTTTGTTTGAGAAGATGAACGATGATTGAGTGATTGAGAGAGAGAAAGAGAGAGAGCTGAAACGTACATTATACGCCTCTCCAATGCTGGCCTAAGAGCAATGCCACTTGTCTAATTATTTGAAATATGCCATATCATTGCCTATGTGGCTGCTTAGTTGGCTTCAACCATTGGGTGACATGTGTCCCCCAATGGTTTGCTTTATTAGAGATATAGGTATGAATCTGCACCCTCGAATAAAACAATTTTATGCTATTAGAGTATAAAAAACAAAAAGCGTAAAACTGTTTGTATTTTTTGGATTTAATAATCAGATGTACAAAGAAGACTAGCTTCCAATTTCTAACTTCGTTTTTAGAGTTTAGTAGGTTAGAATTCCGTGTATTATACATTTGAATAAATGGAATTTTATATACTAAATAATAAAATAATATATATTTAAAAACCCTATTTATTATATCGATGGAATAAATGTGAATTTATACATTAAATAGTAAAAAGTTATATCCCTTGTGTATTGTACTGGTTGAATAAACGTAATTTTATATACCAAATAATGAATAAAGTTATATATTTAAAAACCCTCTGTATTACATAGGTTGAATAAATGTAATTTTGTATACTATATAAAAAAAAGTTATATCTTTAAAAAATCTTGTGTATTGTATGAGTTAAATAAATCTAATTTGGTATACCAAATAATAATAAAAATTATATCTTTAAAAACTCCGTGTATTACACGGGTTGAATAAATGTAATTTTGTATAGTAACTAATAAAAAAACATATATTTATATAATTAGAAATTGAATATGTTATTGTATTCGGTTCAAAAATCAGAATTTTGGTTCAGTTTAATTCAAATTGATTACAACTCCAATTTGAAATATCAATGCATTATTGTTTTTCTTAAAGTGTAAGATTGTTGTTTTGTGCCATTATTTAAAAACATCTTAAATTAACAATTTAAATTTGAAGATAATGTTTTTATTTGTAAAATAGAATGATTCTATCCGACATTCAAAGTAAAACAAAATTTAATATTAATTTATTATTTATTTATTTAATATAAGATAAGTAGGAAAAAATAGGTGGGAAAATAAAAAATAGACGCGTTCAATAAATAACACGTGTCACACAGTAAGTTCTTTTATTAAATTTGAAGATAATATTTTATTTGAAAAATAAAATGATTCTATCTGACCTTCAAAGTAAAATAAGATTTAATATTAATTTGTTATTTATTTTATTAATATAAAATAAGTAGGAAAAATAGGCGGGGAAATAAAAAATTAGATGCATTTAATGAATGACATGTGGCTCAAATTGATTTTTTTATTATATAGTATAGATATAGATATCTTAAATTAACAATTTAAATTTATAGATAATATTTTATTAGAAGAATTCTATTTGATATTTAAAGTAGGATTAGATTTAATATTTATTTATTATTTATTTAATTATTAATTAATATAAGATAAGTAGGAAAAGAGGCGGGAAAACTAAAAAGTAGATGTCTCCAATAAATCATACGCGTCACACATTAATTTACTTTATTATATAGTACAGATATAGATTACTAGAACAGGGAACCTGTGATTTCTTTAAGATAGACATATCTGATAGCGATTTAGTAGTACAATTTGTGAACTCCAAAAGAATCGATTGTTGTCCATTCTTGAATCGTCGTTCTTCTAGGGTTTATAGAAATTACATCCACCTCCCTATTTTTCTTTTGTGTTAAAAAAGAAGTTAAGCACATAGGAAAAAGAAAAGTCATTTAAGCAATATAAACCAACTATAAAGGTTTTAGGATTCGTTTTTCAAGACTTTTGCATGTAAAAAATAAGTGGTGCATAATCTTGATAAAATAAGGCGTAGGTTTCTATGGGGCGCGGCAATTTGAACGTTAAGAAGATGCACTGGGTAAATTGGGATGCGATTACTAAACCAAAGTTCGTGGTAGGTTGGGGGTATGCAATTTGCGGTTCCAAAATTTATCTCTTTTGGCTAAATGGTGGTGGAGAGTGCTTACAGAAGACCGTACCCTTTGGAGAAACGGGGTTTTGGCTATTCATAATGTTTCTCATCCTAACTCGAATAAGCTTGTTGCCTACTCGATCGGTGGGGTGTGGGCAGGAATCGCTAGAATTGGTTCCGATTTCAAAACTCTTGGAGTTAATCTGGAAGAGCTTTTCTTGAAAAAAGTGGGTGAGGGTAATCATACTCTTTTTTGGAAAGATGCGTGGTTTGGCAGGCGTTATTTTCAGTCTCTTTTTCCGGGGTTGTATGAGTTGGATAACCGAAAGCGATGTCTGGTCTCGCAGCGGGTCAATGGCATTGGATTGAATAAAGTCAGCTGCACATGGGACTGGTTCAGGAGAAACCTAAGTCTCTATGAGTAGGCCGATGTATCAGACTTGGCCGAGATGATTTTAAGCTACTAGTTTAATAATGGTAAGGACAAGTGGGTTTGCGAAGCTGATGGTACTGGGCCGTTTACGGTTCAGGCTACCAGGAAGTTGGTGGAAAAGAATGTACAAGTGGAACATGCATAAAAAGACTTCTTCTAGTGTCGTTGGGTTCCGATCAAGGTCGCATGTTTTGTGTAGCGTGTGACCCAAAATAAGATTCCCTTATCGTGCAATTTACTAATGAGAGGCGTGCATGTTGCTAATGACCTATGCAGATTTTGCAATCAAAATTCGAAAGAAACGTCTCATGTTTTTGTCTTGTGCGAATTTGCTGCAGAGTTATGGAGGCGGGTGTCGTGGTGCTGTGATTTGAACTTTTACTCAGCCACAATAGTGCAGGATCTGCACACTATCGCAGCAGGTTGGAAATGAAACAAAGAAGGTTTTAATATCGGGTATGCCATTTTATACTCGACAGTTTGGGTGCTTTGGCTAGCCAGAAATAAGGCGGTGTTTCGAAACCGTAAACGATCAATGGAAAACGTCATGGAGCATATGGTTTCTCAGCTGATTTCGAGGGTTAAAAATAGAACCAAGCATCGAAGCATTGGCTAGAACATGTGGTGTACAAGACCGAAAGATTATTTTGTGTAGTGTTCTGTTGTTTTTGTTTGTTCTCCCTTGTATGTTTTCAAGTTCCGCGCTGGGTTTTATTTAATTTTGTTTTGTTGCTGGCCAAAAAAAATGTAAAAAATAAGTTGAGAGATAGAAAAATAAATAAAAAATATATTGCTTTTTTATAAGATTTGCCCCTTTTTTATTAAAGGCAATTTGCCCGTTTAATATTGAATCAATAAGGGAATTTAGTACAAAAGTAAAAAAACTAGAATTATCGATCTTACGATCCTACCTCATTTATGATTCAAAAGTAATTAATATTGAATCAACAAGGGAATTTACTAATTTAGTCCAAAAGTTTTAAAAAAATAATCTTGAATTATCGATCTTACGATCCTGCCTCATTTATGATTCAAAAGTAAACTACCTCATTTATGATGCAAAAGTAAATAACTATAAGTTTAAACTTAATCTTAACTTCGTATTGATTTTATATAAACTCAACAAGGATTTTGATTTTTGATTAAAGACGTTACGATTAGAATCACAATACACTCTTAACTTCGTATTGATTTTATATAAACTCAACAAGGATTTTGATTTTTGACTAAAGACGCTACGATTAGAATCACAATACACTGCGTTTTCTCTTATATCTCAAAAAAAAAACTTTTTTATGTAATTTATTCTACCTGATAATAACAATTATAAGAAAATGTTATATATATTCAAAACAACAATGTATTTATTAAACATAAAATTTAACACCGTAAAAATAAACACATATATCATTTTGTAGGAAAAGTAATTCAACCTAATTTTTGTATATTAAAATTCTTAAATTTGTTTACAAGTACATAAACTTGTAAAATCAATGATACATGCATGTTACTAGTAGGGTCAACACAATATGGAGATTGGAGACAATGCACTAGATTTTTTTCGTGACATAGATTTTTTTTTCGACATCGTGACATAGATGACCCATAACTTTTTTGTTATTGTGAAACCACCCGATGAAAAGTTCACTTTGAAAATTTCACACACTTTGAACGTGAAGTGATAACAAACTATTTAATAAAAATTTCACAAGTGTATATACATTAAACTATTCTAAAGATTTTAATATTAAAATATTGAACTGTGTTACTTTCTAGTGATATATGATAAAAACTAGTGTTTTCACGCGCTGCGCGTTGCGCAGCGTAAAAACTTAAAGCAAGTCGAATTTATACTGTCAAATATTTGGCCCAACTTGTTTTCGAATAAAGTTTACGTCAAATATATTTCAGCGTTACGTATTTGGTATATACAAATTTCGTATATATGCTAATAGAATAAGAGAGATGCTTTAAAATATAAAAATGTCATTTTTTATAAGAAAAAGTAGATGACTTGGAAAAGTATGTTTTAATACATGGAATTAGTTATTGCTGGACTTGTCTGTGTATTTGAAGTATGCAATCGACATAGCTATTCATACCGCCAACCTGCTCCTCAACCAGATTTGAAATTAAAAAGAAACCTTCACGCGGTTGTTCTCGTTGTCTTACCAGATGACATAAAGGATAATACGATGTATCTGCCTCTCTAAGTTTCTTTATTATCCCCATCAGCTTTCTTGATATTTCATTCTCGCGTTGTACAAGACTTACCTGCTTATTAAAACAATAATCATATCATCTGTACATTCCTTTATTTCAATCTCTAAACTATATTTTCAAAATGAACATGCTACATACCCTTGAGAACCAATTATAAGCATCCAATTCAATTTCAAATGGCAAAAGTGTATCATAACATTTACAGCTACAGTTTCAATCTCATTATGCAAACAATTCGAGATCATCTAATTATTATCGAAAGTTCAGCATGTCGGCTAATTAAAACTAAGATACAATATAAGAACAGTCAAAACTCAATAGTTAACTAACTAATCCACTATATAGCAGTTTATAAGAATTTTATAAAATCTCATCATCCTCGCAAGCATTAGTTATTAACAGAAACCTACACTACATCGACAAACATTCATCATTCTTTCAAATAATCCCGAACAGTTTAAAACAATCTTTTGAATCCTATGTATATCTATACCAACAAACAGTTAACAATTTCATATATCAAAGATCCTCAAACAAAATTATCAACACTTCAACTTAAATTATGAAGCACAAGACTAAACGAGGAAACAGCACAACTATTACAGTATACAAAACAAACTAACCAGTTTTATCTCGGCCCCGACTCGAAACTCCACGAGAAGATGCCGGACCCGAACCACAGCAACTTACCCAAATCGAAGCAACAGTTGGATACACAACTTGGCGGACCCCTGTTTCCGAAGACGACAAAAACCGCTGCAAATTTGACTGTTAATTCATCTTAGTGATATTGCTACCTTAGACCCTAGAAATCGTCTGTAGAATGGTAGTCTTGCTTGCTGTCGTTGTGATAGTCGTTCAAAGCCAGGAACATTGAGGTACAAATTCCTACAGGATAAAGTGTTATTATTGGGTCTGGAGTGTTAATTTTATTGATTTAGTGTTTTTAGAAAATATGATTATGAATGGGGCAACAACACTATGCAGTGCCGTTTCTAGACCCGAATTGCAGTGGAAATCAAACAACCAGAAAACGGAGTTACTCAAAAAACACGAACCAACTATAAATGAAATTATTATCAAATCAAAATCGGAAAATCCTTGTTATGGCGGTGGTGGATGCAGGTTAGATAAACCATGCGGTTTCCTAAGCAAATCGGAGCGGATGTACTTACCGGAATCGAGTCGAAGCATCCTAGCGATGAAGTGCAAGAAACGGAGTTACTCAAAAAACACGAACCAACTATAAATGAAATTATTATCAAATCAAAATCGGAAACTCCTTGTTATGGTTGTGGTGGATGCAGGTTAGATAAACCATGCGGTTTCCTAAGCAAATCGGAGCGGATGTACTTACCGGAATCGACTCGAAGCATATGCAGACAAAGAAGACGAAACTTATCACCAAATTAGTGTTACCATATCAGTTTAAATGATTCAAAATGATTAATTAATTTGTTTATTAGCACTATTTTCACATGAAAGCTTAGAAATAATGTTGATTACATTAAGAACCCGTCATTTTTTACAACATTTAGCAACTTTTATTAAAGGTTCAAAAACTCACATCATAACAGTAAATGACTAAAAAAACAACCAATATTTGGAATACCTTAATGATTTTAAAGGGGGTTCGCTGAGGTGTTTCTACTGTTTGTAAACTTGAAGCTTTTGCTTGAAGTTGGTGGCTGCATAGCACAATAAAGCGAGGCCAGATCTAGGAAGAAGTTAATTCCAACCCTTAAATTACACAATTATCAATAACGAAACAATTATATCATATAAATTCTCGGCAATGGTTCCAACATAAATCTCACATTGAATTTAATGTCAGAACTGTTCACGAAAGATGAGCCCTAAATCTACATATGTAACCCTAATTAGAAGAAAATCAGGAAACCAAAATCACATTAGATGATACCTAAATCATGATCCTATGCGTAACAACAATACCTTAAGTCCGTGTCCTCACCGGTGCGCACCGAGGCATGTTTAATCTGAACAATTTACAGTGATGAAAGTCTTGTCTCCTGCTGTTCTGCTTCTTTTATCACCACTGCATCCTTATTCAATATGCCCATGTTCTGTTCTTGATGAATCAATATAAAAGAGAAAAGATTTTGAAAGTGAAGAAGAGGGGTTTTAACCAAAACTATAGTATGTGTTAGGGTTCATAACCAACACTAAGAGTGAAATAGATAAAAAAATACATAACCTGTTGTCGACGCCGGAGAGCCACCATAAACCCCGCCGCCATGTGCAGCGGACCCCTTCTATCATGTCGACGCGGGAGAGCGATGTGCGGCGGATCCACTATGTCGACGCCTGAGAGCCTTCTCTGTCTGTCTCCCGTCTCTTCTCTGATCTCTGGCTACCAAACTCCTCTTTTTCTTGACTCACTTTTTCTAGATCACTATACTAACGGCAGTTAACGTTAATTCACTGTAGACACTGTTCATCATTTATGTTGTAAATTAATACATATCTATGAATATGTTTTGTTTATAGTATGAACCCTTAAAATAATAGAGTTTTAGAATCATGATAAATGATAAAAATATGTTTTGTTATAGTATTAGAGCATTCACATCCAATCCATCAAATTATACATACATTCCACTAAAAAACAACTCCTATATCAATATATTTCCACTAAAAACAAATACTTTTTCTCTCTCCTTTTCAGTTAAATAATATTATCATCACATTTTTCTCTCTCCTTCACTCACAACCACTTTCAATATATATTAAAAAAATTATACTGGGTGAACAGTGTCCCCCCAAATATACAGATGAACAGTAACATTTTCTCTCTCCTCCACTCACAACCACTTTTTATACTCTTTATAATATAAAAACCCCCCTCACATATTTTGATGGATAGAATGTGAATGCTCTTAACCCTTAAAATAATAGAGGTTTAGAAATTTTATAACTTTATGAACTTGTAACACATATATTATGCTTCATTTAGTTTAGTTTAAAAATCACTTTTTTCCTCATGTGTTTTCTAATTTATTGTAATCAGCACCTTGGAGTTGGCATTAATGCAATCCAAATAGACGGTTAATTAGAAGGGCAAATTAGTCTTTTCATTGATAAGGTGATTTGATGATGATGTGATGTGTGTGACATCCTGTACTTTCAGGTTAACGTCGTTAACCCTTTTCGGTTAATTTCAATTTATAAACGCACTAGTTTTAACATATGATCAAACACATGAAGTTAAATTGATTAACTTTGCAAATAGAGAGGCTTGAGAGCCATTACACAAAGTTCTGTCGGTAACTTTCTACCCAAGTTTGTAACTTGGAAACTTGAGGGACCATTTATGCAATTGTTGAAAATTGGTTTTAAACAATATATATATATATATATAGAGAGAGAGAAAGAGAAAGGTTAACATACTTCACGGCTTATCATACTTCACGTAGGAGACAATGGTAACCGTTGGATCAGGGGTATAATCACGCATGGAACATATAATCACGCATGGGACCACATAATCACGCATGGGATCCAAAATCACGCACGTTATTTTGGTCAAAAAATAATTACGCATGTTATATATTTCGTGAAGTACGTTAAGGCGTGAAGTACATTATACTTTCTCTCTCTCTATATATATATATATATATATGTAGTAAACATAAACCCAACCCTACGCCGCCCCCAAACCCCCATACGTCGGCCTCTCCCCCTCTCTCTACTATCTCTGTGGAAAAGTCAAGAAGAAGCAAGGAAGAACTCATCTTTTTCGGGTTCTTGATCTTCATCTATATCGCTTTAGGTAATCTCTCAAACACACGCTCATAACTTGTTATCCAAGGCTGCGTTTCGTTGATTTTTTGGATTCTTGATGCATGATAACATGGATTTTATGTGTTAGGGTTTGCTATGATTATGTATTTTAATTTATAGATGATGATACTTGTCAGTTAGTAACTCTATAATCATGTATGTATGCTAGGGTTTTGATTATTTATGATCTTGATAATGAAACTTGATGATAAATTCGTATATGGGATGTTGTTGGGGTTTTGTTGCTGAAAATAGGGTTTATAATGTCATAAACATGTTTTAATTGAAAGTTGAATTCAAACAGAATCTGATCAGAATTTACACCCGACTTGTATTGGCTGTAACGGGATCCAAACTTAACAAAATCATGCAATTTCTGAAGCTATGATGTGCTTCCAGGAAATATCTTTCAAACCCCACTAGAATTGCATTTTTTTGATGAAAACTGAATGTTTTATGAATTTTTCCGTACTGAAGGTTCAGGCTGCGTTTTCTGGCAGAATTTTCAGCGTTACGTATGTCATAACTCAATTTAGGAATTGAGTTATGATCTCAAATTTTTACTGTAGGTAGCTTCAGGAGGTCATGAAAGTCTCCAACTAGAATTACGTCAATCGGTTAACCTATGATTTATAAATGAATTTTTCCGTGGGCTGCAGTCAGAAAGTGATGAATCTGATTGCTGATTAGTAAATGATTTTTTATAATTTTTTTGGTAAAGAGTTAGACTCTAAAGATTTAACACAAGGATAACCCCTCCGCGGGGCACATCACATAAAAAGATCGTAATTTTTGCAAGCTCATAAGTACGGTAAACAGACGTCCCAAAACAGCCTATTTTCAGTGAATTGAGTTATGCATGTTTATGAGTTTGTAAAGTGTCGAATGTGCTACTTTTAGTGTCCGCATGTGCTTAATGGTTGTATAGCTGATGAATGGCATGTTGTAGTGTATATTATGAATATGTGCTTAAAAACTACTCGGTAATATATTTGTGACAACCTGTACGCATGTTACCTTTAGATACATGTAAAACTTACATGAATTTGCATACATAAACCCTAACAATCTTGGTAACCATAATAGGACGTGGTTAACCATTCTAACTCGGGTATTTTTAATCTGCCGAGCTAAGCTAAGGTGAGTTCACAACTTTTTCTAAAAGCATGCGTCCCGGGTTTGGGACAACACACTTATTTCCCTTGTATGGGAAATACATATGGCACCCCTGGTTTGGGGCTACACGCGCTTTCCTGGTTTGGAACTACTAAACAAACTATCCACTGGAGGTGGACCACACTTTCCCTGGTTTGGGATTGCCTAGTATTCCTGGTTTGGAATATTGTTAAATGTTATTTATACTGCATGTCTTTAGCGGACTAAACGAACTCTATCTGAAAGTCCCCACACATTATACTGATTAATCGACGGGGCCTGGCAAACGGGATATTAGTTGATAGCGCTATTAGGTTTAAGAAACCTCACACCGTACCTGGGAGGACGGGCGTGAACTTTTATGCCTGGGCAACTGGTCTATGATGATAGACATTGACCTGGGGCACAAACAACTTAAACAGTCAAGTTTCGGTACCACACAGTTTAGTAGCTAAGGACGGGGTAGCTCCCCATGACATCTTTTATAGACTAAGTATTTACACAAACTTGTTTTTGTAACAACACCAAAAACTGTGAACTCGCCAACTTTATGTTGACACCCTACTACATGCTTTGCAGGTTGTTAGTTACAGCTATGGACGAGCATTGCAATCCGCTGGAGTGTGTGTGGTTTGTAAGCTTCAGGTTACGTATATATAATGAACTTGTGGTTTTACGTTATAATGGGTTTACTTTAGATTTCCACTGCTAACTTAAACTACCTTTTGGACTTTTAAACATTGATCACGAATCATGTTGATTGTGATGATTTATAACTTACATAAATGGTTCAACGTGATTAGTGGTTGGATCCTAGTCAGTCGCACGCCTCGCGGTAAAACCCAGCATGTGGAATTTGAGGGTGTGACAATGCGGTTTTTACTGATACTATTTATTAGACGGTTGATGAAACAGTGGTTAACTGGAGGGTTAATTCACTAATCTCGTCAAGTAGGGTTAATCCCTTCTTTCCGTGATCAATAGCCGGGTAGTCCTCTAACCTGTCTCCTGCATAAGGAAACACACTGTGACTCATAACAAGGAGGATGGGGGTGGGGGGTTGTAACACCCCAAAAACGGGTTTGGTAATCAAACCACGTTAATAGTAATGACGGGTAAAATACCGTTGGTGGTAAAAATTAACCCGGTAAATATTAGGATTTGAATAAATAAACTTGATGTTAATTAAAAAGGAGGATAAATACTTTGAGAAAACAAAGTATGTGAAAGGCCCGAGTTAACGGGACTTAAAATAAAACGGGTTATAACTTCCACGAAACCACCAAGTTAACTAGGAATAATTAACCTAGTTAATAAAAGGGAATGTTACTAGAAATAAGTAGGTTGTGGCCTACATAATAACAAACCAAAACATGAGGGGCTAAAGGTGGATAAATAGGAAAATGTTTTAATTAAAACATATATACAAAAAAAATTAAAACACACACACAAAGGAGTGTGTTATAGATTGACCACCAGGAGACAAAAAGGGGTGAAAACCCTAGCTCCATCAAATCTTCAAATTGAAGGATCAATGAAGGCCAATTTCGGATTTGAATGTATATAAACGATCACCAAGTCAAGGGGATCGTAAGGTATGTCGAATTTTTTACATTCATGAAGTTGTAAAAATTAGTTAACGTTGCATGATGCGATCTATGTAAGAATCGTAGAGGCTATGGCCGAATTAGTGATGTATAATTGCTTAGGAACAAACCCTAAGTAGAAATTTGAAGTAAATTTGCCATGACTAGGTGTTTGAATGGATTACCACACTTAGATAAGTGGGTTTTGACTAAATAGTGAGGAGGATGATATATTGGTGTTTAAAAATTATCATAATTCATAGTTGAAGCGAGATATTTGAATAAATTATAAGTTCGGATGAAAGCTTATGCATGACTTGAAATGCGTTATAGTATGTTATGATAAAATTTGGTAATTTTGATTCATGGAAATAGATGTATGAAATTGTGTCATATATTTGTTCATATGAAAAACTAGATTTTTTAGGCGTTCGGATGAATGCTAAATAGTATGATGAAATGGGTCTCACTAATAGAGGGGAACCCTTAGTTCTTATGAAAATGAATAAATAAGTTAGATTTAGTAATCATTTAAACTAGTTGAAGTAGTGGAAATATATGGAACCGGGTTAAAAGATTTGTTAAACTGTGGCTTAAAAGAACGCCTACCGGGTGATCTGAGAAATGCCAAAACTAGTTGATAACTTGAATGTGCATTTTATATACTAATAGGCAATTGACTTTTCAAAAGTCAAACCGACCATTAATAAGATCGAATGATAATTTTGATAGAAAATACGTAAGATGGAATAGTCATGATTGACAATGACTAAACTAACCACCTTACGAAATATGATGATAGTTTGACGCCTAACGAACTAGATGGAAGCTTGTGGATGAAGCGGGTCAAACAGAGCAAGTACGGAAAGAAAAGCGTGGCATGGATGCAAGGTAAGTGAAACCTACACCTTTTGTAGAATATGTGTCTATTCTATAAGTTATAAATACAATAGAGATAGTATTCGAAATAAGGTTTCCAACGCAAAATGATACGGGTCAGAACCAAAAACAAATGTTAAAAACCATAGTTAATGGTGAAACGGGGTGGAACGGTAAATTAGTCACGAAAGGACTAAGATAAAATGAGTTTTCGACGATTACTTTATAAGTAAGCCTAAACTAATAAAAAGGGGTAAAACGGGTCAAATGGTAATATTGATACCATTTGACAATTAACGACTAATAAGTGAATGCCGAGTCTCATGCTCGCAGGATGAACGGCTCGGGAATTAGCGAAACTATGAAATAGCAAATAAATGAAGACAAGGTATTAAAAAGGGGTCAATATGTTGATCTGAGCCATGTACGCATAATTATGTCGTGGTTAAAAGTGCTATTTTTGGTCAAATAATTAGTGAGAGTCTTCATCTTAACATAAGTGACTAGAATTGACCAAAAAGCCCTTGATGGGTAAATCGGGCAAACGACCCTTAGAGGCCGTTTAGAAACTTGTATTATAATTATGTAACCCTTAGATACATGTAAGAGTTGTAGGCATATACTTTGTAGGTTAAATGTCTAAGAACGGGTCAACATGTAAAATGACTAAATGAAGGGTAAAATTTGGGATTATGGGGTACTTATGTAAATCCACCACAAAAATAGTTGTGGTGGAATGTGAGTAGCTATTTAAATATGGGAACACGAGTTGTGAAAAGAGAAGAGCGGATTTGATGCTTTAATGCACAAAAATCCCCTAAACGGGTCAAAATGAATTACGCGCGTAACTTGGGTGTTTGCCGCATAATTCACGAAAGTTATGAATCCAAGATAGAGATTTTAAGTTAAATACTTTGGTATATGATTTATGATTAACTAGAAGCAAGTTTGGAGGTCCTAAATACAAACGGGTCAAAATGTGGATTTTGAATAATAAGCCGAATGCTTAACAATTTAGAATTTATTTAGTTTGAATGTCGGATTTTAACTCCATGTGATGGAGAATTAAATTACGTCCGCGTAGGAAAAAGAGTCGGGTAAAACGGATAAGTAGATTAAAAGTTATGGTCGTTTAAAGTTCGCTTTTTGTTGAGTAATTGAGCTGGGCAGAAATTGCAGGTTCAGAAACGGACCTGCTGGAAATTTGTCTTCCTCGCGACACGCGACAGGGTCCCTCAATTGGGGCGCGACACGCGACAGGTGTCGCGACTCGCGATATATTAAAGGTTGCCTTCTGCGACACGCGGGAGGCATGATTTTGGAAATTTTATTTTGATTATCATTATTTGATATTGGAACTTATTTATACATGTTTATAAGCTGTCAAAACTAACTTTTAAGTTGGTTTTGATCATAGGCGAGTATAGAAAACATCCGGATGTCGATCAAGCAATCAAGTGAACTGAACACATGTCAAATGAAGCTTCCGCAATGACTTTACTTTGTATTTGTTTTAAGTGAACTATGTAAACACTTGGAACTATATTTTGTTTACTTTAAACACGTATGAACTTTGACTTGACAAAGTTTTTAAGGGTAGTTGCACGGTACTCCTGACCGCGGAAGGGATCTCCCTTCCCAGTTCA
This sequence comes from Helianthus tuberosus, assembly GCA_030545235.1. Classification (NCBI taxonomy): domain Eukaryota; kingdom Viridiplantae; phylum Streptophyta; class Magnoliopsida; order Asterales; family Asteraceae; genus Helianthus; species Helianthus tuberosus. The sequence goes on from CM060405.1 coordinate 57,441,175, forward strand.
CCACCCGACAAGGATCCCTGGCGGCAAATACCCATAGCCATCAAAGAGGGGTAAGAAACATGTTTCGAACCCGAGACCTCGAGTGTCCTCGGTCCGGCTTAAAGCGGGTGTCGGTGGCCACCAAAGTGGCACTAATGGGAATTGAACTTGGGTCTCCATTAGGAAGTCACATTTTTCGTATAAAATGCGTAATTAAGGTTATAATCATGTTCAATTGAGACGGATGTTACAAGTTGTGTATCAGAGCTCATGGTTAAAGAATAAAGTGTGTTCGGTTCGAGGCTTGATTGCAAATCCGGTAAGTGCGTGTATGTCAATGGTTTAGCATGTTAAAGTTTTGTAAACAACACATAGGGTTATCGTGTAATACACGTTACCCCAATTAAAATGATTGATATAGATGACGAAATTACGTGCGTTGATACGTACAGTAAAAAGCCTTATATTACAATACGAGCGCTTATTAATGTCAAAATTACTAACTTTTGTAAATGTTTAGTTGAAGGACACTAGCATCTGAAGATAGCGGGAGTGTACAAATCTCGGATATGACGAAGGAACGGTCCGAAGTATGACGAGCGGAGCGTACCACCCAAATGGCGCAATAGTCGCGAGTAAGGTGAATATCAAGGAAAGCCCGTTAAGGCAAGCATTACAGGTGCACGTTTTAAATTTATTGCACGAATAGTAATATGCAACAAATACGTAGAGACTGACCGTTGCATATGTAGATTAAAAACTTGGAAAAACCTGAATAGAATATCTATCCAGGATATTATTTCCAAGAAAACTAAATAGAGGCGTTACTTACATGGGGTGTAATGTGAAAATTATAAAAAGGTCATGTGTGTCAGGTGTTGATTGCTTAATCTAGCCAAGTAAGTAGTGAACACATGATGTCATGAACTTCTTATGATGGACACATTTACCTCCGATGTAGTAAGGACGGGGTTAATGGGACAAATTAAAAAGATACCCAAATGAGTCAAATAAGTAAAAATGTTTGATGGCAAATGTAACGCAAGTCGGATGACGGAAGCGTATTACGTTAGAATAACGAGCCCGAGAAAAGGGACAAAGATTAAGGTAAATGAAGAACACAAACCAACTAATGTGAATACTAAGGCATAGGGGATAAAGTTTGACTGTCAAAAGTGATGAAATTCACACAGACAAGTCAAAGGGGTAGAATAAAAGAATAAAGGACTTGACTAAATAAAAGCGAAGGATTTCGCTAAGACAATCAAATAAATTAAGATGATGTCTAAAACCATATAATAATGGTTACTTGATGATGACTTCAGTAAAGATACCCGATGGACGGGTAGGATTGTGGGTGAATGCGTAAACCGAGAGACGGAAACGCGAAATAGAAAGTCAAAAGACTCGGAATATGAGTCATGACTAAAAGATGACAAGAAGTTTCGCAAACATAAATTTTGATAATTACTTTCAACTATTTCAAAGTTGGACGGGTCAAATAAAGAACGAAGTTTGACATTCATAAGTGATGAAAATTCACCCAAAATGAGTCAAATGAGTTAATTAAGGAATGACGCTTGATATAGTAAGGAAAACGCAAACCGGTGAAACCGGAAAGCTAAAAACATTAATATAAAAGAACCTGGGTAACGGGTTATAAGGAAGTATAGGTAAGAACCGGGTGACGGTAAGCGTAGGACAAACCGACGTATAAATGACGGTAGAAGTCATAAAGTTGGAAAGATAATTCGAAAGAAAACAAATGTAGCCTTAGACTACGGTCAAGGTCCATAGAACTCAAGAACGAAAACAAATAATTTCTAAACTTAAGAAGGGTGCATTGACACCGAAAGAATATTTTAGAACGACATGAGTAAAAGATGAATCTACAGGATCATCACAACTTTCAGGAATTATAAGCAATGTTGAGGTCTACGAGGCCAAAAGACCCTTGGGACAGAAATAGAAAGAAACACATTGTAGGGTCTCACCTTAAAAAAAAGGTGGAAATAAGAAATAGTCTACGGGACTAAGTGAAAGAACCTATGGGTTAATTGGTAAAGCGTGAGGAAAACTGGTTACAATTCTCCATGTAAAATAATAACGGTCAGGAATAAAACTTAGACAAAAAAAATTTCCTAGACATGAGAGAAAAAGACGCAAGACAAAAAAAAACGTAAACTAAAAATTTTATTTTTAGTCATAAGCAGCGTTCTAACAAACATAAATAGTATGAGGGGATTTAGAAAATCTTAAACACATGTAAGGCCGGAGATGGCAAAATAGTATACCCGGATGATGGGGTATGAAGTGACGGCGACTAATTGGTCTAGCCGGTAAAACGAATCAAAGTTAAGACAATGTGCTGACAAATACGAAGCGCTTGTTAATATAAGACAAGTGCGGGACAAACATGTTAACAAACTGATGAGAGTAAGTGATCAAGTGATGACCTGGTTAAAAAGGTGCAAAGGATAAGAAATAAGAGGTGAAAGCCTCGGTCAGTGAGGACTTACACATAAAAGACACTGAAAGAATGAATATCATGAAAATGAAACTAAGTTCCTTTAGTCTAAAAATTAAAAGAACTACGTAAATAAGCTTTCGGGGACGAAACCTCTTTAAGGGGGGTAGACTTGTAACACCCCAAAAACGGGTTTGGTAATCAAACCACGTTAATAGTAATGACGGGTAAAATACCGTTAGCGGTAAAAATTAACCCGGTAAATATTAGGATTTGAATAAATAAACTTGATGTTAATTAAAAAGGAGGATAAATACTTTGAGAAAACAAAGTATGTGAAAGGCCCGAGTTAACGTGACTTAAAATAAAATGGGTTATAACTTCGACGAAGCCACCAAGTTAACTAGGAATAATTAACCTAGTTAATAAAAGGGAATGTTACTAGAAATAAGTAGGTTGTGGCCTACATAATAACAAACCAAAACATGAGGGGCTAAAGGTGGATAAATAGGAAAATGTTTTAATTAAAACATATATACAAAAAAAATTAAAACACACACACAAAGGTGTGTGTTCTAGATCGACCTCCAGGAGACAAAAAGGGGTGAAAACCCTAGCTCCACCAAATCTTCAAATTGAAGGCCAATTCCGGATTTGAATGTATATTAACGATCACCAAGTCAAGGGGATCGTAAGGTATGTCAAAATATGAAGTTGTAAAAATTAGTTAACTTTGCATGATGCGATCTATGTAAGAATCGTAGAGGCTATGGCCTAATTAGTGAATTATAATTGCTTAGGAACAAACCCTAAGTAGAAATTTGAAGTAAAATTGCCATGACTAGGTGTTTGAATGGATTACCACACTTAGATAAGTGGGTTTTGACTAAATAGTGAGGAGGATGATATATTGGTGTTTAAAAATTATCATAATTCATAGTTGAAGCGAGATATTTGAACAAATTATAAGTTCGGATGAAAGCTTATGCATGACTTGAAATGGGTTATAGTATGTTATGATAAAATTTGGTAATTTTGATTCATGTATATAGATGTATGAAATTGTGTCATATATTTGTTCATATGAAAAACTAGATTTTTTAGGTGTTCGGATGAATGCTAAATAGTATGATGAAATGGGTCTCACTAATAGAGGGGAACCCTTAGTTCTAATGAAAATGAATAAATAAGTTAGATTTAGTAATCATTTGAACTAGTTTAAGTAGTGGAAATATATGGAACCGGGTTAAAAGATTTGTTAAACGGTGGCTTAAAAGAACGCCTACCGGGTGATTTGAGAAATGCCAAAACTAGTTGATAACTTGAATGTGCATTTTATATACTAATAGGCTATTGACTTTTTAAAAGTCAAACCGACCATTAATAAGATCGAATGATAATTTTGATAGAAAATACGTAAGATGGAATAGGTCATGATTGACAATGACAAAACTAACCACCTTACGAAATATGATGATAGTTTGACACCTAACGAACTAGATGGAAGCTTGTGGATGAAGCGGGTCAAACAGAGCAAGTACGGAAAGAAAAGCGTGGCATGGATACAAGGTAAGTGAAACTTACACCTTTTGTAGAATATGTGTCTATTCTATAAGTTATAAATACAATAGAGATAATATTCGAAATAAGGTTTCCAACGCAAAATGATACGGGTCGGAACCAAAAACAAATGTTAAAAACCATAGTTAATGGTGAAACGGGGTGGAACGGTAAATTAGTCACGAAACGACTAAGATAAAATGAGTTTTCGACGATTACTTTATAAGTAAGCCTAAACTAATAAAAAGGGGTAAAACAGGTCAAATGGTAATATTGATACCATTTGACAATTAACGACTAATAAGTGTATGCCGAGTCTCATACTCGCAGGATGAACGGCTCGGGAATTAGCGAAGCTATGAAATAGCAAATAAATGAAGACAAGGTATTAAAATGGGTCAATATGTTGATCCGAGCCAGGTACGCATAAATATGTCGTGGTTAAAAGTGCTATTTTTGGTCAAATAATTAGTGAGAGTCTTCATCTTAAAATATGAGACTAGAATTGACCAAAAAGCCCTTGATGGGTAAATCGGGCAAACGACCATTAGAGGCCGTTTAGAAACTTGTATTATAATTATGTAACCCTTAGATACATGTAAGAGTTGTAGGCATATACTTTGTAGATTAAATGCCTAAGAACGGGTCAATCATGTAAAATGACTAAATGAAGGGTAAAATTTGGGATTATGGGGTCCTTATGTAAATCCACCACAAAAATAGTTGTGGTGGAATGTGAGTAGCTATTTAAATATGGGAACACGAGTTGTGAAAAGAGAAGAGCGGATTTGATGCTTTAATGCACAAAAATCCCCTAAAAGGGTCAAAATGAATTACGCGCGTAACTTGGGTGTTTGCCGCGTAATTCACGAAAGTTATGAATCCAAGATAGAGATTTTAAGTTAAATACTTTGGTATATGATTTATGATTAACTAGAAGCAAGTTTGAAGGTCCTAAATACAAACGGGTCAAAATGTGGATTTTGAATAATAAGTCGAATGCTTAAAAATTTAGAATTTATTTAGCTTGAATGTCGGATTTTAACTCCATGCGATGGAGAATTAAATTACGGTCGCGTAGGAAAAAGAATCGGGTAAAACGGATAAGTAGATTAAAAGTTATGGCCGTTTAAAGTTCGCTTTTTGTTGAGTAATTGAGCTGGGCAGAAAATGCCGGTTCAGAAACGGACCTGCTGGAAATTAGTCTTCCCCGCGACACGCGACAGGGTCCCTCAATTGGGGCGCGACACGCGACAGGTGTCGCGACTCGCGACATATTAAAGGTTGCCTTCCGCGACACGCGGGAGGCATGATTTTGGAAATTTTATTTTGATTATCATTATTTGATATTGGAACTTATTTATACATGTTTATAAGCTGTCAAAACTAACTTTTAAGTTGGTTTTGATCATAGGCGAGTATAGCAAACATTCGGATGTCGATCAAGCAATCAAGTGAACCGAACACATGTCAAATGAAGCTTCCGTAATGACTTTACTTTGTATTTGTTTTAAGTGAACTATGTAAACACTTGGAACTATATTTTGTTTACTTTAAACACGTATGAACTTTGACTTGACAAAGTTTTTAGGAAGTCACATTTTTCGTATAAAATGCGTAATTAAGGTTATAATCATGTTCAATTGAGACGGATGTTACATGGGTGCTCCTTGTTACCACTCTTCGGCATGAGAATCAGTATTTGCTTGAGAGCAAAGTGTGTGTGTGGTTAGTATGTGTGAGCGAGCAGATTAGCATTACCTCAAACCTGGTCCGGGATGGGTATTTATAGCCGAAGAGCGAAATAGGGTAATCGAGTGGCTAGACTGACAGCGCGTAGCCTTTTGTGGGTGTGTCAGAAGCGCAGGTCACGGAAGTGTTGGACACTTCCTGAGGTGATGCCACGTCCTGTTGCGGCTGTCAGTCAGTTTGTCTGCCAGCTTTTCATGCATGTGGGCTGGGCAGCTGATTGCTGTCAGTGCCCGAACAAACCACTTGCTGGCTTTGTCACTGAAGTCAAAGTGGTAGTGTCACTTGTGGGACAAAAGGATGCGGTTTTGTGCCGCATTGCTATGTGCGGTAACCGCAGTGGTGACCGCATCCCTTGTGGTAACGAAAACCCATTTTCATACACAAGGTCAATCTTCTCTTTCTCTGATTGGGAAAGCCAACCGGGTTCGCGTTCGTCCGCACGACCGCAGGTGAATCCTTGACAGTAGGGGTAACGAACCGGGTTATGGTCATTCGTGCCCAAGCATGGTGCGAGATTTGGGACCATACCCCTTCAACGGTTATTATTGATGATTAGATGATGATATGATATGATTCATGATAGATGAATTAAATCAGGTTGCATGCATGTTAATATTATGATATACGATGTGTTTCAATAATATAAAGAAGTGTCATTAGTTTCATGGTTTTGCATGTTGTACATGAGGCTTGAAAAGTGATAAAGTGGATGAAAATTGTATGATTTATGTGATTAACATCATTTTATATATTAAATAACATGGGTTGTGTTAAAATGTGAAGTTTTGATGACTTGGGATGATTATGGTAAAGTTCGGTATAAGATTATGCGTTAAAAACATTAAAAATTGGTTTTTAAAGTGACTTTTGTGAAATTGATTTAGATCAGGTTATCAAATGATATTTTTATAAAAAAAATATAAGTATTTAAACTTTTATTATGTATCAATGGTGTTTGGTTAGTCATACGTGACTCTAGACGCCTAAAAACGTTAAAGAAACGTTAAAAATACCATATTTTGATATACACGAAAATAGATTGTTTAAGTGTGATCTTGCTTGATGAGATGTGTTATATGGATATTGGTATGTGATATGTGGAATGATAAGTGTTACCATAATAGTAGGATATAAGACTATGCATGTGTACTTGTTTTAGGCACACATACTCAAATGAGACAACTATTTTGCACACATACTCAAATGAGACAACTATTTTAATTTGGCACAAGTTAGTTCTGCTAGACATAAATGTAGCACATCACCTTTGGCAAAAGTGAGACAACTATTTTAATTAGGCACAAGTTAGTTCTACTAGACATAAATGTAGCACATCACATTTTTCACGCATACTCAAATGATTTCACTTCTGCTCAAAGGTAATGTGTATTTGTTTTAATAGAATTTTGTTAGCTTAGTCTATTAGTTTTAATGTTAATAATAGACATTATCACATCTTCACTAATAATGATCCTCATATTAATGATCCTTCATTAATCTAATGATCATACTTTAGTCCGCCTTTCAGCCTTACTTGAATACCCCATAACATTAATTACAACTAAATTCTTCTACAAGTTAGTATCCCATCTAAATCATCCACTATAATCTTCAAAAGCAAAGATGTTTTGCTCTACTAAAGAGTTTCTACAAGATTAGCTCTTGTTAGGTCTTGATTATCCCTCAAGACACGACATAACAATCTTGTTGCTCTTTCTTACAACAATAATACAGAAGAAAGCTAGAGCATGACAAATGGGATAAATCAAACATAATGTCTCTTATGATAATCAATATTTCATTTAAATAAATGTTGTTGTAAGATTTATTATAGATTCAGCTTTACTTAGACTACTCTCTATTTTCTATGGACGAATTAAAAGGAACTCCTAATAAATAAATGCATACACTGTAGATTCTAACCATAAGGTTAAATGGCATATGTGAATATATCATAATGTACAATACCATAAACCATAAACTAAGGGCTTACACATGAAAATCGATACACTTTTCATGTGTGTTACATAATAACCTTTCCTCTAATACGATAAGTTATCTTAAGAATCAACTATAACACTCAAAAGTAACAAAGGAAAACGAGTGTGTTGATCAACAACATACGCACAGGAAATGGAATGCCTAAAACTGGAAGTTTACTCTAAGATATTATTCACCTCGTGACCACTAAACGTAAAGATAGGATAGTTCTAAGGTCCATAGACAAGTACTACTTCCATCTTTAAGTTCTCCAAGGGAAAGTCTCACTGCAAAATTATGCCATTAGATTAGGCACAAGCAACGAGACTATCCATAATTCAAAGGAACAGCTAGCTAAGATAATTAATCACATATTTAATGATATTTAAGTCTGTTAATGATGATATTCCAATTAATACATGATAGGTTAAGTCTAGTTCTATGCATTTTCTTACCATAAATCAACACATAATTAACATGAGAGTTAATGACACATTTATATGTTAAGACTATAAGAACCATAATAAACTGTTGGGCTTTTCATGATACCTTACACATTCTGAAACATTACTCCGAATTTAGTATCAATACTAAAGCTGAATTTTGACAGTTGTGAGGTTTATATGGCCAAAACAAAGTCATTCTTACCTTTAGCTCTTATATTATTTGTTATTACTATCTGAATAGAAACTTTTTATGATAGAACTAGATGATACCAATAAATTTCACAACTTTTGTTATCATGCATATGGAAATTTAACAACAGACAAATGAGACCAATAAATTTCATCAATTAAAACCAAATTTCATGAGAAATCATGACCATGTTGATGAAGGTTGACTTTTCATCTAATCTCATTCTCAGCGATTTACAATCATGTGTTACATGCCATAAATGTTATTTGGCATAAGGAATAAGTTGAGTCCACCTGAGGTTATAATTTACTAACATTCATGGAGCTTAATCCAAATGAAATAATCAGACATAATTCACTTATCATTTTAAAGACTATCTACTCGTATCGAATCTCTTTTTTCTAGTCCGCGGTCTTAAAGAAATCAATTCATATATACTTACTAGGTTTTCTTCTAAATATGTCCCTAAGTTTTCTTATGAAATTTGGGCATTAAGGAAATCAAGTCTAAGATATATGGCAGGTTCCCAAGTCATGTACATCATTGAAACTTGTCTTGTAGCATTCCTACAAATCTAAGAGGTTAGTGGGAGCACTAAGTGTCTTAATCATAATTTGTAAGAGTTGAAGAAGTAGGGGAGTGAAAACTTGGTATTACCTCAATTTGTACTTCTTGTAAAAGAAATTATTCCATCACAACTTAGCTCCTTAGAATATAATGCTATTCTTACAAAAGTTTTATTGTTGCTTAAATGCGGGCACACTCAGATTTCTTACCAAAACTAAAATAATCCCTAATAAGAGAAACTATAATATGCAACATCGTTAACTTGTTTCTCTTTTAGAATCTTTTTGGTCTTCTAATGTTGACTCTAAGCATGCTAAATTTCTAAGGTAAGTGGGAGCAGTAAAAGTCCTTATCATGACTTGCAGGAAGTAAAAGAGGCAGGGGGAGAGACTCATTAAATTTTACTCCGATTGCATCTCTTATACACCATATTGCACCAACTCTTGCACACTTAGAAATTAATGATAGCACCTAACCATGAGCTAATCCATAAAGCTGAAACTCCTAATAAATTCCCCATAAACTCAATAATCAACTCAAGAGATCACCTGTAACCTACCTAACTAAGGTTGAAATGGATAATGGAAATTTTATTGATCCTACCTCTTCTAATTAAACCATGAACATCAATCAATCTTCTAAATGAAATAAAACTATTTTTGCCGCACTGATTTTATGTGTCAGAATAATGTTTTGGATTTGGTTGAATTACCTAATTGTGTTCATAAATTAACTAAATCCTAATACAAATGCTAAGACACTCACAAGCATGATTGATTGTTAAAGATTATACTCAAGAGGGAATAAATTGTCAAAGAATTTGCTTACCTGTCTTACAAAATATTTCTTTAAGGATCATCATTGTTCTAGTAGTTTATAATAATTCAGAGCAACATTAGATGAACATAAAAACAACTTTCCTTAATAGTAACCTACATGTTCAAAAAACAACCTGAAAGTTATAAATTGAAGGTCAAGAACATTTAGTCTATAAGTCCATGAAATCCATGCATGGGTTAAAGCAAACATAAAAAATGTGATGAAATCTTAATGTAATTGTTTTCATCAAGAATCAAGTGGATTAATACACATACCTCAAGATGAGCGAGAGAAACTAAAATAAAACTTGTCCTTATATAGATGACATTCTTTTAACATGTACATGTTACATGAGTCAAAACATTATTGACACATATTTTGACATAATGTATCTCGGAGACACCTCTTATGTGATAGACATCAAAATGCATCGAGATAGTCCCAATAGGACATTAATATAGTCCCATAAGCTTTACGTTAACCGGGTCCTTACACATGTAACATACAATACTGCTCTCCTTTAGAAGCTAATAGGATGAATGCGATTATTTCCTTGTGCTTCCTTAATTAGAAGCCTTATGTTGGTTCAAGTCTATACTTGTTTAGATATTGCTCGCATTGCTTAACACTAGATCGGTCCAAATTATTTTGAAGCATCTTACAATATCTTAAGAAACGAGAGAGACTATAATATAAGGAAATAAGAAGTGATAACTCAAACCGGTTAATTATGCTAGCTTTGTTATATTCAAAGATAACAAAATGTCAATTTCGGGATATTTTCTTATGTAAGCAGACAAACCTATCTCATGGAGGAGTCATAATGAACTGAATTGATAACAACCACCAACATAAGTTATAATGAAATAACGTGTTGATAATCACAATGCAGTAGTCACTAAATGTTGTTGAAAATATATTACTAGACTCCTAGATTTATTACCACCATATAAATAATATATTTAAGGCTTACTGTGATCAAGTCAGCTACTATGTTTCTTTGAAAAGTAAGAGTTTGAGAGGTGTTGCATTAAATTTCGATACGAAATTATTGTTCGTTTATGAAAAACTAGAAGAAACTAAATCTAGTAGTTTATAATAATTCAGAGCAACATTAGATGAACATAAAAACAACTTTCCTTAATAGTGACCTACATGTTCAAAAAACAACCTGAAAGTTATAAACTGAAGGTCAACAACATTTAGTCTATAAGTCCATGAAATCCATGTATGGGTTGAAGCAAACATAAAAAAATGTGATGAAATCTTAATGTAATAGTTTTCATCAAGAATCAATTGGATTAATACACATACCTCAAGATGAGCGAGAGAAACTAAAATAAAACTTGTCCTTATATAGAGGACATTCTTTTAACAAGTACATGTTACATGAGTCAAAACATTATTGACACATATTTTGACATAATGTATCTCGGAGACACCTCTTATGTGATAGACATCAAAATGCATCGAGATAGTCCCAATAGGACATTAATATAGTCC